>CM076099.1:8125000-8750000 GCA_038048805.1 Hipparchia sbordonii | reverse complement strand
TAGCAAGAGCCGAAAATCCCGATTGCACATGCCTAAGTGACTCACTGGGATGGCGACAAGCTCAACAAATGTTCATAGTGCCATCCTTTAGGATGTACTTTCGGTAGTTGTAACTACCTGATCTTGTACCTTCGGTTTCCCTAAAGAGGTCAACGAAACGCAACCATTGCACGGACGCTTCTTTATCCACGTGAGGCTCATTAAGAGAGACAAAACCATAGTAGACTCAGACAATCGCCCTGGAAGATACTCCGCCGTATCCTTATCCGATCATCAGCAGCTGTCAACCGCTCATCATGAAGACAAAGGTTCGTGCTCTATTGGCCCATACACTCTCCGAGGAAGTTTCGAACTGTACTATCGACATTGTACAGCTCAAGGACCCTCAAGAACCATGAATGGGGCACCGAGTCGAATGCCTTCATGCATTGTTAATCCAGGCTGTGGGGAAATTCCGGCAAGTTAGTTTAACCAGTTGGCTCGCGACGAAGTCGATGAGAAGGCGCTTCTTAGTACCGCGACTATTGTACTGACATCCGTTCTGAGCCCCAGACATTATACTATTCTCGCCTACATGACGGGAAATCTTTATGCTCAAAACGGATGTCAATGTCTTATAGATGCTAGTAAGATATGTGATGGGGCGGTACTTGTCAGCGGCATCGGTGGACTTTGGAGCTAAATGAGTGATTCCGTTGGTGAAAAGGCTCGGGAGCGCCCTTTGCTCGAGAGCTTCTTGGAATTGTTTAGCCAGATAGATAGCATGGCAGAACGAAAAACCAGAAGTGATGCAGTCCAACATCCATCCAGGACTTTTCCAGTTCGCGGCCCGGCGCACCGCACCAAGTACATCCTCTGGAGAGATGGCGACTGGGTTCATCGGCTATATTGAGGCACAAGCTTCCTCTACCGCCGCAATCCAAGAGCCCTCCTCAAGCATCCATCCATCCATCTCTCATCTTCCATCTCTCTTGACCACACTCTTCGCCAAAAGGCGATGAGGTCAGCCGGGCTCGGCTGCTGAGAGGTAGAACAGACTGCTGGGTACTCCAGTTTTTATTATTATTATTAGAAACATTTCATTTGGTAGGAAAAAATACAGATTTTTAAACTTAAATAAAACCAAGGTCAATGGTTCTACAGCTTGGGTGTCATAATAAAAAATGTTTAGGGGGACAAGTTCTAACGAAATACATCAAAAATTTTTTTTGGCCGGCACTTTCAGATTTAGCCCAAAATGGATGATGTCCTTTAAAAATATATTCTAGATTATGCTTACTAAAAATTATAAATTCCAAAGTGTGTTCGTGTGTTTGTCTCTCAATCACGCCGCAACAGAACTACGGATACGAGTAGACGTGATTATAGTTAGTCTTATTTAATTAAATACCTAGCAGACAAATTAGGATTGTGCTCATTCTACCGAAATCTATCGAAAAGCAAAAACATCTTTACTCGACGTTATACATACGTTAACGCAAAGGTGAAATTGGAACTAAAATTGATACGCCCTGCATCCTTGGACTTGCATCATTTGATAAGAACATAGTATTGATTATTACGTAAGAATTATTATGTAGCTCTTTAGTATTTTCTCTTACAATATTAGCTATCTCTGTCTAAGCCGCGAGCATACACGCTGCCGCAGTATTTTTTCCAGAATGCGTTAACTTGATTTACGCCTTTTGGTTCTTACCCTATATTCCTTCTATATCCCCAACCTCAGTCAACACCGCAGTATTTAATAATGACGTCGTTTATACTCTGTTTGTTTGTATGCCCTGTTCGTCACCCTTACGAGTTTACAAAGCTTGTAATTTCGCCTCTCCTGCGTCAGCTTTTAGAAAACCAAATTACATTTAATTTGTTTGGAAGATTTTAATTAAACTTTTTTTATTGTTCCCCGTGCGTAGGTATTTATTGGGCTTAAACGGTGCTCATATTAAAGTTTGTTAATCTCCCGGCTAATAAACTTATGTGGTTCTAACGGCAACTTTTATTTTCTTTAGGAGTTTAGTGATTACCATTTCTTCAATGTAATAAGGTTCACTATCAATAGAACTATCAAATAAAATGCGGGTGTCTTCTTAAATAGTTTATTAGCGACTGACATAATTATACAAACTGATGCAAACTAAAAGTATCATTGATATAACAATAAATAGATATCTTGGACATCATACATTGATATTATAGTTACAAAGAATAGATAAACCAACTTCGACATACCGCCCACCAAAACGATAGTTTTATATAGCTCCGGCCACCGTAGCCTATGTAATCAAAACTTTTTCATATTTCCTTTAATTCTCGTTCTCAATAAAAATTAAGCTCTTTTCTATGATTACTTCTCTTAGATGTATGAACTGTATCTTCACTATCTTTCCTTTTTAATTAATTGCTCTGCTTTCATGAATCTTCTTTTCTTTTCCTAAGAAGTCTCAAGATTAAGATCTTTATCAGACTCGTACTGTGGTTGACCTGAAACAATCCACCCCAAACATGTTTTTTGTGCTATTACACCGTCAGGTGTCTTTATCAAACCATCTTCTATAATTTTAGCGAAGACATCGGCACCGAGCAAAATATCGACACCACCTGGTGTAAAACAGGTAGGGTCCGCCAACTGTAATGTTTCAAATTCTGCCCAGTTCGTAGCGATATGCTTCGAGGGTAATATTGTAGAGAGTGTCTTTAATACGTAAGCCTTCACCTGTCAATTACTTCGCGACTTAACCTTCATTAAGTCGCGAAGTAATTGACAGATCAACAGAATGTTTGCTCCTTATCTGTCTCTCTTCTCGCACTCCGGAGATTACTGCGTTAATATTGGTTCTCGACAAACCCAAAGTTTCTGCTGCTCCAGCAGATATAAACGAAATCTCAGATCCTTGATCAATAAGCGCACGAAGTGTACATTTCTTTCCATCCCTGGCCTTAATTTTCACTTGTGCTGTGGCTAAGATGACGTTACTATCAGGTTGTCCTCTTGACAAGGGTGTGGTTGTGATTTTGTACTCTGAGTGTGTTTCTTCTAATCTCTCCTCTTGTTTCGTTTGGTGTAAAAGAGAGTGATGTCTTCTTCGACAAATTCTGCAGGTTCCTTTGCATAAGTTCTCGTAAACTCTGTGATTAGGTAAAAAGCAGTTGAAACACATGCTATTGTTCTTTACAAAGCAGTGACGTTCTTCTACCGGTAACTGAATAAAATCCTTACAGTTTTGAATATAATGCTCACGAGCCTTGCAATAAGCACAGACTCGTGACCTTTTCGCCGAGAAATGAGCAGACTGAAATTTATTACCTTTGGGTTCTTCGATGGTGACGTGGAATGATTTGTGGGTCACATGCCTTTCTCGTGATGAGGTGGTTGCTGTAGGCGAGATGAGTTCCAATGTTCTAAACCTAAATTCGAGAAATTTCTTCATCTCGTCCCACGTTGGCATATCTTCACAACTCTCTCTGTAGGCCTGTTCTTCCCAGTCTTTCAATGACTCTGTATCCAATTTTTGACTTACCAAAAATATGATTATTGGATCCCAAGAATCAGTGATTATTTTCAAATTTTTTCAGTTAGCACTACCACGGTTTAAGAAAGATCTTTTTACATGGTTGTTGAATAAATGTTTTTACTCTATAAATGACATGCTGACATAATAATTTAATTCTAACCAATTTTTGTTTATGACATTTAGTAACTAAATAATATTTTGATTGACTAGATAATTGTATAAATATTTGCATGCCAGAAATGGCCGATAACATTGATACATTGATATAATATACCCAACCACCTTTTGTACATGTTTTCAAGCAAATAAAGAATATTATTATTATTATTATTATTATTAAACTACTCAAACATTCCATCGTCGTATCAAGTATTGCTTTTATTTGCATCGCTGACTGGCTACTTGCTTTCTTTTGGCCAAATAATCTTGAGAATAATGAATTTGCAATCATCCTTTTATTACCGAATCGTGTTTTCATTAATTCCCATGCCCGTGCATAATTCGTTTCAGTAATCTTTATGTTTTGTAATAGTGTTTCTGCATCTCCTCTAACGCTAGTCTTTAGATAGTGTAACTTTTGCACATCGTTCATCGAAGTATTGTGGACAAGCGCTACAAACAAATCCTGGTAAGAGGGCCAATCTTCGTATTTTCCCGAAAACGTAGGGAGTACTATTCGCGGTAGTTTAACTAACGACATCGGACTATCCTGAGATGTGTTCGATGAAAATGAAGTATTTGTAATTATTTGTGATTTTGATAATAGGTCGGTCAGATCCGCGTGCAAGCCTAAGTATAATTCTTCAAACTTATAAAACTCTTCGTTCAAAAAATAAGGCAAAACTCCCCTCTGTTCCCTCGGTGTGCATCTCGTCAGATTGGTATGTGTTTGTTTAAATATGTCCCAATAATCTTCTATAGACTTTATTCTCGCTTTAACATAACCTTCAGTTAATCTTTGTTTAGGGCATTTTTTCATACTAATCTGTGCCCTTTGTAACATGTTAGCCACATCTTCTAGCGTAGATAAATATCCACTTTGTTCAAAAGTAGGTGTGGTCATTCTTTATAATCCGAGAAATAACAATCAATTTACAAAATGTACTTCAATTAGGTAAATATCTACGCGGTAATCTAATAATATTGTTTGCGAATGCAGTCTTCAATCAAAAATTTACCTGCGAAAGGTTGCCTTTTGTTCTCGAACTTCGAGTCGCTTCTTTTATAGTTCTTTCTAAATCCGGTTCGTTATAACCATTATCTTCAATGTAATAAGGTTCACTATCAATAGAACTATCAAATAAAATGCGGGTGTCTTCTTAAATAGTTTATTAGCGACTGACATAATTATACAACTGATGCAAACTAAAAGTATCATTGATATAACAATAAATAGATATCTTGGACATCATACATTGATATTATAGTTACAAAGAATAGATAAACCAACTTCGACACCATTGATTATGATCATTTCAAGAGAGCATTGTTTTTACCATCACAAGAAGGATTAATTTCAAGTACCGACTCGATGATTGCTGGAAGAAGATGGCGCTCAGGTTAGTGATTCAACATTTTTATCGATGCAGTTGAAGCGAGTAACATTAAAAATGTGTCAAACATTGTAAGTCCACGGCAAAATGGAACTATCAATACAAATAAATAAAATTGAAGTGTCTGTTTTTGTGGTTTTTAATATCAAAATAACAGCGTTTTACTGTTAAATGCATATGAAAGTAAATACGGTACCTACTTAGGTATAACAAAAAAACAATTTCTAAAATTTTTGTCTGTCTGTCTGACTGTCTGTTTGTATCTATTTGTTTGTTGGTCTGTCTGTTTGTTTGTTGCCGCGGCTTTTTTAACTGAAAGGAGAAGGAAGGAGTTGTGTTTTTCTACCTATGTATATCGATATCTTCGTGATTTCTAAACCAATTTTCGTGAATCTTTTTTTAATCGATACAAAAACTTTTCGAAATGCCAAAAATGTCATAAAAACTTCGGATCCCACCTCTAGGTGGCTCTGGGACACGCGAATTCTGGAACTGTCGATTGAGAATTAAAGAATCGAACGAAATCGCGGGCGTCCGCTAGTTCAAAATAAAATGATACAAAAAGCCAATTAATTAATAGTTCCGAGAATAACGCCTTGATGGGCTTGATAAAATTTCGTTAGAAAAAAATCTGAAAATCACAGTGAATCTTTTGTGGAAACCGATACAATTGAATTCGCTACCAAGATTGAACACAAAGTAAACATTGGCTGATAAGAAAACGTGATTAAATTTCTGAATTGTGGTTCACCAATCTAAGTATTAAATTACGCTTGAGCTTCAGAAAACAATCAAACGATCCATTGAGAAATACTCTCTACTTCCTAAGCACACAAACAATACAGATACCGTTATTAACGGTATCTGTACAGTATTGTTATGTCAACCTTAATTAATAAATAATTATTATAAATTTCGAGAATTTGCGTGAAATTGGCATGCCTTATTATAAAAACTCTAAAAAGTTATTTTTTATACTTAAATATATTATTAGGCTTTACCCGAAGGGTAACCAATGGGACCCTATCACTAAGCCACCGCTGTCCGCCCGCCCGTCCGTCCGTCCGTCCGTCCGTCCGTCCGTCCGTCCGTCCGTCCGTCCGTCCGTCCGTCCGTCCGTCCGTCCGTCTGTCTGTCAACGGGCTGTATCCCATGATTCGTTATTACGGATAGAGATTATCTACTGATAGAGAGTTAAAATTTTCAGAGAATGTGTATTCCTGTTGCTGCTACAACAATAAATAATAAAAATAAATTAAAATTTAAAGGGGGCTCCCCTACTAGAACTGTACCTACTGAATCCTTCGTTTGCGACTCTGACTCGCACTTGAACGGTTATTGGATTTTTAATCTAACTTCGTTTATTTTGACTCGGTTAAAAATACCTTTGAGAGACTCGATCATGAAAAATGAAAAAGCAATCTGTCATAGTGGAATACCGTGCCTTATCTCACTCCTTAGATAACGTCGTAATAATGAACAACTGTACTTTTTTTTTACTTTTTTTTTATTCGTTAACAAGATAGTCCTTGACTGCGATCCCACCTGATGGTAAGTGACGATGCAGTCTAAAATGGTAGCGGACTAACTTGGAAGGGGTATGGCAGTGTAGATTCAACCCATCATCTTCATCTTCATTTCCTGGGAATCTTTTCCGCGAGTAGGCGTACCCATACCCCTAATCTGTTTCTACACGCCATCAGAACGCTAAATCGCTTAGCGGCACGTCTTTCACGGTGGTAACTAGCCACGGCTGAAGCCTCTCACCAGACAAACAACTGAAACTTCAATCAGATAATATTGATTGTTTACACCTTCCCGCAAGCAGTGATAACCTATTGGTTTATGACAATCCCTTGCAACTAGTAGTTTTATATATTCAGAAAGCGCTGACCTGTTATTCATAATATCAACATAAACAATATAGACAAACATAAGTAATAAATAAATGCCAATATATAATACTTACAAAAGAATGATGTGAAAAGAAAACAAGAGTTATGAACTTTTGTATTGACCTACATGATGAGCGCTGGCACTTGCTCTCTAAAGTGAATAAAAGCTTTACGAAAACTCATAAACAAATATAAATAGTAATGTGGAACAAGTGAATAAAACTACGTTTCAGAGGTGCTTTATTACAAAGCCAATTAGAGGCACAGTGACTTTTACTATAAATGGTAACAATACCACTCTATGTGAGTTCTTGCAATTCAGGAGGGCGCGTGAGATTTACTTGTGGTTACGTCGTGTACATGCACTTCGCGTAAGTGTGCATACCTGTCAGGAGCCTAGATGGGACCGGTCAGGTGTGAGCAAATCTCGCTCACACTTACACAGATACGACACACACACAACCATGAGCCACGCGCCCTCGTGAGTTGAAAAGAACTATACCATAATATTATTTAGACACCATCTATACTCTTTTACTGTCAAACAAGTAGTCTAGTCAAACAAGATATTTTCAATAATACGCCATAAATAAGAATAATTTAATAAGAGTTCATAATAATGTGTTAAATCTTTCAGTTAGGTATACATACTACCCAAGCAATCATACCATTATACGGTTGAATTAGAAAAAAAAATATTTATATAAATATATCCTACAATGTAATAAAGATTAGTCATTTTCAATACATTCACATAACATCTGCTATATAACTTTTTTTTTTTAAATATAATTATAGACTAGTGCTGGTCTGCGATCTCACCTGATGATAAGTGAAGATGCAGCCCAAGATGGTGCGTACTTGCCTAGAAGATACCTATTCATTCTTGATTTAAAGAGTGGGTATCTTAGAGTTATAATTAGTTAGAAAAACGGAAGCCGAAAGAGCATACCAAATTACTAGCCACAATTGAAACACGATTTAAAATGATAGACTGTATAAAATCCTGCGAGAACTAGTTAAAGTTACTCAAATGGCCTGCGCTGATATTCGATTCGAGCGCTCAATTAACAACTACAAACAACCTGTAGTTAACAGAAAAGTTTCAACGAACCACAAGCCCGTTAAAAACACCGTTAATAATTGTGAATAACTATAATTTAAGTCGTTTTGTTCATCGAACAATTCTTTTTGAATAATTTGCCTCCATTAATTACTTATTTTTCACGGAGAGGTCGTTAGGACATCTTCGCTGCGAAACTCTAGCAGCGGAACGAAAATGAAATGAAGTGGCGTGGAAGAAATCGGCTTTGCATTCGCCTGTCTATAAAATAATATAATAATCCATTCCGGTTCTACGGTTTTGAAGCAGAGATGAGCTAAAAGCTTTAGAATTAAGACGAACATATCTACATCATCATTTTTTTTTAAACAGCTGCCGCTGAGTTTCTTGCTGTTATGTTTGTGCGTTGATAGATTGGTAGCTTCATTTGACGATTCGAAAGCACTTTGTAAAAGTTTATTTGAATAAAATATTATTCTGTTCTATTCTATAGACCCACTGATAATAAAAATTTTAACACAACCATATGTTGTTCATTTAAATAAATTCTATTTATATATTATATTTATTATACTTCTATCATAACAAAGTCTATCTGCTTTAGAAAAACGGCTTTGTTTTATTGTCTTGCTAACTCAGTTGAAAGACGTTGTTAAAGATAGATCCTGTAACATGAAACCTACAATTGATCATTCGAAAGCAATTCGAATTGTTTTTGTTATATTGGTAAATATTCAATGGTTATCGTATCCAAAATAAAAGAGTTAGGACTATACTTTAACTGCCATACCCCCTTCCATGTTAACCCGTTACTATTTAGACTACACGCGTCACTTATCATCAGATAGATCGCAGTCAAGTTCTTATTTTCAAAAACTACTAACTATTGTTACTATTTATCACAAACTCAAATTCTCATGACTCAAATTCCTTCGAAATTAACGTCAAACCACATTACTAAATGAGAAGTTTTGAAACACCACAGCTTCATTAATTAATAGACATTGTTCGTGCACTAAACTTTGGATACAATATTTATCATAGCTAGTTATTTTTAGTTCGATTTACTGTCAATGAGTTGTTGCTTTCAATGGAAATGTTATTATACTAAACTTTATTGAATAACAGTGTTTAATTGAAACGCTATTTGTATGCTTGCCTTCGATTATTTAAACTATCATGCTTCAATACCAGAATAATTATAATATTCTACTATATTTTACTGAAGATACAGAATTATACCCTTATTTTTTGTATTTTTTTAAAATATTTTTAATGCTAATTATCACATAGATGAATATTTCTGATTGTGATTTATGTTTCATGCAGGCCTTGGAACCTGATATTGAATAATGGATGGTGTGTACGATTGGACGCAATTCTGCATTTTCCAATGACTGAATCAATAGGATCTTATCTCAACCAATACTAAGAACATATTATACCTAATTTAAACTGAAACTGTTATGTCTTAGGCAAAACTTAGTAACTACTTTTATCAGCACTAACTTAGATCTGTAGGTATCTAAGGTAATCAATATCTGAGGTAATTAAATGAAAATTGTAATGAAATTCAGTAATTAAACTTTAATTTTTATGCAGGTACTTTGTAGGTAGGATTAATCTGTAACCACTTTGATGTTTCTCGTTATTTGAGAAGATATAAATAAATACATAATATAGGTTGTACACATAGCTAGGTATGTTATACATTTAACCCATTTGCAGAAACCAAAACTAATCAAAATAGAATATTACTTTTAAATGTTTCATTTCATGGTTGAGCTCAAACAAACTCAATTTCAGAGGTTTATGAACCCAATACAAGTATTATGACCTAGTGCGATTGAAATTGTGCTTCTATGTATAGCATACTAGTACAGCTAATTCACGCGATTTCAGTAGCGTAGATTGAGGTATTTATAATCTCGTGGGAACGCTTTATTATCGGGATAGAAAGTATTCAGTATGTTTCGTCAAAATCTATAATAGTGATTTCTCTCTCTCTCTTCTTTTTCCATTGGGGGTTAAAAAAGAACAATGTAATTGCAATACAATTGAGGGGTTACAATATAATTGGGATGAACGACCTTACCTCACTCCGACAGATCCCTCTGGGCTTTGCTGGCACGGGCGACGTTACATGACACCATTAGTCTTATTATTTAGAATTTAGATGATGGTGTTAAAAGCTTTTTCCATTGGAATTCAAGTGACGGTTTTTATCGAAAGCTTCGCCTAACTTTTCGCCTAACTTCCGAGGTATAAAAAACAACAATAGTGTCGAAGTAGTCGGGCATCGGGTAAATCCATGTATTCTTAAGTCCATCTAAGCAATTTCCGAATATTACGGACGACAATGTAGGTAAATGCTGAAACTCTAAACACACATCGTCAATCAAAATGCATTCTCTGTTGGAGAAAGACGTCTAACGCTGCCACTTTCCGGATATTGTTCCTCGACTTTGTCGGGGGGCGCTCTACACTCCATTTGGCAAGATGCGGTCTCAACGCGATGACCTTTTGACTCCATCGGTCCTTTACAAACCCAGCCCGGCACTTAAGCGTGCTAACCTTGAGAGCTATGTAATTTTTATTTTTTAGCGAATAACTTCGTTTATTAGGCATTTCCTTTGATTATTGTTTTGTTCCTTTGATTTTATTACATGTCGTACATGAGAGTATACCTATTGTCTACTAAGGGAAAACCGGAGCCTTATTAATTTCACTGTCCTGTCTGTTTGTTTGTATTGTAAGTCGTTACGGTTTTCTAGCTTAAGCGGAGTTACAAAGTTATAAAAAAAATGTTTGAAAAATATTTTTAGGGGGGCTCCCCAGAAAAATAATGGGGTCCTTTTCAAAAACTAGACTCTAATACGCACTTGGCCTTTATAGTTCTTTCTAAGGCATAAGCCAAACTATCTAATTTAAAGCTTAGATAAAGGAGAAGCGGGGTATTGAAAATTTATTCGTTATCATGAAAGCAATTTTTCCTCTCAAATAAAAAAGCCATAGAAGATTACTGTTGCAAGTTTTATTACAGTAGTAATTTATTCAGTTCAATTTCACGCTTCATTATCTCGATCTTCCTCACACTCGCACTTAGCATACACATCTAGAAAGGCTGTAAAAGTGAAGGACAACTTTTAACCTTGTCTTTTAAGAAGGAGTTACGCTTTGGCTGATGTGTATGAAAATGAAATATACTCGTATATGTAAGTACGTGCTACTTATATTACAAAGAGTTTGGAAACCTTGCTTTTGTATGTTTCCAATTATATTTGTACACCACACTGTGGTAGGTATATGAGTTTATTTGTAATGGTAAGAAAGGTAAGAATGGGACCTATTCACAAAAAATAAATAAATGAATTATGAATTATGTTTTCATTGCAAGCAACTATTTTTTTTTAATATACAAAAACAATACAAAATCTTTTTAAGGGGGGGGTAAGGTTAATTCGCTAAAAAAAAGGCATGTTTTCAAGATTTTTTTTTGGCAATACAGATGGTGTTAGTTTATTCAGTCGATCCATACATGATAATGTAACAATAGAACAATATTCTCCTAAATTTTCATTGCAAAATATTAAAAATTGAACGAGTGACAGTGAATTTCCGGAGGCGCCTCGAGAAAAAGTTGTTTTGCGGTGTCCATCATAACTCGCAACCAAATCATCTGAAACAAAAAAATCAAAATGCATTCGTTAAAGGAGATGTTTGTTGAGGTATTCACGAGAGGATTTTTTTTTCTTTCGATTTTTCGATTTTTCGTAGCACTTGGAAGCCAAAAACCAGATTTTCGCTAAAAAAAACGGCTAATTAGCTGTTGTAAAAAAATTGATAATTATTGAAAAAAAAAAAGCTCTCGACAATACCTGGGGAATTATATGAAGAAACACTGTGCAAAATTTCAAAATGATTGGTCCAGTAGATTTTTAGTTATGGTGGACACGGACTTCAAAAATGACAAGTCTCAGAAAAACGCTTTAAAGTTCGCGTACTGAAGTATTCAAGATAAAATTCGACATTTTTTTATACTCACACAGAGTCGTCGATGCCAGGTCCGTCACTTGTTACTGCTCAGTACAGCATACAGCGTTTAACTGATGCATAGATCATGCCTCGAATATACTTGACTTTACCTGAACAGACCCGTTTGGGCCGGGTGGGGCTGTAAAACCTCAGGCTGGCAACGGACGCTGAAATACTCATAACTTCGTCAATTTTGCCCCGATCGACTTGAAATTTTAACACAATCTTCTTGAGATATTATGCATTCAATTAGAAAAATAAAAAAAAAATCGAAAAAAAAAAATTTTAATACCTTACCCTCCCCTTAAGCTATTGCATAGCTTCTATCGCGGGCCAGCGTGGAGACCGAATCCAGAAATTCCGTAACGAAAATAACCTGACACGGGACTCCTCTACGGTGAGCCGCTAGATGGCGTTGATAAAAAATGCTATGCACTAGCTTTACCGCGGCAGTCCCCGAGTGCCACATGTCTTCTTTTCGCATAACGCATATCCCTATACATGGAAATGTTATGTAAACATTTTAAATATACATATTTTTAATAAGTACCTCTCGCTTCAACTGTTCCTTGAAATAGTTTACTAATGAGCTTCATTATGTTGAACCAATGTTCAGCTCAGAGCTGCAGCAATCTGAAACAAATGAGATGCTTTTGTTATTTTAAAAAAAGACTGCGAAACTGTAGTGTACCTATAAATAAAATAAAATAATTATATACAAGATAAAATATTTGTATACCTTCAACAGATAGTTTCAATTATAGCCCAATGATCAAAGGTGATAATATGCGGGCTGAAAACTGAAAGATGGACTATTCAATTTTGTACTATTATCGTACCCCCACTCCTAAAACATGCTTATTTGGAGGGGAGAGGGGGATATTAGTCAAGCCTGGCAATAAATAATCATATCAATAAAATATAACAATATTTATCATGAAACAAAAATGTATTTATAATAATAATAATAATAATAAATCTTTATTTCAGACTAAGTTTTGTCCATAATAATTTATGTTAGTATACAATTAACTTAAATCTATGTTAGTAGCGAATGTGTTAGTAACAATTACTTATTCTACGTTAGTCCTTATAAACTACCTTAACCTAATCAGGGCCACCATCGAGGGCCCTGGGCCCTAGTGCTGGTGTGCACACAACTCCAGGTCCTCCAGAAGGGGCTGTCTTTTTTAGCGGCCAATGTGCTGAGAAGGGTGTTAGGGCTGCCTATAAGTCTGCCCATCGTGGATGCTGCACGCTTGCGCATGATCGCGTAGAAATCATCTACACGCTCATCCGCAAACATTGCCGACGCACTGCAGTGTCGAGGCTTCCCCAACACCGCCCTCAGCACATTGTTATATTGAACTCGCAACGCGCTGTAGGTCCGCTGCGTATAGTTCGTCCATAGACTGCACGTGTAGAAAGATTGGCAGTATGCTTTAAACAAAATGAGCTTTACCTGCTTTGTACAACGTGCAAATCTACGGGCCAACATGTTGCCTCGGACCGACAGCGCCCTGCGCTCTCGTTCTATGTCGCTGTTGTCCTCCAGGCTGTCTGTTACAATATGACCGAGGTACCTGAACTCAGTGACTTGCTTCAGGGGATATCCACATAACTGTATTTTTGGTTTAAATGCCGTTGTTTTATTTTTTCCCCTGAAAACAAGAAACTCACTTTTTTCCGTGTTATAGCTGAGTCCATGTACCTCAGCATACCCTTCACAGATCTGCAGCAATCGCCTAAGACCTCTGACTGAGGGGCTCAGCAGAACCATGTCGTCGGCGTAACTAATATTGTTCATACTGACGTATTTAAGAGGTATTTAGGAGGTTTTCGGTATTCTAAAGTTAACCTATATGTAGGTACATTGAGATTTATCTATTCTATGTATATATATCTATATCTATGGAGAAGGAAAACCGTATAGATAAGACGTCGAAAAAGTGCCCCCATCTAATCGAATAATCATAAAGCTTAGAGAAGGTTCGAACGTGCTCTAAGCGTGCTCGTTAAAGACTCCTTTAAGCCCGTCTACACTTCGCGAAATTTGTTCGTTACTTGCTCAATTCGTGCTTGGTTCGCATAGCATAAATGTAGTTTTAGCGTTGCGTTATATTTATGTAAGGAAATGGTTAACGATAATATTGATAGACAGAATAGACGCGAGTTCAGACCGAATTTACTGAGACCTCTGTGTCGAAATAAGGAAGCCACGCCTTGGCTTGACAGCTGTCTGCTCAAATGCCTGTTCTAACGCAAAGATTCTGCATCTTCCATCATTCCAAGATCTTTCCCCCGCAATTTCTCACTTCAGATCTCTGCACCCTTACACTCTAGAGTCTAGACCTCTAAAATAAGACCGCTAGACTGTGTGGCTAAGACAGTCGCATTAATTTTACAACTTGCAGAGATTTACCGAATGTTTTTGTAGTAAACTTTTCTAGCGTATTGCCGTTGACGTTGTAAAATGATTGCCCCTGTTGAGTACCAGATTGTACATTGTGTTTACAATGTACAATCTGAAGTTAGAGTAAAGTTTTACTTTAATCGCCTAACTTGCAACTGCTCTAAAATAAATTAAAGTAGCTGTTGTCAGACATATTACAGTTAACTACGTAAAAAGTACAGACAATATTATTATTTTGTTAACTACTTTTTCCGATTTTATGATAATAGATATCTTACCTACGAACTTTATTTAAGACTGCATCATCACCATAAAAGTATTAAGTAATTATAGTCTCTGTACTTACTAGTTACTAAGTGTATCGTTACTAACAGAAATATAATATGACGTGGCTTAAAAAAGATTAAAACTAAAAAAGTTATTTTCTATCACAGTAAATTTTAGCACGATAATCAATCGAAAAGCCACAGTGGCTTTATTTCAAAACAGTTTCCTTTGAGAGTTGCTAACTTTCATGTCAGCAAATACAGAATAAAGGCAATCAAACGAACAGTACCTAAAGAGGAAAAAAAAGTACACTTAAAACGATCTTGGCATGCGATGTTTCTCGTATTGTACATTTTTAATCCGCACTGTCGACTCCCGCAGTTACTGACAGCGAGCTGCCAGTCGGAATGAACTTTTGTCAGATATTGTTTTTTAAAAAACTTGAAACTATTAATCCAGGCACGTATTGGGAACCTACCTACATTTTTGATGTCAAGTTAGAGAGTTATTCAATTCAAGAGTTATTCAAACCGCGGATGGTTTTTTCGGACTCTACATTTTTTTAAGATTTTTTTACTGGTAGCATGGGCAGGAGATAAAAGTTTTATCCCCCGATTTTATCCACTGACAGGGGATAAAATTATCTTTTCCCAATGCTAAAGCATGGCGACAGAGGAGAAGGCGATGTATATTTCTATAAGTATATCCACTGAGTGTTATTTCCACTGCTGTGCCCATGCTCGACGGGTGAATAAAGCTAAGCGAGGGGATTTTTTTTTTTTTTTTTTTTTTTTTTTTTTTTTTTTTTTTTTTTTTTTTTTTTTTATATTTTTAGCGAGCAAACGAGCAGGCGGGTCACCTGATGTTAAGTGATTACCGCCGCCCATGAACACTTGTAGCACCAGAGGCACCACCAGTGCGTTGCCGGCCTTTCAGGAATTTGTTGGTCCGCCCCTTGAATAACCCCATGTTGTAATTCAGTGGAAACACCGTCGCAGGAAGTTGGTTCCACAGTTTCAAAGTGCGTGGAAAGAAAGATCTGGAACATCGGATGGTCGAAGTGCTCCAGGCACCCAGGTGGTGAGGGTGAAATTGTGTTCGGTGGCGAGCGGTGCGGTTGTAAAAGAGAGACGGTGGAATAAGGTCAAAAAGCTCTTCAGAACACTCCCCATTATATAGCCGATAGAAGACGCAAAGAGAGCTAACATCTCTGCGGTGCTCCAGGCTTTCCAGCGGGTTGGTTAATTTGGGATTGCCCACAAGCCGAACTGCCCGTTTTTGAATCCGGTCAAATGGAAGGAGTTGGTATTGGGGTGCTCCAGCCCAAAGGTGAGAGCAGTACTCCATATGCGGACGGACTTGCGCTTTATAGAGTAGGAGCCTATGCTCGGGCGCAAAGTACCGTTTTGCTCTGTTGAGCACCCCAAGCTTTTTCGAAGCTAATTTAGCTTTTCCTTCCAAGTGATCCCGGAACTGGACGTCGTTCGAAATGTAGACACCAAGAATCCCAATGCTGTTGGAAGGGGCTAGGGGGGTGTTCTGGAAGAGAAGAGGTGTGGTGAAGGGGGTCTTTTTGGCGGTGAACGCACAAACTTGTGTTTTTGAGGGATTGAAATGGACAAGATTTTGTGAACCCCATTCTGACACTTTTTCAAGGGAAGCCTCAATGTCAGACACAAGTTTGGCTCTACTCTCTTCTAGCATTGCGCGGGATAATTGTGCATTTCCTTTGTAAAGGGCATCACCAGTACTGTCATCTGCATAACAATGGATGTTGTTGTTGTTGTTGTTGTTGTTGTTAACGTTTAATCCTTTTCCCGGGGATAAACGTTTTATCCTTTTCCCGGGGATAAAATTTCTCCCGCCCATGCTACCAGGGCTGATTAGTACTCTCCTCTTCCCTCCAAATAAGTGAAAAGCTTTTGTTAGTGCAACAGTTTAGTTAGTAATAAACAACAGACTGTTCTTATTTTGTTCTGTTTTTACTTACTAAAAATGACCCCTCTGTCAAGTTAATGCAATACGTATTGTTTTTATTATGATTGCCTACTCCGTCTGAACGCCGCTGCCTACATCTAGATACGTGCCTGGAGCCGTAAAATTCATCATACTGCAACTTTAATGGGCCAGCAATAAACCTAGGCCCACTTAATCGCATAACCGATGTTGCCAAGTAAAAAAGGAATAACGAAAATAAACCGCAGGCTTACAGTTTGCGCCAAACGTAGCTTGCCAACCGCTTCTACTACCTGAATGCCTGAACCTTTTGCATATTTGAGCATTCCCATTTAACTTCTCCGTTCAGGCCATTTCTTTTAACCTTTCAGATTAAAACCGAAAAGCTAAAAGGGTGATGCTCTAACATAGCTTCATGTCTTAGTGCTTTTTTTTTTAATTTCCCCTTTCGTCGCAGTGACCAAGTAAGCAAAAAATGCACGTTACGCTTACGTTACGTCTATATTAGTAACTAATAATAAAATTTGTTCTTTTACGCCCGGTACCTTCCTATGTTCAATATATCTGTATAATCCGTTGATACTTAGCTTTATTGTGAATAAATCATGGAAAAATCCATAATTGACAAAAAACGTTACGAGGGGGTATAAATTGCCATAACCATTCAAAGTTAGCCTGTTATCTTCATAAACTGCATTGTCACTTACCATTAGGTGAGATAAAAAATAGCGATAGTAATAATTATTATTCATCACCGTATTTTAGTCTAGTTATGCCTGCGACTTCGTTCGCGTGGATTCCGCGGGAACTCTCTGGGACAAAAAATAGTCTATGTGTTATTCCAGACTATAATCTATCTCTGTGCCAAATTTCAGCCAAATCGGTTCAGTCGTGGCGGCGTGTTTGAGTAACAAACATCCATCCATCCATACATACATCAAACTTTCGTATTTATAATATTAATAGGATTCAGAAAAAATCGTGAAAATAAACCTATGAAAATAACTGAAACAATCTCACCCATCCGAAAAATATCACAATGAAAATGCGAAAATCCCAAAAACAAAGGTCCTGCCCACCTTCGTCAAGTCGCCTCGGTCGTATTTTTCATTAACATTAAGCCAGTTCCAGTTGCAATTTCAATTTTCCTTTGAAGGCGAAATGGTCGGAAAATCGTATTATGAGCTGAGCTCTCTGGATTGTGATTAATCCAGGGAATCGAATACTGTCAATAAAATACGAACAATATTATTTATTATCCTCATCATGAACAACCCATTAACGACTCACTACTGAGATCAGGTATCCTCTGAGTGAAGGGTTATAGGCACCACCACGCTCTGGCCCAATGCGAATTTCTGGTGGGAGGTTTTGACCATGGCTAGTTACCACCCTACCGCCAAAGACGTTTCGCCAAGCGATTTATCGTTCCGGCACGATAGCGTTAAGAAACCGATTAGGTTGAATCTAAATTGCCATACCCTTTCCAAGTTAACCCGCTACCATCTTAGACTGTATCGAATAAAAAAAATAAGAAAATTATGGAGAGCTCTCAAGCGTGCAATTTTCCTCACGATGTGTAACATAAGTAAGTAACACCCATAAATATAGTATTCCTTACTGGTAATACCTATGTTTATGGTCAGTTACTACACTCACACTCGCGTAGGGATAGTTTACTATTGCAAAGACTAAAGGTAAGCATGACCAATAAACTTGTAACCTTGTAACTCATTCAGGTTGAGTTGATTTTGGGCGAATGCTGACACTGAAATCTCTCCAATATGTGGCGGATATATATAACTAACAGCAATCGCACATATAAGTGCCCATTCGATCGAAGTTATTTACTCGTGAACTACTCCATTCCTATTCGTTTATAGGATTACCTAGATTATCATGAGCGTTACAACTGTCTTTATTGATTTACAGCTTATAATGTGTGTTTAAAGAAGACAGTACAACATACTTAAATAGGTACCTATTATAAAAATGTATACACATAACACAACATTAAACATTGTTATAAGCGAGGGTAGAGATCGTACTGAGAATATCGCAACAATAAAACGGATAATCAGACCGGATATCCTGCCATCTACTCTTACAAATATCCGGTATCCATGCTATTGGATTCGCTACATCATTTATTTTAATATGGATGAAAGGATTTATTATTTTCTAGGGTTTATACTTCGGTTTTTACTATAAATCTAGCATGACATGTACCCGCATGTTGTAAGCGTTTTACAGAAGGTTCCCACATGACTTTTAATATACCTACGTAACGATTCATAAAAACTAGCTTTTTAGGGCATCATTGATACATTACATGAACGTTCCTGCAAACAAGAAATACATTATTAAAAAAAAAACAACTGCGTTAAAACATCGATAGAAAATTCAAATAAATTCGATAGTTTATTTTCACACTTCAAATTATCTTAAAACCTGTCAAACTGTTTAGAAGACACATACCGCATTACCCTCCTTCAGAAGTCTGGTAAAAATTAGAATAAAATACACTTTTGGATAATATAGCCATACGTATTTTGATAAAAATAAATCATTTTGTCATAGAGGTTTACTTTTGTTTGTCTATTAGTTCAAGTGGAAGAGTTCTATGCCATCTGATAAAAAAGGTAAATGGCAGATGAAATGAACTATACCACGGTTAAGTTTCTGATCAGTATCATACAGATCGGAAAATAGCTTTTCGGAACAACTTTGGCATTCTAATTTTTATTCCCACATACGATAAAAAAAGATTATACCTACATACTCGTATATCCCTTTGTCGATGAATCGACATCATATTTCACAGTACAAAACTCATTTCCAGACTGTCAGTGCGGTGTTCGATACCACATTGAAAAATAGAAAAAACACAGTTTTTTACCGATTCCCATTTGTCATAAAAGTGTTTATCGTTCGATATTGAGTTATTTCCACATCACACGGCATTGACTCACAGAACTATCGTCCAATGCCAAACTCAACTGATTTATAGAGCAATGATTTTCATAGCATTCATGAAAACGACACAAAAATTCTCTTAAAATCCTAACCAACAAACAACCTTGAGCCAGAAGCTCCTTAAAGCATTGTTATCGTTATATAAGGACAAAAAAAAACACTGTGTTGCACAATGCACATTCATCATTCCAACCTATCGCTGGCCTACTACTGGGCATGGGTTGCGTCTTATAATAATATTTAGGGCCTAAACCCTTTCCATCTAGGACACAGGACACTATCACAGGTAACCTGTGTTCTGTGTCCGGTGTCGACAAACTGACACAGTTGCCAGAGTTTGCAACTTGTAAAAATAGTATGGAATCTAAATGTTGCTTGTGTCTTCAACTGACAACTTTTAGTGTCTAGTTGCTTACTCCAAACACTTCGAGAGTGGAAGCAACTAAACACAAAAAGTGTCTACGTTTGCGCAGTCGTTGGTTGATTTCATATGGATTGCATGAAAATAAAATATCCACTGATAGCTTTTGTATACGATACAAGACACAAACTGTCCTCGTTTGCGCAGCGCCTTAATGTCTTCGTACAGAAAATGAAATACGATTTCGAAAGGTAACCTCTTTCTTCGTTAAGAGGATGATTTCTTTCTTCCTTTGCTTTCAACTAAAGTCTTTGTATATTTAACCGCGTTCGATAGCACAGCCATTAACAGAAGAACAATGAACACAGCAATGTTTGTGCAAATAACAGACTACTTTTTAATGGATACTTGTCTCAATTTTTAGCATAAACGTAATTTTTGTATGTTGAGTGGACACTAGTCTTGTAAAAAACATTAGGTACATGCAACTGGAAAATAAGATGAAATACTATAATATTATGCATTTTCATACTATAACTAGTATTAACTAGAAATGTAAAACTGTGTTTGTTTGTTGGTTTGTCCTTCAATCACGCTACAATAATAGAGCTACAGATGAACGTTAGTTTTTGGGTGAGTATATATAGAGAGACAGGTAACTTTTTATCCCGGAAAATCAAAAAGTTTCCGCGGGATTTTAAAAATTCTATCGATGCAGACGAAGTTGCGGGCATCAGCTACTTAAATATACGAGTATTTGTAAGACAAAACAAAGCCGTACATAATAAGCTTTAAAATTTAATTTTTGTAAGTAAGTATAGAATTAAAATTTCGTCATTAAATTTAATTTTCGCGTGATGTCAACCTCATATTAAAATTAACGTTTACGGAAAGTCATATTTATTTCCTTTGCAATTTATAACGTTTATAATACGTTGATAAGCTAACCGCTCGTCGAATAAACTGTACCTTCCGGTTGACGCCCCATGACGCGGGAAATTCCACGCTGTAATCCAAAAAAACACGAAGTGAGGGTGGTATGACCTTCATATTGCGACGACAAAGAATGATATTCGTATTTTGTATATCTAAGTATAGCATAAGTTTTAGGTAAGTACGTCTTTAAACTGTGTGGTATTTTATATTCTCTCGAACTGATTTTGAGGCTAACCTAGCCAGTCATAGAAAATGCAAAGGTTTTTTACACCAGCCGCAGGAACAAGTTTATTTGTTTAATGTTGTGTTATTTCTGTTGTACAAATAAGTAACTAAATTGACACAATTTCCAAACAGATTAATTTACGGTACCACCAACTTATCTTTTACGAGGTATTTAGTAGAGTGCTAAATGCGTTCAGTGCGATGTTTTGCCTGGCTAATAACGTAATCTGTCCGCCACTGTATCTCTCCTGTACTTTAGGTTATAAGTAAAAATATATTTGTTTGAAAATAAAAGCCTAAAGCTGGCGAATAATAATGTAATCAATCCCTGTACGTCGCAAAAGTACAAGGGCTGCCGGCGGAGGGGTATTAAAATAAATAACACTGACTTGCGTGTCCGAACTCATTCTAATTCGGAAAGACGGGGAAATAGATCTTTATAGAATTTGGCGTATCATACGTTTGACCTGTACCTACTTATAACGATTGAGTTTTATTTACTTAAAAAGCGGTTTTAACGGTCATAACGATATGTTAAAAACGAGGTGTTTTTAAGTATTCTGCCTCCTCTTCTTGTATGATAATTTGAATCCAGAATCTCTGACTTTTTGGAGTGATATGCGTTTAAATGCGTTACAATTTAAAAAAAATATCACTCACTGTGACGGTGCAGAAACTTACATGCCTAAGAATTCTTGCTTGAGAGTTCTCTAATGTTCTATAAAGCGTGTGAAGGCAGACTATCTGCATCAGTATCTACTATGGCCCATACCTTTCGCTTCCAATATGATTTAAGTAAGGTACATACTTTATTAGTGTATTAACAGTAAATAATTCAGTATACTCTATCTACCTACGTTTCCTTTCCACTATGTTATTCATGCCAAACTGATTTTAAATTCAAAAGAAAATAATATTACCCCTCAATCCAACCCAATGAAAATAATAAAGTAGGCAGCAGTTATAGTGACATTTAAAAGTATAATGTTAATGTTCATAAAACGATGGAGCGGCGTCTCTTGATCGTATTTGAATGATGTATGAGAAGCATAAAATACATTATGTAACAGAATTTTCGAATCGAATAAAGACAGTCGAAATACGTAGGCTTCGTAGATATGCTACGCAGGTTCGAAAAACTGATGTTTGTTGTGGTCGCAAGGTGCCAGAGTGGCGAACCCGCACTGGAATGCGCAATTCTGGCAATTTTGGACTGTTACAAGTAGCGCAAGACCGAGCCCTGTGGAAGTCCATGCCATAAAACTTTGTCCAGCAGTGGACGGTTGAAAAAGAAAAAGAAGAGAAAACCTTTCTGTATCCCAACTACAATCAGCGCGACATTTCTGAAATTGTGTGGCTTTACTTTAAATATTGCAGCGGTTTACTGGGCTTTTACAACACTTTGTCGATTACGTGAGAAAGTGTTATCTCGGAGCTTTGCTTGGGTTGCTGTTTGAAGATAAAATGTCAAGTCGCTTTTATTTCTATTTCATCAGTTCGGTGAGAAAGGTATGGTAAGAGTAAGTTATTCCTGAAGAACTACTCTTTTTTATACATCATCGTAAACATTATGGAGAACTTTCAGGAATGTAAATTTACAAATCTTTTCAAATCCTTCGAACATTTGTAACCTAAACTTATATAATTTTAAGAGGCTATTAAGAGTCCCTACTCTCTTGATTACATTTTCGTCTAATTCCTAAACATGTAACTTCCAAGTATCAAGCTTTGGAGTTTCGTCGTATTTGTCGCACAGAGCAATAACGCCTAACATGTTACGTAGGTAGGAATGACAGAGAAGATCGTTCTACGAAACCGAAGCCTAACGATTGTCTTTATCTGAGGCTCAATGCGATATTTACTGCCGGGTACAGTTCTTGCATTTCATGAGGGTGCGTGAGCTTTACTTGTGGTTACGTCGTGTACATGCACATTGCATAAGTGTGCTTGCCTGTCAGGAGCCTAGGTGAGAGCGGTCAGGCGCAAGCAAGCTCTCGCTCACACTTACACAGATACGATACACACACAACCATGAGCCACGCGCCGTCGTGAATTGCAAGAACTAGAAAAAGTCCGTCGTAATATAAGGAAATCTACAATGCCTGAAATCTACATGTTCTCCATAATGTTACAATGATGTGTAAATTCTGCGAATCTGCACTAAACCAATGGCGTCGATCCTTTCAAGAAACATGTCCTGCCGTGCAGTGATAGTGACAGATTGAGATGATGATGATGATGGACTATTCTATTATTTTTTTTTCTTTTATTCAATGACAAGACAGTCCTTGACTGCGATCTTACCTTATGGTAAGTGACGATGCAGTCTCAGATAGTAACGGGCTAACTTGGAAGGGATATGGTAGTGTAGATTCAACACCCCTGATCGATTTCTACATGTCATCGGAACGCTAAATCGCTTGGTTGCACGTCTTTGGCGGTAGGGTGGTAAGACGGTAACTAGCCACGGCCAAAGCCTCCCACCAGACAAAATAATCCCGGTGAGGATTATATAATATATTATGAAGTTTTAACATCCTAACCTTCACCCTAAGCAATGTTCAATATAATATTGATTCAACTGTCTTTTCCACCAAGAAATCGCAAGCAAATGAACCTTGTGAATGGACTTACTGGTCCGTTCATTGATTTTTAATTCTAAAAATAGTATTGTATGTTCTATAGCCTATTCTGGGGTGAAGCGGTTCGTTGCATTAATCTAAAAACATTTGCTTTAGTAACTTGTCTACAGAGGCCCATTTACTATCGGAAAGTTATGGAATCTATAGATTGGTATGGCATATAGAACTCCTAGGAAACATATTATGAAAGTAATAATATAAATACAAGAAATATGTGTACTGATTATTATTTATTATTAAATTAGCTGATGTCCGCGGCTTTGCTCGCGTGGATTCAGTTTTTGAAAATCCCGCGGGAACTCTTTAATTTTTCGGAATAGAAAGTAGCTTATGTCACTCTCCTGGTCTTCAACTATACCCACATATTGCATTTTTTACAGCGTGATTGAAGGACAAATCAACTAACCAACAAACCAACAAACATACTTTCGCATTTATAATATTAGTAGGTAAGGGTTAAATTATTACACATTAAAATTCCTAGAATGGGTTTGATTATTATCGGTGAGGACACTTTAGACTGCGAATCGTCACTTACAATTTAGCATCGCAGTCATCTTGTTCCGAAAAAAAAAGTAGGAACTGACAGGGGTAAGGAGTTTTAATAAAACTGCCAAAGCTCTTCCGTCCGTTTCCATCATAGACTGCATCATCACTAAATACCAAATGATCAAATCAAATTCTAACTTGTATAAGACTGAAAAAATATCATATAATAGATACGTAGTCTACGTACTCAATTATACAAAATGTCAGGTCAACAAATATTAGTTCACAATACTTCATTATAATCCGTAGGTACTTACTCTTGATTATTTGATAGTTCTAGGCTCCTTTTATTTTCGCGATGGAAAAATCACTTAAATCAGAGCTTCTTTAGATTGTAATTTTTTTTTTTGTTCTTAGCATAAAAGGCGAAGTAATTTGCTTCAGCAGACAATCCCGGGGTTTATAGCGGAGGTCTTAGAGTTTTTATTCAAACTTGGCAGCATTTCAGATTTAAATTAAGGCCGGCGACGTCATTTTCCAATTTATTTATTTCACACAGCTCTTAAAGACCAAGAAATCTAAAGAAAAGCTAAAATAATATTATAGTAAAATATTAATACTTGTTTGAATCTTTAATTAACTCATAAATCACAAAGCAAGTCATTAAAATTTTACCTCCCCTATTTGACGACTTTCCTGGTGCTATGGTGAGTGCTGTGATCTTACGGTGGGATATTTCGGGTTCGATTCCCGCCGAGGACAATTTAAAAATGTATATTTTCTGAAATGAAAAATTTCCTAAATGAATCTCGTTTTATTTGTTTAATGGATTTTATAGTATTTATTATGTAGTGTAAATATGTATATTGCTTAAATAATATACCTTTATGTTGCACCATACTACCCTCACACATCATTTCACTCCTATCACCAATGGTTGCCTGGTAGAGATTGCTTTGTAGCAATAAGGCCGCCTTTGCATGCGTAGTTTTAAGTTTTATTAATTTTTGTATCTTTCTTGTGTGCAATAAAGTTTTTATCTATCTATCTATCTATCTATCGATCTCATCTGATGGGAGGCTTTGGCTGTGGCAAGTTACAACCCAACTGGCATTAGCATTAGCTGGATTTAGCGTTCCGGTACGATGGCGTATAGAAAACGATTAGAGGATATGTCATATGAGTTTAATGAAAACAACCATACCCCCTTCTCCATGTCACTTACCATTGACATTGCAGTCAAGGGTCAAACGAGTCGCAAGAAGCCACTGGATACAGACGGCACAAGACCGAGACCTGTGGAAGTCCATGCAAGAAACCTTTGTTCAACAGTGAACGTCTATCGATTGATAAAGAAAAAGCTGTCAATGGTTGTCCTTTCATGAATAAAAAAAAGAAACACATTATTTGCGACCTTCGACCTTGGGTTGTTTTTTTTTTCCTTTCGTGGACGCAAGGATATCGTGATTCATGAGACTCGTTGACGCGCCCCTAACCCACTTCTCCGTTAACATCAGGTCAATGCCAATTACATGCCAGTCCTATTTATACACAAAACTCCTAAATAAACGTTGCCTGAACGAATTCGGATAATGAGATATAGATGGAACATCGTTACTGTATTTTGTTAGGATCAAGGTCCGAATGTTTACCTCAGCTATATATTGAGTAAACTTCATGTCCCTCTTATTATTAAGAGGAACACGAAGTTTACTTTGATTATAGAATCGATCACGATAATTATTAGTCCTCCGTAATTCTGCATACTATATTCTGTAGTATATTTAAGCCCCCAAAGGATTATCGTACTTTACACAAACGAGATGAAGGCTAACTTATCGACGGATTAATCAGAAATCTTATTGAATAGGTACTATGATGCCTGTTCGATGCCGATTTCGTTCGCGTGGATTAAGGTTTTTTGATTCCCGCGGCAACTCTTTAATTTTCCGGGATAAAATGTAAAGCCTGTGTTATTCCTGGATATGAGCTAATTTCATTCCAAATTTCAACCAAATCGGGACATTGGTCGGTGGTTCATGTCGTGAAAAAGTAACAAACACACACACACAACACATAGCACGCGCGCACACACACAAACACACACGCACATACAAATTTTCGCCTTTTAATATGAGTGTGATAAGCTGAGCAAAGTCCATTTGTTTGATTTGCATTACATTCACTCCATAAGCACTTCAATTTTGCAACATCTCTTCGCCTTCTTTAATTACATTACGTACCCAGTGCCTTCTCTTCTATGAATAATATCTTTGCAGAGATTGCAAACATTTCTTACTTAAGTCAAAAGGTAAAAAAAAATCCCTGCTTATCTTAAAAAGCAACAAGATTGCTATAGCAAGAAAATACTAACTATTTTAAAATTATATTAACTCAGTCTTAATGCGAAGACGTAATAATTTTGATTTATGAGGTTGTACGGGAGGGTGGTAGTTCTACATCTTTCCTTTACTCTGAAAATAACTATCGAAGCATCATAAATTTGATGCAGCTTTATCGTGCTGAAACTTTAAAGCGCCTAGCATAAGTTCCATAAAATTAGACGTTTTAAACGCCCCTCAGTGACATGATTTATTCATGCAATTTGAAGAGTTTTTTGTAATTTCATTATTCCGATATCAACATCAGCACTGTCGAAGTGGTTTGACATTTACGAAAGAGAGCTTTTACGCAATCCATTTCTCTTAATAATGCTACTCCACGTCGACAATAATTTAGATACGCTATAAATTATTTTAATCTAGTCAAGATCGGTTCAGTGGTTGACCCGTGAGAGCCATGTAAGCCACCCTGATTACGTAAAATTTGCAGTAGCGACAGCAATACCAACGCGACAGCAATCGCTAAATATCACTAAAAATCGTATTACGAAAGCTTTTACGAAAGCCCAATCGCACGTCTCTTGCTCGCCTGTCGATACTAGCGCCACTCGCGATAGGACAGCAATAGATAGTGTTGTAGTCTGCGGTAAAGATTCTCTCCAAGTATTCGGCCCTCTTCCTCGCCATCAAGCATCTCTAAAAGGAGAAAAGTGCATTTTGCGGGTCTATTAACGCTACGCCGCCGCTCGGTGCGGGGTCGCTATTCCAGCATCCTGGGACCATAACGCATCATCATCCATCATCGCCCATCGCCATCAGTTCTTCAAACCATATGCCACTGTATGTGCGTTAACTCTCTCTTGTCCTTCCCTTTTTCCCGTTATTTGGGGTCGGGTCTCCTCACTTTTCACTTTTGCCAAAAAATAATTATTTTTATTAAGAAAGATAAATAGGAAAGGAGTTTCATGTTGAAAAAGGCTGTCTAATACATTTTATCCTAAATACAGTACCACGATATAATTGCTACAAAAAAAACTCGTACAAATAAAGAACATAAGAAGCCTGAAAATCTCCTAGCAAAATACTCTTCGTTGTAGCTACCTTTTTACTAAGTTATTGATGTTTGATGCCTTGTAAAAACTACGGATACTTATTTATATGGCGAGACGTGAAAATTGTTTCTGTTTCCGTGCAAATAATTTCCAGTTTACCCATCTCACTCAAATGCTATTTGAAACATATTATCTTTGATGCTATGGGCCTTGTCTATTCAAATATTTCATTCTCGTATATCGAAGAAAAACATAAGTATTTTCATTTGTTAAATAGTCTTTTGTAAATATATATTTGGCTACATACTAAACACAAAAGAATATTTTCATAAATGAATGTACAAAATTGTAGTAAATGAAAAACTGAAATATATTTGCATTTTAATTTACATAGTACATACCTTGATCAATCAGAATTTTCCCAAATATGTTACGTAACATTTTTTAAATGTTGTGGGTAGATTACATTTTGTACGAAGTAAATTAAGTTATTTCCAAAACATTTCCATAATTAAAAAAATTATATGACGTGTATTTGCTAAACTATATGGTTTTGATTTTGCTTCAATATTTTTAATTACCTATGTGTGGACCATAGGAGGTATTCCTTACTATGGGCATGACATTTTCTTCATTATGTCTTTTCATTTGGCTCGCCCGTTTATGTGACGCTTTCAAAATTTTCAGAGCATAGAAAATATGAGTAACAAAGAGGAAAATAGAGTAATTAAAAATATCAAGCAAAAGCGCTAGAATGGAAATTCAGCTCTACGTAACGGATGAAGCTTTTCACACAAAATTAAATGCGCAAGAACATATTTATAAGACTAATACACTGCGTACATAGAAGACTAATACAATCGTAAACTAGACAAGTGATTCGCCTTACTAAGTTGGGTACCTCGAATTGTATACCTACATAAAGTTTTGGCATAGAAATTATTTTACAAGAAAATTTTCTTTCGGTTTGATAATAATTTAATTAAAAATGTCAAAAAATATAAGTTTAAGACAGCCTGCAAATCGTCAATTTTTGAAATAAAATAGAACTAAAAATACTATGATAGTCCCAGATAGACGAAAGGAACTTTTCCTTTCGTCTGTGGGCATGTCTGTAGTATTAAACGAATTTTTTTTTGCTCCCATTAACTTTTCACGCAAAATTCATACAAAAATATAAAAAATTAATAATTATTACTAAGCAATTTAAATAGTCAAATAATTTTTATGATTAGTGGTTTCTTCATATAAATACTTAATCGATTGGTCTCGATTGGCACAATCTGTCGATCGACGAGAGCAATCGATCGGAGCGGCGGCGGCGTCACGTCGTTAATAAAGTCAATCAATTGGGCACGATCTGTGCTTTCTGATATCATCCCATCGATATCGATCGACAGCTTACAAGCAAGCTCGCCAGGTGCAATTTACCTTTTACATAATTGAAGACGAAGTTGGTCAATTTTGCTGTCATCAAATCTATTATTTAAGAACTGTTAAGGTTTTTACAGAAAATAATAGTCTGTTGCGAGCTTCAGCTTGAGTTATTTACCAAAATTGTTTTGCCATATGTTTATGAGATTTGTTTTTATTTGTAACTAGAAAAAATTCTCGTTTTTACTAGATACATTTAACTGCTTTCATTTTTTGTTTTATTTTTTCACAACAAATACCCATTTCAAACCTCGACTAACCCCATTTTTGTAAAGTTTGATACCAATCCAACTGGTAGTTTCTAAATTAAAACAAAACTATATTTGTACATCTTACGTAGGTTTGATAGTGTTTTTATATTTGTATATTTATAGCTATTTTCTAGATTCGTATTTGTTCGGCTTGCATTTAAAATCACCTTGTACGTAGGTACCGCCATTTGAGCTGTTTTGTTGATTCCGAAGATAATCATCAATCACCTTTGCATCCAGAAAAAAATTCATTCACTTTCCTTAATCTCATCTCAACCCATCGCCGGCCCTCCTGTAGAGCTAAGATGGGCGCCACGAGAAAATTTTGTCTACGCTTTACTAGTAATCTCTACGTGAATCTCTATAGAGATTCACGAGTAAACGTGAAGATAAAATTTTCTCATCTCCTCTCGAATGAGTTGGGTCTAGGCCTCGTCTAAGCTATAGTCCACCAGAAAGTTATATTGTTCGTTCTATCAATAGATATAGATAGATAGAAAATTATATTGTAAGGACACAAATTGTAAATGAACAAAAGTTTTACAGAAGGCCAAGATTCAGAAAGGATTGTAGCGCCCAGCAATTACCACCATAAAGAGATTATATATAGATAAACCAAAGAATAGATCATGATTTAATTTCCTTCTTCCTATTCCAATGATGAGACCGTAAATCCCTAAATAGTTTCGTTGTGTTTTACATGATAATTGTTGTTAAACAAAGTTGTAGGGAGGCACGGATTGCGCGATCAACGAGTACCTAGGCTTGGCTCAGTGCCAGTCGACAATTCAGCGGCTCAGTGACGTGGCACATACTTGAACTTAATGATGACTACAAGCAAAACCCTAGTACACCCACACAAAAACATTTATTTAAATAAGAACAAGTGTAAATTGAAAATTTAAAACAACCCCAACATGTGAATCTATGGCCGGACTATTTACGATTATCTGACATGACATCCTGTTAAGTACCCAGTTTTCTGCTCCATCCTCGATCCTCGATCATCATCTATCTAACACATACTTATTGAGACCATTGTTATGAGCTTTGGGCTCATATCTGCTCTAAGTTGCTGTTGGGTATCCCGCAGACTACTTGATGAAGGTGGAAATGCTTCGATCAAATATAACCTAATTATATTACATGATATTGCACATCACATTACATTTCCAAGGTACGGAAACCTCGGTAAGCGAGACTGACTCGCACTTGGCCGTTTTTTTTTTTCTTTAAAAAACGTTCTAGTTAAAAACATATTTATTAAAAACATATTTATTGAAAAACGGATGATGACCCTTCCAAACACGCATTGAGCTAATTTGATAACATAAACGTGAAAATTCCTTTTACAAAACCGACTTCAAATGCCACTACAAAGTACACCAATTGTGCCTATAAAATTTGAAGGGTTCCATTGATTTCTCCAGGATCCCATCATCATCCTGACCTGATGACAATGGGACTACCTGGAAAATATAGCTTTCAAACAAAAAAAAAATTCCAAATCGGGGAACATACATACAAAATTTAAAAAAAAAAAGATTCCGACGAATTGAGAACCTCTTCCTTTTTTAGAAGTTGGTTAAAAAGAGGCGGTTTTTAATAAATCATTGCATGGCTTCTTTCATTTCTACTTTCATTTACTGGAACGGCATTGCAGCTTTGACGGTTACAGGGCGGTAGCTTAGCTAAGTTAGTAGTTTCGTGAATTTATAGATCGATCTTTTTTACAATTTTAGCAATCTTAAAGATTTTAAGTAACATGATATATTGTCGTAGACACGAAATGGCGGTAAGACACAGATTGCACGATCACCGAGTCGGTTTGGCGCAGTGCCAAACCATATAGATTATAGAAAATCTCAGTTAGCTGCTACCTACCAACTTCCAAGTAACAGCATCCTAGCATTGAATTTGAAACTACGTCAAATTGAAATTAGTATACTACTTTATCCTATCCTATTGTTAATCCTATTAATATTGTAATACGAAAGTTTGGATGTATGGATGTTTGTTAATCAATCACGCCGCAACGACTGAATCGATTTGGCTGAAATTTAGCACAGAGATAGATCATAGTTTGGACTAACACATAGGCTAATTTTTATCTCGGAAAATAAGAGAGTTCCCGCGGGTATTAAAAAACTCCTATTCCGGGGGGTTTTATTCTAACAAACTATGTACCAAGTAGTCTGGGAAGAAGAATGAAAAACGTTATTTCATGTTGTAAGCATCTGCTTCCTAATAAGAATTCTAAAACAGATAGCTAGGAAGAAAACTTTGAATTGAAAAATCCTCTAATTAAGCACTTCGCAACATATTTTTTTCATTCGTCTTAACCCTTCGCCAGCCATTGACCCCACAATATATTTTTATATAATTTTTAATCTTCTTCTTTGTCAATCCATCGACGTCCACTGTTAGACAAAGGTCTCTTACATGGACTTCCACAGGTCTCGGTCTTGTACCGCCTGAATCTAGCGGCTCCCGGCGTCTCATCTGATTTAAAATCTATTGCATAATAAAAATAATAACAGATATCCTTTGGCACTGTATGTATTGAATCTATATTCTATTACTTATCATATTGCAGATTAGTTTTTGACTATTCAAATAAAAAAATACTAAACAACTAGTGCATGACATGCAAGGGCATGTCATACAAGGGGTATTGTTGTAGTAAGATCTTTGTGGTAGCTAAACTTTTTATAAATGTTTATGATGTTATGTCAATTGATAGAAAAAGATATCAAATAAAAGTCATGTAAAAACTAATATATTATTTTATTAAATAATTCTAATAATTAAATATAACATGGCGCAGCCGGTAATTTAAAAAGAAAAAGGATATAGGTAAGAAATATATAATAAAAAATAATTATAATGGAGAAAGCCAGAATTATAACAGAAAACGGGTCAATAAACCTACCATCAGAAATTAGTTGGCAGGGTTCTATGGCTGAGAATTGGCGGTTTTTCAGGCAGAAATTTGAATTATTCATAATCGCGTCGGGCAATGACGAAAAAAGTCCAAAAACCAAAACCGCATTGCTATTAAATGCAATAGGCGACCGAGGCATTAAGTTATATAATACATTGGCATTTGAGAAAGTCGATCATCGCTTTGATATAGAAAAAGTAATTAAAAAGTTTGAGGAGCATTTTAATCCCGAAAAAAATGAAACATACGAAAGATATAAGTTTTTCACCAGAAATCAAAAAGATGACGAGTCTTATGAAGATTTTTTGGTGGTGCTAAGAGATTTAAGCAGTACATGCAATTTTGGAGTTGTCACGGAAAGTTTGATAAGAGATAAATTAGTTTGTGGAATTAGAGACACAACGGTGAAAGACAGACTTTTAAGAACAAAAGAATTAACACTGGACAAGGCAATAAACATATGTCGTATATCACAAGAGACAAAAATGCAGTTGGAGAAAATATGTGTATCTAGTCCTCTGGATAATGCTCATAGTAGCAATGATTCGGACTATAACATACATAAGTTTGATAAAAAACAGAATAAATTCAGCAAATCTGGATTTAATAGCGAGCATATGAGAGATGTGAATGAAAATTATAATAGAAAAGCATGCCAAAAGTGTGGCTATAATCATCCAGTAAGGAAATGTCCTGCATACGGTAAACGTTGTGTCCGTTGTAATGGTTACAACCATTTTATAAGTCAATGTAAAAAACGTTCTGTTCATGAAGTAGAGGATGAAGTTAATGATGATACAATAGATGAGAATTGTGAAGGACATGTAAAATTTGGAGCAGTTTTTGTAAGTGCACTTAAAAAGGATATAAAGGATTGGATAATCACAGCTGGAGTTGGCAGTGTACCTCTTCATTTGAAAGTCGACACAGGAGCTCAAGCTAATATAATATCAGCTAATATGTTATCATGTTTAGGGTTGGATAGACATAATCTTTATCCGACAAAAGTTAGACTGACAACATATACAGGTCAGGTAATTAACTGCATTGGTAAGTGTTCACTGTCTATAAAATATGAAGGTCAGAATTACGTAGTAGAATTTTATGTAGTAGAATCAGACAAAGCATGTAATATATTAGGGTTACAATCAGCAATTAAAATGCATTTAGTTAATCCTGTAACGAATACCAATGAAACTAAAAATGTTGCAAGTATCACATCTGAGTATGATGATTTGTTTCATGGTTTGGGGTGTATGAAGGAAGAGTATGATATTAAATTAAAACCGGAAGCTACTCCTGTTGTGCATGCAAGTAGGCGAGTTCCTCTTGCAATACAAGCTAATTTGAAAAAGAAATTAGAGGAATTAGAAAAAATGGGAGTCATATGCAAGGTAACACACCCTACAGAATGGGTCAATTCTTTAGTTATTGTATACAAACCTAATGGGGATTTGCGGTTATGCTTAGATCCTAAAGATCTTAACGAAGCTATTAAAAGGCAACACTTTGAATTGCCAACACTAGAAGAGATTACTAGTAAACTTTCAGGTGCTAAATTCTTTAGTACACTGGATGTAAAAAATGGATTCTGGAATATAAAATTGTCTGAAGCGAGTTCAGACTTATGTTGTTTTAATACACCATTTGGTAGGTACAAATTTCTTAGAATGCCTTTTGGTATATGTAGTGCTTCGGAAGTTTATCAGCATCGCATGCGTCAAGTACTAGATGATTTAGATGGCGTAGATGTTTATATTGATGATATATTGATTTGGGGAAGAACAAAGGAAGAACATGATAAAAGATTAAGAAATGTTTTTGATAGACTTAGACAGGAAAATGTAAAACTAAACAAAGAAAAATGTAAGATTGATGTAGAACAATTAAAATACCTGGGCCATATTATAAGTAAGAATGGTATTACTCTTGATAATAGTAGGATAGAGTCAATTACATCAATGAAAAGTCCAAAAGATAGAAAAGAGCTAGAAAGATTTTTAGGGGTTGTAAATTATATTTCCAAGTTTATTCCTAATTTTCAGGGTTTATTTTCCCCTTTGAGAGGTTTATTAAAAAAAGATGTAGATTTTATTTGGTTAGAGCAACATGAAAAAGCATTTAATGAATTTAAAAAGATTTTATCTGAAAAGCCTGTACTACAGTTTTTCGATGAGAAGTTACCTATAGTTTTGTCTGTTGATGCTTCAAAAGATGGCTTAGGTGCTGTTATTTTACAAAATAATTTACCAGTTGCTTATGCTTCCAAGGCATTAAATGAATGTCAGCAACGTTATGCGCAGATTGAAAAGGAGTTATTAGCAATTCTGTTTGGTTGTGAGAGATTTAATCAGTTTATATTTGGTAGGAATATTACTATCGAGACAGATCACAATCCATTAATAGGTATCATGAAAAAACCACTGAATTCTTGTTCACCGCGAATTCAGCGAATGTTAATTAAGTTACAAAAGTATCAATTTATATTAGTCTACAAACGAGGAAAAGAGTTATATATAGCTGATACTCTATCTAGATCGTTTGACGTGAATGATAGATTGCAGATAGACTTAGATGAAGATAATATAGAAGCTAATATAGACATGGTGATAGGTTCGTTAAATATCAGCAAAAAACAGTTGAATAATTATCAAACATTGACAGATAGGAATGATGAAATGAGATTGTTAAAAGATTATATATTAAGGGGTTGGCCTGATCACAAAGCGTTACTGCCAGAAATAGTAAGGTCATATTGGCATGTAAGAGATAGTTTGACTTATAAATCAAATTTAATATTCAAAGGAAAATGTTTAGTGGTGCCACCTGAATTTAGAAAAGAAATGCTGGGGCGTGTACATTTTCCACATTTAGGCATAACCAAAACATTGTTACGGGCAAATGATGCTATGTATTGGCCAAGAATGATGTCTGAGATTAGAGATATGGTTTCAAAATGTGAAACATGTATTCTTTTTAGTAATAATAATAAAAAAGAAACTTTAATGCCTCATGCTGTACCAGAATTACCTTGGGAAAAAGTAGGTGTAGATTTATTTCAATTAAATGGAGGTAATTATATGATTGTGATAGATTATTATTCAAAGTTTCCTGAGATAGATTTTTTAAGATGTACTACAAGCGAATTTATTATTGATAAATTGAAACAGATTTTCAGTCGTCATGGGATTCCAAATGAGTTATTTAGTGATGGAGGGCCGCAATTTTCTAGTGACAATTTTAAGAATTTCGCTAGAGACTATGATTTTAAACACACCATGTCAAGTCCAGAATATGCTCAATCAAATGGCATGGTGGAACGTGAGATACAAACAGTAAAGAGGCTACTTAAGAAAGCTTTATATGATAAGAAGGATCCATATTTAGTAATGTTAGAATTTCGTAATAGTCCCATTTCAAATGTTATTGCATCTCCGGCTGAGAATTTATTCAACAGAAAGTTAAGAGGTATTATACCTATGGCAAAGAAGGCATTTCTTCCGAGGATTGATAGGAATTTAAGGCGAAATTTAATTCATAGACAAGAAAAGGATAGATACTATTATAATAGGAACAAGGTTAATTTAAGAGAGTTGGAAATTGGAGAACATGTATTTTTTAAAATAAATAGATTTTGGAAAAAAGGAATAGTCAAGGAAAAAGTTTATAATAGAACTTACAAGATAATGGGAGAAAATGGGAGGATGTTTATTAGAAATAGATTTTTTATAAAGCCTTTTAATTTTGTACCTTATTATATTCCGGATGATGATGAGGAATCTGTAATTGCTCCAAAACCTTCTTTATACAAAACCTTACATGGACGTGTGGTTCGACCACCAGTGAGGTATCCCAATTAAAAAAAAAAAAAAAAAAGGAAGATGTTGTAGTAAGATCTTTGTGGTAGCTAAACTTTTTATAAATGTTTATGATGTTATGTCAATTGATAGAAAAAGATATCAAATAAAAGTCATGTAAAAACTAATATATTATTTTATTAAATAATTCTAATAATTAAATATAACAGGTATGGCAGTGTAGATTCAACCCATACCCCTAATCAGTTTCTACACGACAACGTGCTAAAACGCTAAATCACTTGGCGGCACATCTTTGACGGTAGAGTGGTAATTAGCCACAGCTAAAGCCTCCCACCAAACCAGACCATTCAGAAATTATAAATTCCTAAATTGCCCTCGCCGGGATCGAACCCAAGACCTTTCAGTTATAAAACCACAGCGCTCACCACTGTGGTCGTCGTCGTCAAAACAACGGTCAATTATCAGTTATTAAAATATCAACGGTCAATTTGTCAAATTAAAGGAAAGCAACAAAGAATGCTTTTTGTTAACTAAATAACTCCTAAAGTAACACGCGTAGTTTATTTCTAGAAAACGGAAAATATTTCTTTTGTATCTGTTGTGTAGGCGTAACAAACAATAGGCGCCGCCCTATCAACTCTAAACAATGAAGCATGTTCCTAGTTGCCGCTGAAATTATAAGCTTTTGTAATATGCGACGACATAATTATCTAAAAGCTGTTTTGTGCACGCAACGTGTGCCGACTTTTTTAATCACCTAATCACGTCGATGAACTTCTTTTCTAATTTCAATCAAAAAGCAGAAATTAATTTTTAAGTTATTTCTTTGCAAATACTGAGTGGCAAATAATTAACCCAATGAAACGAGATCTTTGAGTCTACTAGGGTGGAAATGGAATTGATAGTTCAATTCCATCCATCTATCTATTTGAGTTTATTTTAGAACTTTATAACTCTACTAACTAATAAACGTAACTACTGCAAATTACACAAACAATATTGTAGTCTTATGGCATAAAGCCGAAATTGACATACAAATCGATGCATACAAAGTTAGGTATAAAAACCTTTATTCTAGGGGAACACCAATAGAATCAAATGACACACAAAGGCTTGTGAGGTTCTGTTGAAAGAATAAGGCTATGTTCAGATGGCTGAATTGCGACGCGCGTTTTCAAATCGCGCGCTTAGACATCCTAATATATACCTAGCAACCGTTCACATGCGCGCGCGTTAACGCGCGTCAGCGAGCGTCAACGCGGCGCTCAGAGAAAAAGTTTCTAGACGCAGACAATCGCGCGTTGACTCGCGCTTTGATATTAATGTAATGTCCGTTTGCTGTTCAGTTGAGCGCGCGCTTTCATCGCGATCGCATGTAATTTTGTTAATTTTCGTAATTATATTTTGAGTTGAAGCAAATTGTCGAATGACTTTGTAGACATTCTAAAGTAATTAAAGAATTTAGATTCATGGTCTCTTAGATTCGGATATAGTGTCGCAAACAAACTGGGTCTATTTTTCAAAATTGGATGAACCCAATGTGTACGTTTTCTTTTTTTATATTTTTCTTTATAATATAACCACAAAATAATAGCCTTTTCCACGTCCATTTTCTACGTTCTACCGAACTAGACTGACGAGTACTCTCGCAACGCGCATTAGCGCTCATCATCTGAACTCTCTTCAAATTTGATCGCGCGTTGACGCGCGTTAACGCGCGTTACATGTGAACATAGCCTTATATTGTACAAAGTACAAATATACTTTTACTAACATTTTTACTTAATTTAGTTCGGAGTTAACTACTAGTTATCATAGAGTTTTATTTACATTTTAGTATACAAACAATCTATTTTCGACAATTATAATTTTTTCATTCACTCAATTATCGTATAGTGATTAGATAAGTCATAGAAACTTGAAATTAAACAAATAACTATTATTTTACACCTAGTTATCTGTGAGGTGTAAACTTAAACTACTACTACTCGTAGAATTGAAATTGTTCAAGGGTGAATTTATTGAGATTCTAGCTCTTTGTTCCCAATTATTGTATTTGAGCAACCTAACTTCATTTACACAGAATAATTACACTGGGGAATGTAGTAGGTACAGATGACTTTAGCTGAATTTATGTTCTACATCTTCTACTAAAATAATTATATTATACGCACTATGTGACAAATGAAAATCCACACTGTGAACAACATCGTAGATATTAATTTAACGTTTCATTTAAAATGAAATAAAGAAAATCACCAAAAAGTCGTTAGCTATTTTTTTTATTCTTCCCAAGTATACTTTGTTATTGTTGTTATCTTATATTTTACAAAATTCTAAAGTAAAGTGGTAACATTGTTGTTATTGCTAATTTCACAAGTCTTTGACTTATTTGGTTTAAGTCTTACCAATTTAGTGGCATCCGAATAAACTATATTGTTTTCGTTATCAAACGCTAACCCAAATGCATCATCAATATCTAAAACCTTTACCAGAGAAACTGTGGACTTCTCAATTTTGAAAACACCATCAACAGTACATACGTACACATTTCCATTTATATCTGTTGTTAGTCCTCTTATTCCTTCACTTGATGATTTGTATAAAACAGCGTTTTCTGAACCTTTCTTCTGACCAAACAAACCAGTTCCATTTGTAAAAAACATTATGTCTTCATTGTCAATCACAAACTGATCCACTTTAGTATTTTCAAGATCTTGAAAACGGGTTGATTCTCCATTAACGAATGTATATAGAAATTGATCAGGAAAAGTACAATAGTAAAGTACATCTTTGAAGTAAATAGTCCAAATATCTTTACCCTTAGCACCAATATGCTCTCCGGTTTTCGTTTTGTGATTATATTTGTATAATCCATCATTACCACCTATGTATATTTCATGATTCTTTTCATCAACAGTCTGTGCGAAGCCATTGCTAATACCTTCTAAATCAGCATATTCTTTTGTATTCAAATTCACATAAGCAGTTTTGAATATATCATCATCCTTATTAAGACTATAGCTGAAATAAACTGTATTTGTACTATAGTCTACAGCTAATAAGTATGGTCGATCAATGTCAGTTTTCAGAATTTCAATATCGTGGTAAACAGTATCTATTATGACTCCATCACATTTTTGGATCTCTTCGTTTTTGTTTTCAATAACAGCAGCGTGTATAATTGCCGCGCATGCTAGCAGAATCAGGGTTCGCATTTTATCTGAAAGTGAACAAAAATTTTGTGAAAACTTGACAGTAATGTTTATAATATACCTATAACGACAGAATTTTCGTGGTATTAAAATATATATTAATTGTATAACTCACCCGCCTGCTCGTCTTTTAGCAATAACTGAATAATCTTTGGTAAATAATGATATGATATAATTAATATTCATGAGAAAAACGAAATCTAATGAGTGGATGATACATTATTGTGACTATTAGAAGAGTCATGAACATTTTGTAAATTTCATCTATTGCTATTTTTAAGGCATATAATGCTTCTTCATATTAATATTAACTTCTCTATTCTGAGATCACACTTTATCATTACGTCGGATTTCTCCGAATCTTCATCCATAGCTACGGGATACCTAGTAATCTTTCACTTTCAAAATTATTAAAAAACAACTTTTAATCAATCCATTTATTGTTCGAAAAATATTGTAACCTTGACGAAACCTCAGCGGTCGACGGCTCTAACCCTGAATCGTCAACCATAGGATTTGAATTTCCAACATCATTATTTTACAGTGGTATGAACAGCTCCATAATATTCTTTATCTTTGACCCCTGAAGACGAGGTTATCATTATAATATTATGACATTTCTACACTAGCGTTTTCTCAGTACAAACCTTGAGTAGTTGCTCGTACTTTTTAATGCCTAGAGGCAATACAGGTGGCACAAGATCGTGTACAGTGGTGATCTTGTCAAGAAACCAGCAATAGAAATCAATCGGCTTAGATAACGACAACGTATTAATTTTAATTTAACCTTTAATTTTGTGAAAACGTAACGGAAAGTAAATTGAAGATGTTTTTCGACCGCTTGCAATTCGTCAAATAATAATAATTTTTTTAAAAAGATACCCATACAATTGAGAACTTCCTCCATTTTTGGAAGTTGGTTTGAAAGTTTGGAACTGTATTGTTTTGTTTCATTTGATACCTATTTCACATGAAATACATCCGTGATTAATACGAGTACCTACTATAAATACTATAAGATCATTTAAATATGCGAAAATCGGTGCCAGCTATCCGATTTTTCGCTACCTTCTCAAGGCTCTATTGCTGGACAAACTTTCGGACATAGGACCGTTAATTGCATTCTGAAAAGGACAAAGGATACTTTTCATCCCCGAATAGCAAAAATTAACCATGCTATTTAAAAAAAAAAGACGTGTGGCACTCGGGAACTGCCGCGGTAAAGCTATTGCATAGCATTTTTTATCAACGCCATCTAGCGGCTCACCGTAGAGGAGTCCCAGGTCAGGTTATTTTCGTTACGGAATTTCTGGATTCGGTCTCCACGCTGGCCCGCGATAGAAGCTATGCAATAGCTTAAAACATAAATCAACATGGATGTCTGAGACGACAACCATGTGACATTTATATAAAGCATAATAATTATGTTTCCGTCACACTGTGCAGTTGACACGTTATTAACACATTCATCGTGCATCTGTAAGCGTCAGTGAACCAGCATTCTAGGTACAGTTTACTTATTCATGCGCCAATAATTCTAGTACGAAGTAAGGCGCGCCTCGGGGCCTAGCATCGCAACACGTACCTATTGCAGAGTTTTATGGAATCTTATACTCGTATGTATGTTACTACTAAATGCACAGATATTTTACCAGTACCGTTGTGCTGGGATAACTTTATGATGATTGTGTTAGCTTTATGTAAGTAGGTACTATGTTCATGTTTACAATCGCACATCGTCTAGAATGTTCTTGCTTTGACCAACTCTTGCAGGTTTGCCCCACCAACTTATCTCATTGTAGAGACATAGTGGATTTTTTTTTAATCTTGCAGTCGACTGTTCCCACTAATTCGTTTTGGTGGAACAATTTACACCGACTGTAAGCTCTCGGTTGTATCTTCCTTACTAAGAGCTGGTGGTGCTGAATTTAGTTGGTAGATAATATAATGTATTTTAAATAAAAGTTCGAAATTGACAATTTTGCTTAATTGCTAGTTTTTTATATTCACAAATTATCATCCTTACTTAATATTATAAATGCGAAAGTGTGTTTGTTTGTTGGTTTGTTGGTTTATTGGTTTGTCCTTCATTCACGCAGGAACGGAGCAACCGATTGACGTGATTTTTTGCATGGGTGTAGTTGAGAACCTAGAAAATGGGATAGGCTACTTATTATCCCGGAAAATCAAAAAGTTACCGCGGGATTTTAAAAACTAAATCCACGCGGACGAAGTTGCGGACATCAGCTGGTTGGATATAATGATAATGCTGGCTGTTCTCAGTAGAATCTGCTCCCCAAACTGGTGTGCGGTAGTATTGTCATGATATCTATTTGAAAGGCATAACTCATCCCTAAATAAATATTTTTGAATCTGAATTTAAAACCTTAATTGTGGTCAGATGAAGAAGAATTATTGTAAAGTTTTTTTAGCAATAACCTCAGGAAGTCAAGGGCCAATATGACTCTCGTATTATTGAAAACCGCGATACTTGCTAGTAATACTTCCACTTTCATACATCCCATGCATTTTAAGTGCACTGCATTTACAGCCAATAAAAACTTAAACAATTTATCATTCTCCAACATCACGCGATTAATGTGTTCGCTATTACTTGTCCATTAATAGTTCAGCGTCAGGTAAAGCTGCAATTTAATAATAATGGGCCACGATTTATTTCAGCCATAATAGCATTATTTAACGCGACATACATTTTCAGTTTAAAAGACACCTTTTTTCTATTTATACTTCAATTAAATTTTTGAAATGATAATACATTATTTTAGCGGTGGCTCCTAGTAAGTAAAATAGAAAAAAATCAAACGATGAAGAATTTGTGCCGTCATATTTTGGATTCTTATTGCATTTAAAATAAATTAGTTAAACAAAAAAACAAAAATTTTGGTACATTTTTGCACATGGGTACCTAATCAATATACCTATATGTTTACAAAACATTTTGCATTACGACATCAAATAACAGTCGTAAATCTTGAGTAGAAATCTCTCCCTATTTAAGATAATAATTTAAGTATGACTTATTTATTAGTAGGTACTTATCACAAAGGAAGATCACATTATCCTTTGATCTCCACTTCGAATAATAATATGTTAAAAGCTGTTAAAAATAATACAAATAGACAGTAATAAAAAATAGAAATCTTCTCGTATGTAGATTAAAATCGAAACCTATAAAACTAAGCAATGACCAAAGACAATTTCAAAGAAATAGAGCGAGCTTTCGAGCTGTCAGCTGCAACTGATAGTCCAGGAGCCGGTAACACTGAAAGCATGCATAGTCATCACAGATTATTATGGATACATCGTCATGCATGCTTTGAGTGCCATGGTAATGCGAAATTTTTTATGTGAAGTAATAGTTAAAAATTATAAGAATTATGGGAATAAAATAACCTCCTCCTTTTTGGAAGTCGGTTAATAAGCTTGGTAGGTAATTTAGAAAAACCAAAAAATTGACAAAAAAAAATTTTTGAAAAGATGTTTTACCGACATCGCTGATATTGATTATTTGTAGTGTATCCGATAGAAATATTCGTTTTTCTGGAAGAATACGAAAGTTTCTATCTAATTCACTGCAAATATAATCAGTATCCGCGAGAATTAGATCTTTTTTTTAAAGATTAAGATTTTTCGGCTTTTCGAATTAGCACTTGGTATGCTTATTTTTTTCCTATAACTTTTAACTATCAATTCATATAAATAAAATCGATTGCGCTGTGTCGGTGCTTTCAGTGTCACTGGCTCCCCGCTATGGTTATTCAATTAAAAATAGATTACTGCATTGGATTAGCCATAAACGCCCAGTGTCCTGTACCTAGTTGCAAATTAATATAAATGTATTGTATACTTACCTATTAACTGATTCGCCGTTCGAGTCTCTTTAAAAGCCTGTTATAGGAGTTAGGACCTAGGTTGCAGTTCTTTCAGTAGAAGAGGGTCGGTTTTGGTTCTGGCGCGCTGTCTTGATCATTAGGTAAACACGCTTCACACTAATATTATAAAGACAAAAGTTTGTTTGTATGTGTGTGTGTGTTACTCTTTCACGCAAAAAGTACATTTGGCTGAAAAGATAGATTATACCTTGGATTAACAGATTCCCGCGGGAATCAAAAATCTTAATTCACGCGAACGAAGTCGCGGGCATCATCTAGTAGGTAATCAATAAGTAATCAATCTTTAAATTTTATTGTTTGTATGTATTCCCTCGTCTGAAAGACAAATTACATTTCAATGTAATTTTTCTCAAAGGTACCTACCTACACCTATGAGAAAAATTACATTAAAGTCTGGCCAATCCACCCTTGGCCAGCGTTATGATAGTTAGGTGACTCGTGCAGTCGTACCTAAGTAGGCCAGTGAAGGGTTCAGACCAGTATAAAATAACAAACTTGAAAACATCGACATTTTTGTCACTATTTTGTATAACTAGTATAATATTACTTACCCACTTTTGGCTTATCTGGCGAAGCAGATTTAGCCACTTTCGTATACCTACTTAGAAATTGATCCATCTGGTAACCGATTTTAATCAACACTTTTTAACTAACATACCCACTACATAATCATTGCGATGTCGGATAAACACAAGCGAATAGTGGCCATGACGTAGTACGGGATGATTTTTTCAACTGAGAAAAAAATGCAAAAGTACGGGACGGTAACAATTTGTTCCCGAGAGACCCTTTTCCGGAATACGTAAGCGTTTTAGGAAATTAAGCTCGTCTTTTAATCTTAAGCTTCTCGTAGCTGAATGCTTGATTCAGCTAGATTAAAACGTTTTTTACCATTCAATTACATTTTCAGCTCTTAATGAAGTTTTTTAGTAGTACCAGATAAGTACTGATGACTCAAAGAGACGTCTTGAAGTGGGTAATAATACAATGATGCTTCAAGTTTTTTTTTTTACTTTTATTTAGTAAGTACTAGCCCTCGACTTAGTTTCGTAGATATATATTGTTTTATGCAATTTTGCCTACGGCGTAACATGGCAATGTAAAGACGATGATTTTCATTTTTAAATACTTGCTTTTTGGATCTTTAATATATTTTGTAATTAAATCACACTTATATTATAAAGGCGAAATATTGTGTGTGTATATGTTTATTACTCCTTCATGCAATAACGAATAAACTGATTTGGCTGAAATTTGGAATGGATATAGCTTATACCCAGGATTAACACATAGGCACATTTTATCCCGGAAAATTAAAGAGTTTCCGCGGGAATTGAAAAACCTTAATCCATGCGGACGAAGTCGCAGGCATCGTTTGGTCTTTAATAAATTTATGAAATTAAAAAATTATTGGAAAGAATTATCTCGACAAAACCTTTTTTCAAACACTATTCTTTAAATTCTTTAACGTACCTAATAGTTTTTGTAGTTTAATCGTTAAGTAATTAATTTTTGTTTACTTTTTTTTAAATTTTCATTAAGTAACCTAAAAATATTAAAAAAGTCATCAATCATACTTTTTCTTAATTCTTATTAAACTTTATTATTACACGGTTGATTTTTTGTTCATATAGTTTCATTAATTCATTTTTCTTTAAGTTTTGTTGTTTATAAACTATTATATAATTTAATTATTAATTTCGCGGCTAACTTTCGTTACATCTCTTTCACGTTTGACGGCAGTAAATGAATCTTTCTTACATTTTAGCTGAAATTCAGGAGCCCTTTGAACTATTCTCTACCTACTAACTAAATGTAAGCAGGTGTAAAAATACAGCAGTACACGGCACCGATTGCAGAGCCAATTTGTACGCGAAACAGGGGCTTGTTCAGGAATACATGAGCCTTTTAGGAAATTAAACTCCAACAAGGCTTGTGGATGAGATTAAAGCCTTTTCTTATCGCACTAATAATAACTTATAGCATTTTTAATGTAACGAGCGTGCCCCATACCAACAAGGTTTGATTTTTATTTTATTATTGTTTATTAGAAGATTATATTTTAGCAGTATTTGGCAAAGTCAATAAAAGATAGGCTCTAGAATCTAATGTCTTTGTCTGTAGTTCATCAGATTTCCCTAAATATATTATATTATATAGGTAATCGACGCAAATCGCATAAACTCTGCGTAAACTATAGAAACATACCTATTAGTTTGTAGTTTGTAGAGCGTCTACAAAATTTCATTGACTCTGATTTGTCATTTGATTAGAAAGAATATTAGCTATGCTGCCTGACTAATTTTCTGCTCTCCCCTCCAATTAAGCGGAAACTTTGTTTTAGGTGTGGGTACGACAATAATGCACGATAATAATGGTCAGCACAATACGAGTCTGCTTTCCGAACCGGTGGTAGAGTCTTGACGTCTCATAAGTATTACAGGTTGGCCTACATGCACAGATTAATTGTATATATAAAACCTACATGAAAATAATTTTGAATTTAAATAGGGATTGAAACGTCGACCTCGACAATTTTAGGTCCGCACGTGTAACCGTTGTAATATGTAGACTTTTATAGATTTATTGACAAGCATATTATAAATATAGAATTATGTGAGATAAGTGTGTGCGTGTGCAAGAGTTAAATACGAATGACCGCAATATGTAAATTTCAATTTTATTCGCAGTTTGTAGGTTAGCCAAAGCATGCCAACGCTGTTTCGAAATATTAATTTAGCAAACAACATAAACGCCTACTTCATAAAACATTTCAAGGCCACGTCGCAATAATTTAGGGTACTTACGATCGCGATTTCGTTCTTGGGCATACCCTTAGGGTCTGTACAAGTTATAACGAGCAACCGCCCAGTCTGGCCCTTTACCGTTGTTACCCTTAATATTTGATGAATTTATTGTCTGGGTATACCTACTATTACATGTAGGGCCTATACATGGCTACAATTTGGTCAAGACTGATAAATGGTTTGTTGTATGACGACCTCTCTGACGCAATGGTGAATGCTGTGGCCTTTTAAGTGAGAGAGCCCAGGTTCGATTCCCTGCAGTGGTCATTTGGAATCTATAATATCTAAATTGACTCTGATCTAGTCTTACGGGTGGCTCCAGCCATGGTTAGTCTGGTGACTAACCATAGAAAGTTCTGCCAAAGGATTTAGCGTTTTAGTACGGTGTCACCGGTCACGTAAGAACTAATTGTGGTATGGGTTTAAAAAACTGCCATACCCCTTCCAAGAAATCTCGCTTCTATCTTGAAATGAGTTGTTACTGACCATTACAGAAGATCACAGCCTTACTAACTCATAGAAGAAAAATATCAAGAAATGTTTATTTTTCAGTAAGTTTTTCGTAAATATTTCCATTACAACGCTTTTGGAATCGGTACAAAAGTATAATACAATAACATGAGGCACGTATATACGAATGCATATGTAATGCTGTAGATACCTACATATTTCGTAGCAAGACGTTGTTTTCATAAGAGGTGAAGAAACTTGGCAGCTCTATATGGTTAATTATTCATGAGCCAAATGCGATGCAGATTCGTCTAATATAAAGTAAATATAAATATAATTCATAAGATCTATTTCTGGAATATATCTAGGTAGCTACGAAAATAAATAATATTGTCGGCCAAAAAAAAATTGTGTGTGCTGGCATACCGGGCGATAGTGTTTTCGAGTGACCTTAGATTATTATTAACAAAGCTAATAAAGTTAAATATTTAGGCAATACTAGGAACCACGTACTTGGGTAAAGTTTCAGGGTCAAAATTGTAAAATGTAAATTTAATTTTCACCATCTTGGACAAACTTATATAAACATAGTGCCTATATACTAATCAATTTACAGTCACCCAAATTATTCGTCTTGTAAAATACAATTACTGGAACGAGGTACGACAATTTTCTTACAATAAAGAAAGTATTTTCTAAAAATAAAACCATTATCTGCACAGAAAGAAAAATGACCTAACGATTCATCAAAAAACACGACAGCAGTATTCCGGCAAGGTAATAACGTAAATTGAAAGCTCTCTTCGGAAAATCTTCACGATTTTTTATAACTCACGTACCTCGTAGCATCACGTAGACGCACCGCCGGCGCCGCCCAATCTATTCTATAAACACTTGCCTACTGTCACAAATCATTTCAATTTATTTTGCACTGTATTTATTACAATCTTTTCGTTCTTGTAAGATGTCACGGCAAGGAACACGCGAAGGATAAAATATGTAAAGTCTGCCAACGGGGGCGCCACTGTCTAGTGGACTGCTGGATGCACGTGAATATCGCTTAGGTTTAATATGAAACTTGTTCTATCATGTGCACTTGAGACAAGTTTCGCAAACGCGGTACGGCGGGCGCGCGCGATGCCTGTCGACGAACTGGCTCTACTGTAGGGCTTCAGTGGCGCGGGGCGGCGCGCCTACGCTCGATACCGCCGCCCCCTAGCGCCCTCCCACATTGCAAAACCATTGAAAAACCAACTGTTTGCTGCCAAAATAGTATTCTATACACTCCATTAATGATCGGACAGAACGCAAATCTTATCCTGTACGTTAAAACGATTAGAACTTTTTGTTACAATTAATATACTCAAAAGTACGATAGAGCCCGATCGTAACAGGCTACAATTACCAATTATAGCCAACCGCCGTTAATAAAATGCCTCCTGAATAAAAATTTAATCTCTTTTAAATTCGTCAATAACGTTTATTGCACCATAAAAGCTGAATCAAAAAGGCATTTCGGAAAATCCTGAAGCAAAATGGTATTCCGAGATCAATCGTCAAGTGATTGCTGAACACATATTATTGGAGGGAGGCTATATACAGTATTAATGACTGTCTCCGAGCGAGAACGGGACGACAAACACCAACACTCTCTGAAAGCGTATCTAAAGTTATTAAGCTCTTTAATTCATGCACTGGTTACAACGGAACATTCAGCGCTTCTGTGAATGAGGTTGAAGATTAAATGCAAAATAGCTTCTTGCGTCTAATTGAATGGAAAGTATCGCCGAGGTGGAAAACAGGCCATTATCGGATTTACAAGGCTTTATACTGCCTCTATATAAGCGCATTTGAAGTGTCAGCTTAAAGCTTATTCCTTTTTATTCGCAGCGAGTTAGTTAATGCGAATTGCTGAAGTATTAAAAATGGTAGTTTTAAATTGAGTTGTTTTATTTTTCAACATTTTTATTACTTAGCTTTCTTATAATTTGTTTCGCAAAAATATTGCGGCAGATTTTTGTTGACGACAGTATCTTCTGAACTTATTCATAAGGAACTTCTTTGAGCAATAGAAATAATCCGTTGCTGCGCGATTGAAGGCCAAAAGTACACTTTTGCATTAGTTTATAATATAATTAAGGATGATATATTTTCAACTCGTAGATATCGTCCTATTTATTAGCAATAATATTTCTTCTTCTTATTAGCTAATGTTTAAAATAGATATCTATTGCTTACGCTAATAATAATTTAATGGGAATTAAAATAGAATTGACTGTGTGATTTGCCACTCGATGTCCGGTCATTCCCGCCCACTCTCAATAAACGTAATCGCAAATTCCATATTTCTATTATTAGTTCTCTCCACTTTTTGGAGACAGCGAAATCGTGTTACGCTATTTTACTCGTATAATCGAAGTATGTATTCGTTCGCTACAACTATTGTTCGTTATTAGTTTCCTACTTGTCTTCTTATTTTCTTGTTTATCAACCGATAGCTGATGTCTACTGTTAGACATAAGTCTCTTGCATGGTCTTCCTAGGGGGTTTTGCCAACGTTGCATTTTCCATGACAGATACTTGTATGATTTTAAATAATAATCTCATAAGTTGTTAAGCCTGTTACTCATTAGCCTGGAAATACACGTCAGGTTTTTTCATCCGATAGTCTGATCCGGTAGCCTGATCAGGCTACCGGAAGGCGTTGAAGCCATTACTTTGTATGAACAGTCAATACACGTCCGATCCGGTGGCCGGATCGGACGTCCGAGTCGGAAACGGGCGCGAGGCGTTTCCGATTTTACTGTCGGTCCGATTGTCTGAAGGCGCGGTCTACATACTTCTAGTATGAGACAAAATAGACATCCGGTTACTCCTTCCGATTTTGCCAGTCAGGGTTCCCAACTTAGGGTTTTTAGCCCTAGGGCGGAATTTTGCTTATTGGGATTTTTTAGGGCCCAAAAAATCTAGCGCTGACACTGTGTGGACGCATCGTTGTGGTTCGAATAATGGGCGAAAATTATGAAAAAAAAAATAATAATAATAATAAAATAAAATAATTCATAATAATAACATTATTATTATTATGAATTATTTTGGATGTTTTAAATAGAAATGACTCTCAGTAAGTCTTGTCAAATTGATTGGATGAATCCAAAATAGCGACGTTTTTTCTTCTTTCTCTTTCCTCTCTTTAAAATTTCTGTGGTGGTGTCGTGTGGTGCGGGTTGTTACGTTCCCTCAAATATGGTTGAGCGAAGCAATGGCTGGATCCTGCGTCATGCTCGTGAACGGGTGCCACCAACGGGAATGGGTCTGCTTTTGCCTGCCTGTCTTAACATGCATTGGATTGTTTTGCATTTTTGAAACTTTATTGTGGAAACACTGTATACATAGCATAGTTTTGTTACCTATTGTAAAAAAAAATTTTTTTGAAAAGAGCGACCGCCGAGTTTATTGCTGGCTCTTCTTGGCAGGAACGGCATTCCGAACCAGTGGTAGATTCATTGACGATTCAAAAGTACTTGTAAAAGTTTATTTGAATAAAAAATATTTCTATTTCTATTAACTCGTCATCCATCTTCTTCTCTTCTGCTTTGCTCCAAACGCAAACACTCGGGATGATAGCTCGGGAACGACTGAGTTCAGAAAAAGCCTGACGGAAAAATCGGATGTGTATCGAGTGAATACGATCCGGTTGCCTGATCAGACAATCGGAAACAAAATCGGACGTCTATTGCCAGGCTTAGCGAGTTCTAGTATACTCGATATCACTGTGGCCGTAACGGCGACCCAACCTATCTGCAGGTTTCGTTAGGAGCTCCACGCTTCCTTACGTGCGACGCCTGTAAATGATTCTATGTTTGCATACTTGCCCGATTTCGTGCATAATATATGAACCTATTGCTGACCAAGGTGTCAATTTCGAATGATGTTATTATCTTTGTCCTTTCATTGGTTATTATTTTCCTTGTAGACATAGGTATATCAACCCAAATATTTGTAATCGTTTCACGAAATAATTCAATGCAAAATAACTCATTTCAATTTATTTATATGGATGAAATAAGGCCTTACGCAAAGGATAATAGTACTCGAAAATACTCATAGCCCTTATTTGCTGTAACTCGGTTTTATATCAAAAATCCCAGTATTTTCAAAAAATTGCTTTCAAATAGGGGCTTAAGTTAAAATTACTAATTTTTCGAGATAATACATTATTGTCGCAAGTGCTACGAGCTTAAAAACCGGCAATCGTCACCCAAAATACTGCTTTTTGGTTAGTAAGAAGCAACGGTGAAGGTAACGGTTGGTAGTGAGTATCTAGCTTTAGTCAAGATACCTACTCAGGTACATATATTGCTGTGATATATGTGTATACTTTATAACCTAAATTTACCAACTCTGAATCATTAATCACCCTCTGAAGCGTGACATCACTAACCCCATCAATCGTCCTCATTAATTTGTTATTTGATGCCTGAGCCTGTACCTACTTTGAAAAGCAATAAAATAACGAGCTCAAACAACTTATCTATTAACTGACAGGTTCAAAATATCTTGCTTGAATAAATGATTTTTTGATTCCATCGCCCTACATCGTACGCCTACACTACGAGAATACATCTATAGCTATCTGTAACTCCCGTTATGGCTGCTTTTCTACTAGAAATCTGCGTTACGTTATACGTTGGAACGTTCGCAGTCCTATGCAAAAGATTGTCTAAATTACTTTATAGCGCGGTAACACTTACTAATAAATAGATACATATAATTGCGAAAGTATATTTCTTTGTTGGTTTGTCCTTCAATCACCCACCAACAGAGCAACAGCAGTGATTTTTGTCATGGGCATAGGTATAGTTGAGGACCAGTAGGGCTAGGCTAACATGCGCGCCACGAGAAAATATAATGTAGACAAAACTTTTTCGTGGCGCGCATTTTAGCCTTACTGTAGAGTGACATAGGTTAGGTAAGTACTTTTATCCCGGAAAAAAAGAGTTGCCGTGGAATTTTCAAAACCTAACTTCAAGCGGACCAAGTTAAGCTTGTAATGATATTATAAACAAAAAATTGTGTAAAAATGTTCGGTTGTTTGTTGCCACTGCCTGTGGTGAATATATTTGCATTCGTAACATCACTATTGTGTAATGAATGTGCATTCCTAGTCGGAACGCAATCAGTTCCCGTGCTGAATGTCAACGGGAAAGCTTTTAATGGGTTTTTTATGCAAACCGGCAGCTTGCAGAGTTGCCAGCAAACAGCTTTTAGCGACGTAGACGGCTTCGTTTGTGCAGGCTTGTCTCGTTATTTTTGTGCACGCTCGAAATCGTTTTATATTAGACGTCATTTTCTCTTCCGCAACTAGCTGTTAAAGTGAATTTATAAACCTCAATAGCCCACACAAAGTATACGGCTACCGGCTACCAGCTACCTATAACTATGATATGTCTACAGCTTGACAAAGGTCCCTTGCATGGACTTCTCACAGACCTCGATGATACGTAGCTTCTATTCAGTGGCTCCGCTTTCCGGTGCGAGGTTGCCACTCCAGTTGACTCCAGCACACATGCTATGCCCATGACAGTGCGTTGAGTCAACTTTACATCAGACACCGTTTGTCACCGACTATAGACAGCAGTATTGTTGTAAAATCGGGTCCAGACAAATAGCGGTCGTCTGCGTTACACCTTACTGTAGCATGAAGTAACGTACACAACCTAGAGTGAATTACGGTTTTACTTAACGTAAATTAAAGTATTTATTGCAGGCACAAAGCACGTAAGTTGTAATTTGCATATCTAATGCAGTACACTACTTGCACAGGGCACAACCTGCCCTTTAACTTTACTATTACTAGCTGGGTAGGGTAATACGATGAGTAAAAGGTTTAACTGCTTCGTTTGTCTAATGGTTAACATGTTCGAAACTGGATGACGAGGTCTTAAGTTCGAATCTCGAGTCGGGTCAAAATTGTATTGTAATGTAATAACCCCGTGTCTCGGAGAGTACGTAAAGCATCCGATCCTGCGTCTGAACTCTCATTTAGCAAAATCCATATTCTTATGCCTGATACACACAAACGTGTACCGCGTATGTCCATTGAAAAGTGTACATTGCCTGCGCTTTCTGTGACTTGCGGATCGGTTTGTGGTGTGCGATCATCGTAAGGGTCTATAAAATACCTGGGCCTACTTGTTTCTTGAAAACCACGTGAATTACATAATAGAGCAGTGCACTATCGCGTGTGATATGCAAGATTAATGATACCACAGCCGCGGTCAACGGCACGCCAAAAGCAGCTACACTGACTTACGTAGGTACTTAAGTTTGGGCTAAAGTACCAAGATAAGATATTCCGAAGGAATAAACCAACGTTACTATATTCAGAAAGATTAAACCGATTTTATACACAACTATGTATTATTAAGTAAAGTTTTACATGACTAAAATTAAGTAAAAGCACCGATATTTTACAAAAATTAATGATTTACAACTGACATACGTGTAAATTATACTCGTAATACGCTTTTTATTGAATAACATGACGCCATTAATTCACAAAATAATCGTAGGTACTCTTAATTATTTATTTATTTATTTATTATTTATTTTTATTTAAATATAAAATACATTTTAAAAATTACATTATATATTATACAATTACGGTGTCACAAAAACCCAATCGAGTTTATCCGTACACCGTCATTCATCACAGAGCGCTCGGAATTTCTGTATTTTATGTACAAATATATTGTGTGTATGTATAAATATATTACGCATTTAAGTATACATTGGGCATGTTTACATAAAGAAGAAAAGGAATAAAACAAATAAATACTATTAAATACAAATTAATATAGGAGGGTAGGTAACTGATAAAGTATTACGGTTGGTATTAAACGATGTTCATCGAACTGGTTTCTCACAGCAGTCTACGAAGTTTATTCAAAGGTTTAGACAGGGTGTTCCTATTACGCGTTAAAATTAGGTTAATTAAGTTAAGAAAAATGATTTGAGTTTGCCCTTAATATTAAAAAAAAAAGTTAAAAAAAAAGTTATAAAAAAATATAGTATATAGTTATTAAAAAAAAAGTTATAGTTTCTTTCACTGTTTTTAGACACGAACGTCCATTTTTGCACCTTTGAATTATCAAATGTGTTATTATGGTTAACAAATCTCTAGTCTCTATCTCTAGGAGCAAATTATTCAAAACATAAAATTAGCATTCCTTACTACTTACGGTAGTTCAGTTAACATTCCTTAGTTAGGAATGTTAACTTTATGATTCAAAATATTTCATGCATATTAAGTCATCCGCATTGGTTAAATGCTCTAAGGCGTTTGCAGGCTATATTTATTTCAAGCACAAAACTGATTGCATAAATGAGGGGCAAAGTATCGCGTGCAGTATGTACTTACGATGATAACATCGCCGGGGTCAACGACATAGCAGTGCAACATGAGATACCACAAAATCCACAGAGGCCTAGTTTCTATCTAATAATAGACTACATAATAGGCTTTTGCGTTAAAAGAAACTTAAACTTGATATGTACTTAAATAGATAATATAAGTTTTCATTACTAAATATGTACCTACTAGCAGAGAGAGAGCCTTAGGTTTATACAATATACTAATTTAGTCCGCGAAGAATTACAAGAACAGAGATAGAAATTATTATGTAGGTACCCACAATAAAATTAGAATTCATTTTTCCAGTGGTTTAGATGATATTTTTTATATTTAGCTTTTATTTTTTATATTTACGTTTTAGATTTAATTTAGTATTTAGTTTTATATTATATTAAGTACGTATTATTATTACATATCTCACATATTAATAAAACCTACACTATTTAATTTTCCGTAGTCCGATTAAAATTTTTGCAAGCATTAGGTAGGTATCTAAGATAACTTTTCAAAAATATTTGTATTCTAGGTACAATTATCTATTAATAGGTAACCTTACAATATATTTCACATGCAATAAAACAATTCTATTCAAATAATTTTACTACTACATAATTATCAAATTGCATGTGTTTTTAAACCACTGTGCTAAGTACCTCGGTACCCAGGTCATCGTGATATTATGTTATCGTTTTATTTCTTTTCAATCTCCAGTAAAAAAAAAATTAAACTATTCTATATTACAAACAAACTTCCTATACATAATCTTATTGTAGGTATAAAAAACCAAAATGCATTAGACGGTAAACCAATAGGCTAAATTGTAATAAAGTGGAACCCTTTGGTGGAACTAAAGAATATCTGTTTGGTAGACGTAACTATACCTGACTTCAAAATATAAATGGGAAGCTTAAACGGGTTTTAGCACCATTATTTATGTCGCACAGGTCGGCGACGACGGGTAGAGCATCCTTTCAAAGAATGTTTTTCACATCGTTAGTCAATAGGTGTTCGCACGTAACGGTATACCTACTGTCTGTTATTTAAAATAAATAAGCATTTTTTCCGTGCGCACAGTGAATGGATAATACCATATATGCAATCTTGTAGCCGTTGTAAAAACTCGCTCGTATAAACTCAAAAAAACGCTAAACCCCTACCTAAAGCCGTCTCCAACCGCCCCTATAACGGCCCCTGTCCTCACATCTAACCTATTTAACCACAACACGTCAGACAAGCCACCATCTGAACGTGAGGGTAACTATCAAACATATCTAAGTATTATTTAATCAATTACACTCAACTAAACAAACAGTATTTATTCGATTAGGGCGCGATTGCTATCACAATCCCTTAATCAAATATTACGACCTAGACGCGTGAGCATCCAATAGCCGTATGAGTCTCTGGAAGAGACTGAATTAATAACGTCCAAAGCGCTGTATTTATACTAACGGCGCGGCACCAGACCGGCGCCTACGTTGTCAACAAAGTCAAACTACCTACTACTAATTTTTATAAAACTATTCCTATATACCTTCAATACCTACATTAATCTTTACTATTTCAATATATCGCTAACACTCGCAAAATATTTGTGTGTTTGTTATTTTTTTTTAATGTTATTTACAGAATACTTATACCAGCCATGTCTAGAACGTGGACTATTAAGTTATAAAGCACGGTAGACTATGACACTAATAATTTAAAGGCGAAAGGCGCCACAACTGGCGTGAAAGAGTAACAAACATACATACCCGGGTATGTACCCGAACCGACTTGGCTGGGAATGGAGATTGCTCATACCCAGGATTAACACAGAGGCTACATTTTTACCTCAATAATTCGTAATTAAGAGTCCCCTGAGTTTCGAATTACGAGAGTCAGCTGTTTCTTATTTTGCATAGCTGGATGGCAGTACCCATGCGTGCAAGACGGAGCAATGCGGCGGTGGCGTCGGCAGGAACATCGCCGAAGCGCTGTGGCGGCTGCGTGGCGGCCGGACGCGGCTCCTCACGGCAATCGGCGACGACGCTGACGGGCAATACATAGAAAGCGTTGCGCCCGGTTTAATTCTTGATGGTATACCCCAGAGGCGTAACTATAGGGTGGCATGACGGCAAAATGCCACGGGCCCCAGCTGGAAGGGGCCCCCGATCAGAGAGGGCCGGAAGCACAAGATGATCCTAACATTTATAGCCATTCCTGTGATTACGGCTAGTGCCGAGCAATCATTTTCAAAATTAAAATTGATATAAACTAAATTCTTTTGGACGAGAAAGGTTTCGCACAGTGTCGGATTTACCAAAAGGCTGAGTTGACTGGAGCCTAAGGCAGCAGATTTTAGGGGCGATAAATTTGGGCCCAAAATTTTTATTTATGACTTACAGAAATGAAAAAGATACATATTTGTATAAGTATGTACCTAAATGTCATTAGGTCCATAAACACATATTTTAAAATTTTATAAAATATCTAATTAATTACTGAATATAGGTACCCCAAACAATAACTAAATAGTTGGTAGAGCCGACTTTACCTACGATGCCAGGTGTGCGGCGCATACAAGCGCAGGGTCTCAAGCGTCAAAAGTACAGGACTAAATATGGCGTACTGCAAAATAAAAAATTTCGCGCTCGCTTCGCTCGTGAAAATGTCACTTTTACGTTGCTATTGTAGGTGCCAAGTATGGACTACTAAGTGCCGTAATGCAATCATAAAAAATTTCGCGCTCACGTTGCTCTCGAAAATGTCGCTTTTACGTTTCTATTGTAGGTGTCAAGTGTGGACTACTAAGTGCCGTTATGTAATCATAAAAATTTTAGCGCTCGCTTCGCTCGCGAAAATGTTGCTTTTACGTTGCTATTGTAGATGCCAAGAATGGACTACTAAGTGCCGTAATGCAATTATAAAAAATTTCGCACTCGCTTCGCTCGCGAAAATGTCACTTTTACATTTCTAGTGTAGATGTCAAGTATGGACTACCAAGTGCCATAATGCAATTATAAAAAATTTCGCGCTCACTTCGCTCGCGAAAATGTCACTTTTGCATTTCTATTGTAGGTGCTAAGTATGAACTATTAAGTGCTGTACTTAATGCAATCATAAAAAATTTCGCGCCCGCTTCGCTCGCGAAAATGTCGCTTTTACGTTGCTATTGTAGGTGCCAAGAATAAACTACTAAGTGCCGTAATGCAATCATAAATTTTGCGCTCGCTTCGCTTGCGAAAATGTCGCTTTTACGTTGCTGTTGTAGGTGCCAAGAATGGACTGCTAAGTGCCGTAATGCAATCATAACGCGCTCGCTTCGCTCGCAACATTTTCGGAGTAACAAGTATAGAATACATAACTGCGCGGTGCAGCCGTTAATATTGGGCTACATCATTGAACTTCCGGTACCAACTCCTCAATCCTGATGCTGCTTGGTAAGGCCCACCTAAATTGTGACGATTTAGAAACCATCGGTTGTGGATTGGTATTGTAGGTAGGTAGTTAAGCATCAAGTATATGGACTAGTGGAGTAGTGGCAGAATACAATCGTAAAAAATTTTGCGCTCGCTTCGCTCGCGATAATGACATTTTTGGTTCTTATGTCATTAACACTTTTGCTGAACAAAATGCCCGAAAAAAGGAATTTTGATCTTTGAAATTTGGTACTAATACAAAAATTGTGACATACAGTTCAATACGCTCTGAATTAAAGGTTATTAGAAAATCAAGTAATTGTATTCGCGTTTGTATGTACCTACTTGATACTTCACCTAGCGATTTATTATAAAGTAAAAATATTATAACATTGGTTGAGCTTCTTTATATTGGGGGAGAGAGGGCCCCGTCCGATGAATTTGCCACGGGCCTCAAACGGTATAGTTACGCCTCTGGTATACCCAATACTCTAAAGTCTAAACAGTTGTTTTTTTTTTTTTCAATTCAAATCCAAAATTATTTATTTCATGCAGACCAACCTGTGGGTCTTATGACACGTCTAGACTCTACCGCCGGTTTGGAAAGCAGATTTTTCTGAGAATAGCCGTCAAGAAACTTTAAAAGAATATTAGCCATGCTGACCTTGACTAATGTTCTTTTCTCCCCTCCAAATAAGCGGAAAGCTTGTGTTAGGAGTGAGCACGACAGTACTGCAACGGGTGGGGGGGGTTGAGTTTTCAATCTGCAACTGTAATTATTATCCTGGTTTAGATATTTTTATTGTTTCGCTTACTTTTGCCCGCGACTTTAATGGTGTCAGGTATTAAAAATCCCGGGGGAGTTTTTCCGGTACATAGGGTATGACACTCTCCAAGTCCTCTTTACATGGGTAGGTACATAATGCAAAAACTCATGTCGATTTGTTGATTCGTGATTGAAGGACAAACCAACAAACAAACACACTTTCGCATTTATAATGTTACTAACTTATTTTTACAAAACATTGTTGCATTTTAGAGCGTAGTTACAAATCTAAAAGAAAGTCTTGAGTAGTAATTGGTAGACAAGTCGCTTAAAGTCTGATTGATGATGGGGCGTGGCAAATAGCAAGCTGTCGGACGTATCATATTATATAGATGCGGCTATTCATTCCGTATAATTTAAATTTACATTTGCATAGTATAAAGCTTTACTTTTCACCAGACAGTGTAAGGTAAGCGGATTCCACTTACCTTACAAACCTACACTGTAAATTGCATACTAATAAAGCAAACATGAAAGAAAATCATGGTTATTATGCCACACCTATTAGCGCAAACTACACACATCTATGTTGTATAGCTAAGTATCTCACCTTTTGGTATTATCTAAATGTCAGTCTCTAAAATGCTACGAGCAACAAACTTATTAAGCTACTAATAGTCTACGCAGCCTACGCTAAAGCTACGAATGCGCTACGTCAACACGTGAAGAACAACTTCGAAATTGAACATTGTATTGAGCTTTGAAATTGTTATTATATTCTAGACGTTTATTTCCAAGTTAGTTTAATGGTTGGAAACCCTCAGTGCCACGCTCTACGCTAAATCTTCAACCCATAACACACATTTTCTTGTTAGAACATTTTCTCAAGAAAAATTTCTTTATAATTTTTTAATTTTTTTTTTGCGAATTAAGATATCCATATAGATATTAACAACTAATTTTATCCGCTTCATGTTAACAGACCGTGTCTTAATTATTACAGATTGCGTAGTGAAATCTGCGAGAACAGCAAAATATGCTGCAGTGTTTGATGGCAAAGGAGAGTGTCTTCTTGGCCTTGGAGATATGGATATTCATAATGAAATCACTGTTGATCTTGTAAGTTGCATTGGTCATATATATTTTAAGTTTTTATTTGGAGAAATAACTGGTCTTGAAAGGCGAGGTGATGAAATACCACTATGGAATACCATGTCAAAAAGCGTGCGCAAAGCATTTAGGTATGCTCCAAATGCGTGTGACATCAGTAGGTAAGTATTGACCCTGTTGTGTCCAGCTGTTGACTTCACTCACCTTTTCAGTAGGTACCTCTGAAAAATGCATCTTCTGCGAATCGTGCGGCTGGGCCATGAGGTTCAATCTAGGAAGTTCCTAGGGATCAATACGCAAAAAGACAACGCACAAAAGGAGCTACACCATTGTATAGTTCTTGCAAGTCACGAGGGCGCGTGAGCTTTACTTGTGGTTACGTAATGTACATGCACATTGCATAAGTGTGCGTGCCTGTCAGGAGTCTCTTAACTTATACAGATACGACACACACACAACCATGAGCCACGTACCCTCATGAATTGCAAGAACTGTAGCATGTTTTGGTAGCCATGCTTTTATGAATACTTGAATAATAATTATGTGAACCGAAAGTAACTACTACCTACTCTTGTTTTTGCCGCTCGACGCAATAAATCTCGTCACCCGTCAAGTAAGGCATACGAAGGCAGACATAGGGAAGTTAGGCGTCAAGGGAAAAAATTGAGTTGCGGAAAATCTCTTCAGCGCATTTATCCTACAGACATGTCGCTTCACTCCAAGATGTGTCTTTAACCTTAAGTATCTATTTTCAGTAGGACCATGAAACCTTGAATGAAAGCCGGTGATATTAGCTCTTTCAAATAGGCATGTTGCGGTGGACTGACTTTAAATTAATTTCGCAGGTCAATCGACACATCAATGTGTTAAAAAAAGCACCGCTAGTTGTCATTGATGGCAATATACCACAAACTACTATGGACTACATTCTTCGATTATGTGAACAATTTAAAAAGCCTGGTAAGATTTTTAATTAATAAAACACTTAGCAATTTCGACCTGTCATAATCGGATTTTTCCTTTTCTTGGGTCAAACTTTCAAGATTATTTTTAGGTACTACTTTTATGCGTGGGATACATGACGTGGGATAGTGGAATTTAATGAAAATAGTGTTAATAAATAATTTAAAAAATAAAAGATATAAAAATATGTACCTTTATTGATGAAAATCTTAAACATCTTAGTGCACTTTGAAATACATTCAATGACCATTATTCAAATGACATAATAATACAATTATTCATTATTAAACCTAAAGTTTATACAGAATATAAATTGTGTGGCGTTAAAAATATGTAATTACCAAAGTAAATAAGTCTTTAAATACAACCGACGCAAGATCTCTCAATAACTACGATATAAACTTAATATACACGTAATACTACTTTCCTACCTACTACTAAAATAAAATCTTAAATTAAAACCAAGTCATAATCATGCGACAAAAGGCTGGCACATTAATAAACAACTCAAAGACATCGGATAGATCTAAACATTTATGTCATCGCAACCACGCTTATAAAATCTCAAATTGAGTGACAGATAAAATTAATAAACGACATACCTACTTAGAAAATTAATGGGAATGCCTAGCATTCAAATGAATGTACTGAACGCGTGTCGAAGTTCATTTGACTCAGAGGCGTAACTACAGGGTGGCATGACGGCAAAATGCCACGGGCCCCCAGCCGGCAGGGGCCCCCGATCAGAGAGGGCCGGAAGCACAAGATGATCATAACATTTATAGCCATTCCTGTGACTACGGCTAGTGCCGAGCGATCATTTTCAAAATTAAAATTGATATAAACTAAACTCTTTGGGACAAGAAGAAAGGTTACGCACAGTAGTAGATTTACCAAATGGCTGATTTGACTGGAGCCTAGGGCAGCAGATTTTAGGGACGGCGAATTTGGGGCCAAAATTTTTATTTATGTCTTACAGAAATTAAAAAGATACATATTTGTAATACCTAAATGTCATTAGGTCCACAAACACATTTTAAAATAACCCCAATAACAATTACTAAATAGTTGGTAGGGCCGACCGGCGCATACAAACGCAAGGTCACAAGCGCCAAAAGTACAGGACTAGATATGGCGCAGTGCAGAATAAAAAATTTCGCGCTCACTTCGTTCGTGAAAATGTCACTTTTCTGTTGCTATTGTAGGTGCCAAGAATGGACTACTAAGTGCCGTAATGCAATCATAAAAAATTTCACGCTAGCTTCGCTCGCGAAAATGTCACTTTTATGTTGCTATTGTAGGTACCAAGAATGGACTACTAAGTGCCGTAATGCAATCATAAAAAATTTCGCGCTAGCTTCGCTCGCGAAAATGTCACTTTTATGTTGCTATTGTAGGTGCCAAGAATGAACTACTAAGTGCCGTAATGCAATCATAAAAAATTTCGCGCTAGCTTCGCTCGCGAAAATGTCACTTTTATGTTGCTATTGTAGGTGCCAAGAATGAACTACTAAGTGCCGTAATGCAATCATAAAAAATTTCGCGCTAGCTTCGCTCGCGAAAATGTCACTTTTATGTTGCTATTGTAGGTGCCAAGAATGAACTACTAAGTGCCATAATGCAATCATAAAAAATTTCGCGCTCGCTTCGCTCGCGAAAATGTCACTTTTATGTTGCTATTGTAGGTGCCAAGAATGGACTACTAAGTGCCGTAATTCAATCATAAAAAATTTCGCGCTAGCTTCGCTCGCGAAAATGTCACTTTTATGTTGCTATTGTAGGTTTCAAGAATGAACTACTAAGTACCGTAATGCAATCATAAAAAATTTCGCGCTCGCTTCACTCGCGAAAATGTTACTTTTATGTTGCTATTGTAGGTGCCAAGAATGAACTACTAAGTACCGTAATGCAACCATAAAAAATTTCGCGCTCGCTTCGCTCGCGAAAATGTCACTTATATTGCTATTGTAGGTACCAAGAATGGACTACTAAGTGCCGTAATGCAATCATAAAAAATTTCGCGCTCGCTTCGCTCGCGAAAATGTCGCTTTTACGTTGCTATTGTAGGTGCTAAGAATGGACTACTAAGTGCCGTAATCTATAATTATATAAAAAGGCTTGTCCTGACTGACTGACTGACTGACTGACGATCAACGCACAGCCTAAACCACTGAAGTTAGAAACTTGAAATTTTGACAGTAGGTTCCTTTTATGACGTAGGCGAGCACTAAGAAAGGATTTTTCGAAATTCGCCCCCCAAGGGGGTAAAAAGGGGGGTTAAAGTTTGTATGAAACTCCGTAATTTTTCGAGTTATACTCATGAAATTCGGTATTTAGGCTTTAAATTGAAAACAAAAAAGTACGTGTTTCACAGTTTTTAAAAATTCTACCCCCTAAGGGGTTAAATAGGGGTTGAATGTTTGTATAATAGTCCTTCGTTCTTCAAGTTATTTTTCAAGTTACGTTTATGAAACTTGATATTTTGGCTCTTGATTAAAAATAAAGAATTACGTATTTTACATTTTTTTTTAATTCTCCCCCCAAGGGGGTAAAAAGGGGGGTTAAAGTTTGTATGAAACTCCGTCATTTTTCAAGCTATACCCATAAAATTCGGTATTTAGGCTTTAAATTGAAAACAAAAAAGTAAGTGTTTCACACTTTTAAAAAATTCTACCCCCTAAGGGGTTAAATAGGGGTTGAATGTTTGTATGATAGTCCTTCGTTCTTCAAGTTATTTTTCAAGTTATGTTTATGAAACATGATATTTTGGCTCTTGATCAAAAATAAAGAATTACGTATTTTACATATTTCGAAAATTCTCCCCCCAAGGGGGTAAAAAGGGGGGTTAAAGTTTGTATGAAACTCCGTTATTTTTCAAGCTATACCCATAAAATTCGGTACTTAGGCTTTAAATTGAAAACAAAAAAGTAGGTGTTTCACAGTTTTTAAAAATTCTACCCCCTAAGGGATTAAATAGGGGTTGAATGTTTGTATGATAGTCCTTCGTTCTTCAAGTTATTTTTCAAGTTATGTTTATGAAACTTGATATTTTGGCTCTTGATCAAAAATAAAGAATTACGTATTTTACATTTTTTGAAAATTCTCTCCCCAAGGGGGTAAAAAGGGGAGTTTCAATATTCATAGTTAAGACAGGACAACGTCTGTCGGGTCCGCTAGTGTAATCATAAATACAATACGCTCCGAATTAAAGGTTATTAGAAAATCAAGTAATTGTAATTGCGTTTGTATGTACCTACTTCACGTAGTGATTTATGAAAAAATAAAAAATACTATCTCATTGGTTGAGCTTCTTTATATTGGGGGAGGGAGGGCCCCATCCGATGAATTTGCCACGGGCCTCAAACGGTATAGTTACGCCTCTGATTTGACTGCCAACTTTTATAGCGTGACTTACGAATAATGCAGTGCAGATACTCATACTTAATTATAAGTGTTCTGCGAATCTGTAAAAATGCAAAATAGTTCATGGGGTACTTTTTTCATAGTTACACTTATTTTTTTACTTTTATTTTACTTTTAAGGACTTCACACACGGCAGCTATAATGTAAAGATGTATATTACAGCACGATACATCTCATTACATCTTTCCATACAAATCGTCAGGAGACCACACACGACAGCTATAATGTATATTTTTACATCTTCGTATCTTAAGATACAGAGCGATACGAAAATATAGATTTATATTTCGATACATTTATCATTTTGAGACGTATACCAATGGAATAACGGAAAGATATGTTACATTACCTGCTCTGTGTGTGATAGGTTAAGATAATGTAAAGCTATACATCCCGGAATGTAATGTACATTAATATACATTATAGCTGCCGTGTGTGAAGTCCTTTACTGACAATTTACCAGAACTCATCCATTAATGAACATAGTATTACTTACTGCCGTGGTTAATTCACTAATTTCGGCTTTAGTTCATTAGGATTTCATACCAAATACTGTAGTATGCAAAATTTGAAATATATGTCATCATTTTCTGTAAAATATGTCATCATTTTCTGTAAACTTGTAAAAATAATGCCTTTATTCTCAATCTTATCAAAGAATTGTGTATTATAAAATTCACGCCATTGTGATTTCAAGGTGTTGGATTACGTAATTTCAAATATCGTCAAATAAGTATACAATCGTCAATACGATAACTAAAGAATAAAACTTCTCAACTTTTAGTCGAAAATGGTTTGTGTTTTTGGACGGAAATATTTCAAAATGAGATTCAAAAATATAGGTATACTTAATGTATAATATTATTTTATAAGTATTTCTACCTTCGCCTTTTAGGTCATCAGCGTTGAGTTGTATAATTATGATTCTTAAATCATCGAAATTATTATCTAAAATCCATATAAAATACAATAGAATTGTCTTTTTATTGCTTCACACATTCGAAATTTCTTTTTGTACCTATTGAATATACAGAGCGACCCATAACTCAATGCATTCTTTGAAATCAAAGGGTCATTAGGATTTCATCTTATTAATCTAGTGTAATCAAGTTGCAATTCACTCTGTACATATCTTTTTTAAATATGACTAATATTTTTCCACCAAGCTTATTAAGCTAATACTGAGCTAAGTTATAGTAATATATATTAAGACAAGCTTGTGCTAGTTAGAACGACAATAATTCAACGGGTGGGGTTCGAAACATCGACATTTTGGACTCCAGTCCCTCTCTGACTCTTTGAACTACTGAGACTTTCAGTCGGTAATCTTATACTCATTAATTTTAAATATAAGATGAAATAAGTCTTAAAATTAGCCAATTCAAAGCATTATTTTTAAATGTATGTATAAGAAACCTCACACAATTACATTAATTACTCCGTATGAAAGGTTTATCTCTAGAGCTGAGATTTTTTCTTTTAAACAAACATGGAATAGACTGCCTTAAAAGGCAATAATTATTGAGTGTAATGAAGTATATCGGAAACCCATTGTCCAGAATCAAACCATGATATTACGTCATACGTATCGCAAAGCAAATTATACACGGAAGATCACTATTGTAATTTTAAAAATACATACAAAGGCTGCTATAAAAATACATCAAATTCGTAGTCTACATTCACAGTTTTTCCAATCTTATTTTAAAAAAATGCATATAATGAAAAAATGTTGGAAAATAGTGTTTGAGCGCTATAATTTATAAGTTATAACGGCCGATTAGTAAAACTTATCGTACTGAAGAGTATAAAATGCTAAGTGGTGTCTTTTACACTTATCTATTTAAATAATTAGGAAAGCATTAGGCCAATTGCACGTAAGGCGGTTAAAGTTAAACACCCTTCAATGAATAAGTGGGCTAAACAAATCAGTAAATTATGTCTTGCTTCCACAATCAACGTGGAACAAGGTAAACTTCGAATGGGAAAACACGTTCTGCATCCAAAATTGCGATCGCAAAATTCCTAAGGTCTTGTTTACAACGTGTACAACACGCTAGAGCGGGCGCGGGCGCGGACGCGGCTATTTTTGTATAAAACCTCACGCTACTTGTGACAAAACAAGTATGTCACTGTTCACGCACAAGAAGCGCACAAGTAGTAACTTCATACGTTTGATATTTCGCGAGCGCACCCGCCACCATACCGCGCGTTGTACTTGAACAAGGCCTAAGCCTAGCGAAACAGCGCATTAATACTATTTGCCTCTCATTAGTATTAACAGAAAAATAAAGGAGCTAAAACACAGACGCAAAGAGTGATAATTCCACCCATTATGAATTAATATTACCAAGAAAGCCGCGAAACTGCTACAAATTTGTGCGCCGAAAAACGTGCAGTTAATTTCTGAAGTAACCAATTTGCTGTTGCTGATGCAACTGGTCGCGCAACTGGTGCAAGGCGTGCTCTGGCTGGCTGTGCTGCATTTGAGCGACCAGGTTCTTTGCCTCCAAGCGCATCTCGTATAACTTACGCGCCTCCAAAAACAACAGAACGGCTGCCATACCTGTACATGAATAAAACTAATGAAGTTTCATAGTTTTAATGTTACAATATTTAATAGAGATAAATATATTTATGGGTAAACAGTGCAAATTTTTTTTATAAGGAAATGGATCATCAAAGTTACATATTAGAAAATAGGATTTATTTTATTGTTTAACAAAAAATTTGCAAAAACGTGGTTCAACCCCACAAAGTACTTAGCTCCCATACTAGGATCCCCTATGCTAGAATTAGAAACCAAAAGATGAAAGAGAAGATGAGTGTCTGGTAAAACATGGTGATTGAATACACCACGTATTAACACATTCAAGTAATTTGTTCAGATCTAAATAAGGTTTCAGATTGGCATAAAACCAACTACACAGAATGAACTAACTTCCTCTCAGACTTAGTTGATTTAATACCCAAGTAGCAAAATTTGTCATATAACGGCTTATAAGTCAAAAAATATGTCTTATAAGAGCCATATTATCGTTAATAAGTGTGGGTTTGGGCGCAACTTATAAAGCTAACAACTATATAAGTATCATATAAGTACTTTATTATAAGCTAAGAATTTCTTATACATGTTTTAATACGGCTAGCAGTAAGTTTATTAAACTAATATCTGCTACATTAAAATCGCTTACAACGGCAATGTCCTTATAATTGCTGTACCTAATCCTTTAATAAGGGCAATCATTCCTATAAGCGAAGCGACGTAGCGATTTTCCAGCAAGTATTATTTTCATGTTATTTGACAGATAGCGTGCCGGTGATAAGAGTATAAACATTATTTAAAATATGGTCAACCATTTTGGTAAACAAGGTAATTACTTGATTTGTTTATTAAAAACCTGTTTTTGTGCTATTTAAATGTAGAAAATTGTGTGGAAATTAATTTTTATGAGAATGTATGGTATGTTTTATGATGTATTTTCAACGCCCCCTCAAAAATAGGCTTTTAAGTGTGAAAAAAGTAATTAATTATTTTTTCTTGTCTTTGTTACCGCTACTATAAGGGCAAAAGTAACTTACACAATACATACAAGGGTTCTATAAAACTAACACCTTTATAAAACTCATATTCAATGCCATGTGTTTGCCATATTGGCTATTTTTGGGGTTCCTTAGTGATCAAGTAATACCCAAATGTACCTACTAATAATTTTTTTTATCCGTAGAACCGCTGAATACAATAAAATGGTTGCCCTTATGGACGTAGACCGCTTCCTTAAAAGAGAAGACTTTAACTCATTACTAGAGACCGGATTATATGCATTTGCATATTCGCATATGCATTTGCATATTTTAGCCATTCTCAGCGGTAATAGCATATTTTACCTAAGATCTAGTTATGATGCATATTATCGGTACATTTACAATATTTTTCACTCACTCTGCGTTCCGCCGCCGCCGCATTGCCCCATAAACTTAAAGAAAAGTTTGAAAACATATTGAGCAATAACCCAGGTTTTCAAAGCTTGTGTCAAATTGATAGTTTCATTAATGGGACGGCAGAAATTTTGCCGGAAACTATAAGTGCCATAGCACCCAAGTTCAAATTCTGCCCAGTTACCTCAATGGATATGGAGCGAACCTTTTCTACTTACAAAAACATTCTAAATGACCGTAGATACAATCTTACCACTGAAAATTTAGAAAAATATTTGATTGCTTACGTTTACACAAATTCTAAATCATTTTAATATCATATAATGTTACTTACTGTACCTATTATCGCCTATCAAAAAATAATTTACTAATTGTATGCTGATTTTGAAATAAAAAAAATGAATACTTACTTTTCTATTTTTTAGGGATTCCTAAAATTAATCATTTAATTTTGCATATTCTGCCAGTTTTCGTGCATATTTCAAGCATTTTTCATGCATATTTGCATGCATATAACAAGCTTTTTATGTTGCATATAATCCGGTCTCTACTCATTACGTTATTCAAGATGGCCTTGGCATAGCACCACTTTTATTTGGTGTCAACATTGTAGGGAGTTCATGATTTACAATCATTTTCCGGATGATGAATGCGAATATTATCTACCTAATACAACAAGTATAAGTGTATGGTCGTCTTTAAATTTTCTCGTAAATAATATATATATTTTTTTATTTATAATTTTTATTGTTATAATTTACTTAACTTTAGCTTTAATTTAATTTTCATATTTTGCCACAAAATCTATTTCATAAAAACTTTATTTCATAAGCATTTCAAATAAATCTTTTTTTTGAGTTTTGTACACTTTTGTATAAGTACTTACTTTGGTACTACTATTGTATAATCTAAGTCATATCCCGCAGTTAAACAATTAGAAATAATAATAATAAATTATCAAAAATGAACATAAAACAATACGTTTAATGCTCGTAAAATTGTATTCTTTTTGGACAATGAGTGTTGCGTTATGATGATTGATGATTTAATTATGTTACTACAAATTAAATACATCTCATCCAAATTAGCTGAAATAAATGAAACTAAATTAATATTTTGTGAATGAAACGAATTATGTAGGTAAATGAATCTAAACAAGTCTTTCATAGTGAGTTTCAGCTAATAATATTCAGGATTGTTATTTATTAAAGATGATAAATAAAGCTCATGATTCTATGATATTTTTTTTTATTTTTTACAAAGTGTGTATTAGAGTTATGAAATATATTTCAGAACGGTATTCTACTCTTAATACTTTACATTTTATATTATCACAAATGGCATCCCTTTCCTCATAATTTATACAATCATTATTCATTTCTGTGTCACTGCTGTATTCCAAACATTCTTCTTCGGAAAATATATGTGACTGTTTAGTCATCTTCATTAAAGAACTTAATTGTACGGAACCGCTATCACTTTCGACAGTTTCGTTGTTATTTGATAATATTCCAGTTAATGTTATGAATATTTCTTCAAAATGGCTGACTTGGTTATGTAAAACTTATGAATATAATAATCTTAAGAATCATATTCTTATAATTACTATATTAGTGATTACTGATTACTTGGAGTTTTCTAAAAGCCATGTAAACAACAAGTATTCATTTATTATATAGACGCTTTTTAAAAGACTTTTATACGGGTAAAATCTTCATAGCTACTTTAGATATTACTTTAATAAGATTAAAAGACTTTGTTAAAACCTTTATGTGGCCATAAATATTATATGGCTAATAAGCAATGAAACGAACATTTATAAGAGTAATCTTACTTCAAGGTTTTATAGTAGTCATATTATGTGGCTGTATTAACGCGTACCTTGCTAACTTATAAGAATGATCAAACTCTCTTATTATGAGCCGTTATAGGGTTTAAGGATATATTCAATGCTATTTTAGAACGATTATAAGAGGTCTGGTAATATAAGAATTCAACTTTGCTCCTTGGGTATCGTCTTCTTTTTATCAAGACAGACCTCCACTGCTGGAAAAAGGTCTTTTACATAGACTTCCACAGGCATCTGTCTTGAGGCGGCTGTAACCGTTAGCTCCCTGAGACTGTTGATTTTTGTTTTAAATAAACTTTCTATGAACATGGATATTACTAAACTTACCAAACAAAATACAGGCAATAACGGCAAATGCATATGACCAAGATAAAACATTAAAAGCTGGATAGAGGAGCCAGTCTCGACGGTAGCAGTTCCCTCCGAATATAGCCACAGCCAAAAACAGGAATACACCTAAAAAGACAACAAGTTTTACACTTTGTTACTTTACAGCCATACAGGTTTCCGCGCTATGTTTTTCTTTATGTGTTGACTGGTTAAACATTGACATTTCACTGTATTTTTTTTTTTTTCACTTTATGACTGTAACAAAAAAAAACACAAAAATAACAATTATTATTTAATACATGAATTATTGTCTGATAGTGGCTTAATAAATATAAATAAATCTATATATATAAAATTCAAAGTCCTGACTGACTGACTCACTGAGATATCAACACACAGCCTACACTACTGAAGTTAGAAACTTGAAATTTTTATAGTTGGTTCCTTTTATGACGTAGGCGCACACTAAGGAAGGATTTTTGAAAATTCAACCCCTACAAAATAAAAATAAGGGTTTGAAAAATCGAACTTAACGTGAGCAAAGCCACGAGGAAAAACTAGTATATAAATAAAAAGAATTGACTTACTTGATAAAACCACCATTATAAACGAAATAGAAACAAAGATCCATTCGTATCTTAGCACAGTGCGGAGTGGCATGCGCACTATCACACAGGCAAGCAGCACTTGGGCTGTGAATGACAGCATCAGTCCCAGGGTTACAAATGTCTGCACCGCCATGAGCCACCCCGGCAACAGCCATTCACGGATGACATACAGCTCCTAAAAGATACCGTTTACTTTTTTTTTTTATACATTATAGGCACACGCTTGACCACTATCAGACCTAATGGAAAGTGATGATGTGGTCTAAGGTATAGTCTAAGGTGGTACTTGTTCTATTGATGTTTGTATTTTATCTTTTTTTCATTTCTGTTTGGAGAGACTAGAAATTGAACAAGTGTGATGGTGTTTGGTAATAATTCACTTTGAGATTTTTGTAATGTGTACATTATAATTGGATTTGATTTATATAATTCTTTCTAATATAAAACACAATTATAAAGACACAATTTCTTTAAATTTGGTTTTAAATTTAAATGCAAATAACACTTTTATTGGGTTTGTGAATTTTACATATCAACAAGCACTTAACCTAAAATATAATAAATACCCACTCAAGGCCCACTTTTGATTTAGTCCCAAAATGTATTAAAGGAAAAATAAGTAAAATTTAAAAAATATTTTAGAGAAAAGCTTACTTGACTAAAAATATAGTGACATCCGTGAAAGAATTTGTCATATTGGTAGGCAGGAAATCTGAATCTTTCAAAGCAATACTCCCAGAGACCCATATGCTTGAACGAAGAGAACATCTCAGGGTAAGATTCTATCCAATATGGACCAGCAAATGACAACAACAGAAACAATCCCGCTATATAGGTGATACTCGCTCCAATCAGGGTGGCATCTATAAACAAAATGAGTTAAATCTTAATCTTATTGACTAAGTGCCAGGGAAACAGTCTATATAGCTTTCAACTGTTTTTACAGTAATTTATATTTTTAATAGAATTTTATGAATTGATCATTGTTTTGAGAGCAAACTATGCGGGAGATAGAAGCTTATTTGGATGGGAGAGGGGAATATAAGTCATGTTCATATGTCTAGCATCCTTAAAAAAATCAAACCACTTCTAGAGCTGCTGTGGACCACTGATTCAGAAACACTGTAGTAGGCCGACAAGGCAGTCAAAAGATTTTTACAATTAAATTGTTTGTAACATGATCTACTCTTGTACATGTAACTCTTCAGTTTCATTTCTTCTCACAATAATCTGCTTTCCGAACCGGCTGTACTTAGATCGGATACGCGCCTAATTAAAAATACTTACTATAATTTAGATTTTACTAATGAAATGTACATTTAGTAATAATTAAGAAATTATATAGTAAGTACTATACAATTTCTTAATTCCTACAAAATTATTATCACAATAGCATCAGCTTAAGCATCATAGATAAAGTAACTTCTTACTATATCTTTAATGATATAAACAAATTAACTTTAAACAAAAACACAATAGGGCGTGCCCAAAATCCACTTACTGGAAGCCTTCGGATACTCATTATTACCCTCTGCAGTCATGTTTAGACAACTTAGAGTTTTCAGTCAGAAACTTTGCTATTGATGTTTTTCCTTACTAAGATAGCGGTTTATTTATTATTTTCATGCCCTTTTATATTAAACACTATAGAGTATCCTTCGCCTTCCAAAATCCAAATTAGAAATTATCGTTTTAGATTGGTTAGTTTGTTTTGACAGGTGACAGTGACACTAATTGTCAGTTTTCCCGTTTTTCAGTTGTTTTTTTTATGTTTTTCACTATCTATGGTATTGATATAGTGATGGTATTCTTCCAAGAAGTTAGAACTCAGGACCCAAAAAATATGAATGTAATAGAACCTGCAGCTACGTATACCTACTTAAAAAGAATATGTAGATTAAATAAACTCTTAAATAATAATAATTTAATAATAATCTAATCTAACTATCTAATTTTGTCCGTATTTTCTCCCTTTCAGAGTATCTATGAAATTTTGATAGTTTCTATGAGATTTAAATGGTTTTCGTATTTTTAATAAGCTTTGTGAATAGATGTATGATGGCAGACAAAAAGTTATTAATTTTCCTTATTTTTAAGAGATTTATGGCATAGTTTTTTTCGTGCGTATTTTATAATTTTGTGAATAAAGAACTTACAGATAAAATATTTTCCATTCCTTAACAGACGCGGTCGCAGATTCTATTACATACTCATTCTATGTATAAATATGTAATTTTTTTTATGAAATGAAGCGTTTCATTTGAATTGATTTCAATTTGATGATTTGAATTTGAACAAAAAAGCGAGCAGTGAGCAATACCATGACCTCAATCATAAATATTAAAAAAAAACGTAATGAAGCGTGTAAACTTACACGGTCGTGAATAATTTCAATGTAAAACTCATGCTCAGACCAATATACCTATTTGAGAATGTCATGGAGAATGGAGATATATACAAATACCTAAATAAAAAAAAATTGAAACCTGGCTAGAGAAACAGACTTCTTCCTTTCTTAGTAAAACTACATATTTCGAAAAAATGAGTTGTTTTTCATTCTGGACTACCCCATTACTTTGAACCATTTCCTAGATAAGTAACTTCCTGTACTTAAATGTGTCAATATAATTTTTAAAAAACAAAACATTGTAACTTTTCACAACCGCTTTCTTTAATGAGGCAGGTGTTGGGTTCGATTCCAGCTGGAACAAATCGAGATTTTACAATTTCTGAATTATCTCTGGTCTGGTCTCATGGGAGGACTTAAAGGATCCTCTTTCTCCCGCCCATGCTACCAGTGCTGGTGCTACCTGGTGAGAAGTTTTGACTGTAGTTAGATACCGCCATATCGTTAAAAAAAGTAAATTAAACAATATGTAATATCATGTTTAAAATTTATTTAAAAAGTGCTCATCTACAAAAAAACTTGTATACTTACCAAGAAATAATATTTTCAAACTGGTTTGGACGGATAATTTACATTAAGAAATCATTAAATATAATATTTTTTTCTTAATTAAAACAGAAATAATTCTTATTCAAATATTACTTACTTATGTGTACTTTTACATAATTCCCTATTAGGTCTGTAAATATTTCACAGTCAAAACATTTATAATAAAAGTGATGTTTAAATTTTTGTCAATTCACATAATATAGAAATAGTAAGTACTTAAAATAAATATGTTTATTACAATATAATAATTAATATTAAATATTAAAGTAGAATAATAAGTAAAGTTTTAAAATTAAAGAAAAAATATTGGATTGGACGGAATGGTTCCTTTTAAGCGTTTTATTAAAATAATTATAATAAGACTTAAAATATTTACTGTTACCTTAAAAAGTTAAAAAGAGACAGTAAAAATGTGTGCAAGTGTCACTAAATTAATTATGAATCGTTTATTTGGCAGTACATTAAATCTAACAATTTTTATACAATAATTATTAAATTTTAGTATTTTTTATGCTTCAAAAAGTTGATTAAAAGGTTAACTTTCTTGACTATTTGTGCTTAACTAAATGACAGAGACAGAATGAAAAACCAATAATATTTCTGTTTATTTTTTATCGGAAAAGCTAACTTGATCCTGTCCTATATTATCAATGATTACAAAACTGTCGGTGGAAATCCTAATTTACGACTAAAAAAAAATATAATATGTAAGGCACATCTTTTACGTAATATATTTTAGTCACTTTAGCTTCAACCTCACGATAGGCACTTAGCTGTCTAGCTTAGTCTATATGCATGAATTTTAGCGTTGAAAAAATGTATCATTTATGAAAATATAAATAATATAGGTAATACATATTACATATTTTACATTACGTAAAAAGTAATTATTTAAAACTTCATTCGATTCGGCCAATTTCTATGCTTTCAAAACGCTTACGTCAGATCACACAGAGAATCGTCGATTGTGATTGGCTGAAAACTCTTGTTAACATATTTTTTGACGTAATATTTAATTCTAACCAATTGTTGTCAATTTTGAATATCACGCGCATAATTTGGGCTTTATTTCATGAAATTGTGTAATTATAAAATATTTTATTAAAAAAATAGATGGTTAAGATATCATGATTTAAACCTTTAAACCACATATTCTCTATTTTGCGCTATACAGCGCCGTTATGAGAGCTAACAAATTGAAAGTCGGATGCACGAGATCGGGCAAAGTGGGCAAAAGCATGCCCGAAAGCGGACCCATCTAGTGGGAATAACGCTTAATCGAAGAAGAAGCATATTGCCTTTTGTACAAGTTCAAAGAATTTGTACATAGTCTTTATTGCTAGGGTATGTAATATGTATGTAATATATATATATAGTTTGGTCGATCGTTACGCCTTAGATTCGTGTTCCAGCTCAAATCGCGCTTGTGATTCCTTTAGTCTCTTGCGTTTTTTCAACTGTATGTTTGCTTCTGTGAGGAACAGGGCGGCGGTCACGAGGCAAGCCACCGCGCCTACCACGCCGAGTCCGAACGACCATCCTATAAATAAAAAAATCATCAAGATTCAGCAAAAATGTGTAAAAGACCGAAGAAAGAATGGCACTACCTAATGCAAGTTGGGCGCGAAATTAGAACAAGTGATATTTACCTAAATAATTGTTAGCATGATCTGGCATCCATCCATCTGTATTTCCCAAAGAAGCAAAAACGATTACTGCTATACCGCCACTTATTCCTGAAATATAAACATTATACTGTCACAAAACTGTAAATATGAAACTACCTCTTCTTATTAACTTTTATGGCTGTTCTTATTAACGTATAAACTGAATTTTTGTTTGGTTGTATTTAACTAATCTTAGGAACTACTACTAGGAAGATTAAACTATTTCAAGGCTTAACCACCACCGATCTTGCCGAATTCACATGCACATTCACTAGTGTAATATAAAAAATTTAAAACAATGATAAGGTATTTTTAGTTTTGGTTTTAGTTTCAGTTTATTAATGTTACAGTAGTTCAAGTATGTACCAAATGATCGTAAGATTAAGTCTCCCACCACTAGGCAAACCTACTTTTATTAACTATACCCATGCAAAAAATCACGTCGATCCGTAGCCTTGCAGCGTAAGTGAAGGAAAAACCAACAAACAAACACACTTTCGCATTTATAAAATTAGTAAGAATATTTGATGTTTCGTTAAGAATATTTTGAATCTATTAAGTATTTTCTTACCTGCAGCTAACATTAAGAATCCTATGACTCTAATTATCATGACATATCGGTTTTGATCGGGCCCGCAACATAGGAAAAACACGATGACCAAAACTGTTGATATCAATACGCCGATCAAACACAGGGTGAAAAATAATTGAGTTGCTATCATAAAGCCTGAAAGGAAAAATGTAGAATTTATATATTTTTTTTCTGTTGGCATATCAAACAAATAAATAAAATAGAATTGTATAAATATCCCGAGATTTTCACATGTAACTCGAAAAAAAAAGACTTAATGGACTTCCTAGAAAGGAAGAGGTTATCAATTCGGCCGTTGTCTTTTTTCTATCATTTTTTTAAATCAAAATTCATTGATTTACAACTGCCTGAAGTATAAAGTTGGTATACATAAGTTATCACTTATTTGATAATACTGCTTTTCATATTCATTTTCCATTATTGGTCAGAGCCTCAGGGGTCATCAGTCACCAATCATTTTTCGAATTTCAATGCCTCCAAATCTGGTAATTAATAGAAAATTAACATTACTAACCTGGAAGCAGATAACCTCGAATTTTATCGTATCCAGTTGTAAATGGATCATAGACCCAGCGACAGCCAACGAAAAATCGTCTTTGATACTGATCCAAAGGATCAGGCAGTGATCTGAAGCAGTGACTCCATAGTCCCAATCTAAAAGGAAAACAATAATCCTTACTAATATTATATTATATTATAAATACGAAAGTAACTCTGTATGTCTTATAAAACATCTTAGCCGAACTAATCAAAACTAAAGGCACCGAGAACTTACAGTATATAGCAGGCAAATCAATCAGATTACAAAATAACTTAAGTTATGAATGGGTTAACGGCCAATTACATTTATTTTCATAACTTACACAAACTCTGCTATTACAATAATAAAAAGTTGAAATTCTCGAGATACATGACGTGATGGAGTAAAGTTGTATTTTAGCTTCCCTATCACATTCTGCTAGGTATAGGTCAAATTACAAGTAACACCACTATAATAAGTGGTATAAAATCAAAGAAGTTAAGCAATGTAATCAAAATCTCGTATGAATCACCTGTCCAACTTGGCTCCCCGTATCCTATAATCGCTAACGAGCCAGCTAGGCGTGCCGAAAGCCAATGCCACAGTCACAAGGGCAATCATAAAAACAATGATCCCACAATTACCTGCCATACTTCTTTTCCTCATGGTTGCTGTAACAATTTATACAATATGTTTTAAGTACTCTAGAATTAGTGCCAATGAACTTAAAGACTAAGTACATACAAGAACAAACTATTTTTCTACACGATCCCTCATTTTAGAACATTGACTTACGAATTTTTTAGACTGATTGAAACAATGACTCGATAGTGTAGTGTTTTAAATAATTTCGTTACTATTAAAACACTACCGATTGTACGGGCCGCTCCATAATATACCTATGCCCCAAATATTATGGATCAATTTGTTTCAGGTTTTCCAAGTTATTGTAGGAGATGTTTCCTCATTTTTTTTTTTTTCATTTTTTCGCCGTTTTAATTACCATTTATATCTTATCTTTTTTTAAATCAAACGGGAATTAAGTTACAGATGAACGTTATTTTTATAAACGGAAGGTCCCAGGTTTGATTCTGGGCTGGATTAGTTAAATTGGTAATTTGTCATATTATCTAGCTAAGGCTAGCTCTGGTCTGTTAACGCGCAGCACAGTCAAGCAATTATAGCTTACTGATTTTTTGACTCATAAAATCTTATTTATGGAATGATACGATAATAAAAATAAATAGTAAAGGATTTAGAATATAGTAAAGGTCAAATAATGCCGCATTTTATTACATTTACCCAATTACCAAGAGCATCCAAACCAATACTTTGCGTTGAATGTCGAACATATCTACGCAATTAGTGTCGAACATGATTCCAAATGGTTTTTGTTGTCCCAGAAGAACCAGAGACACCGCGAACTTTCCTAAGTAAGGCGTGCTACACAGATATTATTCAGGTCGGCATATTCGATTCAGCAGTATTTAATTTTGTTGAACAACAAAGCCCACCCCCGAAGCATTTAAGTGGGTCTCCACTAATCTGTAGATGTATGTTCGGGAAAAGGGGCTTACCGCCCGACTCGGAGCCGCTTAAGCCGAGCTGGGCAGTAGAAATCAACTGTCGACTTATGCCGATCGGTTTTGCCGACCGATCAATCTCAATTCTTTGGTAGTGCTAAAAACTAGAGACAAGAACCCGAGTGTGAATGCCGAATTGTGCCGAGCCGACTGAAATATGCCGATTCAGCGAAGGTATGCCGAACAGTGTCGGGCGGCTACAGCCGAATACGTATACATATAGTCGACTTTGTTGTTCAACAAATACTGCCGAACTGGATGTGCCAACCGGAATAAGTGTATAGCACGCCAAGACCCTGCCGAACAAAGGCGCTTAAGCAAAACGTAGCGACCTCGACCACTGCGCCATGTAGCGTCTCTGTAAGGCTATGGTTAATGAATGCTTCAAACTCAGTTGTTCAACTGAGGTCTAAGAACATGATACATACCCACCATTAATCAGAAAAGCCTTGGTAGGTACAAACCATTAATGGTGCTAGAGTTAAAAGTGAGGTTCATTTTACACAAAACAAGGTTGTGTGACTGTGATGAATAACACACTTGAAATGTTTTGCAATCCTCGCTAAATAATGGTAGACATACATTCAATGTAAGACTCTCAATGCTAATATTTTCACACAGTTTACTAAAGCCTGTGGGAAATATTAACAAAAAGCTTTAACTTTTATCTTTAACTAATTAACATGAAATGAATCATTTTGGGTAAAACAAAGTCAATGAAAAAGTTGTTATCTAGGATAACATGGTAAAAATCATATTAATATTTATTATGTTTGTGTTTTAGCAAACACTAAGGCAGTTATTTTGTCCGAAACAGAAATTCTGATGTCCTGTTATTAAAAATTGTGTACAGAAGATGAATTTGGTTCTACACAGCTTAGGGGTTATACTTAACTGGGTGCAATAGGATTGAAAGTTACTTTATTAAGTAGAATTCAATGCTTTTTAGGGTAAAAATAAGTATTACTGTTGCTTTATTTTATTGTTATTTAATTGGTGACAATAAAGCCCTTCTTGACTGCAATTTCATCTGATGGTAATGACAATACAGTCAAACATGATGGCAAACTAACTTAGATAGAGATATGACAGTTTTAATTAAACCCATAGTTCTACAATGGTACCACCTGTTTACACAATGGTACCACCATTTACATCTTTGGCTAGGGTCATTTTTAAGATGGTAACTAGCCACAACTCAGTGGCGGATTTACCAGCAGGCTGAGTAGGCTGAAGCCTAGGGTGGCAGATTTTAGATTCAACAAAGGAGTGAAATTTTTATCTTACAGAAATTAAAAAGTTTCATATTTGTATAAGTACCTACCTAAATGTCTTAAAGTCCATAAAATACCTACATATTATTTTAAAATTTTACAAAAATTATTTAATTACGAATGTAGGCAGCTCAATAACTACTTATTTCTCGTGCAACCAACTAGGTATATATATACTATATAACTGGTAATAATATAATAGGTTAGGTTGTACTAAAAATAATCTACAAACTGACTCAAAACTGCAGAGAGAGGTTGATAAGGGTGACAAAATTCGAATTGCTTATAAGCAGCAAATGTGTAAATCCGCCACTGCCACAACTAGTCTCTCATCAGACAAAATTCTAATGTTTTAAGTTAAAGAGTTGTGTTTAGGTTTATTTATTATGGCATTCCATTATGTATGTTAAAACAGAATTCAAATAATGTATATTGCTTCAATTAAAGAAAATAATTTGTTTGGGAGTGATTTTTTTATTGAATTAAAATAATTATATCAATATCTTGTAACACATCCCAGAAAGAAGGTAATTAAAGATGTAAGTATAAAAAACTGAAGATACATCTTCAATTTGTTTATTAGTGAGCATTGATGTATTAGTGAATCATACTCAACTCTTCAGAATTCATAAAAAATTTGTTTGTCATTGACATTAAAAATAAAAATTCACACTAAAAATGCAACAATTAGAAGTAAAATTTTTCAACTTTGATGATCTATTTTGATATCATTTCTTAATTTTTCAAAATTGTTTTTGTTAATGAAAAACTTTAAAAAATCAAAAAATAATTTCAAAAATAAAAAATATACTATTAGGAAAAGGTGTACACAAAGATTTCACTTGTACAATATATGTTTTAATTTGGTTTTAATTTATTTTGGACGAGGCGTTATAAGTATTACATTTAATACCTACCATCTTACTACCATACTATTTTAAGAGAAATAGAGAAACAATTTTAATAGAAACTTGAGTTTGCAATACGATCAATTTAATCACTAAAATCTACCTTTATCAAATAATTAAAAATGCTTACCAGGTCGCTTTACAGTGGTTTAAAAGTAAAAGAAAACCAAACTGATTCCAAAACAAACTAGAAATGCTAGAGATTCTAAAACACAAGCACCAAACTTTATCTAAAGTTTTAAGCTTACCCAGCCCAAAGGCTACAGTTTAAACTATATCAGTAGAAACTAGAAAAGTTTAACATCCAAATCTTTTCACTGAACACTTCACCGAGATCACACAATACAATAAAATCACTTATTATTTCATTAATGACATTCGATTGAATTCTTATGTTGGGTGGAGTAGGTACGTTAGAGTAGGTCACAAACATATAAGAGTAAGCAGACCTAACATAAGAAAAAATTGGCGTTCCAATTACGCCTACATACAAATCTCACGCACACATTGACAGTAAACAGAGCCGGACTTCGAAAAGCGAGGTTTAGCGAGGTTGAAGGGACTGGAGAGTATTTAGTATCACAGATACTTTGAAATAATATGGAAACTACGGATAGTTGCCCTCAAATTGTAGGTTAAACCCTTATTTTACATTCTGTAAATTAATTCTTAATTATGAAAATGGATTCTAATGTGCTAAGTTTCGCGGTTTTGTAATCAAACAAGTAATAATGTTACAAAATAATATTTAATAAAATCAAAACAAAACATGATTTACAAAATCTACCCAAAAGATATATCTATTAGATAAATAAAACAAAATCAAAAAGCAACTTTTTCTCTAATATCTTTTAGAAATACAAACATTGACAATACGATAACATCAACAGTAGTTTAATTAACTCTTACATTCTATTCAGCCTGTATCACTCATTTCAATAACCTTATTAGAATAGTATTACACATTTTAAACTTATAAAAATAACAAAATAAACCATATGTCTCAGTCTTTTCAATAACGTAATAAGGAATAGTATTACTCTATACTCTTTATTAATAGTATTACTAGGCTGTAAATTTTGCAAGTCCATCAAAACTTGATCTCCAGCAGCTTTTCTTTCTACTGGACCTTTTACTGATGATGTAGACATATGCTGAAAACAAGAGTAATAAATTATCAGTTGTCTAGTATTAACAATTTAATAGGTAATACAAATAGGTACACAGCTATATATGTATGGGTATAGCTGTCAATATTTACGTTTAAATGGCAAGATGTTTTGGGTTGGTACCTAAATATAAGAACAACTAGAAACTTACTTGTAATGATGAATCAAAAATCATTGGGATTGCATTAGAAGTAAGGACGGTACGAAAACCACTGCAATCCACTAAATGTGCTTCAAAATGTTCAGAACATAGCACACTCGATGTTTTGTGCTGCCAATTTTTTTTATTCGTCTGCATCAACCAGGCATTTTTTATATTTTCATCCTTTGGAAAGCTGAAAAATGATTTAATTTTATAATTTATCCTTACTTTTATAGAAATAGAAATAGAAATATTTTATTTCAAATAAACTTTCACAAGCACTTTTGAATCGTCAATGAATCTACCACTGGTTCGGAATGCCTTTCCCGCCGAGAAGAGCCAGCAAGAAACTCGGCGGTCGCTCTTTTCAAAAAAAAGTAAAAATTTTACAATATTTAATGAAACTATGCTATGTATTGCTTCCACGATTAATTTTCCTAAGTCCAATACAATACAAATAAAAATTAATACAATCCAATACATCTTAAAACAGGCAGGCAAAAACAGACTAATTATTTAATCAAAATATACCCACTAAACAAAACTTGCGCCTGAATACGGCCCTGTCAAATTGTACAAGTATATGAAACGACAAACAAGATCCTGATATTAATTAATTGATAAATATTGCAACAGGAATATACTAGAACCAAAATTACTATAACTGTCTACGAGTTTTGCGTATATAATAATTAGGGACTGCTTCTAAAATGCCGAACGATTATTAATAATCACACAGTAAGCATATAACCAAATTACGAGTCTATAGCACATCAAAACTTACCGATGAAAAGTAATTGCAGGTGTTTTCCTATACGGAGAATTGCCACACAGAGGTGCACAACACTTCACCATTTTATTTCAGAATTTTTGATTCTTTAGACTCGATTTTAAAGCAAATTTAAAAGAATAAACAACTCGCAGGTTATGTTGTTGTTTTTGACAAATTGACATATTGCACCATACTGCTCTTATTTGTAGCTTACGAATTGCCTCAAGCTCAATTATGTCTATGAGTGCGTAAGTGTTGCAACAACAGAAGTAAAAGAGATAGAATCATATATTTTTTGTTGGAGAGAAGCAAGCGAAGATATTATTTATTCGTTTAGATGTAGTTGTGAAAATTATGTTAGGTCTGCTTACTCTTATATGTTTGTGAGAGTAGGTGGAGTCAAACGTTAGGAGTATTAGTTCTGTGGTCAAACACAAAATCCCACGAGAATGTCACTCCGTGACAAAATCAGACACAACGTAGACAGAGAAGACAATGCAAAGCACAGACTAGTAATGCAAATTGCAAACAGTCAACTATATATACCCACCAACTACCTATATTAATAGAACCGCATAGAATAGGTATGTAACAGAATCTGCATCTACAACATTTTTTAATATGTTGTTATCCGCAGTCTTGCATTGTTACGACCAAGTATAGGAATTATTAGGAATTTCCTGTAGGTAATTCTTAATTATTCCTAAAAGTGCGAACTTTATTTTATAAATTGCAGATTATAAAACCATTTTGTTTGTTACAGTTTTTTTTGAACCAACGGACAGAAGAAAAGCTATTAAACCATTTCGTGGAAAACATAGCATAATGTACGCATCGCCCAATTTAATGGAACTTAGAGCTATGGCAAATTTCATTCAATCCAATAACAACATTAACAAAGCAAACGAGCTAGACGAAATCGTTGAGCTTTCAAAAGTTACATTAAAATATGTCAAAGTGCTAATAATAACAAGAGGGTCTAAAGGTGTTGTTACAATCAAACGTGTAGATAATGCATTTGAAGTTAAGGAATTAGATGTTCAAATATATTCCACAGATATTTTAAATGCTGTCGAGAATGTTTCAGGAGCGGGAGATTGCTTTGCAAGTGGTTTTATACATGGCATTCTCCAAGATTTACAAGAAACTCAAAATATATCCATTGGGTTTGAAGCTGCAAAGCAAGCACTACTTAGTAAAGAAACTGTGCCACTTAAATTTACCAGTATAATAATATCAAAATAAATCTTATAAAAACCTATTTAACATAAGAAATAACAATAATCAGCATATTGCCAGTTCTTTGTGTTTAAAAAAGGAATAGTTAGATATGGCTACCTAACCTGCAACCGTGTAAAACTGTAATCTGTATTAAGGGACAAAGAAATAACCAACTGTATGGGCCCCATTAAGAGGGCCCGTACACGGTCAAACAAACGGAAACGGAGGTGTTTGATTGGTTGCGCTAGTGTTTGATGACCTTGATCAAACAGCGCACCCAATCAAACACTTCCGTTTCCGTTTGTTTGACCGTGTATAGGCCCCATAACAAAAACATGCACCTACAAATTTTACATGTTTGACACTTCATTTAAATAACATACGTTAAGGGGGGCCCATACTATGGGCCCCCCCTTAATCTAAGCTAAGCTAAGGGGGGCCCATACTATGGGCCCCCCTTAGCGTATGGTGCAATGATGTTCTATGTGTATAGGTCATTTGTATGGTGGGAAGTTCGAATAGTTACTCAGTGCCAACAGGTATTAACACATATTACACCTTCACTCTTAACATTATAATTGTGAAAGGAATTCAAAATTGATTGGGGTTTACTTATGCAATGGTCCATCACGCCTAACGAAAGTGCAAGAGGCATTGCATACCTACTTTACACACCTTTGACAACTCTCTCAGGCATGCAGGCACGCAGGTTTCCTCACCATGTTTTCTTTCACCGTTAGAACAAGTAATATTAAATTGTTAAAAGATGCACACAACTTCGAACGTCAGAGATTCGTGCCTGGGATCGAACCCCGTACCCCAAAAAAGTCAGGAAAAAAGAGGCCAGTTTTAAGCACTGGTCTATCACCGTTATTTCACCATAAAAATTTTTTGGATAAAAATCATCATAAATTTTTTTTGGATAAAAATAAAAGTGCAAAATTTACTAAAACATGTATTTTACTTTTACTTACCTAATAATAGTTCTTATATGAAAATACTTATATTATAAAACACATTTCAGTAACTACCATGATAGATTGTTTTTCATAAAATTGAATAATTGTTTTACAATACACAAGCAAAAATTGTATAAAAATAATAAAATCAAAAATTATTATTGAGACTCTATATAATTTGTATAGTATAGGGATAAGAATGGACGGAATTGTGTAAAGCAAATTATTTACTTATGTAATAATAAAGCTAAAAGGCACTTACAAATACATATATTAAGAGCAGGCATACAAAAGCAGACTTGTCCAGATTTACAATGTTCATAATATATTGATTTCAAACTTGTACCTTTTTATACAAAAAAGCAAAAACCTGATTTTGATTCAGTTCGAGTTATTCCTACAAGTCTGATTTAGCGTGCCAGGTGCATTTATATCAGTCTATAAAATTGCAATGCATCATTGTAATCTTTTTATACATTTATTATTGCAGCAATTTGTAAGATTGTATCCTATTACAAAAATGTTTAAAAGTAACAGATATTGCGATGTTGCAATATTACAAGATTCAAGGATGTAAGGAGGATCCTTATAATCTAAAGCTATTATATGTCAGTGTGGCCAGGATATGCCACTTTCCTCTCTTGCATAGTGTAAGAAGAGGGATCCCTGCTTTGCATTTCGTGTAACCTCTTATATTTCCGTACCCTCGCTTCAACTAGGAAGAGGATGCCAGCTGGAAACAGCAATATCACACCAATCACACCGAGAGCAAATGCCCAGCCTAAGTCATTGTGTTCCCAATTAGGCATCCAGTCACGACCATCCCCCCTAGCACCAAATGTCACAACAGATATTATTCCTGAGAAACCTGCAATACACATACAACAATAAGTTTAGCAGTTATAAATTTAAGATTAAGTTTAGTTTTTAGTTATGTTTATATTTAGCTCATAAGTCATAAAAATTAAAGGAATATATAGCACCACATTGCAAAAATTCTCCATACATACATTTTTTTTAATAGTTAGATAACCAGCAAGAAAATCAGTGATTACATTTAAATTTTAAAAAACTATTTTTTGCTAATAATTTTTTTTAACTTTTTTATTATGTAAGTATTAATTTATTGTCCTTCGTGGAAATCATAAGAAATTAAATGCTAGAAAATGAAAATGGTCTTTCATTCCTGGATTTCATTGAAATGGATAAAAAATGTTTACCATTCCAAAATTTCCTTGGGAATTCATGGAAATATGAAAGTAGGTGGATACTCATGTGCAATATATTGCTCTAGTCCTATTTTCTTTAATTTTTAGCTTTGAAAAAAAATTTAAACCTCTTAGGATCGCTTTGTGGAAGCACTGTATACATAGCTCAGTTTGGTTACTTATAGTAAAATTATTTTATTTTTTTGAAAAGAGCAACTGCTGAGTTTCTTGCCGGTTCTTCTCAGCAGAATCTTCATTCCGAACCAGTGGTAGATTTATAACGTGTCATAAGTGCTACAAGGTAGTCTACATGAAATAAATAAAATTTGAATTTGTTGTTCATCAGTATGTCAAGGCCCTTTTGCTCAGAAATGCCTTGAGGTACTAAATTGAAATTTATACAGAATACAAAGGTACTTTAATGCTGTGAAACCTTCACACTTTTTTTTATAATGATATTGAAATAACTTACCACCTATAACAAGAATTGTGCCAAATGTTACTAAAAGAGTAACATAGTTGTCATCATCACTATCCTTCCTTATGTATGAAAATGATAGTACAAGCGAAATAAGAACGCAGCACATTGATACAGTATAAAAGAATTGTGTTGCTATAAAAAATCCAGGCAACAATATGTCATGTATAATATAGTATTCCTCTTCAAATATCCACCAGCAGCCTTTGAAAGACACATCATACCAATGATGAACTTCTTCAAATCCATTGAAACAAACTTGCCATAAACCTTCAAAAATAATAGAACCAATTCAGGTGACAGAAAATTTGGTTGTTTCACAGATTATTCTAACGGTTAACCTGTAGAATCGTGAGTCACGAAATGGGGGGAGAGTGGGGGGGAGGTGTCCCCTACCCTCCAACACCACTTCCGTAAAAAGATAATACACCGTTCTTGAGAAAAATGAAAAAGAAAATCCCATAGACCTAACCTAACATTCATCATCTCAGGGAGGAGGGGAGAGGGGTAGGAGGTGTGGAGGTGTCCTCTATCACAACTGTAAGGAGTTCTGGGTGGTAAAAAAATAAACACGAAGGCTGTGGCGGGAGCTGTGCTTTGCTAAAAATCAAATGGGCTATGCCAGAAGACTCGCTCCGTCGCCCCTTCATTCAGCTTCACCCACTCGACCTTCGTTTCGCTACGGAGGTCGCCGGCTCGCTTCGCTCGCCACCTCCCCCCTTCGCTCCACTCGGCCTCGTAGGCTCGCTTCATTCAGGACCTCCTTCGCGAGCTTCTGGCTTCGCGCTTCATAAAAACACTCTAGGGGTAGGGCAGACAAGACTACGTGGAGTCGAGGTTGGCAAATTCGGTTCTGTCACACTATTCGACCTATATCAGCCCTTGTCATTTCCGAGTGGAAAAGCTTTCTTGCCATAAGTACTTATTTGTTTCAAAAATAAACAGTTTTGACAGTTGACAGTTTTGACAATATAAGACTTGTCTGTGACATGATCTTACGTCCTTGTCACACTTAGCCAAAATTATGCATGCTATCCAGCTCTCACAGTTATATTGCATTCGTTTTTCGATGTTTTACGCATTTTTAGGTTAAAATGTTTGTTTTTGTTTTGTCGAAAAATGTGCATTGGATTTTTACGCGAGTGGTATTGTTATAATTGGGGGCCAAACCTCTACCGAATACAACACCTTTCTCCCCCCATTTCGTGACTCACGATTCTACAGCCAACCCTTGTATATTAAACCTCTAGTTGCCTGTGAAAGTTCTGTAAAAATCGGTCCAACCGTCATGAAGATTATGCCAGGCAAACCATAAGAAACAGACAAACGTGATTTTTTTTATGCTAACGTTGAATTTTTCAAAATGCATCTAGCTTGAGGAAATTACGGCGAAATCACAGGGCACTTTAATTTATATTTTAGAAATAAGTACATAAATCATTTTATTACTTTCTATAGATTACCATTGTTGTTCCACGGTTAACACAAAGTAATTTTATAATAAATCTGTTTATCTGTTCATCTGTTTATCAGTAGTATGGAGGCTAATTTAAAGGTTGAACACGCCACTCACCTATTTTGAGAAACTTTGGATTTTTCAGTATACCATCCGTTACCAACCAGTATGGGCTAACGAAAGCTATTAATATAAATAAAGAAGCCAGACCATAAAAGCTAAGGGCAAAAAGACCCGTTTTGGATTTTGAACTCATTTTAAAATAAAGTGAACATCAGCGAATAATTAAATATCAAAATATTATTATATTTTTATTTAATTAAAAATCAAAAGAAACAGTGAAACACGCCCAAAACCAAAACACACCATAGAGTATAGACCACAGATTACTTAGTATAGACCAAAGACTACAGTATAGACCAGCAGACCACAGACAACTGTTAAGCTCAAAAGAGCTAATTACATATTACCCATAGCCGTTAAACCAGTTAAAAAAATGCCAACTTTCAATGGCGTGTCAATCTGACAGATTGTCAATTTTGATCATAGAGTGATCATAGATTTTGATGGATTCAAAACAAACATTTATTTATTATAAATAAAATTAGATAACCACTGAATTCAATTTGGCAATATTTGCTTGTTTGGTGGTTTTTTAAACTCAAATTATTTTCATAAGTGCTGGGAATCGTTTTAATTTATTATGTAATCAAAGTTCATTGAGGTATTTACAATAATTTTAATCTAAAAATGTGATCTGCGGGCTTATAATGTTGCTGAATGTTATTTAAAAGTACTGTATTAAGTAATACTGATTTCTATAACTTCAAGAACTTGATATAAGTATACAAACAAATGATTCTAAGGATACTGTGCCGTAGAAGCTCCAGGTGCTGGAGGCCAGTTGCTGTGCGCTCAATTTCCTGTAACCATGATAGCAATAGCAGTATAAAACATCTATGCAAGTATCTAAATGTAAACGAAAGTAAAGCTCAATATTTAATATTAAAACATCCAGTTATAAAGAAATTGGATAATTCAAGAATAGAAAATTTAATTGAATTACTTTACAAACTCGGATTTAGCAGAGAAGTTCTCCTTAAGGAACCATCCCTTTTCAGTATATTGCCTGTGACTCTTAAATTTCGTTTCCAAGTGTTACAAGAATGTGGAGTGGAAAATATATCAATATCTCACTTACTTTCACATTTGACAATAGTAAGACAAAAAACTATAGGGGAATTAAAGAAATCTAAAATTATACCAGCTATTGTAAATGTAGAAAACAGACTTGCAAGCTACATGACCCAATGGCCGACATCACTTACAACTTTAGTTTACGGAGATGTCAATAAAATGAGTTTGTATACTTTGAGGCTTAAAATTATTCAAAGATACTTAGAACTAATTTTGGATCTAAATAAAGAGGAATTTGATAGAGGGGTGCAGACCTACCCTACTGTAAAGCATCGCCCATTGCAGGCTATCAACAAGACACTGAACATTTTACAAGGACAAATACTAATGAGAAATGAAAAAATTAAATCTAATTTTTATTTGGTGCATGTTGATCCAGAAAATTTAGAAAATATATTATACAAGCTCAGAACTATTGGTGGAATTGAAATAAAAGAAGTTCTAAGAATGCACCCAAAGTTAGCTATTAAAAACTGTTCTACCCTTCTGGAAACCAAAAAGATATTAGAAGAGTATGGAATTAGTAATGAGGCGCAAAGAAGATGTTTCCAAATATACACATTGAGTCCTACTACTATTAAGGAAAGATTAGAAAGTGCTAAAAGCATACCAGAGTTCAAAGCATTTTATAACCATCCAAGGTTTTTAAAAATGATACATTACAATACTAAAGCATCGAAAAGATTAATGGATTTGTATAACAATAATAAAAAATGCTTGAGCCTCAACATACTTTCAGGGAGCTCTGCCCATTATGAGGTGTTTGAAAGGGCTCAGGGTGATCGGTTGGGAAAGGGAAAAGATCTCCTTTTCTGCATATCCCAATCCTTAGATAATCTGTACAGTATGAATGAGATTGGAAAAATAGTTAAAAGACATCCATTTTGGCAGTATGTACCTCTAATACAAGTTAAATATGTCCATGAGCAATTGTGTAGTGAATTTGCAGCAAGTGATATTTATGAAAATTGTACCATTCTCCTTTATCCATGGAATAAAATTCGGCATGTATTAAATCTTCTCAACCTAAAGAAAAATACTGGCACTGAACATCTATTTAATGATTCACTAGATTTGAATACACTATCTAAAACACAAAAACTAAGTTTGGTTATATATATACTTGAAAGGAATCATTATTTCTCTGGAAATGGAGTTTGGTCAGAAGAAAAACACAAAAATATTGTTGATTTAGCAAAAGAACAGGATACCAACAAGTCAATTGCTTCAGTCTTATAGGAATAAAATATATTTAAGTACTAGCGGACCCGACAGACGTTGTCCTGTCTTAAGTTTTTTACATCCTCTTTGACGAAATTGGCAGCACGCATTCTGTCAATGTTATGTCAAACGCCATAAGGTTACATCAAAAAAGTTTGAATTGTAAAAGCGGTTACATTAGAAATAATTTAATATGGTGGTTAAGTTTTCTTAAATTTTCTAATTTTTCGCGCAATTTTCTTAATTTTTTCTTTCATAAGAACCTTCTCCTAACAATAACAAACACAATAAAAAAAGAATTAGCGAAATCGGTCCAGCCGTTCACGCGTGATGCGCTTACCAACACATTAAGCGATTCATTTTTATATATTATATATGATAAAAATGAACAGCATTTGTTTTTTCTCCAGACTTTACACATTCATTAAGGACTCTTCAAAAATTGCCTGGCAAAAAATTTCTGATCCATGAGGTGACAACTGTAGATTTGTACTTATATACACATTTAACAAAATTCTGGAATCTACTACAAAGAGCAAGTAGCTGGTGTCTGCAACTTCATCTGAGTGGATTTAGTTTTTAAAATTCCATGGGAACTCTTGATTTTCCGGGATTAAAAGTAGCATGTCACTATCCAAATGCTCAACTAATTCCATGCAAAAAATAACATCAAATTGTAGTAGGTATATGAAAGGTTTTTCAGAAAAAAAAATCAAGCGAATCGGTCCAGAAATCGTGGAGAAATCGGTGGGCATACATAGAAAAAAAAAAGATACTAGCCGAATTGATGACCTCCTCCTTTTTGGAAATCGGTTAAAAAGTATTGGCGGTAGGTACCTAGGTACCTACCTTTTTATAAAACTCGTAGACAGAGAAGAAGAAGTAGAGAGAAAATTGGATAGCTGCGTCTCTGTTTATCACATTATTAACTTTATTTCTGCTCTCTTTTTAGTGTGAGCGAGAAAGAAATCGTCACTGGGTCTATAGTCTTCTCTGTCTACGATAAAACTTAAATGCCAGAGAACGAATTAATGATGTATGACTGACCTCTACTGTTAATCCGTAATTAACACTGGACTTCATGTCCCTATACCTACAAACGTAGCTAAAGAAATACTATAGACTTAATGATATCTCCTTTTCACTCCCACACGAAAGAGATGCAGTATAGCGATGTCAAACAAGATAGAATGAGACACAGCTATGTCCATATCCTTTCTTCACTGCGTGCCACGTTTTGAGTTATTGCTAACAATACATTGTGAGGTGATTGTGAGCAACAAGACGTACAAGAAAAGGTATTTCACAGTGTTAGGTACCTATCACTTTCGGCGAGATGCTTGGTAGGATTCTAGAAGATACTCATTCTACGCTTACAAATGACAGCATAATCCTATTATTAATATTATAAATGCGAAAGTTTGAATGGATTGATGGACGGTGGACGGATGGATGTTTGTTACTCGATTACGCCGCAATGACCGAACCGATTTGGCTGAAATTTGGGACAGAAATAGAGATTACAGTCTGGAATAACACATAAGCTAGTTTTAATCCCGGAAAATAAGATTAATAAAAAAAATAAGTTCCCGTGGGAATACCAAAACCTTATTCACGCGAACGAAGTTGCGGGCATCGACGAGTAAATAAAATATTATGGATCAATTATTTGAAGCGCCACATTTGACATACGAGTGTCTCTGGAACTAATAATAGGTATTGCAAATGGTGGACCAACAATACAAGATTATAATACCCTCGGAGGAAAAAAATTTTGTGTTTGTGGCTATATCTTGATGTAATACCAAGACAAGATGACTTCAATCCTGCTCGATCAAATCCAAATGTCCAGCAGCAAGTCCAGAGATAGTCATAGGTTAAAGATAGAGGTCAGTGCATCTATTACTCACTGACAACTGACAAGTGACAATTGACATTGGACTTGCGGGACTTGCATTTGGAAAACTCAAATGTCAAAATTTACAAATTTCAATTGTAATTTTTCAATGATTGTATGAAAAATGGCGTCTTTGCTACCTCGTTCTTTCGGCCTTGCTGAAACAGTCCTATTGAAAAATGGAACAAAGGCAAGTACAGCACCCTGTCACAAGTTTTCATAGTCTTCTCAAAGGTAAAATTATTTTCTGAATCTAGTTGGCAGCAAAGATAATTTGGATTCATGTTATTCTTCAGCTGTGTAAATGTCTTTTTCAGAATGTAATATTATGTTAATTTCTATATACATTATTGCGCTAATTTTGAATTCTACATATTGCAGCTTGAATTTTCTGTTACGTAAAGGCAAATCGTTTCAATTTATGTAATTATATATAAAGGCCTGACCTTGTCAATTTCAGCTCATGGCCCTTACGTCATCAGTACGCACCAGTGTTTATTTTTTATTTATGAGATTACATACAATAAAATTAGCTAAATTTCATTTTAATTTCAATCTTGAAAATAAATCTCATTTATATACTATGTAATACTTTTAATTTTATTAAAATTGTTTTACTCCAGGAAAAACAATTTAATAAAACATGGCATTTTAATTTCTCCAAATTAAAATTTATCCGTGGATATTAAAAAATAACAATATCCATGCTATAAATCGAGCCAATCTGTTGCTCTGTAGTTTCATAATTGAACATAAAATCCCCTTTGCATAAAATTATATTATTAATATTGTAAGATATATTATTTTAACAAAATGTATTTTTTATATTTAGCTATTGGCAGCAACATCTCAAAGTAATCTACCATGCAAGCAACAGGTACGACACCTGAACGTACACGAGTACGTGAGCTACACGCTGCTCAGGGACCATGGTATCCCAGTGCCAAAGTTCAATGTTGCCAAGACCAAGGAAGAGGCAGTCAAGTTTGCCCAAGATCTTAACAGCAAAGACATTGTTTTGAAAGCACAGGTAATTTGCATTTTTACCTAAATGTTAGTAGAGGTTTCTGACAGTAAAAATATTTTTTAAAAATGCTATTACGTATTTTATACACATCAGCAAATCCACTTGCTCCCCATCAGTGTTTGAATAAGAAATAGATTAGAAGTTTATGTAGAACTGAATATTTTAATTCTAGTAACTAATAAAAAAATTGTTTTAGGTACTCGCTGGAGGCAGGGGAAAGGGTGCTTTTAAAAATGGCCTCAAAGGTGGTGTCCGTATGGTTGACAAGTAAGACAAATTATTGTGTGTACTGTCACGGGATAAAGTCCGGGTCTTAAGCTTGCAAGGGGACATAGGTCCAATGCTTAGAGGGTGCATGAGAGAGTTGATCTTAATTAAGTGATGAATACACGACCAGGTATTATCCTTCAATACATCAATAAGTTGTGAACGATTATCCCTGGTAGGGCTATTTCAAGTCATGGACACTAAACTACTTAATCAGATTATTATTATTATTAATCTTTCAACAATTAATTATTTGATTCTTGAGGTATAGGAACATTTATTACAAATTAAGAATAACTAAAATTAAATAATATATTCCTATAACAGTTTTCCTGACTTTGATGGGTTTACCATAACTCGTAATAAAATTGTTTCCATTCTTAGAAAATTCACCATAAACACTCATTTAAATATTATGTTAATACAATACAAATACTATATTACAATACAATAAATACTATACTACAATACAATACAATAAATAATAATACTTAGGTTGAAATGTATAGACTGCACTCTCACAAGATTTATGTCATATTTGTGACTCGTTTTAATTCTATCTGAAGTCCGAGCTAAGTCAGAGCACCATGTATAGATCACATCATTAGATGCTTTATGTTAAAACATCTTTCTTTCATTGTAGCCCTCAAACAGCTGGAGATATAGTGGGCAAGATGCTGAAGCAGTATTTAGTGACCAAGCAAACTGGCGCAGCCGGCAGGATCTGCAACATGGTCATGGTCACTGAGCGAAAATTCCCACGACGGGAGTTCTACGTCGCCATCATGATGGAACGTAGCTTCAACGTAAGTATTAAAAAAACATAGTTTGCTTGGAACTCAAGTGATATTTTCCCTGTGTACTGGTACTTTTTTTGACGACCTCCCTGGCGCAGTGGTGAGCGCTGTGGTCTTATAACTGGGAGGTCTCGGGTTCGATTCCCGGCGGGGGCAATTCATTAATTTATTATTTCTAAATTGTCTCTGGTCTGGTCTGGTGGGAGGCTTTGGCCGAGGCTAGTTACCACCCTACCGTCAAAAACGTGCCGCCAAGCGATTTAGCGTTCCGGCACGACGGCGTGTAGAAACCGATTAGGGGTATGGGTTTAATTTACACTGCTATACCCCTTCCAAGTTAGCCCGCTACCATCTTAGACTGCATCGTCACTTACCATCAGGTGAGATCGCAGTCAAGGGCTATCTTGTCATAGAATTAAAAAAAAAAACTTCCGCAGCAGCCAATGGGACTAATGGTAGGCAGTGCTAGATGGCCATGAAGCTAACATTGGCCACACCCAGACATGAGAGCTGTAATTCTATGTTTGAGACATGAGTTTGTACTCGATAGATAAGGTATCCCCAGTTATATTGTACACTAGACTTTGCTAAAACCAAAACTTGAAATGAAAATATTTATCCTTATATTTAATACAAAATTTATAAATTATTATTAACTCTTATTTTAGCAGCCTTTTTTGATTTAGTTTAGTTTTAAATTCACTAGGAAAAAAAAAACAGTTTCTACAAAAAATAATAAAATTTGCAAGTATTACTATATTTCTACTTATTATATAATAGCTTGAATTTCATAATATAGAATAATAATAGTTGTTATAAAATTATAAAATAATTTCAAGATTTCAATTTATTTCTTATGTGGCCATAACTGGAAGGGTTTCTTACTTTGCGCTCGAAACAAACTGTCAAGCCATCTAATTTCTGCAATGTGTTAGTGTACATCTACTAATTGTAAATAAAAAATCGTTAGATTAACCTTGCCTCAAGGTTGTACTGTAGGCTATGAATTTGGTATTACTATTAATAGTGGAACTGGTTAGAGGTGAAAAATAATTTTTATTAGCCCTCTAAAATATGTTTAATTAGCTTTTGTCCCCGTGACTTTGTCCGCGTAAAATTAAGTATTGAAAAACTGTGAAACACATACTTATTTATTTTTAATTGAAAGCCCAAATACCAAGTTTCATGGTTTAGGCTGTGCATTGATAATTAATCAGTCAGTCAGTCTGGTTTTTAAGTGTATAGATTAAAGTCATTTGAATAGTTACATAACAATGAATTCCTTAACACAAACATGAATATTTCCTTATTATTGTTTATGATTAATATTCATGGTAACTAACAATAAAGCATTTGTATCAATCATCGTAATTAATGATGCGTACATATGGTAATTAATTGGCAATTAATTGTAATAATCGTCTGTAATTGAGTACAAAATGTGATCTTCGAATCAATTGGTGTCCTTGAAATGATCTACGTTTTTATTCTTCACGAAATATTTGAACTTCTTGTTAGTTAAAAGATTATCACTCTTAAATTAAAAAGTAAATACGGACTACGGTATTTATAGGACTTACCACTACAAAGTATTTAGACACTCGTATTGGCGACGTGTTTAAAATTCCTAGTTCTCAGTGCTTACGAACATTAACTCTAAAAATAGTTTACAATCATTTCCAACGACAACGTATCGACCCAGAATCCTTATCATCAATTTCTGCAGGAAATTTCAAAGAAACACGAAAAACTTATGATTTCACAACACAATTTCGCATTTATAATATTAGTAAGGGTAAGGACCCTTATGCGTATTCTCAATTCAATTCCCAAGCAGTGGCTTTCAGGGGTGCCAATGCGTATTCTCATTATTATACAAAATGACATCGGTTATAATCCTAATAATCTATATAAACGAATGTGAGACATGGTGCGGCGCGTTTTCCACAGCTTTTTCGCCGCATTCAATGTGTTATGTGTACAATAGTCAACACTGAATAAGTTGTGTAACGTTTTACGTGACTATTTTTTGTATTTGTATCTAAAGATGGGACGCCTGCCGACGCCATGCGAATGACCAGTCCTTTTCAGGACTATTCCCATTTTTACGTGACTAGCTAAAGTCCGAATATCAAAAGGAACATTGAACTTACAGGGCCCAGTCATAATAGCGTCATCGCAGGGCGGCGTGAACATCGAGGACGTGGCGGCGGAGAACCCTGACGCCATCACTTACGAGCCCATCGACATCAAGCTGGGCATCACCGACGAACAGGTGTCGCGAGTCATTCAAAAGGTGATCTATTTATTAACTAGCCTCTTTATAAAAATTGTAACAAGCAATGTGGCATCTATAATTTCTCACGAGCTCCATTGTAATATGGTGTCTTGGAAAAAAGTAGATCGACAACTGTAATGTGTCACTACTAGATGTCGCTAACAGTTGCTATAAAACTGATTGAAAAAGTAGATACATATCGTTTCGTATTACATAGAGTTTCGTGGCTGACGTGTGGTTCGGCCGTGGTGTAACGGTTAACACACTCGGGCGCGATTCCCAGAGAGATGTGGGTTCGAATCCCCCGCCGGCCTCGGAATTTTTGATATGTATTTATAAACTTATGAAGCCTCTTTATATCAATAGCCCAACGGTTAAGGTGCGGACTGAAAATTGAAAGGTCGCAGGTTCGATCCCCACCAGTTGCACTACTGTCGTACCCACTCCTAGCACAAGCTTACCGCTTATTCGGAGGGGAGGGGAGAATATAAGTCAAGTTCATCTTGGCTAATATTCTTTATTAAAAAAAAAAAAAAAAACTAGACGATACCCTCGACTTCGTCCGCGTAAAGATAATTTACAACATTACAGATTTATGTATATTTTTTAGATTGGTCTTGATGATAACAAAGAGGCCAATGAGATGATTAAGAAAATGTATGACCTGTTCTTGAAGAAGGACGCATTATTGATTGAAATCAACCCTTACGCTGAGGATGCCCTAACAGGACAATGTGAGTTGCATGTACCTGTAGTTTAAAAAACCTTGCTATTAGAGGGCCTTTTTCACAATCCTTTGACGACGAATTTTGTCGTTTTGACAGATTTCTATACTAGTGGTTCGCCCCGAACTGAGACCTCGCGATATCCCATAATTCCCAAAAGTTTTAATTATTTATTGTAATAATTAACTTTTAACATTAGACGCAATAAAAAAAATAATAGTTGACATAAAACTGTTTTACTGACACAGCGCTATCTATTAGCATTATTGTGAAGCTATTAGCATTTAAAATTAAATAATTTCGTTTCTTTATAACGTTTATCTAATTATCTAATTTTATTATTTGTTGTTCAAGTACAGGATATAACTGAATTTTCAACCAAGTTTCACGTTCTAATATTCAGTAATTCTGAAGTTATAGGGCTCTGACAGACATTTGGACGTACACACTTCTCTGTCTAGTAGGCAAGCGCCTTAGTTGACTCAGAGAACTCGCTTCGCTCGTTCAATAAAAGCTGTCAGAGTGTCAAGATTAAACATAGCTCAAAGATGCAGGGGAAATAGGCCCCAAACATGGTATTTTACTGTGATCGAATTATTGATGCAAATTCGCGAATAAAAAAGATACCGGCCGTATTGATAACCTCCTCCTTTTTGAAAGTCGGTTAAAAAGCTTTCTATTTATTTGAATATGCATCAAAAATTCAATTAGTTTACGAAATGAAAGAAAAGAATAATAATTAATAGAAAAGAATAAAATAACGAAAAAAGATTAATTAAACTTTTTTTTTATTCGATGACTGCGATCTCACCGGATGGTAAGTGACAATGCAGTCTAAGATGGTAGCCTAAATAAAATCTATCAAAAAATCTTTTCATCATTTGGTATTTAAAGTTTAACTAAAAAACTAGCTAGGCAGTAAAACAAAAATTTCTCTTTCGCAGTCTTCTGCTTGGATGCCAAGTTCAGGTTCGACGATAACGCGCAGTACCGCCAGAAAGATCTTTTTGCGCTCAGAGACATTACCCAAGAAGACCCTAAAGAAATTGATGCAGCCAAGTTTGACTTGAACTACATCGCTCTGGATGGTGAGTTTCACTTTGTTTTGTAAACCTTTTCATTTTGTTTCTTAAGAAATAAATAAATTCATTGTTATGTTACAACACATATTATAGACATAATAAATACCATTATTACGACAATTGAAATGGAATATAAATAAAAATGTCCAATGAGAAATTTTTTAGAATGTGAATTGTGATGAAGAGAAAACTAAGAAACCCGCATTTCATAATACAAAATAGATAGATAGATCTATTTTGTATTTTATTTTTCCACAAAACATTAAAAATTCGCTTACCATGTAAGTAAATCTATAGATTCAAAATATAAGTGGCCATGGAAAAATTAAGCACCCCACTCAGCACAAAACCACAGCAAGCTGCAGTGCTGGTTTTCAGGGGGAACTCAAGTGTCCACAGACGTGATTCCATAAACTAATTAATTAAATTAAAAATGTGGGTTTTACTGTTTTTAGTTAGCAACATTCGATAGAGAATAGACATGATCTTAACTTCTTTCTGATAGCAAGTCTTCGTTTTGCTATTTTATAATTTCCTTGCTATGTGATTGCATAGAAAAGTTTTTATATTGTGACAGTGGTATAGCGGACCCTGGCGTAAGCCGGGATAAACGTTAAGAGGAAGAAGATTGTGACAGTGGTATGCCAGGCCAAGTTTCTGGCATTTTTGCATGCGAATTTTTTTTTTTTTTTCAACTTGCTATTTTAAAATTGCGACGAGCGACAAGTTTTTCGAAGATTTCCCACAGCTGCTTGTGGCTTCACGGTTATGTGAGTGTGAACGGCGTGTTACAGGCAGCATCGGCTGCATGGTGAACGGCGCGGGGCTGGCGATGGCCACCATGGATATCATCAAGCTGTACGGCGGCGACCCCGCCAACTTCCTCGACGTGGGCGGCGGCGCCACCGCGCAAGCTGTCTCGGTAATATATCTCAAACTTGTACTTAAATCCGAAAGTGTGTTCCTTTGTTGGTTTGTCCTTCAATCACGCAGCGACTGAACAGTTCGTCGATTTTTTTTGCTTGGATAAAATTGAAGACCCGGCGAGTGACATCCTCCGGGATGTAAGCTATCTCTGTGCCAAATTTCGTCGCAGTTTGTTTAGCGATTGAGCAGCGGAAAGTTAACAAAAATTATAGATACTTTATAAAATTTGAATATCACCCTCCTCCATAATCCTCACCTGTTATCTGAACACTAAAGCAACAAATATAAGAAAGATTTGATTTTCTGACATTGAGAACCGAGATAGATAGCTAGTTGAAAACTTTATTGCACAAAGAAAAAAAAAACAAAATAAACTTTATAAAAACTACGCATGGAAAGGAGCCTTATTGCTAATAGGCAATCTTCAGTGAGAGGAGGTGAGATAATCCTGGATATGAGTTATCTGGCCAAATTGGTTCATTTATAATGTTAGAAGGAATTATAGCTTTACTAAACGCTCGTCGTTACCACCAGGAAGCATTCAGGATTATCCTGTCAGACCCCAAAGTGTCGGCCATCTTAGTGAACATATTCGGAGGCATCATGCGGTGTGACGTCATCGCGGAGGGAATCATCAACGCTGCCAAGAACCTCAACATTCAGATACCGGTCATCGTCCGTTTGCAGGTATTACTCAGTGCACTTACCTATGTTTCTGGTATTTGAAAACAAAAATCTGTACGTTACATAGTAGTTGTCAATGTTTAAATAAATAAGATTCTTGACTCAGTGGGAAACATGAATGTGCGAATTCAATGGAGTACAATCAAAAGTACATACTTTAGAATGAATTGGAACATCAAAATACAGAAATAACAATTTTCAGCCGATCAAGAGCATAGGATATTGATGTGTGACACTAGCATATACAGAATAATTAATTTTTTCTATTTTATAAATAAAAAAAATCCGGCCACATACAACTTGAATACACACTAAGGGTTCCGTACCATGTAGACTCTCTTAATTTTTTTTATTATTTGTCTACGTATTACAGTTCAAGAGACAGTGACTGATGACAGACAGAGGCTTAGGCTTGGTTGTTTCAAACCATTTGTTAAAGTTACATACATTCGTTAATTTTTTTTAAAAGCAAAATAATATTAGCCAAGCTGAAGTTGACTTATATCCTCCTATCCCCTCCAAATAAGCGGAAAGCTTGTGCTAGGAGTGGGTACGAAAATAGTGCAACAGGTGGGATTCGAATCTGCGACCTTTCAGTTTTCAGTCCGAACCTTTAAACGTTGGGCTATTGAGGCTTGAAATTCAAGTCAATTTCATGTCTTTCTACGTATTACAGTTCAAGAGATACAGCCCAGACAGCGGACGGACAGCGGAGGCTTAATAAAGTTCCGTAATGTCTGTTGGCACGCTGTAGGTACAGAGCCCAAAAAATAGCGTATAGTCAAGTCAATAATTCTGACTTCGATTCCAGGGAACGAAAGTGAACGAGGCGCGGAAACTGATCGCGGACTCTGGGCTGCGCATCGTGCCGCGCGACGACCTTGACGAGGCGGCTAAACTCGTGGTGCAGCTCTCCGAGATCGTGGGGCTCGCCAAGAAGGCCGGCGTCGAGGTGACGTTCGACATCCCCAGATACATGCTCGAGAAGTGAACACCACACTGCACCCACACAGTCTAGCTATCATACAGTTCAGAAACACATTAACCGTGCTAAGTGGCCCTTCAAATATTACGTAAGCAGATTTATTACAATTATTTAAACCCCCCCCCCCTCCCCCATCCCCCTTGTCAGCAAAAGTAAGCAAAGCTCTTACCCCCTCCCCCCATGCTTACGTAATTTTTTTATATATTATAATTGTAATAATATTATAATTATAATGTTATAATTATAGTTTTCAAGCATAGACAATGTGAGGGCTCGTGTAAAAAAGTAAATAACTACCGATGACGTAATCATCATCTAGACTCCCCTACCCCCCCATGTCATCCAAAATAAGCAAAACAAAGTTACTAGTCATGGGTGGCTTTTGTTACCATGAACGTGGCTAACTGCCATATCTGACCCGCCGTAGACGTGTGAATTAAAGTCTAGTGCAAAAGAAATGTATCTTGCAAGAATGCCACAGAACAATATTATGCTGCTAGTGCTGTGCTCATCCATAAGATCACTTGTCATCCATAAGTCTTGTCTTGGCTATACCTGGGCGAATACTTTTCGCAGCAGAAAAGGTTTTCCTTTTCTAATTGCTGCAAATATATGTACTGTGAAATGTTCTTTTCTGACCTTCTTGAAAGCTAAACTGTGTTAATAATAATAATTACTGCTTGGCAAAAAATTTATTTCTTTTATGACTACACTAAACAGTTTGTGTTTTGAAAATCAATTAAATAAATAATTATTATTATTGGTACTATTTGAATTTCTTTCCTTTTTTGCCAAGCTGTAAGAATGAAACTGGGGATTGATGTACTTACAAATGAACAACAGACGACAAGTTATTACATAGACACGCGAAACATACGAATAAGTGACAATTGAAATGAACCCGTTCAGTTGAATATTATCTTTAATTAGTATCTTTGTGCTGGAAATAAGTAACTTGCGTTCAAAGTGCATTAATGTAGCTAAGAAAATAATTATGTGTGCATGAATCCCCGAAATAAAGTAGAACTCTGCCATCCTATTAATCTCACAACTTCGTCGAATATCGTCGTGGAACACTGTATGTTAGTAAAGTTGTTGTAAGCGTGTCGCTTTTAAATGTATAAGAATAATTTGAGCTGTGTTATTTATTCATATTAGATTGACGTGTAGATAGTAGGAACAAATGTTTCATTTATTTTTTTGATTTAATGTAATTTATTAAATTTTATTTTTTGTATGAAATATACCTTTGTCATTTTTCCATTAGCTTATTCTTGTTAACTTGATTGATACACTTAAAATAACATTATACTAGAAATTAAGTGCACCATGTTTACTCATACGTCATATATCATACCTATAATATAATCAGTGCATGTATTGCTAACTTTGTTGTACCCAATTTCTAGTCTAAATTAAACTAACTTGGATTGAACAATTATTGACATCTTATTGTTATGCTATCCCTTTCACATTATCTCCTGTAAAGAAAGAAAGCATTACTTTTAAATATGTTAGTTTAATTTAGAGATTGTGTACAGAGTATTATATATTGTATTCTTGTGTTCAAAATACATGACAGCCTGAGGTCACCTGGCGTAGTAATGTAAACATTTTTTTCACATTGGTCCCAAGTTCGATTTTTGATATTGCGTACTCAAGTAAATAATAAATATAATTAATCAATAGTAATTGATAATGATCCTTTAAAAACCACTTTTGTCCTTGTATATTTAGCATTAAAAATTTTGATTCATTTACAATTTTCGATTATATTTTTATAATATATATGTATTTTCATAAAACCGTATCGAGTATTGTACCCCATTATTTAAGTTTTATATTAAGCTGTATAATTGTTAGAAATGACATTAATTTAACGATAATAATTAATTAGCGAAGCTCCGACCTATTTTTGGACACTTGTGTCCCCAAACGTGTATTATTGCAATAAACGTGTATATAGAACCTATGTATGTTCCTTTGTATATAGAGAACTTTGGCATCAAGTTCACGTATTATATGTATTCGTCAATGGGTATTCTTGAAGTACAATAAGTTATTTGATTTATCCAAGTGATATTTATTGTTTTGGCTGTTAACAGTGGTTGAAAAGTAAAGTTTATTTGGATCGTACTATGTAGTTTTCATTACTAATAAAAATCCAGTCACGCTTCAAGCAATTGGGTATTTGACTTGTCAAAATGTAGATATTCATTAACTGGCTCATTGGTCTAGTGGTTAACAAGTTCGACTGCAGACGACGAGATCTGGGGTTCGATTCCCGGACCGGGTCATGAAATGTATTGGGTTTTTCTGTCAAGGAATTCTCAGTACTAGCCCGGAGTTACGAAGTTAGTGGTGAGTCACCCCCGTGCCTCGGAGAGCACGTAAAGCTGTCGGTCCTGCGCCTGATTTCGTAAGCGTCAAGATGACTGACCAAAGTGACCGATCAGCGTCAAATTTTTCCAGCATTTAGTACCTATTTAGTACTATTTAATACCTTTGTTTAAATATTTGGTACCTCAATAGTAACAGAGAAATTTAATTTACTAAGTGGTCAGCCATCTTGACGTCAAGATGACTGACCACTTTTGAGTTTCCCCATAAGGGCTTAGTATTGTGCATATGTTTCTGCACTATAATTTAGTACCTATTTGGTACCTACACATATATTTTTTCCAGATTTTTTTGACAAAAAATAAAGATTTTATGAATAGATCAAGTTTTTCTATACAAATAACACTGAAGTATGCAATGAGAACAAAGGGAAAAACTGCCAAGTTTTCACTACAGATGTCGCTCGTAATCGTAATGCTCAGCCATGAATAAACGTACATAATTACTTATAATTGTGTATGGCAGGCAGGGAGGTTCGAGGTTCCAATCCCAATTGCCACTTATAACTTCTCGGAGTTATGTGCGTCTTGCTTCAGCGGTGAAGAAAAACATATAAGGCAACCTGCCTGTCTGAGCGTTCCTCATAATGTTCTCAAAAGTGTGTGAAGTCTGCCAATCTGCTGTGTGTTGGTTTGTCCTTCAATCACGCCGCATCAAAGCAACGGATTGACGTGATAACTTTTGCATGGGTATAGTTGAGGATCGGGAGAGTGACATAGGCTACTTTTTATACTGGCAAATTAAAGAGTTGCCGCGGGATTTTAAAAACTAAATCCAAGCGAGCGAAGTCGCGGGCATCAACTAGTTTCTTATAGTTATGTACGTTTATTCATGGCTGAGCATTACGAGCGACATCTGTAGTGAAAACTTGGCAGTTTTTCCCTTTGTTCTCATTGCATACTTCATAGTGTTATTTGTATAGAAAAACTTGATCTATTCATAAAATCTTTATTTTTTGTCAAAAAAATCTGGAAAAAATATATGTGTAGGTACCAAATAGGTACTAAATTATAGTGCAGAAAAATATGCACAATACTAAGCCCTTATGGGGAAACTCAAAAGTGGTCAGTCATCTTGACGTCAAGATGGCTGACCACTTAGTAAATTAAATTTCTCTGTTACTATTGAGGTACTAAATATTTAAACAAAGGTATTAAATAGTACTAAATAGGTACTAAATGCTGGAAAAATTTGACGCTGATCGGTCACTTTGGTCAGTCATCTTGACGCTTACCTGATTTCTCTCCGATCTAGTCGGATTTTCGTCTATACTATGAGAGTAATTGGAATAGAGTGCACCTGTGTTTGCGCACACATTTGTGCACTATAGTATCGCCCGCGTATATAGATAGCTTATTTCTGGAGATTGGCCGGATTCGGTCGGGAGGACATTAACATTTAGATTCATTATGAATAGGTATAAAAAAACTTGTCAAATACCCAAGAAGGATAAATTAGGTGTAGTGTATTTCACTTACGTTGTTAGGTAGAGTTGACCATCATTCCTCGTGATTATCTAAATCATTAGTAACATTGTAAATGTTAGTGTTTATTTGTTGGTTTGTCCTTTAGTCACGCCGCAATGGAGCTACGGATCGACATTTTTTGGATACGTATATTTGAGGGTCTGTGGAGTGACATAGGCATCTCTCAACGGCCCCATTGGTCGTAGGTTCAATTCTACCCGACTAGCTTTAGAGTATCTGTCCGTGTCCACTCAAGCGAGCGCAACAAGGGGAGAGTTCGGAGCAGCAGCGTGTTTTCTGTATTATTTTTCTTTCTACGCGTCGCTGCTCTTTACGCTCCATAAAGCACCCTTATGGGGGAAGACTACTATTAGTCGTGCTTATATCGAAATCGTTCTCCTTTCCCTCCATACTCGTATAAGAGGAAAGCTTGTATTGAGAGCGAGTGCGACCACCCTAGCGTAGTGGTAAGCGCTGTGGTCTCGGGTTCGATTCCCATCGGGGGCAATTTGGAAAATTTATCTCTGGTCTGATCTGGTGGGAGGCTTTGGCCGTAACTAGTTACCATCCTACCGTCAGACGTGCCACCAAGCAGTTTAGCGTTTCGGCACGATGGTGTGTAGAAACTGATTAGGGGTATGGGTTTAATTTACTCTGGCATACCCCTTCCAAGTTAGCCCGCTACCATCTTAGACTGCATAGTCAGTATCAGATGAGATCGCAGTCAAGGACTATCTTGTCATCGAATAAAAAAAGCTTGTGTACGTCAATCAAGTGGGTACGCGCTATTGAGGCTTTTTAAAAAAAATTGCATGCATTTCTTGCGCACTTATTGAATAAAATATTTTAGGTGGCGCTATCTTACAGCAAGACAAGCTCTAAAAGTAAAGGTGGCGGAGGCGGTGGCCCTTGCTGAGAAGAAAAACGCTAGAACAAATACCTACTATACAAATAAAAATTGAGATACTGCTCATAAAACCTATAAATGTTACGTAATTACTCACCATAACAATGTGGCCGAAATGTCTACAAACCATTTTCTGAAAATTTTTACTGGCAAGGCAATCTTTACACGATAACTTTTGTACCTTTACTTTGAAAGTGTTAAAATAATTAATTTTTGCTATGAAATTGTCTTGTTTTAAACTTTTTCTAATTATATTATGTAAAAAATGAAATTAAGTAAAATAGATGTAAATCGTGTAGATGAATAGCGTTTTATTTATTCTTAATTAAAACTTTCAATAAAACTGTACATGATTATACATATTTATTAGTCTACGATAGAAATATATGTTTTTATTATTATTATTATAATATATATATAAATGGACATGTTTCACTTTAAGTTGAATGAAAACATTGCCTGTAATATATTTTTATAGGACTAACTATTATAACTAATTGTTCAAACAAACAATTGCACTGAGAGCGTGAGACAAGGGTTCCGTAAATCGTAAAACTTCGTTATGATGCCGTACACTATATAACTTCTTTGCTAGGCGTGGAAATACCTAATGCTTCTTCATAGCCGAGTTTCGTTTCATGTTTATCTGGAACAAAAACTAGATTTGCTACTAATTCTCTAAACTACATTCACAGATCTTAAAATACTATACTTTTCATAAAGTTCTTTGAGAAAAAGGCTACCATTACATTCACACAAATATGTATATCGATAACTCTGTGATTTCTAAACCAATTTGCATGAATACTTTTTTTAATCGATACAAAAACTTTGCGAGATATTCCCATAAAAACTTCGGGTTCCAACTCCTCAATCCTGATACTGCAGGGTACTGCCCCCTAAACTGTGGGGATTTAGGAACTGTCAATTATGAATAGTTATTGTAAGTACCAAGTAAAGACTACATAGTTGAAGTCCAGGACCTAACTCCTCAATCATGATGCTGCAGGGTACTGCCCCCTAAACTGTGGAGATTTAGGAACTGGCGATTGTGAATTGAAGAAATGGACGAAGTCGCGGACGTCCGCTAGTCTATCTAATATAAATATATAAAAGGAAAAGATGACTGACTGACTGATCTATCAACGCACAGCTCAAACCACTGGACGGATCGGACTGAAGTTTCGTATACAGCTATTATTAGGTAGGCATCCGCTAGCAAGGATTTTCGGAAATTCATCCCATAAGGGGGTAAAATAGACGTTTGAAAAATTGAATTTAAAGCCGCTAGCTTTAAAAAGCTAGTCTCGCAATGAAAAAGAACACCGTAGGTACATACCTTTTTTCGAAGTTTTCTTTTTCTTTGAATCCTTGTCCTTGGCGTCTTTCTTCGACTTCTTGTGTTTTTCAGTCTTAAGTTTCTCCCGTTGACTGTCAGGCGCATCAATTGCATTGCTCTTAGAATTACTCTTGTCTTCAGTTTCTATTAGCAAATTGTCCCCTAAATCATTATCTAGCAATTCTGGCAACATTAAATCTACAGTTTTACTGCGTTTGGAACTCTTCACTTTCTTCTTGTGACCACTTTTTTCCGAGGGCCTCTTTTCCGTAGACTTATTTTTCTTGGATTCCTTTTTCTTTATCAATAAACCAGATTCTGGCAAAGGATACTGCTGTATTCTGGACGTTAGTAATTCTTCTTCACGTAATGGCCTGAAAATATTTTTAATATAGTTGCATAATAAATATGATGATGAAATTTTGTGTCGAATTTTGCGAGGAGATGTTGATGCTCCAGATCTTCATAAGCAATTGTGTCCCTAAATATATAATGTGTGTGTATACGTGCCCCTAAATATATATAATGTGTGTGCGTATACGTGCCCCTAAATCTAATAATCTTCGTCCACGAAAAAAGAAACTTTTCATGGTTCCACATCATCGCACCGTTGCCCGAGCCATGGCACCTTTGACATTGACAAGAATGCTCAATGGGACCCACTCAATAATGGGTGGACCCCTCGTTTCGGAACTACTCAGGTACGCGGAAAGCATTGAATGAACTTATTTAATTCATTCATTATTCTTTAATATTTTTTTTTGGTATTTTTTCCTTTTTTGTGTTTCGTCTAGTTAATGTAAGTGGCACTTACGCCGTGCTAATTCTAATCTAATAATATTATAAATGTGAAAGTGTGGATGTTTGGATGTTTGTTACTTGTACACGCAAAAACGGCTGAACGGATTTGTATGAAATTTGGCATAGAGATAGATTATGGTCGGGAATAACACCATAATCATAGGTTACTTTTTATCCCGGAAATAAAAGAGTACGAAGTCGCGGACATCAATAAATAAATGATTGACAAGGCGAGTGGTGAGCACGAAACGGGTTGTAACTGTGTGGTGGTGAGCAGTGTGCAGTGCGGAGGCGGGTCGCGGGTCGGGGGTCGGGGGTCGCGGGTCGGGGGTCGGGGGTACTCACACGTCAAGGTCGAGGTCGAGCGCGCGGTGCGGGTCGTCGCGCGGCGGCGGCTCGTCGTCCGACAGCGCGGCGCCGTCGGGCAGCTCGCCGCCCTCCGCCACCGCCGGCCGCTCCGCGCGCGCCGCCTCTGACAACACGACATACAACCATTACAATACGTTCAATGATTTCCTGTTGGCAAACCAATAAATAAATAAATAAATAAAATGCAAAAATGCATACGTAGGTACACCAATCCAACGCATGTCAAGACGGGCAGTCAAAGCAGACCCATTCCCGTTGGTAGCACCCGTTCACGAGCATGACGCATGATCCAGCCATTGTTTCGCTCAACCATATTTCAACCAACCAAATAACCACTCACGTCTAATACGCAATCACGCTCAATGCTCACTCACGTTCAATACGCACAAGACAACCATTAGGCCGTCGATATACGTCAGATTTTTCATCAGATATTCGGATTCAACTATCGGAAGGCATTGGAGCCACTATTTTGTTTGAACATTCAACACACTCCGATCCGATAGTCGAATCGACATGTCTGGCGCCAGCTTTAGATATGAATGACTTGTGTAATCTGCTTCTTTTTTTTTAGATTAGAATGTTAATATTAAATTAATATATTAATAAATGCGAAAAATTGGAATTATGGATGTTTGTTACTCAATCAGGTCGCAACGACTGAACCGATTTGGCTGAAATTTGGCACAGAGATAGATTATAGACTAAAATAGTACATAGGCTACTTTTTATCCCGGAAAATAAGAGTTCCCGCGGAAATCCAAAACCTCAATCCACGCGAACTAAGTCGCGGGCATCAACTAGTATTAAATAATATATTTTTAATATTTGGTTAGAACATAAATACTAGCCACTTACCATCACTTTCAGAGTCTGTGGAATGTTTTTCTACTTTGTTCTTCCGTTTCTTTGTGGGCCGTTTGTCCTTTTTACCTTTCTTTGAATTTTCTCTTATACTTAAGTACTTATCAGATCTCTTGGCTGTAACAAAACAAATAATTGTTGAAGAGTTGAAACCATAGTTCATGTGTTTACTTATCTGGTCAAATGAATTTTCTGATGAGTCTTGTCAGATTCCATCAATATGTACCTCTACCATTAAGTGGTTTATGAAAAGACTTCAAAACCCTTATTTATTTAATCGTATGGCATAGGTTTCATAAATTAAGCGTTAATTATAACTACGTATTAAGTTACTGCAGCATAATTTGTTGGTTTTCCTGTAGGATTTTATATGGGAAGTCACATTTGGCACGACTTATGCCCTCAATGTTAACTTGTAGATTGTGGACTGAAGGTCGAACAACCTTGGTCGTGGGGTCTTTGTACTTCGCGTGTGTGGCCATATACTTTAGGGTTTATGGAAAGAAAAACAACACCCAGCAATGAGGACAATTGCGTAGAGAGGTAACCTTCCACCACCATCATCTCCTATCAGTCAGCCAATTATACAGTAAAAAATTAGCAAAGTCGACATTTTTTAGCGGCAAAATTGCAAAATTAGCTGGCTCCTTAGCCTTAAGAAACCGAAACCTTAGCCTTCCCTTCTTCTACTTCTTTATCAACCGATAGACGTCCACTGCTGGACATAGGTCCTTGCATGAACCTCCACAGGCTTCGGTCTTTCGCCGCCTGAATCCACTGAATCGAGCGGCTCCCTGTGACTCGTTTGATGTCGTCGGTCCACCTAGTGGGGGTTTGCCAACACTGCAATTCGCGGTGCGGGGTCGTCTCCAGCACCTTGGAAACCCATCGACCATTTGAACTATGTGCTCCGCCCATTTCCACTGTAGTTTCGCAACTCGCAGAGCTATGTTCGACGACGTTCCTGGCGCAGTGGTGTTATAACTGGGAGGTCTCGGATTCGATTCCCGGCGGGGGCAATTTAGGAATTTTTAATTTCTAAATTGTCTCTGGTCTGGTCTGGTGGGAGGCTTTAGCCGTGGCAGGTTACCACCCTACCGTCAAAGACGTGCCGCCAAGCGATTAAGCGTTCAAGCACGATGACGTGTAGAAACCGATTAGGGGTATGGGTTGAATTTACACTGCTATACCCCTTCCAAGTTAGCCCGCTACCATCTTAGACTGTATCGTCAATTACCATCAGGTGAGATCGTAGTCAAGGGCTATCTTCTCATCGAATAAAAAAAAAATGTTGGTGATTTTGGTTTTCCTAATTTCTGATGAGCCTTCCCTAGCGGTGTATTTGCACTCACGTTGCACGAGCAGCGGCACCTCGAGCGCGAGCTCGGCGACGGGCACGTCGTCCTGCTGGTAGGAGCGCGGCGAGTCGTCCTTCAGGTAGTGCGGGTTGTTGGCCTGCTCCTGGCGCCGCGCCTCGCGCATCTGACCACAAACAATGCTCCGCTAGAGTTTTTTTTTTTATTATTCTCATTATTTAATAAGGGACTTTTAAAGGTGACCTTTATGTCGGCCCTATCGGTACACACTAAATATTACAATTAACTTTTTTTTTTAATTTTATTATCACCATACAAATATATACAATTTTTTTTCTTATAAACATACGAGAAACCACTAAGGTTTAAATTGTATGCAATAAGTCGATTCCGTTACACACAAATACTTATATAAAAACTAACATAACAACTTATCTAAAAAATATGATTTTAATTTATGTTTTAAATTGTATTCATTTAATTTTACCCTAACATTACTATCTAATTCATTTATTAGGCGAGGGACTGGTGCGTGTACCATATATATGCACTGGTACCATATTTATTTTTAGAATTAATAGTTTCTGAACTATATATAAGAAAACAAAAAAGGCATACCATCGCGAGCTCCTCGGGCGAGAACTGCGTGACGGGCTTGGCGTCGGGCTGCGGCGCCGTGAACAGCGCGCCGCCCTCCTCCTCGCCCTCCGAGCTCGAGCTCTCCGACGAGCACGCGTCGTGGCCGAGCCACCGGGTCAGGTCGAGGCTGTCACGACACGTAGATATAATATATATATTTTTTTATTATTAAATCCTTATTAAAGGAAAACAGTGCTCCTCTGACTTGATCAGAGTCGTTTTTAATTCAAATGCTTATTGCCGTTGTTTGTTTATTTATTTGTTGTAAGAAGGAATAAAACCAGGAGTGTCTATAATTATAACTCTTTATATTTAACAATATAAATATAAATTATATAACTATCTTCACTACCTTGTTTTATTCCTTCTTATTGCGGCTTTCCCTATTTTGCGACAGTATTATAGGAACACCTGCCTAGTCTCTTTATTTAGTAGATATAATATTGCCAGTCTATCGGTCTCCATTTTTTTTTAACGAGGGGGAAATCTTTAAAGATACCCGGAATCGTGGGGTAGGGTCCCGGGTTATATGGGGGTTTCACCCACTAAAACCCCCTCCATAGCCACCCTTAGCGCATATTGGAAGGCTCCGAGATCTCTCAAGAACACAACCGGAGCCTTCCAAGCGCGACGCCCATTGGGCTCGTCTCTAAGGATCCATCTTCCCAGGGTCATGTGCAAGATGGAAAAATGAACGGCTGGAGCCCCAATTCCAGCCACCTGTGACCCCAATCTATCGGTCTCCTATTGGATATACTTTGAAGTGCTTGGAACTTCACAACCTAGTACCTCCTTCATCTTTTTGCCACAGAATTGTGATAAGTCATGAGCGTTGGCATCCTTATGTGGAAGAAATCCAACCCACTCGAACGAAACACTTTAATTCAACAATTCTGAGAAGAGCCGCTAAGGTGTGGAACACTTCCAGCATCCATGTTTCCTGCCACCTATAATTTGAGTACTTTTAAGGCAAGAGTGAATGAACATCTTCTAGGCAAGCACGCTCCAATCTAGACCTCATCAGTGCTATCCAGTACTGATTGTCGTCAAGCGCAAACCTATCTCGGGTATAAAAAAAAAATACATATATTCGTTGCAAGTTAAATAAAAGCTTGTAAAAAGTGACTTACTCGGGCGGCATAGGTACTTTTTTCTGCGCTTTGGGCGCTACAGGCTTGAGCTCGCCTTCGAACAGGCTGGCGAGCTCCTCTATCAGACCTCCGCTGAAGCTGTGGCCCACTTCCTCTCCGTTCAGTTCCTCCACACCGTCCTTGTCTAAACCATTGCTGAAATGGAAAATTGTTCAAATCATGTTTCGTGGTATATAAGTAGGTTAGTGTGCGTGCCTGTCAGGAGCCTAGGTGGGAGCGGTCAGGCGCGAAACATTTATTCATTCGACCATTTAGCCAGGACTTGGCAAGCGCACGCATTCCCCTCTGCCGAAGTACATGTACAAACGTACGCGTCAGCTTGTAAGTGTGACAGCTTTTGAGTTAGTGTGTGTTCATTTTTTACGAGAGTGTGCGGAAGTGAGTAAATGTGTGCTGTACGTAAGCTGTAAGTGATTACCTCACCTCCCGCAGAAAGTGGCAGAATATATTCCGTACTAAATCTTCGTACAGGCTAAATGGTCGAAGATTTATACTGAAAAAAAAAAAATAGAAAAGTACCTCTGCTCGTGGTCTACGAGTGTCCCGGTGACGTCACTCGGCTCGGGCGCGGCGTCGCCGAGCGCGGGGTCGGCGGGGTGCAGGCGGCGCAGCACGAGCGCCAGCAGCGCGGTCGCGTTGTGCGCTCGCTCCTGCACCTCCATGTCCTCACTGCACAGCAACGGTCGCATTCCCGCCAGAGTTTCACGTAGGACCTATAATAACAAAAACTATGGTCACAATTTTCCCGCAGATATTGTCTGCCCGTTTGAATACTGATCTGCATCCTTTCCCTTTCCCTTTGCGGCTAGACCGAGTTGTAGCTACGGTTAACCTTGTCGTCCCAAATGAGCAATAGAGCCAGCCTATTACCATTTAAGTCGGAGCGAGTGCAACAAGCAGTCCGATGACTTTTGTTTCTACACAAATGACAAGATTATTAATCTTTTGGATTTTTGGAATAAGTGGGTCAAAAAAGCACTACAAAGAGGAAACTGGAGAGTTCTGGAGGAAACCTATACCCAAAAGGGGTTCTAGCTATAATCTGAAGAGCAATGTCGGTGAAGCTCGTGATCGACGCGTACCTCGAGCGCTGCCTGGCGGTCGCCGCGCTGCTCGTACCGCAGCAGCAGCTTGGCGGCCAGCTTGAGCGCGGCGTGCACGCACACGGCGCGCGCGCGCATGTGCGCCCCGCCCGCGCCCGCGCCCGCGCACAGCGTCAGCGGCGACAGCGACTCGCGCATCACGTCCTCCTCGCTGCCAACGTTTATTACACGTTTATACACAGCTAAAAAGAGCCTTATAGCCAGGGTAGATCAGGCATATTACATAATAGGATGTAACTTTAAACTTACACGCACTACATGTACATAACTTTTAACTGTACAAATTGGTCGGGGAATTGGACCTTCCGGATTATAAGGAAAGTGAGTTGGTAAGAGCAATGAGCAGACTATATTTTTCTTTATTATCTAGGAAAACTGCATTCGATGAAAAATAACTCACAAAAGACCACTGTAAAAAGCTTTTCTCCTTAGACACATTTTTAAAATCAGGATTTTTGAGGTAAAACTGTGTTGCAGCAAATGAGCGATGAATGGTGTCTGACTTGAATAAAATATTAGAGTATGAATGAGCGGGCTCACGTGCAGTACTCGCTGAGCACGTAGGCGGCGGCGTACAGCACCTCGCGGCTGGCGGCGCGCGGCGCGTCGGCCGCCCCGCGCGCGCACAGCGCCGCGCACTCGCGCGCCGCGAACGCGCGCGTCTCCGCCACGCGCGCGCCCACCTCCGTCAGCTGCGCCGCGATCATGCAGCCTGCGACACACCACACCACACGGTCAGAACGAGACACACTGTCTAAATTTCTATACGTTAAGTTTAAATCAAGTTCCCTATAAAATGTTTTCCGTCGTTACACTAGATGGAGCCGTCTTAAGTTGTGTCGCGATAGCGTTGAGGATGGTCTTTATGTTTACATTGCATGTATTTTTCTTAATAAATGCTCAGGAGAGCTCGGCTGCCGTCGAGAGCAGACGTGTGCTCCGGCGCTCGGGCCCCTAGGAGTTTTCGATTTTACTCGTGCGACCTGCCTCGAAACTTCTGCGTCCACGGTGGTGTTGGGTCAACACGACACCCCCTCCGGCTCAGGCTCCCGGTCTGCCACCAGCGGCAAGCCCCGGGGACCAGGTCGGCGGGGTGCTGGCGTGCCAGCACCTTCGTTGGGCCGCGCCCAGGCAGCCTCGCCCCGCGCTCCGCTCCGCTACCGCTCGTCCCTCCCGCGCGCCCGCGTCATCGCGCGCCCGTGCACCCCGCGCCCGCGCACCTCGCGCCCGCGCATCTCGCGCCAGCGCTCCCCGCGCCCGCGCCCCCTGCCCACCTCGCGCCTCCCTGCGCACCCATCATGTCGCATCCAATTTCATCGCCGCAGATCATGCGGCGTGCGACCCGACCCCGTCCCCTACGTCGTAGGGTTTTCGTGCGGTCGGCGTCGGTGCTTGAGGCCGGCCTGGACGCTTTTATAGCGGCCGGCCAGGTCACTCGCGCCGTCCTACCGGCCAGACTGCCCCAAGCGGGGCCCTCGACTGGAGCTGGCGAAGAATCCTTCGTCGCGAGCCCGCTGACGCTCTCGCCCGCCCCGTCCTCGGACTCCATCGACCCGCCTCTGCCTAGACGTACACCAGTGCCTACCGCTACTCGTCCGCCAACCCCAGCTGCGCGCACCACGACGCCTGCCGTGCCGAAACGCGCCGCTATAACACCACCGCCGCGTACATCGCCGCGCACACCGCGTTTTACCACGCCCCCACCTCCCATCGCCGTGGGACGCTTCCCTTCCACGCCGAAGGTAAGACCGGCTGCCTTCACCTCGAGTATGCCGATTCTCTCGCCGGTCTCCCCCATGGAGACCGCGACGACGAGTCCGACATACTCGGCCGCAGCCGCGTCGAAGAAGAAGCCGTCTGCGGGCGGAACCCCCGCCCCCACCACCACCACGACTACCACTGCCTCTGCCACTGCCCCCGCCGCTACCGCCGCCGCCGCCGCCGCCGCCGCCGCCGCCACCGCCGGCGCAGCCGCCACTGCCACCGCCACGTCCACCAAAACGACCAACCGGTACCCGCCGCTGGTCGTCGAGGTGCTTCCAGACTGGCCTCTCCACTTCCGAGAGCTCAAAAAGGCTCTCGGACACGTACCCAACGGACGCCCGTTTGGCAAGGGCGTCCGCTTCATGCCGAAATCGGACCAGGAGTTCCGCGTAATCCAGCGCTATCTCACGCAGCTGGAGAGCAGCGCGCGGATCTCCTGGTTCTGTTATTCGCTGCCCGCCGACCGGAGCGTGAAGGTGGCGATCCGCGGCCTGCCGGCTAACACCGAGCCGGCATTAGTGGAACGAGAGCTGCGCGAGCTCGGGTATGTCCCGGAGCACGTGCGAGCGATCCCCGCTCGCCCGGGCAGACCGGGATGCCTCATGTTCGCGCAGCTGCAGCGGACACCGGACCTCATACCGGGCATATACGAGGTGCACGAGCTCCTCTGTATGCCCGGTGTTACCATCGAGGCGTGGCGCGGCCGTAAGGGCCCGGCGCAGTGCCATCGATGCCAGCAGTTCCGGCACTCTTCCCACAACTGCCACCGGCCCATAGCCTGTGTGCGGTGTGGGGAGTCCCACCCAGCCCGGGAGTGCCAGCGTCCCCGGGAGGAACCGCCGACGTGCGCCAACTGTGGCGGCGCGCACACGGCCAACAACGCCAACTGCCCGGTGTTCCGCAAGGAATTGCGCAACCGCCGGGCAGGCACCACCGCGCGCACCGCTACACCAGCGCGCGCGCGCTCTACCACCGCTCACGCATCGGAGGCCGATGCGCCCGGGTCGCTCATGGCTGCCGCCAACCAGCCACAGCGCCCGAGCAAACGCCGCCGCAAGCGTGGCAAGCGCGCGCAAGCGCGTCGCCCCGCTGCGCCCCCCACCTCCTCTGCTGCGCCGCCCGCTGCACCAAAGCCTCCCCGCGGACCGCTGGACCCCAGACTGACCAACGTCATCAGCATCCTTAACAAGGTGCTGGTGGCCATCCAGGAGCAGCGTGATCCTATTCCGCTGATCCTGGATTGCATCGCGGAGCTCTGCACAACCCGTGCATGAGCCCGCCCTACCCGGACATGACCGCTTCCTTGCCGCTGGCTGATGGGCGCTCGCCGGTACACCACCGGTGGGCTCGACCTCGCTGAGCGGCGGGCGTAAGCACATCCTGGACTTACCATCCTGCTGCAGGTCGCAGATCGCCCGCGATTTCACGCGGGCTCGATCGCACGGCAGCAGGACACACCCGGAGATGACATCTTCCCCGGACGTGACACCGTGGACCGATCCGGTCCAATCCAGTGCCCCGCCTGTCGTTGCAGGCGGCGTTGGATCCCACCGAAAGGGGCCATTGCCCCGAGCGGTTACCCCGAGGCCCGTGAGGGCCTGCGCGGACGACTCTCGACACATAAATGCTCATACGTTCGGGGTTTATGCCTATCATTTTCCCACGGCTATCCGGATCCTGAACACACACACTGGGACAGCATAATACGCTAACGTATTTTACACTTGGATGATGCTGGATATTGATGTGTAGTATCTATGTATTAATGTAGGTTAGGTTTTATATTAAAACTAGCTTTTTCCCGCGGCTTCGCTCACGTTAAGTTCAATTTTTCCAACCCCATTTTATCCCCTTAGGGGTTAAATTTCCAAAAGTCCTTTCTTAGTAGATGCATATATCATAATCGCTATCTGTATGCCAACTTTCAGCCTGATCCGTCCAGTGATTTGAGCTGTGCGTTGATAGATCAGTCAGTCAGTCAGTCACCTTTGCCTTTTATATATTTAGATAAATTGTTTATATTCTTGACTGGATTGAAACAAATCCATACATTAGTATAAAATTAGGGTAAATTTTTTTATTAATGATTACCCTATAAATGTGGGTTTGTTTGTTACTTTGTCGGTTTGTCTTTCAATTTCACTGCAACAGAACAACAGATCGACGCGATTTTGAATGTAAATCTAAAAATGATTTGCCAAGAATGTTAGGCGCAAGAACCGCACCGTGCTTGGCGCTGGTCTCCATCTCGGTGAGCTCGGCCAGCACGGTGATGTACCACTCGAAGTCGACGACGTGCTGGTAGTTGTTCTGCGCGCAGATCTCGATCATGCGCGTGAGCAGCTCGTCGCGGTACAGCGTGCCCTCCGCGCGCTCCATGTGCACCATCAGCTTCTTCACGATCTCCATCAAGTTTTTCTTGGATACCTGCAAGCGATACATCTTTAAGTTGTAATTTTTAACGAAGTTGTCTCAGAGGTCTAGAAGGGAGAGCTTCCGCCGCGTCGACTCATAACATCGGCGATGTGAATCGATACTTACCTTCAGACTTCAGGCTGGAGCATCAGCGCCTGTCGGTATTCTACAAGAAATATTTCGGAGTGTGCTCAAGAACTATTCTTAAATAGTTGTTGAGCACACTCTGAAATATTTCTTGTAGAATGGTTTATGGTGGATCATAAACCATCTACCATCAAACCTCACGGCATCACATCTCCACTGCTACGTGGTTGAATTAAGAGCGCATTAAGTGCTTTGCCTCCTCATTCTTAACATGTACCGCAAAATTTTGGAATGCTCTCCGGCTTCCATTAACTTGGGTACTGTGCGGGACGATTAAAAACTTTCAATAAACAATAGTGTAATGTGTGTGCAAACAATGAAAATAGTTAGCGAACAGTGTGCTATGTGTACAGTGAATAGTTTGATAGAATGATTAGTTTTTATTATACTTTATCGTAAATAATTTAATAAGACACATAATCATAAAACTGTAATCGTAAATAAGAAATATTGCGTGAAAGAGCAAAGCTACGCCTACTCTCTTCTTTAGCTAAAATAATAGTAATAATGAGTGAAAGAGAAAGGCGCGGCTATACTCGTCGTTTATTTAATAATAATAACCGATTTGTAATTGGTAAAAACAACGCTCTCTGATTGGCTGGCGAAATGCGCCAATCAGAGGGCCTACATTTTTTGCCCAAAATTTGTATAAATATCGAGCCAAAATCGTATGCCGACACAGTTCTCACCGGCAAGCGGTAGCGGCTCATAGCTACCTAATAAAGAAGAAGAAATCTTCAGAGGAGTTTTTCTGCTACACCCGACCAACCCAGCATAGGGAATGTACAGAAGCGTACATTGAATGGTCCTTCAAGTCGCCGGATACGTCGGGAAAGCGGGAAATTCGAAGAAAATTCGTCGGGTCAGCGAGGATGCCAGTCACACGGCAGGAACTCAAGAGCCGTAAGGAGGAGGCTCCGACTACCTCCGAGGGGACCGATACCAGCGGGGGGACCGGCGAGACGACTACAGGTACCGGTACCACGGGTACTACTGGTACTACTGGTACCACCGGGACCTCGGGTACCGGGACCACCGGGACCACCGGGACCACCGGGACCACCGGGACCACCGGGACCACCGGGACCTCGGGTACCGGGGCCACGGGTACATCCGGAGCGTCGACACGCTCCGCCGTGGCATCCTCTGCTACAGTGAAACAGAAGGCTACCGCTACCGCCGCCGCTACCGCCGCCGCTACCGCCGCCGCTGCCGCTACCGCTGCCACCACTGTCACCGCCAGCTCCGCACGCTCCACTACGCCCGCCACCGCCACCGCATCGACGCTGCCAGCCGACGCGACACGGCCGACCCCTCCCGCGGCCAGGGAGGGACCTGCTACAGTACAGGGGCGTAGTCAGGATGCAGACACGTCTACAGTCAGGAAGAGAACTGTCAACCCTCAAGAGCCGACGCAACTACATGTTCCCCGCCCCTCCAGCAAGAAGGGGGGTGGTGGATCGACGCACAGCAGAGCGAAGGTTCACAGACTAGCGAAAGCTAGAGAAAAAATGCTACGTCTGCAGGTCGAGCTAGCCGCCGCCCGCATCGCCGCCATGGAAACTGAAGATACAGATGAAGATATAGAAGACGACGGTGCCTTCGACCCCTCCGGAGCCGAAGTCAACGAACGAGTAGACAACTGGTTGGAGACGCAACCCCCACGCCCCGTGCTGGCGATCGCCGACGTGCCGCACTACCCTACAGAAGAGCCGGTGGTCAACAACGCGGGACAACAGAAACAACTACTCCAGTCACCGGCGGGAGCACAACCTGGCCTAGCAGACCTAGCTGAAGCAATCACGCGCGCCGTCAAAGCAGCGCAGCGACCGAAATTCATCGAGTTACCTACGTTTGGAGGATCACATCAAGAGTGGCTTCCGTTCCGCGCCGCATACTACGAAACGGAGAAGATGTTCACCACAGTGGAGAATACTAACCGCCTAAGAAGAAACCTGAAGGGAAAAGCAAAGGAAGCAGTAGAGGGGCTGCTCATCACCAGTGCGCACCCTACAGAAGTCATGAAGACCTTGGAGTCAAGATTTGGAAGACCAGAGTCAATAGCCATGATGGAAATGGAATCGCTTCGTGGTCTGCCGCGCCTCACCGAGTCACCGCGCGACATCTGCATCTTCTCGACGAAGGCCTCCAACATAGTAGCAACATTGAAGACTCTAAGCTGCATGAACTACATGTACAACCCTGAAGTTTCAAAGGCGATAGTGGACAAGCTCACACCGACGCTGCGCTACAGATACTACGACTTCGCAGCAACACAGCCGAAGGAGGATCCAGACCTACTGAAGATGGAGAAGTTCCTCAAGAGAGAAGCGGAGCTGTGCGGACCATACGCGCTTCCTGAACAGGTGGCGCCACATGTACCAGCCACTCAACAGAAGAAACCACAGAAGATCCACAACGTAACAGAGAAGACTTACACACCCAAGTGTCCCGTATGCGAGGAAGAGCATACTTCACCGGAGTGTGAACAGTTCAAGAACCTGGATTCAAATGGAAGATGGGACATAGCCAAGTCCAAACGCCTATGCTTCCGATGTCTTCGCTACAGAAACAGAACACACAGCTGCCGGGCTAAGGTGTGCGGCATTAACAGCTGCAAATACTATCACCACAAGATGCTGCACCACACCAAGGCTCCGGAGAAGAAAGAAGACAAGGAAGCTACAGAAGTAATCAACTCCGCGTGGACTATTAACAAGAAGCAGTCGTATCTGAAGATTATTCCGGTTCAAGTTGAAGGGCCCAAAGGAGCTCTCAACACTTTCGCCTTGATGGACGACGGGTCAACAGTAACGTTGATCGACAACAGCGTAGCCGAATGCATCGGAGCAACAGGACCTGTCGACCCTCTGAAGATAGAAACCATCAACGACTTGAAGACTTCGGAGTCAGCTTCAAGAAGAGTGAACATCAAGCTCAGAGGTCTCAACAATCGTGAAGAGCAAGCGCAAGCAAGAACAGTGAAGAATCTGCAAGTTTCATCACAACGGGTGACAAGAGAGATGGTGGAGACGTGCAAGCACCTAGCAGACATCCGCCATCATCTAACATATGCAGACGTGAAGCCAAGGGTACTGATTGGGCAGGACAACTGGCATCTTCTACTGACAACAGAGGTGAGAAGAGGCAACAGCAATCAACCGGTGGCCTCTCTCACACCGCTGGGGTGGGTGCTACATGGCAGCCTGACACGCGCCGTCGGCCGCAGCATCGACTTCGTGTCCCACGTCACAGAAGAAACAGAAGACAACTTGGACAGCCTCGTCAAGCAGTACTTCGAGATGGACGCGCTCTGCATACAGCCTAAGAAACCGAAAACAGATCCAGAGGAACGAGCACTTCGAATCCTGGAGAAGACCACCACGAAAACAGAAGATGGAAGATATGAAACAGGACTTCTCTGGCGCAAAGAAGATGTCAAGTTCCCTAATAACTACGAGAACTCACTGAAGCGACTCTTCAACATCGAAAAGAAGATTGATCGAGACCCGAAGCTGAAACAGAAGTATACAGAACAGATGGAAGCTCTCATCACGAAAGGATACGCTGAACCCGCTCCGAAACAGAAGACTACAGACAAGACGTGGTACCTACCACACTTCGCAGTGGTAAACCCTATGAAGCCCGAGAAGCTCCGAGTGGTGCACGATGCAGCAGCGAAGACAAAGGGAGTAGCACTCAACGACATGCTACTCAAAGGACCTGATCTTCTACAGTCACTACCTGGCGTCGTCATGCGGTTCCGGCAACACGAGATAGCAGTCACAGCAGACATCAAGGAAATGTTTATGCAAGTGAAGCTGCGAGCCGAAGACAGAGATGCACTCCGCTACCTGTGGCGCGGAGACCGACGAGACGCCCAGCCACCTGAAGAATATAGAATGACTTCGTTGATCTTCGGCGCATCAAGTTCTCCGTCTACAGCGATCTACATCAAGAACCTGAACGCCAAACAGCATGAAGATACTCACCCTGAAGCCGCAGCTGCCATCGTACAGAAGCACTACGTCGACGACTACTTGGACAGCTTCAGAAGCCTTGAAGACGCAGAACGCATCACCAAGTCAGTGCGTGAAGTGCACTTAAAAGCCAGCTTTGAACTGAAACAGTGGAAATCGAATTCACCACAGCTACTAGAAGCGCTCGGTGAAAGCGAACAGATAGAAGACATGGAGCTCTACAAGCCAGAAGAGAAGACAGAACGAGTGCTGGGAGTAATCTGGAAGCTCAACACAGACGAGCTCACCTTCAACCTCAACCTAGCTCGCATCGCACCAACGCTCACCGATGGGAAGGCACCTACAAAGAGAGAAGCGCTGAGAGTGGTCATGTCACTATTCGACCCACTCGGTTTCGCGTCGCCTGTCACCATAAGGGCGAAACAGCTGCTGCAAGAAGTATGGCGAAGAGGAACATCATGGGATGACGAGCTGGACAAAGACCTGGCTGAGCAATGGCAAGACTGGATGGCTCACCTGAAGAATCTCAGCAACGTGACGATCCCGAGAAGATATCTCCAATACAGCGACGCCACTTCGATACAGCTACACGTGTTCACCGACGCCAGCGAAGCAGCTTACTCAGCAGTCGTCTTCTGGAGAACAGTGGATCCAAATGGAGAAGTTAACCTATCTCTCATCATGGCCAAAGCGAAGGTTGCACCGCTGAAGTTGACGTCGATTCCGAGGTTGGAGCTACAGGCGGCAGTCATGGGAACTAGACTCGCCGAAACAGTCATTGATGAGCACGAAAGGAAGCCAGACTGCAAGGTCTTCTGGACAGACAGCAAGACGGCACTCACCTGGATACGAACTGGATCGCGCTCATACAAACCATACGTAGCACATCGCCTGGCTGCAATAGAAGAGGCCTCCAAAGTCACCGAATGGCGCTGGGTTCCAACCAAGTTGAACGTGGCGGACGACGCGACACGAGACGTTCCAGCATCGTTCGACAAGAATCACCGCTGGTACAAGGGACCTGACTTCCTCTACCAAACAGAAGATCAATGGCCTGTCGAAGTCACCTCAACAGAAAAAGAAGAAGCTTCCGGTGAAGAGAAGGTTCATCACGTCACGTCTAACAGAACAAAACAGAAGCTCGCAGAAGCGCTACCTGAACCATCACGCTTCTCGAGCTGGGACAGACTTCGGTACACCACAGCCCGAGTTCTACAGTTCATCCAACTCTGTAGAGCTAACAAAGAAAGTGTCAACTATAAGAGAACGCGAAAGAACGCAGAAAAGGATCCGAGCTGGAAGAAAACAAACAAGCCTGCGAAGAAACAACAGCCAATAGTAAAGAAAATAACATCGCCGAGCAGGATGTTTCTCCCAGTCACCGCCGAACAGCTCAGAAGAGCCGAAGAGCTTCTGATGCGCGCGTCCCAAGAAGATTCTTTCGCAGAAGAAATAGAAGACTTGAAAAACAACAAGACACTCAACAAGGAGAGTCGACTACATCAGCTGAGCGTCGAATATATCAGCGATGCAGTGAAACTTAGAAGCCGCATTCAAGCGACAACAGACGTAACAGAAGACTTCAAGAGCCCCATGGTACTCGACGGAGATCATCCAACAGTCAAGCTCTGGGTGAAGGCCGTACATCAGCAGCTACATCACGCCGGGGTCGAAGCTACAGTCAACGAGTGCAGACAACAGTACTGGGTGCTACGCTTGCGTCCGGTCACAAGAATGATAATAAAAAGATGCCTGTTCTGCAGAATGAAGACACAGAAGCCTCCGTACCCCAGGACTGGTGACCTGCCAGGGTGTCGCTTAGCTCACCACAAGCGACCCTTCACCTTCACTGGGATCGACTACTTCGGACCTCTCTCAGTCACCGTCGGCCGGACACGACAGAAGAGATACGTGGCCATCTTCACATGCCTCACCATGAGAGCCATACACCTGGAAATAGCAGGCTCACTCAGCACGGATTCAGCAGTGATGGCGCTGAGAAGGATGATGGCACGCCGTGGTTGTCCGTCCGAGATCTGGTCCGACAATGGCACGAACCTAAAGGCAGCGGACAAGGAGCTTCGACAGGCCATGGACAGCGCAACAGCAGCAGAGGCAGCAAAAAAGACGATCTCTTGGCGCTTCATACCGCCAGGAGCACCATTCATGGGCGGAGCTTGGGAGCGAATGGTTCGCTCCGTGAAGACTGCACTCACGGCTACGCTTCACGAACGTCACCCTACAGAAGAAGTCCTCTCTACTCTGCTAGCCGAGGCAGAGTACACCGTCAACAGCAGACCGCTGACACACGTCTCAGTCAGCCCCGAAGATCCAGAAGCACTGACACCCAATCACTTCTTATTGGGTGGCCCGGGACGTGTACCGCTGCCAGGTACATTCGACGAGCAGGATGCTGTCTCCAGATCCACTTGGCGAGCCGCGCAGAGGTTGGCCGACGTATTCTGGACGCGCTGGGTAAAGGAGTACCTGCCGGAACTCCAACACCGGCGGGAGCCCCACGGACGGGAGGACCAGCGATCCAGATCGGCGACCTCGTGCAAGTCATCGACGCCAACCTGCCACGCAACGTGTGGATCCGAGGCAGAGTCATCGCCACGTACCCGGGACCAGACGACGTCGTGCGAGCGGTGGACATCCAGACCAAGGGAGGAGTGCTGCGACGGCCGGTGAGGAAGCTGGTGATCCTGCCCCTGTCTACAGACGACGCGCCCGCACCGACCAGTGATGCGACACGGTCGCACGGCGGGAGAGATGTGCGGGACGATTAAAAACTTTCAATAAACAATAGTGTAATGTGTGTGCAAACAATGAAAATAGTTAGCGAACAGTGTGCTATGTGTACAGTGAATAGTTTGATAGAATGATTAGTTTTTATTATACTTTATCGTAAATAATTTAATAAGACACATAATCATAAAACTGTAATCGTAAATAAGAAATATTGCGTGAAAGAGCAAAGCTACGCCTACTCTCTTCTTTAGCTAAAATAATAGTAATAATGAGTGAAAGAGAAAGGCGCGGCTATACTCGTCGTTTATTTAATAATAATAACCGATTTGTAATTGGTAAAAACAACGCTCTCTGATTGGCTGGCGAAATGCGCCAATCAGAGGGCCTACATTTTTTGCCCAAAATTTGTATAAATATCGAGCCAAAATCGTATGCCGACACAGTTCTCACCGGCAAGCGGTAGCGGCTCATAGCTACCTAATAAAGAAGAAGAAATCTTCAGAGGAGTTTTTCTGCTACACCCGACCAACCCAGCATAGGGAATGTACAGAAGCGTACAGGTACTTTTAAATCAAGATTGAAAAGGCAAGCGCGCTCGATCTTAGTCGCCAATCTTTTTTGCCACTATGAACCACTCTGCAGGTGTAAGGAGGACGTAAAGGGATCATGGGGGGTAGAATGTGTGCGGTCCCAAGCTAGAACTAGATTATTGGTTTGTGGAATTAGTTGCGTATTCATATATCAATGAGGGTACTGTAGAAACATTTTTTTTACATTATAGTGGGTAGTACAAAAAAACATACCATTCCATACAACAGGCCCAACGCCCGTAGTCTGATGGACTCGTCCTTGTCGTCTAGACACGCCAGCACCAAGTCCTTGTGAGCCTGCACGGACTTCGGGTGCGACTTCAGTATACGCGACATCGCCAACAGACCCAGGTACTTCACTGTTCAAATTAAACATAAAGCGTGTAAAATTTGAAAATACTGAAGGAATATGCAACTGTAGGGTTAGTATAAGATAGATTCGATTGATCGTATTCGTATTAGATGACATTAGCGTCAAAGTAAATTGAACCATAACATTTAATAAGAGCTCAATTTCGCGTATGCGTTCTTATATCTTTACGTATACGAATACGCTGCCAATTAAAATCGGTTGTACTGAATTGGTAACTTTAATCCAATACAATTAAGGTTCATTTGACTTTGACGCTAATGTCTTCGAATACCAATACGATCAATCGAATTAAATCTTATACCATATTGAATCCTTGATCGTATGTTGGAACGGAATCCCTTAGTTTTTGAGGAAGTCGTTTTTCGTCGTAATTTTTGTCATAGTTAAAATTAAAGAGTGTTTAATATACTACTTTTGATCCCGGGAAATGTGTTTTTATGAGATAAGTTAGAATCATTTCATTTCATTTCATCAACAAAGTCTGCGAGCAACGGCTAATTCCCCATATACATACGTACAATTCTGGTCGCTATCTTCGATGAGTATTCTTAGTTTCTGCACGCACAGCTGCACGGAGGCGGCGTGGCCGGGCATGCCGCTGCTGATGCTGATCAGCACCGCGATCACGGTGTTGATGCACTCGTACAGCAGCGACATTGCCGACGTGCTGCACCACGCACAAACACACGGAGAATAGGTTTACAACTCAACCAAAACAGTAAGGCGCATGAGAAATACGGTGTCATTTGAACTAGGGAGAGAATAGCAAATCACCGGAATACTGATTGATACATCGATGCGATTGATACATTACCTAGTACGAACCTAGTACACGTACTAGTGGTTTGTTGTCTACCTAAAATTATTTCACTTATGTTTATAATGTGAGTGCAATAATAGTACATTATTGCAAAGGCAGGGAAGTAGGCAATTGCAGGTCGAGTATGAGTTTGAAGGCCGAGCCGTAGGCGAGGACTTCACTAAATACGAGACAGGCAATTGCCATTTCCCGCCGAGGCATATATAGTGCTTTTCTCAAAAGAATGCAGGGAAATAAAACACTTTTTATATTATACATCCAAATCCATCCGCCATTTTGGTTTAAATCGGGTGGAGTAGGTACAATCAATCTCCATTTCACTCTCTGAACCGTTGGAACACATTTTGATTATTATTAAATTTATATTTATTAAGTAGGTATGTAAATAACAAATCAAGACGAATTTTCAGCTTTACCGCCAATTTTTTTTTTTATTATCTGTGCCGACAGGCAAACGCATTTATGGCTATACAGCCACGTAAACGCAATTTGTACTAAGCAAAGAGACTATGGTATGCCAAGAATGACAAAAGAGATCCGATCAAGGAGTATTTAGTAACCCCAGCACGCCATTTCATACTGTTGTATGAAACGGCATTACATTACAAAGCTCCTGCAATATTTAAAAAAAAAAAACGCTCCGCGAAACAACTGTTTCGCGGAGCGTTGTAATGTTCCAAATTCAAAAAACGCTCTTGCAATGGATTTGATTTTCTTTGTCCGACAATTCGATACTTCGCGTGTTCTTTTTTCGAAAATAATGACAATATTTCCATGCATGTTTGAGAAAAGAGTTAAATCTCTTTGCCTTCTTTCAGGCAAGCGCGTACGATCTTAGGTTGCATCTTCACTTACCATCAGGTGAGATCACAGTCAAGCGCTAGTTTATATACTTATTTAAAAAAAGTGTCCTGTCTTGCACCTTTGTTTTGGTCGTGTAGTACTAAAATCTATTTTCTTTGGCAATTATGCACTTTGGAATGACAACAAAGGGTTTTAAATCTTAAGATCCACATAGACTGGCACCATTGGAAGAGTGTACGTCAGCCATGTTTGATAGTTTACAGAATCACGCACTGTGGGAAACCGACATTAGATACTTAGTAAGCGCGCTTCACAAAGCCGGTGAGAAGTGGTGGCTTGAGAGGTCAGATTGGCTGTAGCAGCCAGGCTGCCAATTACGCGTTTCTCTCATAAGTTATCTGCGAATTGTGTCCCTTGTAAATCAGCTAAGAAAATAGACAATAAAACGACGCGCTGCATGACGGCGTCTTTAGTACTATTGATACCTACTGAAATGGGTTGGCTGTAGGGATGCCATTCACCAGTACATTCAGCTTCACGAAAGAATCCACGTCCACAGCAAAAACAACTTCCCAACGGCGAAGTGCCGAGACAGGAAATAACTATGTTTTTGTTACTTGCTTTGTGCGCAGTTGGATCCACTATGCCGGAATATTCAATCGTGGCACAAAAAATAATAATGTACCGATCTAAATACACGCAGGCGTTTTAGGTTTTTACAACCACTTGACGATAGTAAATATTATTTATTTTAATATCAAAAAGTTAGTTCTCTTATCAGTCATAAAAGTGTGCAAAAATAGTGTAATAATAAAACTGTGTATAGACATACTTCAAGTGACATTGAGTGACTTCAAAAACCGATTAGTATAATAATTTAGAATTAAACAGTGCTCTCTATAAAAAAAACCTAAAAGTTTCATCATAAAAAGGTGTGATCTTAATTTAAACTACATAATCCTACTATGATATACAAAACCAAATAAAGCATTATTAACAAATTGGTTAAAATAAGCTGATAAAGCAATTTTAGTAGAAAATACTACATATTTATATACTAATTGTGTACTAATATTAATAAATATATCTCGACATGTTATCGCATTGGCTCATTAGCACTACTTTCCCTTTACCCCATAGAGTCCAAATAAATAATAATACACTAATTAAATAGTTTGGATTAGTTCGCCACCGTGTCTGACTCACCTATGTATTAAATTAGTTAATGGTTCTATCAGTTTCTTGCCAAGTCGGGGCTCTAATGGGGTTAAGGCACCAAACTGTAACAAATACAATGATACTACATAAAACTAGCTTATGCGGGAGCGGCTATTCATGATTACCAGATTAAATAAAACATATTAAATGTTTCGTATCGTTTATGTACATTATCAATGTACCATCCTAACTCTTGTACAATTTTTTGTTCAACTGATACGTAAATAATTTGTCAGCAGCAGCAAAAATAATATAAAATGTGTGACATGCCAATTTTGTGTAAATTCTGTGTATAGTGAAGACCGGGCAGGGTATTTGCATGTTTGCAGCCTCAATGACTTTCGCAACATTCAATTTGTCCGATCAATTTGTTTGTGATAATGAATAATAACAATGTACATGGATATTGACTGAAGATGTGGGTTGTAAAGCTTCTTCACACTAGATTGGACTGGTAATATGTTGCGAGCAAGACGGGCAGCGGTTGCAACATGTGAATTATGCTGGAAACACACTTGTAACATGCCACTCCACCCACACACACTATTCCATGTGAAACCTCTTGATCGTAAACCACTAGGTACAAACACCTAATAATATGTTTCGTTGGGTGTTCTTGATGTTTCTATACCTTAAGTACAAGTTTGAATATCTCGATAACGTTGATAGAATAGAATAGAATAATTTTTAATTCAAATAAACTTTTATAAAGCGCTTTTGAATCGTCCAGACAAAAAACCAACCGCTGCACGGTGGTCTGGGAGCGGTCATAAGTCTGAAATATTGACCACAACCTATTTACAATTTCTGCTTGTTTAATCACTCTCTAGTTCCCAAACAATACAAAACTGTAAATAGATAACGCATAAGTTAACGTTATCATTAATTTTTCGACCTACGAAGTGAACACATCTTGTGCAACCAGTAAATTAGCTGCTTAACGCGACTTGAAAGTGATTTTGTTTTTTAGAAATTTCTCAGAATTGATGATTATTTACCTGATAAAACATTATGAAATTAACTGATAAGGGTATGTGCTGTTATGTTTTTCTATTTTTGCTAATATGAAGACCTTAAATTCAGGTAAATTTAGGTATAAAGCCATGCGTGTTTTTTGAGTTATTATTTTAGCAATTCGTATTTTCACTAAGAGATTTGACTATGTTACCCCGATCAGCCCCGAATGATTTTCATATGGTTACACAGCTAAAGTAGTGTAGTTTAAGGAACAATATCATTTGTCTGCCCGTTTTTGCCCGTTTTTTTTCTAATAATATTATAACGCGAAGAGCAAGGAAATGAAAAATATTTGTTTAATTGGTTTAAGGTACTTTTTACCAGTTAAGTTTTTTACAGATGGATTTTATGGAGATTTGGCTCACAATTAGTGGTTCTCAGAATGAAAGGGCAAATCATATGTTGGAAAACTTACTGGAAATGGTGCAGGATTCAGAAAATGTTGATATTAAAAATCTCCATAGCCGTGTGAAGTTCATTAATAAGAAGTTATTGGAATATTGGAAAATAGCTAACAGATGCAAGGAAAATTTAGTGCAAACGCATGCTGGATGGTTGGCAATGGTTGAAACTGTTGATTTGCCGAGGAGTGCCACCCCCAGCGCGTCCTCGTCCACAAAGAAAGTGCCACAAGAAGGGAGTTCGAATATTGGAAGACCCAGAAAGGAAATTAGTGATTGTAACAAACGGAGTCAACGGAGAATATTAGATTTAAAGATGTAAATTTTTATTAGGTCATGTCTTATCAAGACTATATATTTTTTAAAATTATTTTTAGTTCATGTCTTGTGTTATATTTTATTTTTATTTTACTTCAACATTGTATTTTTTTTTTCAATATCTAATGTACCTAAGTCATTGTAATATGTAAATAAATAAGTTATAAATTATAAACAACATTTTTGACAGATATATGTATATGTTTTAGAATATATAGACTGTTTTATTTAACTGTGTCAAGTAAATTATTCTTTTTTTTTTAGAATTTAAGATTTTTAATATAAATCTTCTAAATCTAAATATATAAAAGGCAAAGGTGACTGACTGACTGACTGACTGACTGACTGATTGACTGACTGATCTATCAACGCACAGCTCTAACCACTGGACCGATCGAGCTGAAATTTGGCATACAGGTAGCTGTTAGGACGTAGACATCCGCTAAGAAAGGATTTTGGAAAATTTCAACCCCAAGAGGGTTAAATAGGGGGTTAAAAATCGAACCTAACGTGAGCGAAGCCGCGGGTTAGAGCTAGTAATACATATTTTGTTAAAGTAACTGGTCTATTCATATATTATCGCTTGGAGAACTGTGGGATAAGAGGACTAGCACATAATTGGTTTTCTGACTACCTCACTAACAGAACCCAACAAGTAAGAGTTGAAGGGTGCTTAAGTGAGACTTACTCGTGCTCCTATGGAGTTCCCCAGGGAAGCACCTTAGGCCCCACACTCTTTTTGGCCTATATAAATGAACTTTGCAATACAAAAATCAGTAATGCTGATATTATAATGTTTGCTGACGATACAGTTCTTTTATTCCACAGTTCCTCCTGGGATGAGGTTAATAAACACACAGAAGCAGGCCTAGGTATTGTAATTTCATGGTTAGAACATAGTCTTTTATCACTAAACACTAACAAAACCAAGTATCTTTGCTTCAGCAAAACTGTTATTGGACAACCGCCATATAACTTTAAAATTAAGGCACACTGTTATCCATGTAATCAATTTGGTGGTTTCCCCAGAGATTGTAAATGTAGTTTATTAATGCCAGCAAAAACAGTTAAATATCTTGGTGTAATAATTGATGATAACTTGAATTGGACTCCACATATATCTAATACCAGTACTCGTATTAGAAGACTTATGTATATATTTAAAACCTTACGCACTGTTTGTAGTGCTGATATGCTAGTAAAGTTGTATAAAACCCTCGGAGAATGTATAATCAGCTACTGCATCTGCGCATGGGGTGGAACATCTAAAACGCATATGTTGGAAGTTGAACGAGCCCAGCGGGCCTTGCTTAAAGTCATGAAGTGTTATCCCTTTGTATTTCCTACAACTCGACTATATGAAGAATGTGATTTGCTTTCGGTTAGAAAACTGTTTATTTATCAGGTGTTGCGTAGATATCACAGTAAAACAATTCCTTTCCTACCTGCGAGTTCTAAGAGAGTTGACAGATGCCCAGTTCCCGCATTCAAAAGTAGTTTTGCTCAAAAACACTACGATTTTCTTGCCCCCTTTTTATACAACCGATTGAATAAAGTTGTTCTGAAAGCTTTGTCAAATAGGGAAATAAAAAGTTATATAAAAACATGGTTAAAAAATTATGATTATGAGGGTACGGAGAACTTATTATAAAAAAATGTTTAAGTACATAGATAAGAAAAATCACACGCTTCTACACTCACTCTGACACACACTCACACACACACACACACACACACACACACACACACACACACACACACACACACACACACACACACACACACACACACACACACACACACACACACACGCACACGCAATACACAAGTTAAAACAGATATGGTAGGTATATGGTATTTCTTTAAATAATTTACCTAGCATAGTTTAGTCTTTAGATAGTTACTAATTTTATTTGTCAAACGTGAAATTTTTGTTCATAAATATAGGGAAGACACTGTCTCCTGTAACACAGTTTTTACTTCCACAGGAGACAGGGCTTCACATTATGTTATTATGTACGTTTATTGATAAATAAATAAAGATTTAAATAAAGATTTATTATATTATTATTTTTATCAAAACAAGGACTTTTATAACGATTTAATAAACATTTTAGTGATAAACGGACTTATGACCGCGTTAGTTAGAGCGCCAGACCACTGTGCGCTGGTTTGGAATGCCGTCTTAACGGAGAAGAACCAGTAAGAAAGTCAGCGGTTACTCTTTAAAAAAAAATTGACTAAACATGCATAGCGTAGTGTGGGTTGCGGTGGCGTCGCATGTCATAAGTGTGCCTGACCTGTCTGTTAATGTGGTATTTCAGTAAAGTTGAAGTGAGGTGTTGTAAATGAATCTAGCTGCTAACTGATTCTCATATTCTTACTGGGGGTACCTGCAAATTAGGTCTATGAGGCTTTGAGTAATTTTCCTTCCAATATCAGGTTCATATTGAGTCATTAAACCAAACTGTGGAGAATCAACAATAAGATAATTAAAGGTTATCATCATGTAAATTAGATGCTTGAAATTTGATCCTTTTAATTACTGTTTAAATGTTACATTAAAATATTTGTAACACACATGTTGAAATAAAGTCAGTAATTTCAAATTAATCAGTTTAGTAGTTTTCCTCTGATAGTCAATCGAAGTGAATACCTAAACATAAAATTAAGCCGCTATATACAGTTCCAACTCTAAACAGTCAAGAATGTATGTTTAGCCAGCTTTATCCCAGAACCACATGTTGGCTCCGACATTGGCTCACATGTTGACCCCAACAGGCACACGTCGGTTCCAACAGTGACCCAAATATTGCGCTTTAGCTCAACACATTAGACCCAGCACTTGTACCAACATTGGTAGTTAGTCAGTCTTGTAGAAAATACGCACCAATAGTAAGGCTTCCACACGTGGATGTGGAATTTTCCACACGTGGATGTGGAATGTTCCACATGTGGATGTGGAATGTTCCACATGTGGATGTGGAATGGTTCTACCATTAATATAAATAGGGCCATCTGTGGGATTGTCTAAAAATGTGACGATCATAATCATCTCTGATTGGGTGGTACTCTATCGCTATTTTAGGTGCTAGCAATTGGGTATTTGATTGTTATCAAAATGCGGATATTCATTAATTACAATCGAAGATGTAACATATAAGAATAACATTTTTAAAAATAGAAAATAAATCAGTCAAAAACAAATAAGTTATAAGTTGTTTTAATGCGACTGTATTCTCTCTTTATAAAACGAAATTTTGTAGGAAGAATGTATGGAGCTACTGAATCGTGACATCATGTAGCATCTATAGCACTCTCCATATCTAACAGGAAACTTTAAAGCTCTATATTTTCAGGACTAGTTAAGATATTTAAAAAAATATGATATTGTGTTATAATATTAATATTTAATAACCTTTGTTTTAAGCAAATAAAAAAAATTGACAAATACCCAATTGTTACACTGATAATCATATTTAGACAATAGACAGTAGAGTGCACAGCTAGAGCGGATAGTCAATAATAGTGTAAACTCACCAGTTTGATGATCTTGATCAACATCCAATTGTTAGTTGAAGTGGTCATTAGTTTAAAAAAGACGGGAGCTAATGATAGGTAGTTTTTGGGGTTTTTTCTAGCCAACTCACAAACAACATTAACAGCTGCTGATTGTACACCTGTTATAACAAGTAGAAATGTATTTTATTTACAACCAGTTAATTCCAATTATTAATAGTAGCTTTTGTGTGGACAAAAGCTAGTATTAATAATTGCTTAATTATAAATAAGAAATTAGCGTGAGCGAAGCTGCGGGGCTTTGCTCACACTAATTTCTATTTATCAAACCCCTATTTTACCCTCTCTTTCTTAGCAGATGCCTATGTCATAATAGCTATCTGTATGCTCACATTTATGTCATTTCAATGATTGTGTTACTCAAGACACAATAAGTACAACAGTTTGGGTAAATAAATAATCTTTCTATGGAGTTATTTAAAAGAACTCTCACCAGGGTCCGGATCCTCTAGTTTTTCTTTTAATTTAGGGAATGCTGGTCGAAGTGCCTCAGGATATCTTAAAAATACCTTATACATCATTAACACTGCTTTCATTCTAAGGTACGGTTTAGTTGAGCTCATCTGCAAACCAAATATTAGATTAAAAAAATTCTCCTAATGATTAATAAATAAAATATGTATAATGAAATAAAAAATTATGAGTAATGAGACATCCAAGACACAGACATACAAAATCTGGCATGTAAGACAACCCTAGGAATGATTTGGCTAATGAAGGTTGAGAGCTTGTTTCATGGAATGGACTAGTGTTTTTTACTTACCAATGTCATGATATCATTGGCTAAATCTCTCGCTAGATCATGTGATATAAAACAGCTAAGTCCACTAAGGGCCAGGCCTGCTTCATACTGGTTTTGAGCATTCAAATCTTTTCTTATCATATTTGTTGTAAGCATTAGTAATTCCGAGTCTGCGTGAAAAGACTGACTGGCAGCTAAGTACCCAATGCGTTTGAAAGTAAATTTATTAGAACTCATTACTTCTATTATATTAAATATTGCCCAGGATATATCATATCCTAACATTTGTAGCTGAAAAAAAATGCATTCAGGTTAAATAATTACTACTACACAATTTTATTTCCTCCAATTATGCTTCCTCTCCTTACAAACATTTGATTCATGTTCAGCTACCTACCAAACTTCAGATCTAATTATGGAATAAAATTATGGAATAATATTATACATAATCTTGAAACAATTGTTCCCTATTTATCAAAAATAGATTGAGCTTTGACGGATGTGCCTTGATAAATTCCTCATAATTCCTCAGACAGTGTTAAGAGAAAAATACAATGTTGGATTTTTAACCATACTATTGAGAAATAAAAAATCATACACAAACTTTATGCATGATTTGGAGCTACGCCCACACTTTCTTCTTCCACTCCAAATAACATTCTTTTTTTCACCCACATAATAAGTAGTTCCATCTTCTTTCAAGTGGCAAGTTTTAAGAGGGTTTCCAAATTGAAGCCTTCTGCGAAGTTGTTATTCCGGGTGAACCTACCGCCTACTTATCGACCCGGTCAGTAAACTTGCTTACTGATGTGCCGATTGGTAGGGGCCCTACCGATTGTGATCCAAATCATACTATTTTAAGATACTTAAATGGAAATGCAATCGTTAGTTATCATTATAGGCTATAGCCACTACCTATAGTAGCAATTAATTTTATTCGTAATACTTACATATGTTAGTTTTGCGACCGCATTCGCTTTCACTCCGATATTGTCTTGTCGTAGTTCTACCTTTATTTCCTCCATACATTGCGCTATATACTTGGCCTGAAATAAATTTAAACATATAAAATTCACATGTTTTTTACAGTTTTGCATAATTTACGATAATCTTTTATGTTATTTATCCAAATACAAATACATACCTCATTATCTTTGTTATTTCGGATCCCACGAACTAGGTCCGTAAGATTTTTGTCAAACATTCTTTCGAAATTACCTTTAACCTTTTTCAAAGCCATATTGCAGTTTTTTTGATATTATTCATAACTTATCAATGTTTTAAATAATTATAATGATAACACAGAAATTAGTGCTCGATTTGAGAATTTATGTCATGTCAAAAAGAAATGAAAATCAGTCATCAGTGACAGTCTATAATAAAATGTCCATGCAATGTTGGCTTTAATGTTGCCAGTTTAATAAAATTTCCGTAGACTAAGGATGATGTAATAGAAATCAAAATCTGAAATCGTATACTAAACCGTTTTTGCCCTCTCATTATTATTCTCGATCTACTCACATAAAATTAGAACAAAAGAGCTGTCGAATCATACACCCGCAGTGTATTTTGTTCATCTGTTTTCTAATTACATTATCTAAACCACTACATGGTGTGCAGTAAGGTATATACGCTAAAATGCCTAATATAAATAGGTACCTATTTATTACGTCTATATTACATACAAAAGTCCATTAGTTAACTATGTTCATTTTTTTTGTTTTGGAAAATGGACTTAAGGGCTACCTACTACCTACTTGAACTGTGCCATTATGGACTTAATGAGCTCTTGAAATGGGCCATTCATGTTATACTCATAGCGAATTTGGGCGCCAGCGAAAATTTAAAGATTCAGTCTTCGAGGAGTGGCTAAACATATTTTCCCACGAAGCCAGAAAATCTTTCTGGCTTCGGGGGAAAATATGTTTTTTGTTTAAAAACGGTTTAAAAACGTGCTTAAAACCTAGAGTATAAATAAGTACGTAAGTACCCACCTATTTATACTTTAGGGTCTAGGCAGTGGCAACTGACAACACTTACACCTTTTTGTCAATGTCAAAAATCAAAATCTTTGGCTGGTTAATCAAATTTTTCAAGCTCAACTACAACATTTACATTATGATAATATTAAATGAACTTCATTTGAATAGAATCCTCTAAGCTTTAATTAGATATATCTAATATAAACCGCTCTATTTTTTTACCACAACTGTTGAACTAAGTTGAACACGAACAGACAATAGTGATTTCATAAAAGTTGCATCCAGCATCAATCATATTTTAATTTGTTATTGTTATTAAAATGATAATATTCCTGAGTGAGTTACAAAAAGAACACCTCGATTTGCTTCATCAACATTCTACACAGGGTATTTATTATAGTACTAATAACTATATTGTATACTTTTAGTTTAAAAAAAAACTGACCATTGCAAAATTTAATTATTAATTTTTTTGTTACAGTTTTAGTAGACTTTTGTAAGCTTACAATAGATTTTCTGAGTAATGGTGTAAATCAGAAAAAGTGTTCTATAGCTGCAGGTAATTACTTATATTTTATTTGAGTCTTTTAATTAACCCCATAAAAAGCTATTTAAATCTATCTTTGCTTTACAGAAAAATTGGATATATCTGCAGTGGTTGTTCAAAACTTGATACATGCTTTAGCCTATTTGATTGTTGAAGCATGTAAACACAGTGTAAGTTAGTTTTTATTATTAAAGAAAGGTGTGAGAGAAATACAATTATTATTCTAAAATACTGCCAGGAATAGAATTATGTAAAGATATTACTGCCTAGAGAGTATATTACTAGCTATTTCTCCCTGGCCTTGCATTTGTGGGCTCACCAATTAGACTCATATGTGAACCTGATACATAATATTGTATTAATTTTCTTAGTAAAATGATCTAACCAATGGTGGTTCAGGGCAATAAGAAGCTGATAGCAAATTCACAGGCAAATGCAGATTCCTGTTTTTTTTAATTTGAATGAAGATAGCTAGCTACAATGTGATGCTATTAAAGGTACTAGCAGTTGCTTAGACTGGCAGAACAAAATATTTCTCAAATTTTGACAATTGACAATACTGTGGATTCTGGTGTAAGCAGGTGCAATATTGCAATTTTGAGGAAATGTTCCTCAAGAATCCTAAAGGGGCACTAAGGAGGGATTTTTTTGAAATTCCTTCCGTAAATTTCAAAGAAATATGTTTTATTGTAGTTTTGCTACATATAAATTACTATTATACTAGACTAACTGCTCAATACAATTTATTTCAGCTAACGGAAGCTAATTTTCAATCATCTCTAGCTATAGCAGGGTTTTCTGAAGACAAGCAAAAAGTTTTAGTAAAATTCTATAATACAAAGAAAAATGAATTATCTACAGCTCTGAACTTGCTTCAACAAAAAGATCCAAGCTACCAGGATCTTACTTGGAGATTTGAAATACAGGTACATATCTTCCTCTCAACTAGTTGACGTACACTGCAGGACATAGGTCTATTTGTATAGACTTCCACATGCCTAGGTCTTACACGACCATCATAGTACTTATTTGGTATCCTAACTAAGTTTAAATTTTGAGATCTCATCAATAATTACCACTTTCTATAATATTATACTTAAATAATTGCTTTATATTCTAAGAGTTACTGTGAAATAAATCCATGAATGTGAAACAAGAATTTGCCTGTTTTGCCCATGTAACATTTAATTTTTTTTTTTTTCAAATGTAAATTGTACCAAATTATGTAATTACTCGTAAATTTGTTTGACATTTTATGTTTGCTTATGAGAAAGTTTTTAAAATATATCTTTTTACAGGTTGCTTCTAAAACTTCACCAGAAGAAATAGTGCCAATGGTTGCCATGGATTTCGTACTAACTACACCGAAAAATTATGGTCAATACGAAAAGGACTACACACTATCTTCACCGAAGCATATAAATTCAGTATCAAATATCAACATAAATACCTCAATTCAAGATGCTAAGGCATCTAGCCAGTGCCAGCAGATTATAAACCATGTTTTACTTCAGTGTGACTTGCCTAACTTAGTGCACCTAACAAATAGATTAGATGAAGCCCTTAAAGAATCTAAAAGTCAACATGTACGTAAAGTGCAAAGATCTTTATAGTGCCTACAGTAGATTTAAGATTTAGCTAATATAACCTATGTTAGTGTTAATTTTATTTATGCAATTAATACATTCATGTTAAGTATAATATTTCAGTATTATTTATTTCTTCTGTACATATATTTTGCTGAACGCAAATCATCCCCTAAGTTGTATCATCACTTTAGTAATCTTATAAATGTGAAAGGTGTGTTGGTTAGTCTGTCTTTCGATTACACAGCAATAAAGCAACGGATCAACTTGATTTTTGGCATGCGTATAGTTGAGGACCCATTGAGTGACAGGCTACTTTTTATCCCGACAAACCAAAAAGTTCCTGCGGGATAAAAAAACTAATTCCACGCGGACGAAGTCATGAGCGTCAGCTAGCGTACATATATGCTAAAATAGAGCAATTGGGTTAGAGCAACTATGACAAAGCCAAAAGAAAGTGTTCTGATTTTAGCAGTCTATGTTTGTTTGTATTTAAATTGTGTTCAACTGTAGCAACTTATCTAGATTTTGATGAATTAGTTTTTAACCGATTCGTTATTAGGTATGGTCCGGGTGACATAGGCAACGTTTTATAATTTATGCGAACCTTTTATCGCTTGCATGCAGTTTGCACATTGTTAGTAGGTACTTTTCAATTTGCCATCTCAGGTGCTGACCAATGTATTTAAAGGTCTTCATTATGAATACGTAAATAATAGGTAGTCTGCATACACAGCAAAATCTCCGAATGCCTTCATCATAGTTTGCGATTTTTTTTAATCGAGATATTTTAAGATAATCTTTGACTGCGATTTCACTTTTTTTTCTTTTATCTGATGACAAGATAGACCTTGACTTCGATCTCACCTGATGGTAAGTGACGATGCAGTCTAAGCTGGTATTGGACTAACTTGGAAGAGATATGGCAGTGTAACGGAAAATTAAAAAGTGCCCACGGAAATCAAAACCTTAATCCACGCGGATGAAGTCGCGGGCATCGTGTAGTCTTAAAATACAAATAAACTAGGCACATACGTTAGTAATGAGCAATACACTACGCGTGACCGGACATGCAGTCATGCACATTCCAGTTGGAACTATACTAGTGGTTCGCCCCGAACTGAGACCTCGCGATATCCCATAATTCCCAAAAGTTTTAATTATATATTGTAATAATTAACTTTTAACATTAGACGCAATAAAAAAAATAATAGTTGACATAAAACTGTTTTACTGACACAGCGCCATCTATAGTGAAGCATTATAGTGAAGCTATTAGCTTCACAATAATGCTAATAGATGGCGCATTAAAATTAAATAATTTCGTTTCTTTATAACATTTATCTAATTTTAGTATTTGTTGTTCAAGTACAGGATATAACTGAATTTTCAACCAAGTTTCACGTTCTAATATTCAGTAATTCTTGACATATGGCTCAAATTAAAATCTCCACTTTGAAACCTCCCCATTTGGTCAATTTTTAGGGAAAAATTAAAAAAAATATATTTTTGTACTCTGTTCAAAGTCGTCTTTAAAAAGATATATCGCAAGTCTATGTAGAGCAACAAACAAGATTTTACTTCAAATACGCTTCTATGAGAGCCCCCCTGAAATAAAGCTTTTTATATTTTTTTATACAATGTTCGGCTGAAGGCCATCAGTTTACATATTATATTTAAATTTGAAGTAATTACGTTCAGTAATTCAGAAGTTATAGGGCTCTGACAGACATTTAGACGAACACACTTCTCTGTCTAGTAGGCAAACGCCCTAGTTGACTCAGAGAACTTCGCTTCGCTCGTTCAATTATTTACTAGCTGTTGCGCGCGACTTCGCGTGGATTTAGTTTTTAATAAACCCGTGGGAACTGTTTGATCTTCCGGATTAATAATAAATAGCCTTCGGTTCGGTTCTCGTCGGGTGACCGCCTTCGACCACACTGTTCGCCCGCGCTATTTTTTCTTTTTGCTCGGCTTCTAAGAGTCATACCGAGATGTTGGATAGCCTATAACCTTCCTCAAGAATTGGGCTATCAAATACAAAAAGAATTTTGCAAATCCGACTTACCAGTCGGATCTTCCATCAGTTGGACTTACCAGTCTGGAACTACCGTTCCAGAGATTAGCGCGTTCAAACAAACAAACTCTTGCACTTTATTATATTAGTATAGATTGTAGAGCAAAATAACTGAACAAATAAAATAGGAAGGTATATACATAACATACCTAAACATAAGTAGGTCATACAAGAAACTTGTATTGAGTTCATCGATTTATAATGGTCGTAACAATTTATGGCATCTATCGTAGGATAGGACACACGAGAATTATTAATTTTAGGTTGCTTTTTGCAAACGACGCAATGTTTTTCAATATGGTACATAGTTATATACCAACTAAGTTCGATTTCCGAAAGCTTTTGTATATAACAGTTACCTACCCTGCAACAATGAGATACAGAGAACAAAAGAGCTCTCAAAAAAGAATAAGGTACCTTAGAGATGAATTGTTTTGATCCTTCGATCCGGATTAAAAGTAAAATAGTGGTTTTTAGGGTTCCGAAAAAAACTTCGGAACCCTTATTACAATTTGATCTTGCTGTATGTGTAGGTAAATCAAAGCATTGTCACAATGAAAAAAAACTGCGATTATAGGTAATTATAGTGTCGAGGCCGTGGGTGAGACAAAAGATCAAATAGGTGGGTAAGTACATAAGTAGGTTCTTAAGATGTAAAATAGTACTATTTTACATCGACGGTTCTTAGAGATTACATTGTACATCAATAAAAATTACTTCGAGCTTAGCCGATGTTATAAGGTTTATGTTCTTCTGCCGTTACAATAATTATATTTTGTTTAGATTAATATTCTAACTGGTCAAGTGCGTAGCTAGCAGACAGTAAGGTTCCGTAATTATAATAAAAAACTATCATGATTCATGAATTAAAAGCCTGAAATGCAGGCAAACAAAAATTGTTTAAGGTAGGTATTCTTTGTTAGAACTGAAAATGTTTATTTTTCTTGTGAAGTGTGATTCATTTCTTTATGAATGAATCAACTAATTCCAATAAAATTAGAAAGCAATTCTTTTTGCTTTGCAGAATTCTTGTATGTACCTAATCTCATTTCACAGACCACATTGTTATAGCCCAAGAAAGTATTAATTTAAATCGCTGGTAGGTATACAATGATTGTTGCCTATAGGTACCTATAGCTGTAAAGCGAGCATTTGCTGATTCATTGCTTTCAGTACCTACCTACCTACCTATACTATCTATCTATGCTTACAGTTTCGCAAAATCGAGATGTAGAGCGAGAGATGTGATATGTGAACACTGTAGGACTAGTGTGCCGTTCCGTTGTCGCTCCGTAGTATAAAATATTAGTACGTAACTACTACGTACTGCGTCCGTCAGTTCAGCAAGAGCGGTACGGCGCGCTCACGCTTGCTCAAAAAACCGGCCCGCTATTCCCCTTATCTGTGATATTGATATTGTATTCATACCGGCCTTTTAAATTTCGTATTTCTGATTTAAAAAAGCACAATTCGAATATATTTCCACGGTGCTAATCTATTAAGTGAATTTATGATACAAGTATAATAGTGGGGGAAATTTTAGTGAAGTTCCTCGAAAAGCTATCGAAACCGAATTGCCAGCTCATTATGCAATGCAATACCGAAAATGGTACTGAGATCAGTGATTGGTGTCAAACATAATACAAATACAGTGTGATTGGAAAATTATACAAAAGCAACAGTGATAGATTTTTTGCATATTTTTATACGTTGCTTATATTGTGCTTAAGTACCTACTTAACGTGTAATGTGATTACTTAAAATTACGATTAATATACCTAATATTTTATCGATAAATACCTACAAGTACCTACCTATCTACTAATAGGTACCTACCAATATTGTGATTGTGAGAGTGGTAGCATTTAATTGAATGTGCTCTAAACTATTACTAAAGTGCGGATTGTTGTGTTGCGTTTAATTAGATACCTAAAGTACCTACTTACACCTGGACCAACATGGATTCAAAAGTTGTACTGAAAGAAAAAAATCCTCATGATAAAGCAAACATACTATCTAAAATATTTCTGTGGTAAGTACCTACCTACCTACTACCTATAAAATCGTTATTATATAGTTATTACAATTTTTATTACCATTGATATTATTTTGTGTAACTATACGTGAACTATAGCGTTTAAAATAATAAGATATGATTTTGTTCATTAGCTAACTAGATCCTTATTGAACGAGCGAAGCGAAGTTCTCTGAGTCAACTAGGGCGCTTGCCTACTAGACAGAGAAGTGTGTTCGTCTAAATGTCTGTCAGAGCCCTATAACTTCTGAATTACTGAACGTAATTACTTCAAATTTAAATATAATATGTAAACTGATGGCCTTCAGCCGAACATTGTATAAAAAAATATAAAAAGCTTTATTTCAGGGGGGCTCTCATAGAAGCGTATTTGAAGTAAAATCTTGTTTGTTGCTCTACATAGACTTGCGATATATCTTTTTAAAGACGACTTTGAACAGAGTACAAAAATATATTTTTTTTAATTTTTCCCTAAAAATTGACCAAATGGGGGGGTTTCAAAGTGGAGATTTTAATTTGAGCCATATGTCAAGAATTACTGAATATTAGAACGTGAAACTTGGTTGAAAATTCAGTTATATCCTGTACTTGAACAACAAATACTAAAATTAGATAAATGTTATAAAGAAACGAAATTATTTAATTTTAATGCGCCATCTATTAGCATTATTGTGAAGCTAATAGCTTCACTATAATGCTTCACTATAATGCTTCACTATAGATGGCGCTGTGTCAGTACAAACACAATACAAAAAAACGATTGATCAGATATTTAGCCGTGGCACTAAAATTTAAGTAAAATTTAATTAAAAATAAAAAACCTTCCAAAAGTAAAAAACATTTTAATAGTATTTTAGGATAATAATACACTTTCGCTTTTTATGTACTTATTTAATTAATCATGAACTTCCCTCGGGCGGGCCCTAGCAGAATAACAGCGTTGTGGTTACATATTTGTATCCACAGCATTGAGCTGAGCTAGGACCCTTTCATTGGCATGATACATAGTAGATACCAACTAGTTGAGTTATATTTTAAGAAATTGTAATGTGTAAGTCTTAAGTGTACCTATTTCATTTGTATTTATCCATGTCAATGAATAAACGATATTCTATTCTATTCTATTCTATTCAGTAAAACAGTTTTATGTCAACTATTATTTTTTTTATTGCGTCTAATGTTAAAAGTTAATTATTACAATATATAATTAAAACTTTTGGGAATTATGGGATATCGCGAGGTCTCAGTTCGGGGCGAACCACTAGTTATTTTTTAATTTGTATATCTATTTACGCAAAAACATTTAAAATAGTTGTTCCTACCTACTTACCTAAAACAACTGTGAAAAAATCAAAATTGTTTGTAAAATGAAACTCATAAACATTTTTAATTGAAGACTGGGGAGGGCGTAGTTAGGGGCAACGTCTGGGTATCTCCCTCGCACACGAGCACCAAAATGGCGGTGACGTCACTATTCGTTCATGCATCCCTTTTCTGTCTTTGTTTACATACCCACAGCTGTACTACTAGTGGATTTAAAAGATTTAAAGACTTTTAAAAGATTTTGAGAGAACTTAATCATTAAACGTAGGTACCTATTTGTAAACTTTCTATTTGACATTTTGCGTAACCTTTTAATAAAAAACCAGCCAAGTTCAAATCGGACCCGCATATGAAGGATTCCGATACACCAGATGTAACGCCAGCTATAATTAAGATCAAGCAAAAACAAATGTTTTTCGTATGGAGAGTGGAGACTAGGGTTGCCAGATTTTTTTTCAGCCTATAAGGGACAAATGGTTAAATAGGTAAAAAAATACGGGATTTCAGTTTTTTACCCGGGACAAATAAAGAAACAAAATTATTTAGTGACTTTTTTTTTGATATTTTTTCGAGGATCAAGTCAGTTTTAATATATCTTTATTCGTTTTAACATATCTGTAAAAATCAATACAATTATAATCGTAATTAAAAACAGTAATCAACTCGCTTTTTTACGAACGTTGCGTGTGTGAATATTGAATCGATACCATAATGAAAAACGAAGTCCGGTTCAAATACGGGACAGAGTGAGTCCCGCCGGGACATTTTAAACTATGCCTAAAATACGGGATGTCCCGGGAAATACGGGACGTCTGGCAACCCTAGTGGAGACCCTCTTTAATTTTTTTTCTTTTATTATTTGTTGTTATAGCGGCAATAGAAATATACATTCTGTGAAATTTCCAGTATCAACCTATTACGGTTCATGAGATAGATACAGCCCGCTAACAGACAGATGGACAAACAGCGGAGGCTTAGTAATAGGATACCGTTAACACCCTTTGGGTATCGAACCCCTAAAAAAAGTTCGAGTCAGACACGTAGGGTTCCGTACCATTGCATCGTGCAAGATTTTACACCTTTGAACAAAAATAAAAATTTATTATGTGGAGACTGGAGACTCTCTTTAATTTTCACTTTACTTATTTTTTATTGTTATAGCGGCAATACTAGTTCACATTCTGTGAAAATTTCAAGTAGTTATGTATCTACCTAAAACGGTTCAAGAGATACAGCCCGCTGACCGACGGACGGGTCCCGGGCGATAGGGTCCTGTTGGCATCCTTGGGTACGGAATCCTAAAAAATCTGCACAGCGTGATGCAGTATCGACATTTTCTTCAATTTGATATGCCATCATATTTTTCATTTTTCCTTACAATCTACTATGCCATTCATTAAGAGAACTTGTGATTTCAGTGATTATTCTACTATAAAATTAATGATAATGATAACAGGGTCCCACATATCTAGCGTGATATCATTGTAAAAATGTAATCCGTCATTATCAATTCAATCAGTTTATTTATTACCTATAATTATACAACATTACAATGTGTTACAAAATTGCGTGTACGTATTTCGCGCTATAATCTATTGAATCAGTAGTAATTCGTGGTGTTTTGTTAAATTCTTTCTGTGATCGAAGATTCTATCATTTATTGATTTCTTGTGATTTATTTCAAAGTCTCGATATCTCGGCAACTATAAACCTCGGAAGAGCCTTTGAAACTGAGGCCAAGATTGCTGCCAAAAAAACTCTTTGCCAAAAACTGACTTCTTACGCCACTACAAAGTATAAAAATAATTTTGGTTTGTACATACACGTTTGTTGAAATCGGGCGGGCTTAAAAAGAAACGATGGAACTCTTTTTTGGAAGTCGGTTAAAAACTAAAAACACCTACCACGTAAATTGTCCTTGTTTATCATCATAGAATCCCGCAAAACGCTGTTTCTATAAAATTTTTATGTTTTTCAGTATAAAACTTTTACTTTTAAAAGTTATAGTCGACTATTACTCGTTAACTTGTAACGCCTAACTTACCCGTAATAGTTTTCCTCTTCTTCTCATACTTATTAATACTAGCGGACGCCCGCGACTTCGTCCGCTTTTTCAATTCTCAATCGACAGTTCCTAGGTAAATCCCCGCTGTTTAGATGGGCAGAAACCCTGCAGCATCAGGATTGTGGAGTTGGGTCCTGGAATTCAACGATGTAGTCTTTAGTTGGCACCTAATATAACTATTCATAATCGGCAGTTCCTAAATCCCCACAGTTAAGGAGGGCAGTACCCCTGCAGCATCAGGATTGAAGAGTTGGAACCCGAAATTTATATGGGAGCATCTTGCAAAGTTTTTGTTTCAATTAGAAAAAATAATTCACGCAAATCGGTTAAGAAATCACAGAGATATCGATATACAGAGATAGAAAAACACAACTCCTTCTCCTCCTTTTTCGAAAGTCAGTTAAAAAAGTACCCTATACTGTGCCCGATAATATCAGCTATCTACTAGTGAAAGTCACGTCAAAATCGGTCCAGCCGTTCCCGAGATTAGTGGCAACAAACACACAGACAGACAGACAAAAATTTTAAAAATTGTTTTCTCGTTATAAGTACCGTATTTACTTTCGTACGCAGTTAGTAAAAAGCTGTTCTTTTGATATTACAAACAGACACTTCAATTTTATTTATTTGTGTGTACTTATAGAAGATGTTACTATCGATCGTGAATACTTTCACATCGAAAATCAATGGTTTAGAGGACGTGGGGGACTAACTACTCTAACAAGAATTTTCACTATCTATCAAATATATGTGTATATAAGATGATTTAGTACCTATCACAACATAATATATCAAAGTAACTAACTAACTATGTACTAACAAGCTAAAGATATTTTATCGTGGAATGATGACGTCAGGACTATTGTTAACAATAAAATTAGTGGTTAACCATTTCGAATTATAAAATAGCTCAGTCATGTTATATTATCTCATTGCTATTTATCTCATTTATACATACAACATAATTATTGCATATGTTATTAAGATATTAAGTTGCTTATTATGCCTACTTATGCGAATTTAAGTGATTTTATCGATAGCCTTAAGTTAATAACAACAACAACGAAAATGATGCTATAGAATACCTAATCTAATTTTATTACATCCAAAAAATTGCGGTATCACTCAATAGTAAGTGTTTGTGTAAGAGAACTCTCGGGCATAGAGGGTTCCTCACGATGTTTTCCTTGACAACTGACGTTCATCAGGCCAATGTCATGTCTAGTGGGAGGCTTTGGCCGTGGCTAGTTACCAACTTACCGTCGAAGACGTGCCACCAAATGATTTAGCGTTTCGGTATGATTTCAATTAATTAATGTTAAAACTAAACCCAGCAATTTTTAAAAATCTGTCCAATACAGTCCTCATTAGTACCTACTACCTACTTACATCATTTCCAATGGGAAAACGCTGCCTGGTTCGTTATATTTGCTCTAAAGTTCTTTATGTTTCAATATCCTGTAACGAGTCCCAAGTGGAGATCATTTTGTTTAACTCTCTAAATTAAGACGAGACTACGCAGCACGCATAACAATTGAACTAATTGGAACAGTTAACAACACTTCCCAGTAGGTTACAAGTATGTATACTTGTAACCTACTGTTTTTAGGGTTCTGTAACTGCCAACGGTACCCTATTTCTAAGCCTCCGCTGTCAGTCCTTTTGTCCGTCCGTCTGTCAGTGGGCTGTATCTCATGAACCGTAATAGCTGTGGTGGTAATAAGCGTATACCTCCTTGATCACAGAATCTTTACTTGCCGCTATAACAAAAAAAAAAAATACAATACAATAATATCCTAACTATGAGGAGTGCTGTTCTCTTTTACTAGCAGAACTGCCCTGGCTTCGCACTATAAACGGCTTTTCTATACTTAGAACAATTTCATTGCTAGATTCGACTATTTTTTTAAAGACTTAGCCAAACTGAACTTGACCTATGTTTTCCTCTCCCCTCCAAATAAGCGAAAAGCTTGTGCTAGGAGTGGGTACCTGTTACACTATTACGGGTGGGGATCGAACCTGCGACCTTTAAGTTTTCAGTTAACCGTTGGGCTACTGAGGCTTTAAAAGGTATAATTTTGTATAATCTTCTACTATACATATAAAAATAAGTCGGGGTTTCCTTCCTGACGCTATAACTCCAGAACGCACGAACCGATTTCCACGGTTTTGCATTCGTTGGAAAGGTCTCGGGCTCCGTGAGGTTTATAGCAAAGAAAATTCAGGAAAAAGTGGAATCTAATTCCACGCGGACGAAGTCGCGGGGGCAAAAGCTAGTTATTATAAAAGATTACTTACACGAAGTTGAATTTTTAGCTCTACCCGCGGCTTGTACATAATCTAAATAAATATGTAAAGAGGCTATGATATCAACGATAAGGCCTTGCATTTCTTATCTGTCCTTTCTTTGTAGTATTATTATCTTTATTTTTTACTTTGTAAATATGCATAGTCGATTTAAATGATAATACATAATGAATATTTAAACAATCATCTCTTTAACCTTTAGTATTTTAATCCAATGATTTGTAGTTATTCGTTATCACTTCAACGATATTAGATAGTAGGGATACGAAATATGTTTTCTACACATTATCTGTACAGAGATTCGCTATAGAAAAGGTTTGAATAAAATCCTAAAACAAAGGACCTACTGATATAAATGCACATAATTTAAAGGTACTTAGTACATAATGAACATTATTAGTTTACAGAATTACCTGTATCGTTTTCCACTTTCCACATTGTATTTCTACAGAGGGAGGAGGAGCTTAGACCATTCAACCTCGTCGTACGAAGAATTTCGTCTAACTTTGCACATTCCAAAATAGATTCTCATTTCCTTTTGAGCCGCATGTATTTTGACATGTAATGCGTATGAGTACCTCTCTTATGAGTATCCCTCATGAGTAGGTATGTTGTGAAAGATCATTACGAGTACTCATAAGGCTGGCCTTGTTGGTATATATACGTAATTAATTAACGAATTTACAAAATAGTTAACTACCTTTTATTATTTGTGTTGAGGTATATAATAATACGAGTAGGTATGCCTTTTTTTTTTATTTAGTACATATAATGATCCAATTAAAAAATTAATATTCTCTGCTCCCCGACTCTTTCAAGTCAATGATTTTGAAAACCTAATGAATAAAAATATCTTGTTTCAGGTGGAGTTTCCGTTTATTTAGAAGAGGGTACAAACATGGGTTGACTTTGGAAGATCTATGGCAGGCTCGCAGCGGAGACGGGTCAGGGCGTCTGGGCGACCGACTAGAAGAAGCGTGGGAGAAAGAATTAGAAAATTCTCGGAAAAAGAAAACGGATCCGTCATTATCAAGAGCAATTGTTAGTTGCTTTTGGGTCGAATACATGTTATGTGGAGTTTTTGTTGGACTACTTTTTATTATTTTATGGTAAGTTGTTAAAAATAGCAAGAATTTCATTTTACACCCATTTTTAGGTAGGTAGAGTTCTCAGAAAGAAATTGGAAACCCGTCTCTGTTAAAGCTCAATAGGTACCTTAGCAAAACAATGCCAACATCGAATCCTGGAACTGTAGTCTCATTTTGTATCTATTATAGTAGCTTGTATATTTGATGAAGGTACACTATAGAAACTGTCCAACAAATAAATGCGTATCTCTTAGATACCATATTCAACAACATTTTAGGAGCTTGGAGTTAGAATGTTATTTATTTAGGGGTCCCTCTCGAGCGCGCCCCATAAAAACTAAGTTTGATTCGGATCTACATATTAAACAATCGAACTCAATGCACATTAAAAACTGATATCTGTACCTATTTGTTTTCCCAGATTTGCATAAGAATATGTAGGTTCAAAGTTACATGGGCTCAAGCTGTGGGCTCAAGGTTTTAGGTACACAGTAATGATTGAGCCAGTGTAACTTTGTAACTAGGTATTTTTATGGAATTCTGAGATACTTCTTTGCCTACAAATATTTATATAAGGTGAAGGTGGCAAAGTGCGCCTAGCGGGCAAGTGCACCTACCACAAATATCTCGAAAACTACCGATTTGATACTAGTAGTGACACCTTATATCGATGGTACAAACTAAATCATAGTTCTTGGTGAAACTCATAGATGGCTCTAGTCATGTGAGTTTGAGATATGCGCCATTTTATTTTCACTGATATTCAAAGTGGTGAGGAGAGATGACTATGGCGTGATCATCGTCGTAAATCTCAAGAAATCGAGTTTTTACCGATAAACGAGTGAGGTAAGGGCACAATTTAAATATTTTGCTTTAAGATTCTGACTTTATTTCACTTCTATCTAGTAAAATATATATACTTCTCGCAAGTTAAATATTCTGACCTCAAATTTATATAGTTGGGGAAGCGCGCCATACTGACTTTTTATATGGCGCACTTCGCCGCAATCCAGAGGTTACAAACTTTTTAAAATGTGTCTTTTTACAAGCTTTTATTTAACTTGCAATGTTTGCATACTTGTTTGTTTGTATGTTCGGGTGAAATCTTGCAAATGAATTGTAAAGCAGTTATCTTAAACCGATTAAGATGTAATTTGCATATCATCGGCCTAATTATCAAACTTCGTATCTCCGTTTGGTCAAACTTTACAGGAGGAAGAAAAAACTTTTTTATTTTTTTAAGTATTTTTATTTTTTGTAAATAGCAAGAAAACTAAAATCAAGTAGGAGATACGAGTGATTCCATCGTTTTCGTTACGGATTTTTACGCTAGATGGCATCAAAACAAAAAAAATTCGGAAATTTTGGAGTTACGAAGTTTGATAATTAAGCCGACTATATACGTTTATTAGTGAAATACATTTACACAAGTTTAAGATCGCGACAATTTTTTTTTAATTTAAATTTTGTAGGCATTGGTGGTTTTGTCTAATAGGGGAAAGGAAGGTAAAACGGACCACTTAACTTATTTCAGTCCCTTTATAATACTGATACCAAATAAGTAGTTCCTAATCATGGTATTCCCATCGTAAATAAAAGAAAAAATATACTTGACACTCGATTATCAATATTTAGAAAAAAGGTTCATAGCCTCTGACTGAAGATTGTATGGCGCATTTAGCCGAAATTCGGTTTTAAGTACATAGATTCTTCTAGAATGTGGCTATGAAAAAAAACAAAATGGCATGCGTTTTGTTGCTTGTTTTCTTAAAATAATATAGGACTGTTTTTATTCTGATGCTTTATTATTGCGTTTTATTAATACATGGCGCACTTCCCCGATTTGTCGGCAAAGTGCGCCGGGTCAGACTGTTTTCAAATTTTATGCTAAATTCATTAATTTGCCGTCAGATTCCAATGACACGACATTAGTTGTTGTTGCAAAACATCACAGATCCTTATGGTACCATGATTTAGTGTCACTCGTGAACTTAAGCACAAGTAATATTGCACCAAAGTCAACTATGAAAAAAGTATGGCGCACTTTGCCCCGTTCACCTTACAATGTCGTATAGGTACGAATCAAACTTCATTTAGAGCCAGCCTCTAAATATTTTCTCAATTGACAAGTAACTAAGTAATTAGTCGATAAAACGTACCTACTTGGCACAAAAAATACGTATAGTATTTGCAAAGAGGCAATGCAGACAGCCTTCTGGCGGCATTACCATTTGGCGACAATGTGCACCCAGTTATTTAGAGTTGTTTTAAATTTTAGATACTTACGAGTATATTTAGTTTATAAATAGTTGTTATTTAGATTTAATTTTTTTTTTTATTTGTTATGTTCTACAGTGCTGAAATAACAATATTTTTTCAGGCCAATGATACCATTCTTTCTAGCTTTATTTATAGAATATTTCGCTGGCGAAAGGACTAAAGAAAATTATAGAAATGCGCATATTTATAACTTTTTATTGAACTTTTTGAGTACATTTACCGCCATGCTGTTGAATCATGTAACATTAGCCCAAAGTTGTGTCGGTATGAGAGTGAGAATCGCTTCCTGTTCAATCGTTTATAGAAAGGCAAGTATTTTCAATATAATCATTTTTATAAAATTTGCTTCTGAAATGCCCGTCCGACTTCCGTTTGTCCAAGTAACTATACCTTAAAATACAGAGTATTGTTGAATAGGCGTTTGCTAAGCAAGCGCGCTCCAACTTAGTCTACATCTGTATACCATCAGCAGTGTGAGCATGGGCAAGGGGACATTTTATCCACGGGGAAAGGATCCCTCGCTCAGTTTTATCCATCCGTCGAGCACGGGCACAGTGGAGGAAATAATATCCACAGTGTAATGTCAAATACGGATATACTTTTCTTTATGTATCTCTTGTTAGTGGATAAAATCAGGGGATAAAATTTTTGTCTCGGGTCCATGCTAACCCTGCAGCTGTCGCTGTAAAGCGCTAGTTTATAATTTTATATTATGAAAAAAATAACCGAACGTAGTACGTTCGTATTATACCCAAGTAACATTTTGGTACTATAATTTAAGAATTCATCACGAAAAGGTTGAGTTAACATCGTGTAAAGGTTGTAGCGATAACCACCCGTTATATAAAAGCATTTGCTATGACTTTTTTGCTCTATAAGCTTATATAGCCAAACTATCCTTTTAGCAGGGGATGTAAAGGTTTACAAAACCGTTTTGTAGAGCCGTTATAGGCAAGTTCTATAAAAACCTCGAATTTAGACAATATAGCGCTATATTAATGTATAACAGCGTTTGAATTCACTATTATGTACCCCATTAGTACTATAAAGTTTTCCTGGTAACTGCTATAAGTATGGCGTTTCAGCAGTGATGAAGGACACAACAATACAATAATTTGACGCTATTGTGGTCCCACAAAACACTGCTATAGTACATGGTACATAATTACTCATAACAACACTGTTATAGAGCGGTTTTGCTTTATAAACGATTTTCGGGACATCTTTATAACAATAAAAAGTGTTTTAATTATCTTTGTTGGGTTTATTATAGTCTCATTGAAGAAGAAGTCACCATGACTCTATTACATGACCAAAGTTTTCTATTATGGTTTTGGTTGTTCTGTTTTAAGACAACAGCGATATATAGCTAATTCCTTTATTTCCTTTATAGAACAAATTTTAGAAATTTATCAATATCCATTACTAGGGGCATATTTATTATAAGTACCTGAGAAAGAAAACCAATCATGAGCAACGATTACCTACCTACCTATTTTATTTCTTCCTTGGATACAAAAATGTATTCAAAAATTAAGTATGTGGGACAAGACTAGTCATAAGGAACCCTAATTTTACGTCAATGGCGGCAGATTTTTTGTCACTTGTGCTATAGTTAACCTAAAAGAGAACCAAATTAGCTTTTTGGCTGTGTAGCAGAAACTACGGTTAATTTTATTTATTTTTATTAATATTTTAATTAAAAAACTCAATTAATTTAGGGCGCATTGAAAATAATAAGTAAAACTAATGCTATTCTATCAGTAAAACTTTGGTTCCAAGTGGTTTTTATAGTATTGGTCGAATTTATCCATGTCTAAATAAAAGATGACATTAAATTCACCAAGATGGAATCCTTATCCCTTTTATTTTTTGTTTTTGTATAAACACACGTAGACCACCTTGCCGTGAAAAATTAAAATGAAAAGCGTAGTAAAAGAATCACGTACTTTTGTATAGAGTATAATAGCACTATAATGGAATTACGAACGCTGCTACAGAATAAAAAAGAACTATAATAGTACATTATGGTACAAGTGTAAAAGTTGGTGATTACCGCTGAGGCACTATTGAGACCCGAGCCGTCAGGTGAGGGTCTTAAGGTAGCCGAGGACGGTAATCATCAATATACACGTGTATCATACGACGTTTTTCAACACACTTGTGAAGAAAATAATACTAAAGTAGTACATTATGGTACAAAACAGTGAAAACGAGTTGTGAAATTTTTTTCGCAATGGCGGGAAAAATTAATGTTGTTTTTTGTTCGCCCTCTTGAGATGCTCTTGAGGGCAGGCAAAGATCGACGACCATACAGCCTATTCAGGTGTTTATTTGATTTAATTAGTTTTCCGGAATGCGCGCGCACCTTTAATGGCCATAGACTAAAGAATGAGGTTTCTTTTTTTTTTGGCTTTTCTCTTATAGCCACGTACAAAATGGGGAATTTCCAGTTTTCTTTATTACAGAAAAAACAAAAGTTATATTTGAGTTACAGTTTTATTTATTCAACACGTACAAGTTGAAATTATCTATTTAAATACGAAGTTGTATGAAATGAGCAAGCAATAGGTATCTTGGCAATAGGTAGGATCTTTTTTGTAATAGAAACTTTTTTAAGAACAAAGCAACTCAACCAATAAAATTTAAAAAAATAATTCTATAACTCACATTGTGAATAATAGTAATCAAAAGTCACAGTTTGAGTTAAAGGTGTCATTGTGTGCCTAATTGCGGTGAACCGGGAGCCACTTTATGAGCAAGTGTGTTGAAAAAGCTTTATTGTGCCTCGTATGTCAACAAATTGTCATACAAGGCACCAATATATCAAAGGAGATCCTCCACGATTCATACATTTTTGGGCTAAATCTGAAAGTGCCGGCCAAAAAAAATTTTTGCTGTATTTCGTTAGAACTTGTCTCCCTAAACATTTTTTATTATGACACCAAAGCTGTAGAACCATTGACCTTGGTTTTATTTAAGTTTAAAAATCTGTATTTTTTCGAATATATGAAGAGTTTCTAAGGCAATTTTTTTACTTTTTTGGAGTTTTGTTAAGTGCTACCTATCCGATCCTGACCGCACACCTAAAAATACCACATTGTGCATCTTGGCTGGAACTACCACGGAACCCCAGATGGTGGAATGGATGAAACACCATCTCAGATGGTGATTAAGGCTGACTGGGATCAACCCATTTGCAGAAATGATGATTGGGATGGTTTCAGTGGACTCCACTTGCCACATGCCGGAAACCTCGTAAGCCAGATCTAGATACTTTCGTTTTCTCTGTCTCCACTCTCACGAGGTTTTCGTCATGTTCGATGGTGATGGCCACTAAAAACACCCTCGACTAAGCCCGATCCATCAGCACGATATCAAGCTTATTAACCAGAATCATCCTGTCCGTGATGATGGGCCGGTCCCAGTAGAGCTGTACCCCATCACGCTTAAGTTTTGGCACCGGTGTGTACTTATAGTCTTTCATCCAGGAAACCGTACTTCAGAGCTTCAAGCTCTTGGTGAAGGATTTTGGCTGCTTGGTTGTGCCTGTGGAAATATTCAGTGTTAGCGAAAGCCGAAAATCCCGATTGCACATGCCTGAGTGACTCACTGAGATGGTGACAAGCTGAACAAATGTTGATAGTGCCATCCTTTAGGATGTACTTTGGTAGTTCCGCGTCTTAAGTACCTGATCTTGTCCCTTCGGTTTCCCTAAAGAGGTCAACGAAACGCAACCATTGCACGGAAGCTTCTTTATCCACGTGAGGCTCATAAAGAGAGACAAAACCATAGTAGACTCAGACAATCGCCCTGGAAGATACCCCGCCGTATCCTTATCCGATCATCGGCAGCTGTCAACCGCTCATTATGAAAACAAAGAATCGTGCTCCATTGCCCCATACACTCTCCGAGGAAGTTTCGAACTGTACTATCGACTTTGTACAGCTCAAGGACTCTCAAGAACCATGAATGGGGCACCAAGTCGAATGCCTTCATGCATTGTTAATCCAGGCTGTGGGGAAATTCCGGCAAGTTAGTTTGACCCGTTGGCTCGCGACGGAGTCGATGAGAAGGTGCTTCTTAGTACCACGACTATTGTACCGATATCCGTTCTGAGCCCCAGACATTATACTATTCTCTTAAGGCTCAAAACGGATGTCAATGTCTTATAGATGCTAGTAAGATATGTGATGGGGCGGTACTTGTCAGCGGCATCGGTAGACTTTGGAGCTAAATGAGTGATTCCGGTGGTGAAAAGGCTCGGGAGTGCCCTTTGCTCGAGAGCTTCTTGGAATTGTTTAGCAAGATAGCATGGCAGAACGAAAAACCAGAAGTGATGCAGTCCATCGGATCCAGGACTTTTCCAGTTCACGGCCCGGCGCACCGCACCAAGTACATCCTCTGGAGAGATGGCGACTGGGTTCATCGGCTATATCTCAATATAGCCGATGTGTCTCAGGCACATGCTTCCTCTACCGCCGCAATCCAAGAGCCCTCCTCAAGCATCCATCCATCCATCTCTCATCTTCCATCTCTCTTGACCACACACTTCACCAAAAGGCGATGAGGTCAGCCGGGCTCGGCTGCTGAGAGGTAGAACAGACTGCTGGGCACTCCAGTTTTTATTATTATTGTTAGAAACATTTCATTTCGTAGGAAAAAATACAGATTTTTAAACTTAAATAAAACCAAGGTCAATGGTTCTACAGCTTGGGTGTCATAATAAAAAATGTTTAAGGGGACAAGTTCTAACGAAATACAGCAAATTTTTTTTTTGGCCGGCACTTTCAGATTAAGCCCAAAATGGATGATGTCCTTTATAGAAAAAAAAAGTCCCAAGCACAACTGCTATAGTTTCGCTATGTCTCTAAATAGAGATATAACTGCGCCAAATCAGCGTTATACGACCTTCTTATTGCTTTTACAGTGCTTAAGTGGTGTTAGAGGAAACGTTCTATGGGCTGCTATAGGACAAGAAATTGTTACTTGGGTAATTATTACGTTCAACGTAGGTATAAACTAACATATAAGAATTTAGTATTTTTATGGCCGTGTATTTGTAATTACGAGCAGTAAAACTTAACGATATTTTCTTCGACTAATTTTATTATCTGGAAAGATATAAAATCTAATTCCAATATAAGTAGGTATGTAGGTTCTGAGTTTAAGGAGTTTTAGTTTTGTTTGCATTTAATCATTGTAACTTTATTTACTTTCACAATAAACTAAATTCACATTACACCATTTTTCTTTCCTTAAGTGGACAAACAGACCTATAAATTAAGCATTCAGCACTGGTAGCATGGGCAGGAGATAAAAGTTTTATCCCCCGATTTTATCACTGACAGGGGATAAAATTATTTTCCACCGCTGTGCCCATGCTCGACGGGTGGATAAAGCTAAGCGAGGGGATAAACGTTTTATCCTTTTCCTGGGGATAAAATTTCTCCCGCCCATGCTACCAGGGCTGGACTACCTAGAATAATAAAATAATTAACGTGCTGTAAATAACGTGTGCCTAAGGTTAAAATGTCTTATTTTTCTTGTAGATACTAAGACTGAATCGTATTGGTTTAAGTAAAACAGAGACCGGACAAGTGATAAACTTGATGTCGAATGACGTGAATCGCTTCGATATTGCCGCTGGATTTTTGAACTTCATATGGGTCATGCCTATCGTGGTGCCGATCGTGTCGTACCTGGTCTGGCAGCACATTGGCTGGGCGACACTCGCAGCACTCCTCGTCATCTTTCTACAAACAGTCGTGGTACAAGGTAAATGAATAATCGATGTCACCTATAAGCAACTCGAAGGTCTTTTCTTTCAAAGCCACGAAAGCATTACGACCTTCCGACATAAAAATAGTACGACCAATAAGTATTTATTCCTTGGTCAAACTTTCGTGGTGGATAGATGGTGAACCGTCGCCGATTAAAGTTTGGAACGAAGAAAAAGAAGACAAATTAAAATGACGACATCATACGATAAGGGCCAGGGGCGAATCAGGCAAGATATGCAGGCAGCCTAGGAAATAGGCAACGTAGGATCGAGACCTGTTGAAGACCATGCAAGAGACCTATGTCCAGCTATCTATCGGATAATAAATAAGAATAAATTATTAACAAACAACAACAAAAAAATTTAAAATTATTTATCATTGGACTATCCTAGGCAGATCCAGAATATAATAATTATATACTTAGATTGATTTTACAAAACCTGGCACATACATTTAAAACAAAATTAAAATGATAAGTTTTTTATTTGCAAGTCACTTTGACCTACTGATAATACTTAATTGATTAGAAGGTCGTGCAATTACTTCAAGATAATAATATAAACGTAAAAATTCTTTTTACAAAACCGACTTCAAACGCCACTACAAAGTATATCAATCGTGCCTACAACATTTGAAGAGTTCCCTCGATTCTTCAGGATCCCATCATCAGATCCTGACCTGATGACAATGGGACCACCTAGGAAGTATACCCTTTCAAACAAAAAAAGAATTTTCCTAATCGGTCCAGGCGTCTTCGAGTAATCAGGAAACATACATAAAAAAAAGATTCCGACGAATTAAGAACCTCCTCTTTTTTTGGAAGTCGGTTAAAAATTTCTCACAAGTCACATTAGTTGTTTCTTTGATTATCTCGTTATTCATATTGCCTTTGTTTATGTACTTATGAAGACTTATGTCAGTAAAAAAACAATGTGCTTTTTTTAACTTTAATGAGAATAAATATAATTTCCGTATTACTTCAAGTACATATGCCATTATTCATTCTGAAACTAATTATAATATCTGTATCGAGATATTATATAGGTAAGACACACGAAGACGAGGCTTTCAGTCCTACTGGCTCCCGGATGTCGATTCCGCAAAAAATCATTGTATCAGTGTAACGATCGCAATGGCCTCTGATTGGCTGGTACCCTGCTATTATTATTGGTTAAAAATTTAAAATGCATTGATGCAGCAAGAATACCATAAATTCAGCCAATCAGAGGCCATTGCGATCGTTACACTGATGCAATCATTTTTACGAAATCGACATGCAGGTATACTCGTAAGTGATGTTTCCACTTTCATTGAAACTATTTGGTAACATAACTACGGAATCCTATTTTGGCTGATTTTTAACTGACAACTCTTTTTTGTGCATAACTAACTATAAGAAAGACTTGGGTTCGCATTTTTGCGTATTTTTATTTATTAGTTAAATACTCAAAGGCTCTCAACAAATAACCGGTTAGATTAAGCCTTCAAAAGGAGAATAAAAAAACTCTTACTTAGGTACCTACTTGGCCTTCGAAGCTAGAATTATGAGCTTCGGATTTTGTACACATTTTTAATTGGAAGCTTTGATTTATTGACAATCAAAATCTGCAAACTTATAATTATTTCAATTTCCCATTTAATCGCTAAGAAAATTCTGTAGGAGGTTTATTGATTTTTATATATATTTCAGCATATTTAAGCCAAAAACAAGGTGCTTTGAGAGGAAAAATTGCAAAACGAACCGATCAAAGGGTCAAAGTTATGAGCGAGTTGGTTAATGGTGTTCAAGTGATAAAAATGTATGCATGGGAGGTACCTTTTGAGAAACTCGTTGATAAACTACGCAAGTAAGTGAGCAGGTACTAGGTACTTACAATACTTTTTTTTAAATTATTTTATCACATCCCGATTTATCAACTCTTAAAAAAAACACAAAATCGCACAAAAAATAAGGCAAAAAATCTACGATAGGAAAGCCTCCTATGATGTCCCTTGATAAAAGATAAACCGAACTCTTATTATTTATATTAGGGTTGAATCAACTTGTCAGTGCGGTAAGTATAATTAGCATTCTCGCTACTGTTAGATAATTAGTAGGTATACACGGGTACACATTATGTAAATTTATGGTTTAGAAATATTTGTTAATTGGCTTAATATTAAAGCTTTGAAAATAAAAAAGACTAATAACATATATTATTATTTCATATGAAATAATTTTAATATTTTGTAATCTCCGACAACATCGTGGGAAAATTGTATATTTTATTTTTAATTAACTTTTGCTTGTGACTTCTGTCTTCTGTTTGTTCAATTCTTTTTTTCCCCGGTTTAAAAAGTTTCTGTAAGGGTTCTAATTTCTACACCAGCACTGGTAGCATGGGCAGGAGATAAAAGTTTTATCCCCCGATTTTATCCACTGACAGGGGATAAAATTATCCCAATTTCCACTGAGTGTTATTTCCACCGCTGTGCCCATGCTCGACGGGTAGATAAAGCTTAGCGAGGGGATAAACATTTTATCCTTTTCCCGGGGATAAAATTTCTCCCGCCCATGCTACCAGTGCAGTATCTTAACTATTTTTATCCAAAAATCAAGTAGGTATATGCTTTACTCCGTTGTTGTGTGGGGACAAGACAGGACAGCATTACTAGCCATTTAAAAACTTAAATATAGTTGTTCACACGTAGGTGCGTTTCACTAGTCACTACTCACTACACATTAAGATATTAAAAGGTTGATTTGTTCCTATTCTTACGTTCGATCGCACGTAGCCCTGTAGCAGACCACCGCAGCGATATATGGGGTATATATAGCCATATATAGCTTAACTGATGTTGTTCCGCTATGACAAGTTCGTTATATTATACCCATTTACCTAATAATGTAATGTGTATGACATGCCAAACTTCCCGTTAGATGATTCTACACCTCACACACAGACTTCCACTGCGGAAAAAATATAACGTAACCGAATGCAGATTATGTGACTGGCGTCTGAATAGTGAATACCTAATTCTCGTGGGAAAAAAATAGATTTAAAACATGTGTTTTGGAATAAGCAGTTTCGCTTGTCATACAACGGAATAGGACATTAATCATAGCGACTTCAGCGCTTTAGCTTTATTATAATATAGGTGGGATTGTTTAGAAATGATTGCTGCAGTGTGTTAATCGCAATTAGGTGCCTCCGATTGACTGGTACCCTTACATACTCTCTCATTATTGGTTAAAATACATTGATCCAGCAAGGTCGCCATAATTATCGTCATCATCGGCAACCTTTATAACGCTTGTTTTGACGACCTCCCTGGCGCAGTGGTGAGCGCTGTGTTTTTGTAACTGTGAGGTCTCGGTTTCGATTCCCGGCGGAGACAATTAGGGAATTTATGATTTCTAAGTTGTCTCTGGTCTGGTGGAAGGCTTTGGCCGTGGCTAGTTACCACCCTACTGTCAAAGACGTGCCGTCAAGCGATTTAGCGTTCCGGCAGGATGGCGTATAGAAAGGGATTAGGGAGCATGGGTTGAATCTACACTGCCATACTCGTTCCAAGTTAGCCCGCTACCGTCTTAGACTGCATCGTCACTTACCATCAGGTGAGATCACAGTCATGGAATATCTTGTCAAAGAATAAAAAAAACTCCCAAGCTAGCGTGTGACTTTGTAGACGTTTTAGTAGGTTATATATCGACTGTTCCGTAGAACAAAGTCTCATCTGCTAAATTCATAACTTGAGATTTTAGCCTTAGAAGTTTTAGTAAGCTATAAACATTTTATATGAATTTTACAAAAACTTTTAAGGCTCAAACTTCAAGTTGTGAATTTAGCAGAAGTTACTTTGTTTTCCGGAACAGTCGATATTATGTTGTTATTCTTTTCCACAGGTACGAAGTGAAATTCATATTACGGACATCCTTTATCAAAGGCTTCTCTACAGCCCTTAGTGTTTTCACGGAGCGATTCATTCTCTTTTCGGCTGTGGTCACCTTCGTTTTGATCGGAGGAGACATCCGTGCGGGAATCACCTTTTCCCTTGTACAGTATTACAACCTGCTGCAACTCGCTTGCAATATTTTCTTTCCAATGGCGCTAGCATTTCTTGCTGAATCACGAGTGTCCATCAGACGACTTGAGGTTAGTACCTTACAATAATCATGACGTAATGGTATGAAAATATTCAAAAGTCTTAATATATGTGAGAACCGCATCAAATAAAGGTATCTACTACCGTTCTCGATTGCACAGACCTTGAATTGTGGCGTTCACTGCTATTCGGCGCTAATACGTTTTGATGTGTCGATGATTTCGCTGTTCGGACAAAAAATAAATTATGTGCCAACATTTAATTGCAACAATTAATTATTATTTATCTTAAAGTGGAATAACCGTCTAATTTAGTAACGGAATATCGTACCTTTTGATAAAAACACAATAAAAATTGAATAGGGTAATATCCCTGTATATCAAAAACTATTTGCACTAATTTCCATTTGCAGATTCAAGGTTTCGATTTAAAAAAGTTGTCAAATCATTGATAATTAATAATTACCCTGGTGCTGAGAGGTTTACGGGCTGTGATACATTATTGGATACTTACATTGTTATTTGTTATGCTTATTCGATTTGTTTTTTGTAGGAATTTTTGACTCTCGAAGAGTTAGAAAGAGAAGAACCAAAAATAAACGGCTTCAGTGTTGATGTTCTCAGCAATGGGATAGAAAAAGAAAAGGAAAGCGAAAAAAGCAAAACGAAATCTATGGGCTTGGTTCTTTCTGGCGTGTCCGCTAGTTGGCAGCTCAACCCGATTGTGCCCACTTTGAGGAACATAACACTAACAGCGAGTCCGGGAGAGTTCGTCGGTATTGCGGGAGTGGTTGGATCGGGAAAGGTATTGATATAACTAATACCACTAATATAAGCCACAAAACGCTACCAGCGCTTTGCTTTCTCGTTCCTAATACGCACGGCAAAAAGTTGGAATGCCTATCCGGCTTCCGTTTTTCCAATTAACTATAATGGGTGTCTTTAAATCAAGAGTGGATAGCCATCTTCTAGGCAACCGCGCACCATCTTAGGCTGCATCTTCACTTACCATCTGGTGAGATCGGATAGATGTAATAAGCCGCGGAAGAACCCTCATCCGCTAGTTTTGTACCTGTCATGCTGGCGTCTCCTTTTATGAGCGAGACAGCATGAATCTTATAATAGAAATGAACATTTGAAGCTTTTGCTTGAAGCGAATTCCGAACCGGTGGCAGATTCTCAATTTGTCATAAGAGCCACAAGTTGGCCTACATGAAATAAATAATTTTGAATTGAATTTGAATTGAATCCGCTATACGCAGCAAGTGTCAAAAACAAATTAATTGTGCTCACGTTCAAACCCGAAGGCCAAACATAAGAGTATCTTCTTGTTTATTATGCTTACTTTGAGCTTTGGCCTTCGGGATATTCCTGGCCTGTGTTTCATTGGTGTTTATAATCACATTGTGCCGATTTCACTATCGCCGAGTAACGTTTAACCTGTTCTTTAACCAAGGAATAAATAGAGCGTCCTGACCGCTTTTGTATTGAAAATCTATCAAAATAAAATACATCGGTTTAACCTTACTCTGCGATTTGAAATTGGCAGTCGGCGAAATTAGGTTTTCCTTTCTGGACTGACGATTATTGTCGATATAACTCAGAAATGGTCTTACGTTGATATTTCTTTTTTCGGTGATAAATGCCTCTTTCCTTAGTGAAAAAAATATTACGTCGCCGGTCGGGTTTTTCGTAGGAATATACTTAATTATAATATCCGATTTATATCTTACTTCTTACAATATATAATTATAATTATATCTTTAAATTTTTATTTCATTAATTTTTATTTAATTCACAAAAAGATACAAGTAAACAGTGGCCGGAGTCTTCTTTTAAGTATGAGTACACACCTGTGTTAGAAGACTCCGCTCTTCCATAAATCAAATAAAACTTAATAGACCTCGAACCGAAAGATTAGCGATTTCACATCAATTATATTATCTTCAAACGGCAAAATGCCGTTATAGATAGGTACATAACGGTCTCTACGTATTTATAAACTTGAACGTTTCCACCTTACGGTAATTTTGCTGGTTTAAGAATTATTCGGGTTAGTGTAAAAACTTTTGCTTACTGTGAGAATGCTTCACAACAATTGCAAATGCAATTAATGAAGATTAAGAAGTTAAATTACTTAATTCATCAAGAATTCCCATCGATTCCCACCTGAATATTTTTTATCACATAAACCTTTTATTGTAAGTTTTCCCATCCACCACCACTTGAGTAAAATCAATTTTTGTCCCATCTGCCTCCGAATCGGTGATAAAAAATTGTTCGGTGGTGTTAGAAATTATTCTAATTTCTGCGATACAATCGCTATTCGCTATGTTCGATTTATTTAGATGTATCTAAATTATTGTACCGTACTCTAACAGCATGAATCTTAATGCGTTGAAATCAAAGTAAATTCATGAAGCGGCAAGCAATTCGATTTTACTTAGTCTAATACGAGCCAGTTGGCTTGATACCAATGTACTCTGTGCTAATAAATAAGTAAGTATGTACGGTATATACCTACCTACGAGCAGTAGCAAAGTCATTCTTTTGTATTCATTTGCATTTTGTTTAAATAAGTAGGGTACATTGTGTATTAATTGTAACAAGTTAAAGAATTTGTAACTGGTATGTATAAATATTTTGTGTTCTGTTTTGTACAGTCATCACTCCTACAAGTGATCTTGGGAGAGCTAATGCCGTCGCAAGGAACTGTGTCGCTTGGTGGCGCCCGAATTTCATATGCGAGTCAGGAACCTTGGCTTTTCGTGGCAACCGTTAGACAGAACATCCTCTTCGGTTTACCCTACGATCGAATGCGATATAAAAAGGTAATTTGGATGATTAGGTACTGAGTATTTTTTTACGTGTGGCTCTATATTCAATTTAAAATGGAGGAGTATTTACACAAAAGGATATCTACCACACTAATTTTCAATGTTACTTTATTTGCTACTAACTTTTGTTCGGGACTTCGTCCGCGTGAGTTAGTTTACTGATTTTCCGGGGTCAAAGGTCACTCTTGTCACTCTCAACTGTACCTACTTAAAATTCATCGAAATCAGTCAATCCGTTCTCGAGATATTGTCAAAAAAGGCGAGATTACAGTAATGAATTTTCTTCATAATTTTTAGGCTCGCTCCGTTGTCCGTCTGTCTGTCCGTATGTTTATCCTTTTTTATCTGAAACGGCTTGAGATACTAGGTTGTTTATACTGACCTTTGTATTCAGTACAGTTACATAAGTGTATTACCATTGCATATGTACCATTGCATATACTTATGTAACTTGAGTGGGTAGTGACTGGCAACTCAATAGCTCAACGGTTTAAGGTGCGGACTAAAAACTGTAAGGTCTCAGGTTCGAATCCCACCCGTTGCACTATTGTCGTACCCACTCCTAACACAAGCTTTCCGCTTATTTGGAGGGGATAGGAGGATATTAGTCAACTTTCGGTTGCCTAATATTCTTTTATTAAAAAAAAAAAAAAAAAAACTACAGAACCTGCACTGCGCGTGATCTGCACGCATTTGACCGTTAATTATTTCTGAATGCACAGGTGGTAGCAGCGTGCGCTTTAGTTCGTGACTTCGAGCAGTTACCAGCCGGAGATTCCACGTTGGTGGGCGAACGCGGCATCAGTCTGAGTGGCGGCCAGCGCGCACGCATCGGCCTTGCGCGCGCTTGCTATCGACAGGTAAGAAAATATGATCTTAAGCCTTTAGCAGAAATAATGCTGCCTCTCTGTAGGCTGCATTTGCGGCAAGGTCGGTAAGACAAAGCAAAAGATATCTTATCTAAAAAAAAGTTCAAAACCGGTAAGAGAATATTATTATCTTTAGCATAACTAATGCCGCCTTTCAGTAGACTGCTTTTGCGGCAAGGTCCGTAAAACAAAGCAAAAGATATCTTATATAAAAATAAATAAATAAAAAGTTCAAAACAAAACTCGAGAAAACATCACGTAAAATCTTGAACAATTTTAAGTTATTAAAATTGAAAATTAATATGTTAGATTCTAACGCATTAGATAATTTTCGATTTTAATATTATTTTTGTTATTTTTATTGTAATTTGTAACGGTTAGAATAACATTTGGAAAAACAGAAATCGGTCAAAAATCAAATAAGTTAGCTGCTTTATTGCGACTGTATCTGTCTCTTTCTAAAACGAAATTTTCTATGGAGAGTGTATGCTCCTACTGACTTGTGACGTCACACGCCAGTAGCGCTCTCTGTCTAATAGGATACTTTAATAAAGCTCCGAGAATAGTTAAGATATTGAAAAAAGAAAAATGGCATTATGTTTATAATATTTAAAACTTTATTTTAAATATATAAAAAAAATATCAGGCATACCCTATTTTGTGACCGTTGTTAATCAAAGAAATTGGTAACAGAGAGGTGGCAGGAAGCATGACATACAGCCGTGCCCGTCCGTCTAGACACTGGGTACTTAATTATACAAAATCAAAAAAATTTAAATTTTATTTATTTTATTTAAATATAGTCTGGCTAAAATGTCAAAAAAGTAATAATATACATTTTTAAAAACTAATTTGAAAAACAGGAAAATGGTAAGGTCACGTGTTAATTAATAATTGCCCAATCGCGTGTCCAAGTACGTATTGTTAGAAACAAACATACCTACATAACAAAAATATATATTTTCCTCATCATAGGCAGGTACATGTATGGTACTTAAGTATAACAACATAATTTACTTAGTGTCATGGTCATTGCTATTGTACTCGTATGATGACCTGCAAAATATCTTCATGTCCCGTATTTGTACGTTCAATTAAACACAAAATGTCCAAGTTAAGTATAGGTACTTACTATCCATATCTAAAAGGTTTTTGTAAGAAATAATAAAACTTTAACTTGTCATTCTGCGATGAGGACAAGCTTCTACATATCTTTTATTTCATCATCGTCGTCATCATTTTAACGACCTCAAAACGAACGGTCTTATAAATGGGAGGTCTCTGATTCGATTCCCGAATTATCTCTGGTATGGTCTGGTCGGAGGCTTTAGCCGTGCTAGTTACAATTACAACCCTACCGTCAAAGACGTGCCGCAAAGCGATTTAGCGTTCGGCACGATGGCGTGTAGAAACTGACTAGGGGTTGAATGTACACTGCCATACCCCTTCCAAGTTAGCCCGGTACCATCTTAGACTGTATCGTCACTTACCATCAGGTGAGATCGCAGTATCTATCTATCTTGTCATCGAATAAAAAAAATCATGATCTTTTATTGCATCACATCATCAACGCCTCACTACTGAGTGGAGGTAGGTATTTTTCCAGAGAAGGATCATAGTTCACCTCGCTGGTGCAATGCAAATTGCCAGACTTCACACATCTTATCAAGAACTCAAGTTATGGGGAACTCTCAGGCGTGCAGGTTTCTTCACGATGTTTTCCTAACGTATATAATTCCGAATAGTTAGAAGTGCGTGCCTGGGATCGAACCCGCGAACTCTCGAATAGTGATAGTAGGCCCAAAAATAAGAATGAAGATAAAAGATAGATTGTTTACTAAAAGCCTATTTATTAGCAGTGGCTGTTTATTGACTTCCCGTTGACAACTTTAACCAATTTAATGTGGGAATCATAATAAATTTAAATAAATTTCCATGAATTATGTGATTCTTGTTCCGTAATGTTATACCGTTTATTGCCAGATTGCCACGGGTATTACTATTACATTGATCAATAGTAGGTATCTACAGATTAACAAATGTCTAATCGCGTGTCAGGCCACGCGCTTTTTAGGGTTCTGTAGATGCATTTCACCAATATAATGCGTACTTAGAAGGGTGTGCATATATAATTTTTCACCATAAAATGTTTTTATTACAATAACGTCTCAAAATAATAATGCGCCTAAAAGCTGCGCTTAAGTTATAAATTAATAGCAAAAACTCAACATAGGTACAACTAGCCATGTACCTACTGCCGCGTCTCCAATAGCTTATACTTAGGTATATAACAAATGTAGTTTGTTCTTGATTATTTATCATAGAAGTCCGCAAAGTAACGCTACTTCTATTTCAATGTCATCTTAGAAGTCATTTACTATGAAATTTTTACTTTTAAAAATTAGGCGATTATTACTCGTTAACTAGTAAAACCTACTTACCCGTGCAATTTTCTTTTAAAGTTCGTTATAATATATACTAGGTACTATCGTGAATACTTTTAATATCTTAAAAAGGGGGACGCCCTGTTCGAACGAAAACTTTCACTTTAACTCTTAATATTTCCCAAACGGGCCCCTAAATCGAAAAAAAGTTCATAAAGTACCAGACTCCAAGATCTTTCCAATGATACCCCACATAACGGGATAGATGAATGAAAAAAATATCATCCTCTCTTTACGTACACGTAGAGAGATATTTTTTTATTCTTAGGGTAGGTATCTACCCAAAATAATAGTAGGTATTTTAGATGGACAGACGGACGGACGTACGGACTTGGCGAAACTATGTACAAGAGTCCCTTGTAGTTTCACTACGGAACCCTAAAAATTGGCTCATAAACATTTCATTTCCTGTAGATAATTCTGCCATCTTTACAGAATTATCTACAGGAAACTTTTCACTTTACCGCGTTTTAGATTACTAAAACGCGGTAAAGTGAAAATAAGGTAGGTATTAAGTTATCTTTTTCAAGGCCTGTATAACGTTAATAATGTACGGTTTAAATAAACACTTATGAGCGTTTAATTGTGTTTTAGTGTGTTTAATTAAGTTGTATTTTGGTTAATATTTAAATACTAGTTGATGCCAACGGCTTCGCTCTGGTGCATTTAGTTTTTAAAAATACCGCTGGATCTCTTTGATTTTTCGAGATAAAAAGTAGCCTATGTCACTCTCCCAGTCCTCAACTATACTCATGCAAATCTCATCGATCCGTTGCTTTTTGTGGCATGATTGAAGGACAAACCAACAGACAAACAGACTTTCGCATTTATAATATTTTTAGGATTGAATAATTATGCGTAGTATCTGATGGTAACCTCAAAAGACCATATTATAAAGTCGTTTAGATTGTAGAAATCGTACTCATCTCGGAAAATATCGAAATAGATTCCTAAAGATAAAAAAGGGGAAAGAAAACATTGATTTATTTGAACTTTTTTCCGTAATCTGAATGCATCTCAAATCAAAGATTTTATCTACATATATTTTTTTATTCTGACATCATTTTGAGATAATTTATTGCAAAGTCAGTTGTTTACAACCGAATTATCTTTGAATGACATGATCTCTGATTTTTTAAGACTTGCAAATTTTAAAAACAGGTAGGGGAAGGGGGGGTAAGACGGGGTAGGGGGCAAGACGGGGCAGAGGGTCTCACGTCTCGTACGAACGAGCAATCACAGCTGCCCTGGCTCGTAATGACGCGACGTTGTATTGTTTATCAGGCAGCACTGTCACCGGTTAGTAAGTTTATGCGTTTGTGACCTAGCGCCAAAAATTCTGTTTTTGTCAAATTTCTTGTTATTTTCGCGTTGTACATGGCACGTGTTTTTTACCTCAATATAAAGTATCAAGAACTCACTGAACGATATTTTTGTTCGTCAATAATTATACTAGCAGGTAAGAATTCGTTCGTTTCAATATTTTAATTTGTTTTTTTATGCTTAGTTATTTTATTCGAAAAAGCATGAAGGGGCAAGATGGGGTACATCTTGCCCTTTCATGCTTTTTTTATCCTACAACGCAAAAATTTCACGCGTGACAAAGGAAACGAGGATAAACAGCTACCATAACTTCTTCTGCGTACAAAAATGAATTGGAAGAATCAATCGAAAAAAAGAGACTGGTAGAAGATAGCAAGAAGAGAAAAAAAGATGCAAAAGAACAAAAAAGAACAAGAAAACCGAATTGTCTAAAACAAAAAACCTGCAATTAATAAGAAAAATGAAAAGAAATGGTGAAGCGCGATTCTTTTTAATCGCGCTTCACCAGAATATTATGAAGACGAAAATAAATTGTTTTTACTGCAACGGAAGATACATGGAATCAAATGAAGGATGGGTCGCGTGTTCCCTCTGTGAAAATTGAGCACATTGTAGCTGTGCTGGGATAGATGACGAGGACGACGGGGCAGTATTTATTTGCGAGTATTGTAATCAAAATTAAAATATGTCTCTCCATACCCCATCTTGCCCCATAGGGTACCCCATCTTACCCTACCTTATGTCAAAATCGGGTGTTGGATGTCTTTGACAAAAAAAATTTTTTTTTCTTTTTCTGGCATAAGTAAAGAGTCGTAAGTTCCTGATTTCCAAAGATTAATAATGTAAGAGTTATTCTAAATAAATAACCATTTAAAATTATCAAAATTGAGCGTTTTAATGCCCTTCAAACGTTAAGGACCCCGTCATGCCCCCCCTTCCCCTAATATAAGTAGTTCTTTTAATTCACGAGGGCGCGTGAGCTTTACTTGTGGTCACATCGTGTACATGCACATTGCGTAAGTGTGTGTGCCTGTCAGGAGCCCAGTAGGGCTAACATGCGCGCCACGAGAAAAATTTGTCTACACTTTACTCGTGAATCTCTGTAGAGATTCACATAGAGACTATGAGTAAACGTGTAGATAAAACTTTCTCCCCTTGTTAGCCCTACAGGTGAGAACGGTCAGACGCGGGAAAGCTCTCGCTCCCACTTATACGACACACATACACAACCATAAACCACGCGCCTTCGTGATTTGAAAGAACTACATATACTTAAATACGAGAAAAAAAAATCAAAATGATCAGAAACTATACTTAACCTTAGGTAAATAAATGTTTTAAATTCGAAAATACAGCTTCAAATAATTTAAAATGCAAAATTCTTACCTGACCTGCATTTATTTATGAAGACTAGCTTTTGCCCCCGCGACTTCGTCCGCGTGGCATTAGATTTTGGGGTGGAATTTTCAAAAACTGTGACACACGTACTTTTTTATTTTTAACTGAAAGCTCAAATACCAACTTTGATGGAAACAGCTTGAAAAATGACGGAGTTTCATATAAACTTCCATCCCCTATTTAAACCCCTAAGGGGTGGAATTTCCAATAATCCTTTCTTAGTGAGTGTGAATCCTTTCTTACTTGAAATTTTTACAGTTGGTTCCTTTTATGACGTAGGCGACGTCATAAAAGGAACCAACTGTAAAAATTTCAAGTTTCTAACTTCAGTAGTTTAGGCTGTGCGTTGATATCTCAGTCAGTTAGTCAGGACTTTGAATTTTATATATATAGATATTGCAATGTTTTAACGTAACGATTATCTAGATAATAAATATTCATATAAATAAATAAATATTCATTTTTATTTACATATCAAAGTTTACACGTTTTATTGTAATTAGTTTTTATATACGTACATATATGTATTAGTTATATAAATAGATAAAATATTAAGATCGTAATGACTCATTTCGATAAAATATTTAAATATGGTAATGTATTTATTCAAACAAAGCATTGTGTAGCCATTGCGTGTAGACTAGCCAATCATTTTATTAACACAAACAGTAAGAAGGATTACGCAAGTGCAACACTATTATTATAGGGTAGGGGCTTGGTAGGGGTAACTGACTTTCAAAAAAGAAGGAAGTTCTTATTTCGCCCGGTATCTTTTTCGAGCTTCGCGTCTTTCTCGTGTCGATTTTAGAGGAGAGAATAAAAATTCATCGTTTCTATTTTTTGAAGGCATTTTTTTCCCTTAAAAATTTTAAAATTGACGCCATGATTCCTTGCCATGATCCCGATTACCTCTACCCTTACTTTCTTACTGAATATAATATGTGATTGTTTTTTTTTTATTTATTGTAGAACTAGAATTCTTCAGTGAAAAATTATATGTTCTTTGTTTGTACTAAACAGGCGGATATATATCTATTGGATGATCCGCTGTCGGCAGTCGACACGCATGTCGGCAAGCACCTGGTGTCAGAATGCGTGATGGGGTTCCTGCGCCACTCCACACGTATCCTCGTCACGCATCAGCTGCATCACCTCAAAACTGCCGACAAAGTTGTTATACTACGGAACGTAAGTGTATATTTTTTATTTTTTTCTTTTCAGGGTTCCGTACTCGAAGAGTAACCAACTATTACTAAGCCTCCGTCCGTCCGTCCGTCCCGTCCGACCGTCTGTCAGCGGGCTGTATGTCATGATCCGTAATAAAGAGTCCGTATAGGGAGTTGAAATTTTCAGAGAATGTGTATTTCTGTTGCCGCTATAGTAACAAATAATAAAAATAAATTAAAAATTGAAGGGGACTTCCCTACTAGAAACGTGTATTTTTCGTCGGTTTTTGGTACGGAACCCTTCGTATGCGACTCCGACTCGCATTTGACCGGTTATCGTACTTTTTGAACAGAATATTGAAAAGTCGGTAAAAAAGACCAGTCTACTTTTGGACGTGCGACATCACTATTTATAATTTATTAATCCAATCGGTCGATCACCTGAGCAAACAAAGTGTGATATATAATATACAGAAAATACATGTACTTACAAGATACGGGGACTTTGGCGGAAATCGGCGAAGAATTAAAGTGTGGGCGGAAATGGAGTGCGAAACTCAACCCTCTTGTGTAGATTAGTGCAACAGTAACTTTTCAAATTACGAGATATCTATAATATTAAATTATTTAATATGTATTTTTGAGAAAAAGGGTCAATTATTTTAATATCAATATAGATGAATATAGATAAGATTATTTAATATTTTAATTTATTAATTGGTTACATTATCTACTACTGCCTAGATACTTTCATGTCTACGCTAACCCAACTAACAAAATGGTCATAAGATTTTAAGCTTTTATGATTATTTCGTCACATAGGTGTCGTATATTAGCAAGTTTTAAAATGTGACGTTGTACAGGCATCATGTATATTGCATTTAAGTTTCAATGCAATTAGGTAATAAAAGTCGTTGTACAAACGTCTGTATGAAATAGCTATAAAGCAATTTAATCGTAGAAAATACACAGTCATACAAACGTTTTAGGCGAGACATTTTGGCTGGTATTACAACCTTAATAACGCTGCTATAAGACTATGCATGTGAACATGACATTTTAAATATATTCGCAGTAATGTAAACCAGCCAAGCCCAATAAACGCGACAGAGAGTGATGGTTCCGTACCTATTTTTTAACCGACTTCCAAAAAGGAGGAGGTTATCAATTCGGCCGGTATCTTTTTTTTCTGTTGAAAATCGATGTCAACACGAATGAACCAATTTGGCTGAAATTTGGAATGGAGATAGCTCATACCCAGGATTAGCACATAGGCTACATTTTATCCCTGATAATTAAAGAAACCTTAATCATGTCAATCAAGTCATTATGGCCATACCTCCCATGGTTAACGACACAACACAACGGCCCCTAGTCCCCGGATAAAGTTGGGAACCGACAATTATGTCATTATTCCACGTTGACAAAATATGTTTTTTGCCGCATTCCCAAAAAACTTATGGTCTCTAAAATGTTCTGTTAATGTAAAAAACTATTTTTTGGAATGACAAATAACGGTTTACTAAAATGTTTTAGGGAACTCTGATAGGTTCGTAATGAAAGAACGCCATGTTCTTTAAGAGTTTATAACTCTTAACACAGCAGTATTCATCGTATACAAGTATTTTGTAACTTATAATGGCACGATGAAGGGAGTTTTAACTCTTAACACAGCAGTATTCATGGTATATAAGTATTTCGTAAGTAATAATGGCATTATGACATATAATAATTTATTTTTTATTTAAAAAATAATAATTAAATACACAATAAATGAAGGGGGCATTTAAAATTTATTAATAAACCTAAAAGTTGGTCCCTAAAGTAATATTCGCATTAAGTTTTCCAAACTTAAACATAAACACATCCCATTTCAAACTTGTAAATAATTTGATTACACTTATAGTATAAAAGTATAAAAATATAGTCTGCACACATGCAAAATTTATTAATAGTTAAATTCTATTACTTATAATTGAAAGCGCTTCAATACTGCATCAAATAGATTCATTGGTCCGGTAAACGTCTGCGCTATGAATGCTATGGTAACTATACGACTAAATACTCATACCAATGATAATATTACAACACTACTATGTTCTCGCTTATGACTTTTGAATGACAGCTATACGACTTTATAGAAATAGTAACTGCGCCAAAATCGCGTTGTATAAGCGTTTGTAAGCCTTATTTTCATGCCATTCAGTTTTTTGAAAACGTTTACACAATTCTTATATGACTTATATTAAGACCATTTTGTTAGTTGGGAAACGCTATGGTATTTTTTCTTTAGCTACAGTTTAAACAATTGTGCAAAGATAAAAAGATCAAGGCCTCATTAAACAACTATTTACCTACTCTAGAAGAGAAACATTGAGAGTCTGTGTTAAGAAACATAATCTTAACACAAATTGGAAAATGCAAATCATAAAACTCGCAGAACATCCATTTTACACACTAGTACCATAAGCCGTTTATTTGTACTTAGAGGTAATTCTTAGATAAGTGTTTAATACAAAGATAATAATTAATTTTTAGTAGTTATAATTACTTGATTAAGAGCCCTGCTATATATCTGCGCACGCGGTAAATCTGGCTGAGTTATAAATGTGTGCGTATACAATCTGAAGATACTCTTACACACACTGTATATATGTGTGTTTGTGAGTTATTTTGATACTTTGTATACCTACACAATTTTCACATGGTGATCTTATTAACAATAGATATTACATTAACTGCGGTACCTGTTCATATTTCGTTTAGGTTAATTGTACATGCCTTCATTTAATTTTTGTGAAGTTGGTGTGAAATTTCTTTAGTCTATGACATTAGATATCATACAGTGTCAGATATTTGAGCTTCTGATTCTTTTTTTGCTAAAATCGATACCCGTTAGATATTGACAATGGTTGACCCTGTTACGCTTCACTGAGATCTCAGTATGTAATGAAATGCCTTTCACGGTTGTGTAAGTCTCATCTAGTATTCATTTATTAAAGGAAAAAAAATTTTGTCCGTAAAGTGGTGTTTCATTCTTCTGCCACAAATTGTTGAACTTTTAAGGAGCCACTGAGACAAGAACATCCACTGTTGGACATAGGTCTCTTGTAGGGGCTTCCACATCTCGCGGCGCCTGTATTCCGCTATTCTTTGGATTCATTGTGAATCACACACCAGAATGCCAGTGCGAGGTTGACATTCCAGCACCTTGGATACAGTGCCGTAAATAGGGCGGTGCCACCGTTGCCCCGGCAAAGGGCGTAGACTTTGGGGGGCGCAAGAATGGCCAGACCAGGCAGGACTATTATTTTTTCAGTTTGCTCCTGATAAGTTCTTTAAAAAAATAGATTTTTCTTCCAAAATATTAGATGATTTGTCCACCAACACCCAAGGTCCTTGTGCTTTATTTTATCACCCTGAATGAAATAACGTAGGAATGAAGTACATAGCATTGCCCTAGCTAGGGTACCTATAATATCTAAAAAAAACAAGGGCGCAGTTATAGAAGCTCTCACAGGGCGCAGTTAATAGAAACTCGCACAGGGCGCAGAAAAGGCTATTTACGGCTCTGCTTGGATACCACTCAACGTCCAGAGTCCACTACACTGTCCAAGTGCGGATTGGCAGACTTCACTCCTTTGAGAATATTAGGAAGCGTGCAGATTTGCACGCTCGCGATGTTTTTAATTTTTATTGTAAAGTAATTACCATAGAACGATTGTATTTCTTTGGTCTGTGGCTATTATCTATTTCCCGTACCTTATACAGGGAGAGATAGAAATACAAAGCAGTTTCGAGGAGGTCTCGAAGACCCCGCTGTTCGAGGAACTACTGGAGGAGGTGGAACCCGCAGTGACGGAAGAGGCAGCGCGATTGCAGGTGCATAGGCAACGCACCATATCTATTCAGGTAAGCTGGCGCAGAGACAATGCACCATATTGCACACGTAAATTAAAAGTCAGACATCTAGTAGCGACACATATATTACAGGTTGTCTATCTACTTTTCCAAGACCCCATATAAAAATTTATTTGGATCATAAGATCCAAACTTATACTTAACTTAAACTTATACTTAAAGATAACTTTAAGTATAAGTTAACACTATAATACAAAAAATGTAATAAAACAGAGATAAAACAAGACAGATTTATGTCACAGCATATTTTTGTATCGTTTTAACTCTTATCTTGAGTCCGAGCTAAGTCAGAGCACGCTGTATAGATCTGAGCATTAGTGGCTGACATGTGCTTCGACTTGGCCGTAGTGCAATGATCAACACACTCAGGGCGCGATTCCTGAGAGATGTGGGTACGAATTCCGCCGGCCTTGGAATTTTGGATATTTAAAAATTTGTTCGGATATTTCATTTAAGTGTGGGTAAACACTTTAATAATGTAAAAAAATATATATGGACTGAAAACTGACGGCTGCCGTTACAAAACTACCATTAATTTTATTATTAATTTTATTTATATTAGTCTCACGCGAGTGTCAGCACGCTGGCCGAGGGGGGCCAGGAAGACGATGATCCGCAGGAAACCGCCGAGCTCATGGAAACTGGTGAGATTAACTAGCTTAGTATGAATCCTTTCACACATTATTCTTTTTCTTCTTTGTCAACTGATAGATAAATAAAAAATTCTAACTACCCTCCACAGACACAGTATCTACATACTTTCTGATGGCTTATAGCCAAACATAAGACGTGTTGCTCTGAGGGTGTGACCATTGGTTTACGAATTAGATTTGTAAGTCGATGGTTGTGACGTGGCGGAAAGACATACTATACCCAAGGGTTCCTTTTCTTGTTCTACTATATACCTATAAAAAGCTTAAAAATAACAATTAATTACCTATCTCGTTAATAATAATAAATAATTGTTGTATTATGCCTATAATATTGTGTAAGTACTAAGTAACCTAGTTTCAAAGATAATATGAAAACTTATTATTGTTGTAATTTGCAATATTACTCGTATTATATGAGTTATAATTATTTATCATACAAAACAATTAAATGTAAAAATATGTCGATACATCGTATCGATTAAAGTAGTAGGTAATATAGAACTAATGCTACTGTAAGCGTTGGTGGTCAGCCCCCTAAAGTAGAGTTTCACAATTTTTACGTGTTGTTGGCATCAGGTCGAGTATCGGGCTCGGTGTACCGCAAGTACTTCCACGCCGGAGGCAGCTGGGCGCTGCTGGTGTTCACACTCGTATCCATCATTCTCGCACAAGTGATCACATCTGCTAGTGACCTGTGGCTTACTTATTGGTAATTTAATGTTTTATTCTTAGGGTGAAGTCATATTGATGCAGAATGTGAGAGACACGTCTTATTTATTTTAATTTTATAGACCAAGATTGGTCGATGAGCTCATATTCGATTATATGTGGACAAAATAATAATTGCATAAGTAGTTTTTGAATTGCCACATCAACTTGGCTGTAGAAAATATCACGAAAATATCATCGGGCCAGTGAATAATTTATGAGACAAAGAAAAAGACACATGGACTGACATTCTTCGGTTAAGGGATACAGTATCATTTTTGCCAAACTTGATCCGATAACCGAAAAATTCGACCACACCATCACTTAGTGGTTTCATAACTAAAGTTGGAGACCGTTCTCCTAACCAAAGACATTTTTTAAAGCGGCAATTGCATAATTATTAACTAGTCACTGCAAATAGTAGGTATGGATTTAAAGGATCGTGACTGACTTGCTAATTTCCACAAAGACACAAAACAATCCGTTAGCAAACAAAATAAGGTCGACGAGCATAATTTTGTTTTATACTACGTTACATTGTACTATAAAGACTATAAACTTATCATAGGCGACAGTGACTCAATTATTTATTGATTATAAAATAAACAAATAATCTAACCTGACCACAAATAAATAAAATTTAAGTTCTGTCCGGAGTTTCCAGAAAAACAATTTTTTTTCGAGCGAAAAAACGGGTCGCTTTGACTCTGATTTTGATTCTGCATCAACATGCATTCACCCTTAAAAATATACATTATGTGTTATGTATCGAATACAATAAAAATGTATGATTTCAGGATGAATAAAGTAGAAGCAACGCATAACAATGATACTTTGAAAGAAGAGATAATAATTACAAACATCACAATAGCTAATAACAGCACACTTCTTGATTCAAACGCCGAGGAAGGATATTTATTGAAAATGGATCATAGTTTTTATATTTATATTTGGGGATCAGCTATATTCGGATGCATCATTCTAACTACTGGCAGGTAAAATTAATGTTACCTACATAATAATAGTAGGTACTTTGATGAAATAGGGTAAAATTTAAACTAAGTAAAAATTAAAATCCTATTACTAATATTGTAAATGTGGTGTGTACCTATTTGTTTTTTGGTGGTAACGGAGCAAGGTATCAACTTGATTTTTTGCATGGTTTTAGTTAAGGACTTGGAGAGTGTCAATCTATATCATTTATCTCGGAAAAATGGAGGGTTTCCGAGGAATTTTGAAAAAACCTAAATCCACGCGGACGAAAGTGCGAGCAAAAGCTATAAAAACAAAATAAAACCACATTTAACTTACGAAGTTTGTCGTCCGATTTTATTAACAAAAAGATCTTATCCTCATTACATTATTCAATACGCCTTTTGATTCGAATCTGTTTACCTGACGTCTATAGTAGGTAAGTTCGTACCTAAGTACCTGCAAGACAATTTTTATCACGTACATGAGTTGATAATATCGTGATAGATCGATCCAATGTGTATAAGACATAGTGTCTCAAAATATGATAATTATCATTTCCGACCGAGGTTTAAGAATGTATGAATTACTAGCTGATGCCGCGACTTCGTCCGCGTGGATATATCTACTTATTTTTAAAAATTCATGGCAATGATTTTCCGAGTTTGCAGTGAGTTTAGTACTAGCAGTAATAGCCTAGTCGTTAGAACTGTGGCATCCTGTTAGGGGGTCGTAGGGTATCTTCCTACAAGTATACCCAATGTGGATATTATTTCCAACGTTTTGCCCATACTCGTCGGGTGGATAAAACTGAGCGAGGGGATAAACATTTTATCCTTTCCCCGTGGATAATATGTCCCCTGCCTATGCTAACTGAATATAACCTTCAAAGTTATTTTCTAAGTATGAATGTAAATAATAATATGATTTTATATCATACTTGCTCAGTAACTAGGGATTACTATGGTGGAAAGTCTCCTTGTAACTTGGTGTTTGCAATTCAAGGCAACATTACGTCGCACTATGCTTTAATTGTAATGATCACATTACAGTTCAAGCTATGCAAAACTCCTTGGTAAACAATCTCTTTTCTTATAAAATGGTAAGAAAACTTTTTACTGAAAAAAAAAAAAACACTGAACATGGCGGCATTTAATTTCCATACATTTCAAACTATGCAAAACTCCTTGGAACTCAGAGCCGTGAAAAAAAAATGGAAAACTATTTACGAAAAAAAAATGGAAATGGCGGCATTTCATTTGATCTGAAAGTTTGTGAAGTTTGTTCGTAAAGGGATTTAAGTTATTTACAACAATGTCAAGCACTTCATCAGATGATGAAAAAGGAGGAGAGCCTGATTTTTGTTTGCTTGAAGCAGAACAAATGATGCAAAACCTTTTGCCGGATAAGTCCAAAGTTACCTCGCAAGAATGATATAAAGTAGAATGCTTACCTCGGTTGCAAGTAGCTATTACACCCTCGAACTATATTCACCCTCGCTCGCTGCGCTCGCTCGTGTGACTAAATATCTCGGGTGCACGCGATCCATTAGCGCCCTATGCGAGCTGCGCTCGCACTGGCGCCAAATTGGATCTTGTTCTGTAATAGCTTACTTACGTCCCTTGTGTAACAATCTACTATTAATGTTTTAGATCCTTCTTATTCCTGTGGGTGTGTATGTGCAGTTCGATAAAATTGCACAACAAAATGTTCAGTAACATTATGTCGGCAACGATGCGATTTTTCGACACCAATCCATCCGGACGTATCCTTAACCGGTTCTCTAAAGACATGGGTATTGTAGACGAGATTTTACCAAAGATGTTCCTTGATAGTATTCAGGTAAGAAGACGATTTTTCTTTAGCTCGATTGAAGACTTAAATTATCTAGGATTTCAAACGATTTGGACTCGATGTAGATAGCCGTGAAATCAAAGTGATGCGACTTTCCTGAAAATCATGTTATTCTCATACGGTAAGATTTTCAACAACGTTGTCACAACTGTAATAGCCTCAATAGCCCAACGGTTAAAGGTGCGGACTGAAAACTGCAAGGTCGCAGGTTCGAATCTCACCTGTTGCACTATTGTCGTACCCACTACTATAAGCTTTCCGCTTATTTGGATAGGAGGATATTAGTCAACTTCAGGTTTGCCTAATATTCTTTAAAAAAAAAACTATAAGGTTAATATAAGATTTAATTCTGGGTTACCTATAAAGTACCTATTACTATAGTAGAGGATACCTACTAATTATATTACTATTGTTCTCAGATGTTCATGGTGATGTTCGGTATACTGATCATGGTGGCCATAGTGAACCCTTACATGATGCTGACCACACTTTTCTGTGGCATATTCATGTATTTGTGGACTTTGGTTTATTTGAATACCGCACAGGCTATAAAAAGGTACGTTGACATTGTAAACTGGATTTAGCACGTAGTGATTATAGGGCATAAGAGATATGCCATAACGAAATCTTTGTGAATAGGTTTAATGCCTATAATGAAATTACCTACATCTCATCTCGAAAATGATGGGTTAACAATATTGTAATTTTTAAATACGCAATGTAACGCGAACAATGAACGTCGATACCTACACTCACTGTAGGTACGGCGCGGCGCAAGCGGTTTGTAAGCACTTACATAAGGCGCGCGCATTACATTGCTGTTTTGTGTTAAATATTGTCATTTCTTGTTTTTTTTTTCCAACTAAAATGAAGTTAAGATAGGCTACATACACGATTCCACTTTGTAATTAATTAAAAAAATTAAAAAAAAACCTGTTCAAATTACGAAAAGACCGATGAGAAATTCTAACGCTGAGCGACTCATGTACTGAATCCCTGTTTGCAGTTTTTGTTACGGTGTCTCTTACACCCTACATACTCAGTGGAGTTAGTTTCCGAATTCGTCATTTGCTTTGGTCATTTGTATTACATTTGCAAAGCATTGCATCAATCCAACATATTAATCAATAAAATTAAAACTACCTTACCTTGTATGGAAATTCAAATTAACGAGTGATGTAACATGGAGTGTCCCAAATAAATTTCCTGTCTTATTATTATGCAAACGATAAAATATATCCACATTGTAATTTGTATCCGACAGATGTGTTTTTTTTTTGCACTTTTAGTTTTGGTTCGCCGGAAGTTTTAAAGCCTTTTATCGCGATTCAACCCAGACCTCACCATTTTTTTCCATCGGGCATGACTTCTGTGAACCTATCATTAAATTAAATGCTAAGAATACTACCATCCAACTGCTAGTAATTAAAATAATCCTCAAAAGGTACGGAACTCTCAGTAGGTACGCGAATACCCGTGACTTGCACTTGACCGGTTTTTTAATTAGTTTTCTTGTCTATCAGAGTGGAGGGTGTATCGCGCAGCCCCGTGTTCTCGCACGTGTCTGCGAGTATGGCGGGGCTCACGACGGTGCGCGCGTGCGGCGCGCAGGAGATGCTGCGCGCGCAGTTCGACGACAAGCAGGACGTGCACACCGCGGCCTGGTGAGTGTGCGCCTCCTTAGCCTCTCCACTTGCTCTCTGCTGGTCGATTGCGACAGTCAGTGCGACAATCGCAATGAACTCCGACTGGTTTACAGTCTACACTCTCTCGCTCACAAGTCAGTGTAATACAGCTTTTACAGAATCGACCTGCTGAAGCATTCTGCAAAAACTTTGCACGAACTAAAAACAAGAATTACAAAAAAAAACATACTTAATTAGTATCATGATGATATGCTAAATTGTACTTCCTACCCACCGTAGTGTCATGACAGTAAATTATCAATCACGATTGTACACCCATTTATATTTATCTTTTTATTTATCCGACTATAATTTTTTCTGGGACCGAGGATCCCTCGAAAAGTCTTTCCGCTCGCTTAATCTAAATAAATGAGTAGGTACTATTCTAGGTACGTAGCGGAACGCACACATTTGACTATTTATCCCTTCCTTACCACTCCTACGGTTTTGCAATGAAGATGTGCGAAAGAGAATGCTATCAATGAGTCGTCGATAACGATGAAGTGCAAACCTTGTATGTAGGTATGCCAGCTATCTGTATACCGACAGGTTTGATATTTGCTGTTGATATACCTAGTGACAAGGAAGTCTCTACAACTACAAATGATAATATTACACGATAAACCCGATCGTTGACACAACTACGTTGACATGCCGATAACGATGATTGATATTGACAGATGAGTACCTACTAGCGGAGATTAGTTATTCAAATAAATTCAATTCATTTATTATAATATGTATTTGTCTAGGTGTTAAGTTATTCTCGTAGTTGTATTGAATTGCGATAGATGGCGCAAAATCTGAGACTGCTAACTTTGGTCTAAGGATGTTACCATACCAATCGGTCGATTCGATCGATCCATAGATGATCTATGGCATCGATCGATGCCATAGATCAATGTGGATCGATCGGTGTGGTAGCTTTGGGTGATCGACGCATACTGATCGATAAAACGTTGATCAATCATGTTCGATGTCGATTGACAATAATCGATGTGGTTGTGGGCTCTGCAATTTCAAAACGCAACGCTGCCTCCAAGTCTATTTTACCATAGATCGACAATAGGTCGATTGATCTAGTAGCACCTGTCGGTCGACGTCGACTCTTCCATTTTACCATCGATCGATAGATTGGTGTGGTAACAACCCAATGTATGACGTTAGCTCTTTGAGTATCTATTTATATCTTTACCTAATTATTTGGTATACCTATTATAATATGGATACATCCCATTTTTCGATGTATAGGACTGAGTTTTTTTAACGCCCACTTGACCAGCTGCCGTAGTGTCTATGATTTTCGAAATTTCCAGTGCCTATGGCAAAAAATGGAGAGTTGCTAAGAACTATCAAAGCCACATTTCATCCAATTTGATCATACAAAATCGGGTTCTCCGTTAGCAACTTTCGATTACCACGGACATATAACATGCATTGGATTGTATTTATTTGTATTTGTATTGTATTGGACTTAGGAAACTTCATCGTGGAAGCACTGTATACATAGCATAGTTTCAGTACCTATTGTAAATTTTTTTTTTGAAAAGGGCAACCGCCGAGTTTATTGCTGGCTCTTCTCGGCAGGAAAGGCATTCCGAACCAGTGGTAGATTCATTGACGATTCAAAAGGGCTTGTAAAAGTTTATTTGAATAAAAAAATATTTCTATTTCTATTTCTATAAAAAATATTTCTTTGTTAAAGGTACTTAACACTTGTCACCAACACGGCTTTTTCGATATGGCTGTGTCTCATTTCAGCCACATATGTCTTGGTAGTAGCTTATACCTTCCTGTTAATGGATGATGGTAAGTTTTATCAAAGATTTTGGAGAGAGTTGCATATCAGGCGGTTAAGTACGAGTAATTGTCGTCATAAAACACAGCTAACATTTCAGTTAGACAAGACGTCAAAATAAATTATCTTAAGTGATATTTACAATTAAACATCTCTTCATTATTTTTTAGGAAAAACCAAGTCAGGGAACGTCGGGCTAGCAATCAGCCAGGGTCTTATTCTGGTGAACATGGTGCAATACGGAATAAAGCAGACCACGGAAGTAATATCGCAGATGACGAGCGTGGAGCGGGTCTTGCAGTTCACGAAGCTGCCTCAGGAGCGGACGGACGGCCCGGCCCCGCCGAAGGGCTGGCCGCAGCGAGCTCGCCTCGTGTTTAAGGACCTTTACCTTAGATACGATAAGGAGGCTGAGCCTGTACTTAAGAATCTAAATATAGTAATCGAGAGCGGATGGAAGGTAAGTGTCTATGCATGTCTTGTTTCAAATGAACGTTTACAACCTTATTTGCTGTCAAAATGTTTAAAACTGTAACCAGACCATCGACAAACTTTTTAAAAAACTAAACTACGAGCTTTATGAACTGTAATTTTAAGCATGGCTGCGAGATAGCTTTTAAAAAAGTTTGTCATAAAGTTTGTAATATGACATATATTCATATATGATTTTAGATAAGTAAATAAAATAATGTGTCAAGGAAAAAATTAAATTAAGTTAAAATATGTACAGAAGGTACATATTTTATCTTAATTTTATTTTTTCCTACCTACCCGTATCTGTAGTTAGAACAATATATCGATATTGGTCTTAGACTATATCACATGATCTTGTATATTCCCTTATAGTCGATAGATTATCGTATATTATTATGTATCTGATATGATACACAATATCATATCAGATACGTACATCTTATAGACTGAATAAGCTTTATCGATAAAATTACCTCTCGAAGTCGTTATAAATAGATTACGTAGATATGGACAATCAATGCGTATTGCAGTTTGAATAAGGTAATGAAGAGGCTAATAAGGAGACATTATAAAATATAATATTGAGGTTGTTTCGAGTAGTTATTTGTCTGAAATGACTTATGATAGTGAAGATATAAAATGATATTACGTACCAAAACGTAACATAGTACCTATATGATAAGAAAATATGTCTCGTACAGCCAAACTTTCTCATTTATAATATTTACTAGCTTTTGCTAGCAGCTTCGTTCACGTTAAGTTCGATTTTAACAACCCCTATTTTATCCCCTTAGGGGTTGAATTTTCAAAAGCCCTTTCTTAGCGGATGCTTACGTTCTAACAGCGATCTGTATGCCAATTTTCAACGCGATCCGTCTAATGGTTTGAGCTGTGCGTTGATAGATCAGTCAGTCAGTCACCTTTTCCTTTTATATATTAAGAAGATTAGTAGGATTAATTAATTAATATGGAATATGGATTTCAAAAGGTGGGGGTGGTGGGCCGCACCGGCGCAGGGAAGTCATCTCTCATCTCAGCTCTGTTCCGCCTGGCGCCGATCGACGGACACGTCTACATTGACGACGTGGACACCGGGGAGATCGCACTTAAAGTAAGTCCTCTGTCCTAGTTTTTAACCCCCGACGCAAAAACGACGAGGTATTATAAGTTTGATGCGTATGTCTGTGGCATCGTAGCTCCTGAACGGATGAACCGATTTTGATTTTGTATTTTTTTTTTGTTTAAAAGGTGAATCAGTCGAGAGTGTTCTTAGCTATGATGAAAATCGATCCAAGATGGCCCCCGCCACAAAATGGCGAATTACATATTTTAACGACAACTTTCGACATTCAGAAATTATAAATTGCCAAATTACCCCCACTGGGGATCGAACCCGAGACCTCCCAGTTATAAGACCACAGCGTTCAGCACTGCGCCAGCGAGGTTCCGAGACTGATTCTTTGATTGAAATTAATCTGAAATTGAAATTTGCAGGAGTTGCGCGCGAAGATTTCTATAATCCCCCAGGAGCCCGTGCTGTTTTCCGCTAGTTTGCGATACAATATGGACCCCTTTGATAAATATTCCGACGCTGAAATTTGGAAGGCATTAGAACAGGTAATATTTTTTGATTTTTGACCGTCGACCATTTGACCACATTAGATCTGTGATCAGAGGCGTAACTATAGGGTGGCATGACGGCAAAATGCCACGGGCCCCCAGCCGGCAGGGGCCCCTGGTCAGAGAGGGCCGGAAGCTCAAGATGATCATAACATTTATAGCCATTCCTGTGACTACGGCTAGTGCCGAGCGATCATTTTCAAAATAAAAATTGATATAAACTAAACTCTTTGGGACAAGAAAGGTACGCACAGTGGTAAATTTACCAAATGGCTGATTTGACTGGAGCCTAGGGCAGCAGATTTTAGGGGCGGCGAATTTGGGGCCAAAATTTTTATTTATGTCTTACAAAAATTAAAAAGATACATATTTGTAATACCTAAATGTCATTAGGTCCACAAACACATTTTAAAATAACCCCAATAACAATAACTAAATAGTTGGTAGGGCCGACTTTACCTACGATGCCGAGTGTGCGGCGCATACAAGCGTAGGGTCTCAAGCGCCAAAAGTACAGGACTAGATTTATGGTGTAGTGCAGAATAAAAAATTTCGCGCTCACTTCGTTCGTGAAAATGTCGCTTTTACGTTGCTATTGTAGGTGCCAAGAATGGACTACTAAGTACCGTAATGCAATCATAAAAAATTTCACGCTCGCTTCGCTCGCGAAAATGTCATTTTTATGTTGCTATTGTAAATGCCAAGAATGGACTACTAAGTGCCGTAATGCGATCATAAAAAATTTCGCGCTCGCTTCGCTCGCGAAAATGTCGCTTTTACGTTGCTATTGTAGGTGCTAAGAACGGACTACTAAGTGCCGTAATATTACTTTACGGCACTTAATATAAATACGCTCCGACTACGGTTACTAGAAAATCAAGTAATTGTAATTGCGTCTGTATGTACTTCACGTAGTGATTTATGAAAAAATAAAAAATACTATCTCATTGGGTGAGCTTCTTTATATTGGGGGAGGCAGGGCCCCATCCGATGAATTTGCCACGGGCCTCAAACGGTATAGTTACGCCTCTGTCTGTGATTGAAGTCACGAGTTTCTTCGAGGTCTTGTTTTCTGATCAACACAAAGCGAATTATCAGTAGAGTTCCTAGACACACTAGACAGGTGACATTGCTAAAAAGCCGCCGACGCGATAAGATATTAGCAAGCCAAAATTGATTCAAGTTTTGATAAAATAGATATTTTATCAAAACCCATTCGGGTAGATCAAATATTTTTATGTCGATGGCAATCAAATTGGGCTGAGATAAAAACTCAAGCCTAATAAATGCTTGTCAAAACAGGCGTAGTGGTGAGTTCCGTAGACGTAGGTAAAAAAAATTATCATGCCCTTGATCGGTTAGCTATAACTCGATAATAAAATATCACGGCTATATTTTGGTTACAGGTAAGTAGGTTGTAATTTAATATGTGTAAATATTCTAGAATTGACAGTATAATAGTCTATGAGTTAGTGCACTCTTACATTAGGTCCCTAGCAGCGCGGTAACGGCAGATGCCTTCTTATTACAACTACATTCGCGCGATGATATACCTACTTTTTAGTATGGAAGTTAGTCACTTCTGAATAGCGCGACAGACTCGCATGGACTTCCACAGGTCTCGGTCTGATGCCGCCTGTTTCCAGCGGCTCCCTGTGTCTCGTCTGAACTCGTTTATTGACCTATAGGAATCACCGGGTATCCTGAACGGCCTAAGATCTACCGATTACCTACCTAATGTAGGTGAGTGTGCCGTTTAAATGGATTGCTTTTGTTAGGCCAAAGTCATTACGATTTTCACCGGCGTTTGTACTTCACCTATCCGAATCATTTGGTTCTGATTGAAAAGACAGTTTTGTGTTTTGTTAACATTTGTTTGTCCATAATCAGGTGGAACTGAAACAGAGCATCACGTCGCTGGCGTCGGGCGTGGAGGCGGGGGGTGCAAATTTCAGCGCGGGGCAACGCCAGCTGTTGTGCCTGGCGCGCGCCGCGCTCGCGCGCAACCGCCTGCTGGTGCTGGACGAGGCCACCGCCAACGTCGACCCCAAGTAACACCTTTGTGTATTTATTGTACGAGTACGCTTGTTAGGTGCAGCTGAAGCGCGACCCTATGCAGTCGCGTCAACGACGCGTCGCCATATTACGAGTACGTTGCATTTCTGCGACAGAATTATCGCATGACTGGATTCAAGCAGCACAAGACCAAGGAATAGAAATTCCCATAAAGACCTTCGTCCAGCAGTGGACGTACATTTTTTCTTCTATCAGTTGATAAAGGAAAAAATGTACGATAAATAAGTACTATTTAGCATGAATACTCTGCTCTTTTTCCAGTACGGACGCGTTAATCCAGAAGTCGATACGCAAACACTTCTCCGAGTGCACAGTGGTGACGGTCGCGCATCGCCTGCACACGGTGGCCGACGCGGACAGAGTTATTGTGAGTAACAGCTTTAAAAACTTCCTATTTATTCTAGGCAATGTTACCCATTGATTGAGATCTCGCCTGAAAGTAAGTGAAGATGAAGTCTAGGATAGTAGCGGGCTAACTTGGAAGGGGTAGGTACCTATCACAGTTACAGGCAGCGATAGAGTAGTAACTAGTCCCGAACAGATGCACCCTTGACCATACCTACCAGAAACAATGTAGAAATTATTTCCCTCTGGAATTTAAACACAGAGCCTCGCTTTAAAAAAAAAAACAGATATCAACAAGATAGAGAAATAATTTTTAGTTTCTTGCCAGCGCATCTCAGCAGACTCTAATTTTCGTAATAAAAAAGAAGAAAACAGATTGGATTTTTTTCAAACCCGAGCTTATTTTAAACTCACTGCGCTAGATCGCAAATCGATTGGTATATTTCGTTTGTACCTACAGGTAATGGAGGCGGGTCAAATAGTCGAATGCGGCCACCCCCACGACCTACTGCAGAAAGAAGATGGCCATTTCACTCGCATGGTGCAGCAACTCGGCGCCGCGTCCGAGCAGAGCCTGCGGGAGCTTGCCCGCAGCGCGTACATGCAGCATATCAAATACGTGGACGCCGACGACCAGCCCCAACAGTAGACCATCATACAGCGCGCGCGATGACGCCATCCAAACCCGAACTCCACGAAATTCAACTCCAAGCGAATAGCCTCTATCGGCTATATAACGAGGAGTGTTCTGAAAAGCTGTTTGATCTTATTCCGCCCTCTAACTTCTACAACCGCACCGCACGTCACCGAACGCAATTTCACCCTCACCACCGGGGTGCCTGGAGCACTTCGACCATCCGTTGTTCCAGATCTTTTTTCCACGTACTACCAAATTCTGGAATCTTCTCCCTTCGACAGTGTTCCCACTTAATTACAATATGGGGTTATTCAAGGGGTGCACCAATAAGTTCCTGAAATGCCGGCAACGCATCGGTGGTGCCTTTGGTACTACAAGTGTTCATGGGTGGCGGTAATCAAAGTGAACAGGCCTTTCGCTCCAACATAGATCCTTTTGTTTTAATATATAGACTAGCGCTTGACTGCGATCTCACCTGATGGTAAGTGAAGATGCAGCCTAAGATGGTACGCCTAAGATGCCTATTAACTCTTGATTTAAAGACACTCACGTTATAGTTAATTGGAAAAACTGAAGCGGGAAGGGCATACCAAATTTTTGCAGTGCGTATTAGGAACGAGGAAGCAAAGCGCTTAGTGCAAGATCGTGGAATTTCGACCACGTAGCGGTGCAGATTCGTACAATACCGTGCGGTTCGGTGATAGAAAGGCGATCCTCTCCATAATTGATCGGCTTCAGGAGCAAGCCTATGTCGCAATAAAAAAATTGTAGTGACGCATGTTTTGCTGTTCAGCGATAATTTTGTGGCCTTCGGGTTAAGCATGTGCTAGTGGTGTGGCTGTGACCTACTTACTTAGTAGATAAGGGAAAAATCTGTCGATAAACTATTCGCACTGAGATAACGAATTATTGCTAGTTTAAGGGCTGCTGTACACAGTCAATCTGGATCGTGATCCATGATTAATGTCAAATAATTATATACAGGGCGTCCCACGGCTATGCCACATAGAGGGGAAGTACCTTAAATATTGGAGATGGAACATTTTACTGAAAGAAGACTTCATTTTAATTTAAAAAACAATTTAAACTGCATTCATAGATTTTTGAATAATTGCCTGGTTGAACCGGGACTCGAACCCGCTATACGAGAAAAAAAATTAACCTGTATCTTTATCATACCGATCGGAAGGCTTCATCATAAGGATTATTTTTTGTTAAATAACATAGCATGAGAAATAAAAGGAAGACCATGAATTTTAGCCTTTGATGTAAAATTTTGTTCAGAAAAATGAAAAGCTGACATTGGCGTATCGACATACAACTGACATGAACTATTACTAATGAGTACCCGAGTAGCAACAGAGCTACGAATTGCAGCGGGATTGAAGGACAAACCAATAAATCAACAAATAAACACACTTTCGCATTTATAAGTAATATAAGTAAGGATTAGTAAGGATAGTAAGGATCGGGAAATGATGCGTACTTCTCAAGTTGTATGTCGATACGCCAATGTCAGCTTTTCATTTTTCTGAACAAAATTTTACATCAAACGCTAAAATTCATGGTCTTTCTTTTATTTCTCATGCTAAATTATTTAACAAAAAATAATCCTTATGATGAAGTCTTCCGATCGGTATGATAAAGATACAGGTTAATTTTTTTTCTCGTATAGCGGGTTCGAGTCCCGGTTCAACCAGGCAATTATTTAAAAATCTATGAATGCAGTTTAAATTGTTTTTTAAATTAAAATGAAGTCTTCTTTCAGTAAAATGTTCCATCTACAATATTTAAGGTACTTCCCCTCCATGTGGCATAGCCGTGGGACACCCTGTATAACTGTGATTTGGTAAAGGAGTGAGATGAGTGGTATCAGTTGGTCCGAGTAAAGTATCGAAATACACGACTTGTCTTTATGATTTGTTGCGACCAACCTTTGTTTACTTTACGATAAATCCTATTAAGTCTATTAATATTATAAATGCGAAATTTTAGTAGACCTATGGATGGATGGATGGATGTTTGTTACGCAATCACGCCGCAACGATTTAACTGAGTTGGCTGAAATTTGGCACAGAAATAGATTATAGTCTGGAAATAACACACAGCTTACTTTCCGGAAAAAAAGAGTTCCCACAGGAATCAAAAACCTTAATCCACGCAAACGAAGACGTGACAATCCACTAGTAAGAAATTCATTAAAAAACAATTGTTATGAACATGAACTTCTGCGACTTTTTTGCTGTGTCCTCGAGAATAGTGTTGCGACAGATTAACTGTGTACGAACAGCCTTACGTGGTTCTTTTGCCACTTGACCGAAATAGTAAAACTCACGCGCCAATATACGTTAGGAATAAAGCCGCCAGTAAAAGAATTAAAACTAACGCGCCTAAATACCTATATAACTTAAGTTGATTCAAGTTCCATTCAAAGATTTTTGTATGAACTTACTCCGACCGAGGCAAGCTGCTGTGCGATTGTCTATATTATGATAATGATTGGTACAGGGGTCCCGTACGCCATATGAAGCTCATGAGATCGTACACGTTACATCGATAGCTTATGCTATTGATTTCAATCATCCGGCTTTAGTCGATTCTCCCGCACTATTGGCAAGATTTCTCCCTCTCTGGACGCGATAAATTCCGCCAATCACTATAATTGATACTGTATCAATGATTGATGCAGACAGCAGGCTGAGGTGAAATATGGGCTAATTCATACGAAAGCATAACTACTTATAGTTCTTTCAATTCACGACGGTGCGTGGCTCATGGTTGTGTGTGTGTCGTATCTGTATAAGTGGGAGCGAGAGCTTGCTCGTGCCTGACCGCTCCGACCTAGGCTCCTGACAGGCACGCACACTCACGCAATGTGCATGTACACGACGAAACACAAGTAAAGGTCACGCGCCCACGTGAGTTGCAAGAACTTTACAAAAGATATACTTATACACTACTTCAAAATTGTCACATCACATAATACAATATGTATTTAAAAAAATTCTATGCAGTTTGTTTCTTTGCGAGCTGAAATATATTCTGCCTGTAAAATTGATGTACCTATACTTAGTTACCTAACTAATAATTTATATACATAGTAATAAATTAATTAATACGTAAAATATCTACTTATGTTATTATTTAGAGGTTAACGTTAAAATGCAAATCTTTAACGTATTATTATATTTCAATACCTAACCAAAAAATTGCTGAAACTAGAATAATTGTGTATAGTTTAGTAGTTACTTTGTTGATTTACTAGTAAAATGTCACAAAGTAATGATAACTCGAAATATTCATCTATAAAGATGATAGTGTGTTTGTTTATATTATATGTAGGTATTTGAAATTATTAGTTACCATTCACATATATTGCTATTGCATGTTGTGTGTAAATTCACTTAAGAACAAGATATTTTCTATGCTTAACAAGGCTAAACATGTTTTCTACGAAATATATTTGCAACATTATAATTACTTATGACAAAAGTGCTTACTCAAAACTTTACTTAGAAGGTACTTTCAGGCTGAAATCTATAGACCACAGTCTTACTCAGCTCAAACTCAAGACAGAGTTAAAACAAGACAGATTTATGTCTCGCTTAAACTCTATTTTAAGTCTAAGCTGAATCAGAGCACACTCTCTAGATCTCAGCATTAATCTAAGGAAAAGCAATATGCATGATAATTAATTAAAACCTAAACAACAGTGTTTATCAAAGTGAGTTTTGTAAAGAACTTAAACATGTTCTTGATTTGATACTTAAGTATTTGCAATTTTTTTACTTAAAATCTTTCCTATAAAACGTTCAGTGGAGTCCATAAAATTATATGAATGTGACTTATTGTTGGTTCCAATAGTAATTACAGTTATTATTAATTGTACCTACCGAGTAATTTTTTTTTGTTTCTGAAAACAAGTGCCTTGAATAGTTTTTGCAATTCACGAGCTTTACTTGTGGTTACATACGACAACCATGTGCCACGCGCCGTCGTGAATTGCAAAAACTATAGCCATCTTTTTAACTGCCATTTCAATCAAAAATGGACCAAAGTTTGTACTTACCTAATGAATATTTAAGCACTGTATCTTACCACAAAAATATATTATGACTTGTAAGAGATGTCCTTAATAAGAGAGAATTACAAGTATGAGTAGTAATAGATATCAGCTATTTGGCAATGCTACTTATAGAATTACAAGCTGATTAAGAAAACTAATGTATTTTATATTAAGCTTCATGTTAATGGTTTAAATTCGCAAAATTGATATAAGTACTAAAGAATGTAAGTAAGTACTTAAAAATATTTTTTTACCCCAATATATTTAAGTGTACTCAATATTTTCTATACTATATGACAGATAATAATTATTTTATAATATTTATTATTATTACTACTTACACAACTTAATATATTTATACTTGAAAGTGCATTTAGAATTTATTCTTATAAGGACAGCGAGTCTAAAATGAATATTAATTACTCCTTATTCATATTATAATTAAATGTTTGTTCAATGGTTTTGATAAAATATATCAGAACAATAAATGTTACTTATAAAATTTTTGTGTATTATTGAAGAGTGTAGCCTATTGCGTTGGTCCAATGCAAATTGGCAGGCTTCACACCTTTGAGAGCATTATGGAAAACTCAGGCATGCAAGATTCTTCAACATACTTTTTTTTTAATATAACTAGCGCTTGCCTGCAAACTCACCTGATGGTAAGTGAAGATGCAGCCTAAGATGGTGCGCGCTTGCCTAGAAGATACTTTACTTATTTAATGCACATAACTCCTAAAAGTCGGGAGTAAGAGGTGCGTGCCCAGGATCAATCCTGCAACTCTCCTAAATGGGAGACAGCAGTCCTAAGCACTAGGCTATTATTGCTAGACTATGTTGATCTATAAAAGAGCAATATTAAGGGTCTGTTTGTTTCTTTTCATGATGGCTTAACCACTAAACAAATTCAGGCGAAACTAATTGAATCTGAGACATTGAATCCAGTAAGGCGTTTTTCACACACTACAAGCGGGTGCAGAGGCGGGTGTGTTCGCTGCCAGTGAAGATCAAATGTATGAAATAATATGCCAGTGTTCACACACAATTAGAGCATGGGTCTATAAAAAATAGCCACACACATTGTAATTGAACAAGGCCATAGACTTGTTACTTTTTATCAATTAAGATTTAATAACTCTCAAGAAAATTTACTGTACCATTGAGGCATTTGCTTTCTAATTCTTGAAATTAAAACTGAAATTGAATGAAAAAGTATTTAATGTTTTTTTGTTTATTAACCTAGTATTAGCTAAATATCATACAAGTTGAACTTTACCATTCTTGACCAAGTCTGCAATTGGTTTGTATTGCAATATGTGTTGCGAGCCCTCTGAAAAAAAAAAAACAGAAGAATTTCAAAAACTAAATACTTGGCTACAAAAAGAATCGAAAATTTTCAGACAGATGCAAATTCATTACTCTACGATGGGGCAGCTTCATATATTTTGAGACACATAAATAATGTCTAACAACAAATTGAGTTTCATATCAAACTGACCTACCCTCTAAATCTATTTCTTCATCCTGATCACCTATCAAGTCTTCTAAGATGATTCCATTTATTGTGTCATTGGCTTTTAGAAAGATGTGAGATTGCATGTTAGGATAAATAGCCATTTTATTCAGTTCAAATGTTTGCATCCTCCCCGGAACGTGATTCAATACTGTATTCTTCAAATGATTCTCCATATTCAGTAGATATTCTTGAGCATACCTAAACTCTGATGGTGTTAAGTAATTTGTGCCAGATTCTAACCGTTGCTTCTCTTCGTTGACAATTGAAATGCAATATTTCTCTATTTTATGAAGTCTCGTCTTTAGGTAATTACAAATAATGTACTTAATTCTGTTGAGTTCCATTTTATGGATACACGCGCGTAGGTCGGTTTTGGGCAGCTTGTTGATGTTTCGTTCCATGTGCTGGATCTGGCCTAGCATGCAGTCCACCATATCGTTGCGGTGGGGGAGTATTTCCGGAGCTAGACGCTCGTTTTGCCAAGCGCTCTGGAGTGTTTTCAAAACGGTTTCGGCTGTGATCTCTTCTTCCTCCTCGCTTAAGTCAAGATCTTCGGTATTCATATTCTGTGTATCGGTCTTTACTTATATTTTATCGAACCGAGACTTCTTTCAAAAATAATCACTAGGTGCGACAACAAACTAAAAAATACTAGGATATAATAAATTAATATACTTAGACTAGACCTACAATTAGTAAAACAAAAAAATAGACAATAATATTCCAAAAAATCCAATTTGTTTACATGAGCTTGACCTTGACAGTAAGCTTGACAGTTGACACTTGACAATGGCCAATGACACAGATTTTTTTTAAACATTCTTGCAGCTCTAGGTTCCAGCTTTTTAGCGAGATTTTTGTTTTCCAAAAAATACCTATCTTTAACTTTCTAACTGGCAGATTAAAGTATTAACTTTTAAATCTAATTAAATCTAGTGAAAGTCGAAATAGGAATTAGACCAAGAAGAATGAGGACTTCCAAAACAGTGATTATCTATGCCTAGGTAGGTACCACAGGTTCCTACCTACTCTTGGGATTTCCCTTAAAAATATCTTCTCTTTACTTGCTTTGCTTATCTATTTGAGCGAGCTGGGGGCTGATTCTGTAACTCAGTGCCTATCAACGACGATATAGGCATTTTTTATCCATTTAAGCTTCGAAGAGAAATGTCATTTACTATTTCATAGTAAACTTTCAACGGATAAAAAAAGACGTGTGCCATCGGGGACTGCCGCGGTAAAGCTATTGCATAGCATTTCCTATCAACGCCATCTAGCGGTGAGAGGAGTCCGTGTTCCCGTCGAGCCTTAGGTTTTTTTCATTACGGAATTTCTGGACACGCTCAAGGCCCGCGATAGAAGCTATGCAATAGCTTAAAAATATAAATGTCAGTGGCTTTCATTTTGTGATAAGCACTGAGTTACAGAATCAGGGGGCTGCTGGTTTGCTACGTTCTAACCAAATGCTATATTTATGGTTCTAACCGTCTGAATGATCTCACATTCACCCTAATCACGCCAGATGTATGATGCAGAAACAAAAATGAGCTCATAATACGTTCACTATGCGGCCATAAGAAGAATTAAAAATGAAGTGCGAAATAATATGTGTATCACTTTTTCATACCCTGCTAAAGTATCTAAAGGTTCTTGTAGGATTAAAAGTTTGGTAGGAAAGAATGCAATTTTACTAGAAAATTAGAAAAGTCTCTAAATCTCTAATCTCTACGAAGTCCCAAACTTTCCCTATGTTATTATACTCTTTGTCCCAAGCGTAGCGGAGAGCACTGTGATCTTATAAGTGAGCGGTTCCGGGTTCGATTCCTGGCAGGAACTAGAAGCTGGGCTATGGACTGTAGCTAATTTCCACTCTGCCTGCAAGCGATTTAGAGTTTCCATCTTAAATGTATTAAGTATTTTAGACATCATGTACGGTGAAATCGCAGATAAGAAATATTCTGAGGTCAAGATTTAACTTGTTATTGAAGAACAACTAGTTAATTTGTTCTGTTTAGGATATGCAAAAAAATTATTCCAATGATATTCATGAGTTCAGTTTGATGGTATTTTTTTAAACGCAGTTAGGTAGGTATATTAATAGGTATGTGCTTTGCGTTGCATGCTCTTGCGTTGTTGTATTGGTGTTTTGATTCTTTTGCTATCTACATGTTCGGTCCAGCACGGCAGTCGCAAGTAAGTATTCGAAATTAGGAGAGATCTGAAGAAGCAGTAGGCACAAAACCAAAATCGTACCTACCGTCAAGTACTTTAGCGGTTGGAGATGATGTATGGACCCGACTGAATATCAACTAGAAGGCAGCCCCACTCTATTTAAGTTGGGATATCACAAACAGTAATCACAGATAGCTGTCACAGGTCACGTTTAGTCATAGGTCCTACGTCCCTACTTAACTATTCCGTACTACAGCAGTATTAAATTCTTTAAGAGTTAAAACATGGCACTAGTATGGAAATAATCGGCGGGGTCGCTAGGACATTCGGCTTAAGAACCAACTTACATTAAGGATAAGCAATTAGTTACTAATTTGTAAGTAGCCATGAGTACCTATTCAGGTAGGTAATTAATATACCTAGAGAATTAAATTTAAATATTCAAGAATTCGCGATGCCGTTTGTGTATAATCTTGTTATCAGACTTATATTTCCAGTGACTTAGTGGTGCCGTAACTATATTAACCGACTTAAGGAAACCCAGGGAGGTATTCAAGAAAATGACATGAGATATTAATATAGGGGGATTTTTCCATTTCTGTACAAAGATTTTTTTCTTTATTTTAAAAAGAATGGCAGCCATGCTGAATCAAACTAATATAAATAATTCCCTTTTCTCCTCCATGTCAGTGTAAAACATGTGCCCCACGCAGGAATGCGTATAGGTACGACACTAGTGAAACAGGTAGGTTTTATCTTAACTAAACCGTTAGTTAACCTTTCGAAGGACCGCTCTGAATGCTGACAAATATTGAAACGATGATAGAAGCAATTAAAAAGGGAAAAATAAAAAATAAGTCTTTTTAGTTTTACTAAGCTCCTAAACTAATGTAACTAATTTTGAGTCAGCGACAAACTTTTTTACAAGCATAACTACGAGTTTATTTTTAAGCATGGCTGCGAGATAGCTAATAGTGGCTAATTTTTTTTTTTTGAGACAATAATTATTCATTAAAAAATTATTCAATAATAGGTAAACCGTGTGCAGCTACCCTTAGATGTTGAATTTATTTTACAAATTTAAGTGAGACTCACTTGAGGTCGACCTTATCCATTAAAAAAGAATCATCAAAATCGGATGACTCTGCCAAAAGTTATGAGTGGTCATACATAAAAAAAATATAGGTATACCTGTGGGTATACCTAACTATATACACGACGAATTGAGAAACTCCTCTCTTTTTTCGTCGGTTGAAAAGTTAAAATTGTAAGATCAAGATTCAAGATCGTCGATAGGTCAACTGTCTTACTATGCTCCGTGGTCTAATGATTCATTGATCGAAATTAGGAAATTATAGGTAAATAAAATCAGGCATCTTCGCGTCGTTCTACAAGACGAAGAGAATCATAATTTTAGGTAAGTACATAATAAAGCAAGGACGTAAGACATAACCAAACGCAAGCCAGGATTCTACCTAGGTAGGTATGTCCAGCAGTGGAGAATGGAGTTTAGCTGACCACGACTTATTTACAAGGCAAGCATTTCAGTTAAGTATAAAGTTTTATTAAATAGTTACCCTTTATAATATGTACCGCCTGTTACGAAAGTTATAGTTAGCCCCAGACAAAATCAGAGGGGTGCTATAAGTTCGACGTTTGTATCTGTTTGTTCCCTCGTAACTCAACTCCACGAATGGACCGATTCTGATGCGATTTTGTCTGTTTGGAAGCTAATGTGGTCGAGATGGTTTTTATAGCTTTAGGTAATTTATGAAGATTTGTTCAGGCGTTTAAAAATATTCAGCTCTTTTCCTACTTGATATTTGATAGAGGTATCATCCAAACTTTCACAGGTGCGACTGATTTGAAATTCGGTGAACCTAATTTTACTTCGGATTATTTCCAAGACATGGTAGCTTTGAGATGATGCTGAAGAATCAAGTAAGCTGTGGGAAACCCAAACAGTATAACATACAGCAAATATAGTGTGTTTGGGCTCATTAAAATGGTGACAATGAGTAGGTGTTAGATAAATGATGATTGTGGATGGAAGGGGAGCTAATGATGGAGCAGAAAACGGGGTAACTGGGCATTGGCTCTCCAGCAACACTTCCTGAAGTCCTCGCCGACCTGGATGGCCTGCTTTGATTCTGGAGTAAGCTCGGCCGGCTGGAGTGATCCGGCGAGGAGCCGTACCGGTGGAATCAAGCAAAACGGGCGACTATCGCCTACTTGCGGAGACAATTCCCAGGAAATGAATATGATTGTCGCAAGCAGCGATAACATTTGTATAACTATAAGTTTACGTAGAGAGTGATGCAGACAACACTCTAGGAAGTCTTGGCTGGCCAATTAACTCTAATTCTCCTTGCTTACCTATTGTGAAATCAGCTAATAATTACTTACTTATTGTATTGCAAAAAATATGCCTTATAATAAAGAAAGTAACGTATGACTGGAATATCTTGAAGCCCTCCCTGTATAAGACAAGGTGCCAGGTAATGTATTCACCCTATTATCTATATCTAATTATGAATATCGATCTTTTTATGACGGTACTTTTAATCCCCTTGCTGTTATTATAAAAGACAAGTAGATCGGTCCAAAGATCGAGTAGCCTCCGCACCGCCTTCGCAACCCCGCCGGAGATTGGTTATAGCAAACTAAAGACTGGAGTAGTTCGTGAAGCGATTTTCTTCAGTATTTTTGGTATTAACCATCTCGGGGCGACCTATCCACCTGTAACCCTTTTTTATTTTAGTGAGTCCCAAAGAAGAATTCGTTTTACCACCATAGCATATACCATAACGACAGTTGGAAATCTTGAAATAGTAAAATGATGTGAATTCGGTGCCAAAATATTGACATAAATTCTGCAATTCCTTCGCTTATTTTTGAATATTCGCGTGTGCCGACTGCTATTTTAACATGTGTGATCCTGTTTTGCAGGTAACATATAATTAAGCCATAAACAGACATGGCAATCACAAGCATGGACCCCGGACCCGGCGTTGCCGCTTTGCAGGCGTGGGGCGGACAGGCGATGGCTTACGGCAGCAACGAGACCGTTGTCGACAAAGTACTCCCAGACATGCTGCACCTCGTCGACCCTCACTGGTAACCAGATATTTTATTTTGAGCGATTACGTGAAGGCCTAATGGTGCAGGGTCGTGTTCTGTGGCGATCATCTCAAGAGATCTATGTTTAACAGTGGACGCCATAGTCTGAGATGACATCGTTCGATGAGCCAAGGTTTTGACTTGAGATTAATTGATGAACTTTGGAATGCAATTGATATTTCAATCTTATTGTTTTTTTTTTTTTAATAATTTTTATTAATTAATCTTATTGAACTTATTTAATTTTATTTTGATCCATTTTAATGCACAAAAATAGTACAAAAGGCGGACTTAATGCTAAAGCATTTTATTTAACGTCATTGTAACTGTATTTTGTCATGAACTTTATTATAATATACTCGAAATACACGTTACTGCTGCGATAGATTCATTTGACGAGGCAAAAGCACTTTGCAAAAGCTTATTGATTTTCTATTCTATTCTACAGGTATCAGTATCCACCAATGAATCCACTTTGGCACGGCTTACTCGGTTTCGTGATGGCCATCTTAGGCTTCATTTCCATTACCGGTAACGGAATGGTCGTATACATCTTCACAACCACAAAGGTTTGCATTTCACCAAATAACATATGATTCCTACAGTTGATTTTAGTCTTATCTTATGATTTCTTATTCCAGTCCCTCAAAACGCCATCAAACATTCTCGTCGTCAATCTAGCATTTTCCGACTTCCTCATGATGCTAATAATGTCGCCTCCTATGGTGGTAAATTGCTTCTACGAAACGTGGGTGTTCGGTAAGCATAAATAAAACGAACGTTATACGTACGTTAAATGTTTTTATACGTTAACGTATAAAAATATTTTAGACAGCAATTCAGTCAGTTCTCTTAGGAGTAACAGTTGTTACGGGATTGTCTAAAAAATAATCCATCATTTGTAGATTAACCAATAGCGAGAGTACCATCTCTATAGCTATTGGTTAAAATGCACTGATGCAGCAAGAACACCATAAATTCAGCCAATCAGAGATGATTGCGATCGTCACACTGATGCAATCATTTTTAGATAATCCTATCCTACTACTCAGTATCGTCCCATAAAAATATGATGTAATTTTTGTCTGTTTTTTTTAAATCAAATCTACATCCGAAGATTTACCATTACACGCGCTCTTAACGGCTAAAATGCATTGTAATTTCAGGACCCTTGGCATGTCAACTATACGCATGTGCGGGTTCACTATTGGGCTGTACATCGATCTGGACGATGACGATGATCGCCTTCGATCGTTACAATGTAATCGTGAAGGGCATCGCCGCCAAGCCAATGACGATCAACGGAGCGATGCTACGAGTATTGGGCATCTGGCTGTTCTCCTTGGCGTGGACTGTTGCACCAATGTTTGGATGGGGCAGGTAAGAAAATTACACATATGCAAGTATACCACATAAGCACCATATTTGAACTTTAGTTTTTACTTTTGTAAGCCACTAGGTTTTGCACACGACTTCTCCCAAGAAGTCTAGGGTTCCCCATTGAAGGAGATACCTAGAAACGATAAAAAGAAACACACTTTTGGATTTATCGCAACTTTATCATTGTACCCATGAAAAGAAAAATTCTTTCTGGAGTTCAACAATATACTTAATAGTTTCTTTCTGTTACAGATATGTACCTGAGGGCAACATGACCGCCTGTGGAACCGACTACTTGGACAAATCTTGGATACACCGCAGCTACATCTTGGTCTACTCTGTTTTCTGCTATTACTCGCCTCTCCTTCTCATCATCTATTCTTACTTCTTCATTGTACAGGTGCGATATCGCTTTAAAATTTTAACATTAACGGTAGTTCAGATAATTTGTTGAACATTTCGTTAAATAAGTAATTAAAATCAAACCTTGCTAACTAATTATAATTACCTACCTATTAATAATTATGTGTGCAATTTTGAGGATAATGCAGCAGGAATTTTGCAATGCTACAATGCATTAAGACCGGCTGTGATTTGTGTGAACCTTAAATCATAATATACTTACCTATTTTAATTTCCTTAAACAGGCTGTAGCAGCTCACGAGAAGGCAATGAGGGAGCAGGCAAAGAAAATGAACGTTACATCTCTCAGGTCAGGTTCAGACCAGGCGAACACGAGCGCTGAATGCAAACTGGCTAAGGTAACTTGAGGATCCGTTGATACTTACCTAAGTGTACAAATATAGCATTTTATTTTGACATCCGTGATGGCATAGAGATAAAACTTCTGCTTGATTTTCAGATTTCGAGGTTCAAATCCCAGGCAGCTCTCACTTTTTGGAGCTTAGTAGAGCCTTCATATAATTAAATATTTACTTATCACTTGTGTTATCGGGTTAGGAAAATCTCGCAAAACTTATAATAATAAAAACCATTAGACCCTTCTCACTCTGGTGCCCAGTTTAGTGGATAATGGGCTGAAATGATCCTCGCTATAAAAACAAAATAATAGTTTAATTCTAAATCTAATGTGAATCCAAGTTCACGAGATGAAGCTAGGAACATTTTGTCTGGTGGGAGGCTTTGGCCGTGGCTAGTTACCACCCTACCGTCAAAGACGTGCCGCCAAGCGATTTAGCGTTCCGGCACGATGGCGTGTAGAAACCGATAAGGGGTATGGGTTGAATTTACACTGCTATACCCCTTCCAAGTTAGCCCGCTACCATCTTAGACTGCATCGTCACTTACCATCAGGTGAGATCGCAGTCAAGGGCTATCTTGTCACCGAATAAAAAAAAAAAAAAAAAAAAAAAAAAAAAAAAAAAAAAAAAAAAAAAAAAAAAAACAAAAAAAGAATGTAGTTATAATTTTAAAAAAATCATAAAATATGATTTCATAAAATCATTTTTAACTATAGCTACAAATGTTCAATGATTCTTGTTGTTTAATCTTGTCTTAGGTGGCATTAATGACCATCTCGCTATGGTTCATGGCGTGGACACCATACCTAGTCATCAACTACTCCGGCATCTTCGAGACCATGCAGATCAGCCCTCTGGTGACCATCTGGGGATCTGTCTTCGCCAAGGCTAATGCCGTCTACAATCCCATTGTATACGGTATTAGGTAAGTGGAACAGTAGGGAAAAAGAGAGAAGGAAGAAAGAAAAGTGATTACTTGGAAACCTGACAGATACTTAATACAAAAATTGTCGAAATATCAAAATTAGTATGGGTTCAATTAAATTGCCTTAAACGCCCTTCCAAGTTAGCCCACTACCATCTTTAACTGCATGTCACTTACCATCCGGTGAGATTGTAGCCAAGGGCTATCTTGTTAAGAATTCAAAAAATCGGTTAAACGTTACTTGGCAATGGTGAAATTGACACTACTTACGCTCGTTTTTATCCACTATATCTTAAATCATCCCCTAAGTAGAAAGTCTCTTTACATAAGTAGCACCTTAATACGATTACTACTCAATGTTACTCATTTCCACCTTTAGGTATCCCCTAAAGGTTCGTGAAAACGAAATAGACAGAAAGTGTCACCTTACTTAGCTTAGATAGCCCGTAAAAGTTAGGGGGAACGTCGGTGAACGCGGACATAAGCGCAATATGTCGGTTGCAGCCACCCGAAGTACCGCGCCGCGCTGTACGCGCGCTTCCCCGCGCTGGCGTGCCAGCCGTCGCCCGACGAGACCGCGTCCGTGGCGTCGGCGGCAACGGCCACCGAGGAGAAGCCCTCGGCGTGAGCGACCCGCACCCGCCCCGCACCTGCCCCGCACCGACTGGCCAGCGAGCTTCACCTGCCAACGATTCTGCCGACGCGATCTTTATTATTTTTATACGTGAAACATTATTGTACAAAGTTAGTAACTTGAGCACAGCACGCGAGCCGTCCGAGTATTCAGGCCTCTTCCTTTAGCCTCTGTAGATATCGCCCTCGCGGCTCCTGCGTATTTTCTGTTCGCGTTCTGTGCTTCGAGTTGAACGTTGCACACATTTCTTATGCCTTTGTTAGTAAACATTGGCCGGCGGCATAAAAAATACAAAAAAAGTGAAGGGAACCATGTCGCTAGGCCGCCCCGGAAACCATGAGACTGCTCCCTTTAGTAATACGTAATGCAATGGAATCTCAATGACGAAAAAGACGCTTTGTATCTTGGACAAATAAAATTAACGACAGGCAAAGTGGTTTATGACCACATAAACATGACTTATCATTTCTACTCCCACAAGTATAAGTACCCTTACGAAGCTTATGATCTACCCATAAACATACACATAAATGTAGAGGGAAGAGCTAAGTCAAGCTGTACCTACTTCCATGGGAAGAGCGCTACATATACTGTTATTGTTGCTTAGTAACCGTAAATACAAACATGAACAGGCATTAAGATTTTGGCAAACACTTGGCAAATAGTTAAATTCAGAGTGATTACATTCTCTTTGGTTAAATTGCTAGCTAATGTAGCTAAAAAAGACATTAGGTAGGTAAATCAAAATGTTATTAATAACACGATTATTATGAACCCCACTTTAAAATAACGGAATTAGAGTAAGTAATTTGAATGTAATTTAAAAAACAACACTAAATATGGCTTGTAAAACATCGTTCGAACTTCACCACAACTTTCCAAAACTAGCAGAAGAATCTGGCTTCACATTTAACATGCATAAACCACGAGTTCAAATTAACTGGAATAAAATAAGTAAGTTAAAGTTATTTACTTACCTACTTTGATAATAATAATTCGACCTTAATAAAATCCGTTCAAATCTTCCCTTTGCTTTTCTTGCAGAACTTATTGATATCGAAAATCTAATTAGAGACAGAAAGTTTGTTTTAGTTGAAGAACACATCAATGATGTAAGTAAAACATCACAGCATTGGAAATAAAAATTAATGAAATAAGTATGAACATGAATTAATTTAAGTATAAAAATATTATTTTTATAAATTAATATACCTATCTATTCTTGACATTAATTTTGTTGACATACATTAATTACTTAATAGATTTTAGATTGTGTGCTAGAATCGGAATTCGATGTGAGGATTCTCGATGAAGGTGTTTTGAAGATATTTCGTCTGGCGCAGTTGGCAGTCGAATACCAACAATTTTGTCGCCATTATCTTGATCGTAGTGTTTTCATTCTACGGGAAGAAGTAACTAATTTGTTACAGGTGGGTAAAAAGGCCTTTTTCTCTACTTATTTTAATTAACGTAAGTATCCTCTCTAACAAAGTCATTCCCTACATATTTACTGAGCCAAAATATTTTGTTAACCTTTTTTTCAGGAACTTGATGTTACAAAAAGAAATCTGAGAGAAAAAGAAGAGGAAAACAGAAAATTAAAAAGAAAATCTAAACATTCAAATAGAAATTCGTTACCTTATGGTAATGAAAATATAGCCACAATGATTTTGAAAACGCTAAATCAAAATAAAGGAGAATTATATGCGTCTACGTCACATATAGATTTAATGCAATACAATAAATGCAATTATTGTGAGAAGGTTTTTTTGAACCAACTTTATTTAAAAAGCCATATTTCCAGAAGACATGGCGATGTCCTTGAAATACCCCAGCGAGATACGACTGAGGGAGAAAAAAATAATGACATCAATACAAAATTAGCTGTCGAAGTTGATGAGCTAAAAACGAAGCTAAAGCAAATGGAAGATCTAATTGCAAGCACATATAATGCTAAAGTCCAAACCACTATTGATGGGACTTTACAGCCGGATAGTATTAAGAAGGATGAAATTAACAGTGGCAAGAAATATGAAAAGGAAATGAAGGATGCTGAAGTTTCAACTAACGAGGATGGTTACATACTTGATAAAATTCAGGAATGGAAGAAAGAAGAACACGAAAAATATAACGAAGAACTGAGTTTGTTGCGAAAACAAATTATAGAAATCATCAGTGCTAAAGAGAAACATGAAAATACACCCGCACAAAATGATTTAAAGATGATGGAGCAATTACACGCTACTATAAAACAGCAAGGACTTGAAATATTAGCATTGAAACAAGAACGAGTTAAAGAGGAAGGTATTGAAAAGGAAAAAAGAAAAAAGATTGAAGAGCAAATGGAATTTTGGATTAAACGAGCTGAAATGCAATCTGACGAATGTAAATCACTATTACAAAAGTTAAACGATGTTGCAACTGAGGCGCAAGAATTTCGACTTCAGGCAAACACGGAGAAAGAAAGAGCGAATCAGTTAGAAAAGTTGTTACAGAACCACCTTAACAAAACATCGCCAAAACATTCCGATAAGGTGATGGTAAATAAACCTAATGTAAGCAATAATCTATATTATTATTATTTTTGGTACTAAAGTCTTGTGTTAGTAACATGTCGTGTTATTTAGTTGTATTATGTATTCTTATCAAATTTGATGCATAATTAAATAATATCATTTTACTACAGGTAACAAAACGTGGCAATGAAACCCTACCAAGGAGAGAATTGAAGGCTACAAAAGATGTGCAAAAGAAACCTACAGCAGACGAAATGACTCTGAAAAAGCTACAACAAAAAGCACAAGAACTACTTAATATTGAACAAACAACTACATCTGATAGTTCGAGTACAAGTGAAAAAATAATTCAAATTGAACAGGTAAAAAAAGGATCAGATTGTGAAGATAATGTAAATAAAAGGGGAAAAAATGAGAGAGTTAATGAAGAAAATGTCATCAAACTAAAGCCTAAATCCACTTTAGAGACTTCTGATAAAGTGGAACCAGTCAAAAATAAACACAAGGGAAAGAAACATTCAACTGTTAAATCTAAATCTGCAAAGAGAGGAAACGGCTATGCTTATGTTCCCGGAAGGTACATTTCTTTAATGTTTATGTATGATATGTCACTTTCTATAAAAATAATCAAAGATGAACATAAAATAATAATTACATTATTGAAAAAGAAATTATTTCTAAATCAATTGTTGTAATCCTTCACAGTCCACTTAAAATAGTAAGGGCAAAAATAACTGAAGAGGTAAATCACCGCTTAATTTCTCTCGGAGTGGATCCGCTTAGCAACAGATTGCCCCAGAATGTATTCCAGAAACAACAGAAGCTATTGCAAGAACAAAAAGAGAGTAAATCTAAGGTTACTATACATTTTTTAATTATCTCACAATGTTTGTAATTTTTGGTTATTAACCTTTAAATTATTTTTTTAGAAATGGCCTTCACGTGAAAAAGTGCTGCATTCTATAATGTGCCATTTGGATCAAAATACAAATACTCCAAACACAGTTCAACAAAATGAATATTTCTCTCCAAATAAGTCTCGTAAGACTTTCAGTCTCTCTACAGTTTTATCAAATGTTAAAACGAAGGCTTTATCACTTGTAAAGTCTAATGAGCCGATTCATAAACATAAGTCTTACGATGATGTAGCGAAAAAAGCAATGGCTTTGCTAAAAACTCCTCCAGGATCTGCTCACTCTAGCCCTTTATCACTACGTCGTACAATTGTTGATTCACCTGAAAAGAAGCACCATGTTTCTTTGAAAACTAAGAATGTAAAACATCAATCATCTAAAATCAAAACAAAGAACAAGCCAGCAGAGACTAATCAGATTACTGATTCTAGTAACGAAAGCTATAATACTGATGACCAGGATAAACACGAACGGTCACCAAATATTAGTAAGGACGTCGTTAAAACTACAACAAATCATCCTATATATAATGTCGATAGTCGCAACTCTGCTTACCAAAGTAGGAATTTCCTCCACGAAAATGGATTAAAATCTGATGCAATAAATGTAACCACGAAAACATTTTTGGAAAACAAAGACAATAGCAGTGACGATGTGGAATCTATAGTAGACATATCACCAAGAAAATTTTTATCTGAGGAAAACCTTAGTAATCCCAAACAAACAAGAGGTGTTTTGAAAAATGCGTCTTCTGCGTCTTCTCTTAATAAGAAAAAGGTTTTATTCGACATGGATGCGATACAAATGAAGTCTCTGAGTGCATCTCCGTCACAAAGCATCACAGAGAAAAGCGACAGCAACGAAAAATATGGATTGGGTGTAGTTAATTTAGATACTGAGGAGTGGGATATATCAAGGTAAGTACCTACACAAAGGTCGGAAAAACAATACTTATCTTAAAATTGTACCTACCTAAGTAGGTAAGTATATAAAATGTTTGTACTATACTTTCTAAAATACTCAGGTTACGATTTTTGTTGACAGCATCGAAAATGAGCCCATAAAAACGAACGGAACCAAGATTCAACTTTCTTCGCATACGAGTCCGAAAATTGCAGAGTTAAAACAGACAATAGAATCACAACTAACAAGGCGCAATCCAAGTCTATCCACGGCTCTAGTAGGAGGAGTTGACGTCTTAGCTGCTCCAATGCAAAAGGCAGCAAGCCATGGGGGCAGTAACACTAGTCTCGGCAGCTCAATCCTAGACGACACGGACAGCGGACCAGCGCTCGAGCAAAAGACCGTCCTCAAACCAAGAACAGCATTTGGAAAAGACGACAGCGAAATAGAAATATCGGATTTGATTGATGATAAAATAGGGAACAAAAAATATTGAAATCATTGTAGCTAGGCGGATTAGTAAAATGTACTCGTAACTTAGTTTAAGTGAAATACAATATATGCATTTAAAAGTAAAAGCAATTTTCTCTTTATCTTCCTAATCCGTCAATTCTTGATGATTTTGCATGAACCGTATTGTAAAAAGAAATAAAAAAAAAGAAAATACGTATTAGTATTAGTATTAGTTAGTTACTTGCTTACCTTATTGCTTACACATCTCGGAGGAAAAAAATTTTTGGGGCTATATCTTGATGTAACACATGGATACAAAATGTGCCTATTATGAGATCTGAAAAAACGAATAAAAAGTTAAATACCACAATCATTACTTTTGGAATCATATTCAAATTTTTAAATATTTTTTTGTGTGAATCACACCAACTTTTGAGGCTACGAAAAAAAGCGCTCGTTTTTTACTGACACTCGGCCGGTCTAAGAGGGGTGTCGAAAGCTGGTCGAATACCGATATTGCGCTTTCCGGTGCGAGGTCGGCCACTGAGTGGGGTCCCAAAGACAAAATGGAGTGGTTTATATTCTCTTAGCTAAAGCCATCAGAACTTCGAACTATATGCCCCGCCTATTCTTTTTAAATAATGATAATATTATACCAGCCAAGACATGTAGGAATCAAATGTGAACGGGTATGACCATTGGGCATACACGTCAAATATGGCTATAGCTCTATGAGCCAAGATCATCATCTTCAAATTCATCAATTTGACTAATGTATTATTTTTATATGGATAGCGAGCATACGAGCAGGCGGTCACTGATGTTAAGTGATTACCGCCGCAAATGAACACTTGGAGCACCAGAGGCGCCAACAATGCTTTGCCGGCTTTACGTACTCTAATCCAGCATTGCGTATGTCCTGTGCATGGCCTTTGTAAAGGACTTCTCCCCTCAAAAAAAGCAAAGCTTTGTGTTAGGAGTGGGTACGACAATAGTACAACGGGTTGGATCGAACCTACCTTTCAGTATTCAGTCCGCACCTTTAAATTTGATAACGCAGGGATACTTTATGCATAGCTCTCTATTGCCTGCTGAGACCCTGAGCTTTCTTATGAGTTTTATCCTTAGCGACCAGTTTTTACTATCAAGTTTCCAAGCTCTCTTTTAACGATCAATGCATGAGACTAAAATTTAATGTACAGGAGGGTGTAATTAAAATTAAAAATCTGCATGGCTTTTATAACTTTTATTGAGTTTAGGTTTAAATTTACGCCTCCTTCTTTGTTTCCGTCTTGCCACCACGGATTCTTCCGGTTCTGCGAGCGGCAATAAGACCAACCTTGCGACCAGCAGATGTACCTCTCTTGACAGTCGAAGCCTTACCTGAGGAATTAAAGATATCATACTACAGTTTGCTTTACCCTAAGTATAAATATAAAACCAAAATAAAGTACAAAAGAAACAACAAACTTTTGCTATAATCTGCTTACTTGAATAATCTATACACATACACAATTTCCTGTGTAACTTGGATTACTAAGAAGTAATGCCTGTTTCTAACAGGATTATCTCATGATTTGTTACTCATGTTACTACCAGTCTTACTACCAGTACTAAGTAGGCACTCAATTCAACGAAATTCAATGTTAGGAAATCCCAGTCAATAGATTCTCGTGTAGTGTTCGCATTCATGGTGCATAGCCAAAGCGTAATTTGCGTTGCATTCAATTTAAAATATTCGTTTTTAACTGATGATGACATCAACTGAATATTCGGTAAATATCTATTACTAACTGATATCCGCGACTTCGTACGCGTGGATTGAGGTTTTTTTGGAGTCCCACGGGAACTATAATTTTTTTCGGGATTAAAAATAGCCTATGTTTTAATTCAAGGTATAGTCTATCTCCATTTTAAATTTCAGCCAAATCGGTCCAGTACTTTTTGAGCCAATTCGTTACAAACATACTTACTTACATACAAATCTTTCCTCTTTATAATATTAGTATAGATTAGTATAGAAGTATAGATTCAGCAAATATGTGTTATTCGTATTTTTTTCATCACTACCTGCAACCTTTCAGTTTTCAGTCCGCACCTTTAACCCAATTGGCATCTGTATACTTGCATCCCTAGTTTGTACCCAAGAGTATAAACTATAAACTTATACAGGTATAAGTTAAGATTGTAGGTTTAAACCGAAAAGATCACTTACCTATGTGTTGATGGTTACCACCACCGTGAGGATGCTCCACAGGGTTCATGGAGACACCACGCACGTACGGCCAGCAGTTACGTTTGACCTTGTACTTATGGTACGCACGACCCGCCTTGAGGATCGGTTTGTCAATACGCCCACCGCCAGCAACAATACCTGTCAAATTGTAAATCAAGTTAAACTTCCCAAACTTACGATAAATAGTAGAAAAATATGACTTAGACAACAGAAAGAGCCTCTGTGTAATCATAGAACATTCAGAGTAGGTAAGTAAAGGTCATCATTACCAAAACTACAAATAATAATCTACTATCACTTTAACTCAGTTACAATTAATCTAACATGGATTTTATGGCAATCATTGATCTTAACATTTTTTATTTATTAAGAATATTAGTCAAGCTGTACTTGACTTATATTATCCTCCCCCCTCCAAATAAGCGAAAAGCTTAACTCGTATCCACTCCTAGCACAAGAATATTATAATCCAAATTTCCAGACTTTTTTTTTGTAATAAATAACATTTTACTTAGTAATACCCAATTTGACTTAATTTTATTAAAATTATTCATAACGCCTTGATTCAACTGGCTTGAATCAAATAACTTTATTACCTCTAAGTTTGTAACATAAACCCATTTTTACTCACCAACCATTCCTCTGTTACTGGAGGGGAGCACTTTCTTGGCGCCAGAAGGCAGCTTGACTCTTGTTCGTTTGGCATCAGGATTGTGGCCAATGACGGTGGCAAAGTTCCCAGAGGCACGAGCTAGCCGACCCCTGTCACCCATCTTCTCTTCCAGGTTGCAGACAATGGTACCCTCGGGCATAGCGCCCACAGGCATCACATTTCCTAAACAAAACATTGATTATATGCTTACAAAACTTCTTAGTAGCCGATCGACCTTTATAAGGCTTATTATGATCAGTCATAAGTCATAACCAATGCATGAGACTTGCAAATTAGCATAGGCATTGAATGTAAGAAATAAAGGAATGAACTGAATGAAGAATTTAAAGCAAAGATTCCTCGCATGTTAGAACCTTATGTGATTAAAAAGGAAATAACTTCACTAAAAAAATCTAAATTTTATTTGACTCAAACATAAAGCCCAAATTAGACAGTTCACTTTTGGGATTTTTGCTTTCATTTTCAAGGCTTCATTGATGAGTCAACAAAAATGAACAGTGTTAACACAGACCATTCACCGTGAACAGTTTCACAGGCGATTTTCACTCAGCGACAAAAGGTTCACTGGTATCAAGCATTGTTCATCGCAAAAATGAACAATGAAATGGAGAAAATTAATTTGGGCTAGAGAAGGCCGAACATTTTCGACTGAAAAAGAGTTCTAGCTCCAGTTTTAATCTTATTTGTGCCCAATAATACTTCTAAATTAATAGGCTCATAATACCTACTTACCAACTTCAAGTGTAGCTTTCTTTCCACAATAAACGAATTGTCCTGTGTAGAGACCCTCAGGAGCAATGAAGAGCTCCTTTCGTGTCTTGAACTTGTACGGATCACGGAAGTGCACCACAGCCAGCGGGGCACCACGACCAGGATCGTGAATGATATCCTGAAGAAAAAAATTCCACAACATATTTATTAAATAAACAATTCTTATTGTGTGTTTACTGTTCAGATATTGGCAAAGTAAAAAGCAGCCAAAAAATTTGTTCATACAATCCTCTATAATGAAACTATCTCTCTATGTAACAAGAACTCTCTACTAAAGAAAATATTTTATCCCTTGAAAATTCACTTTAGAAAGTTATTTTTTGTTAGTTTCCCCATAACTTATTGAGGAATAAAAAATTGAATGTAGTTACACAAAAAGGATCCAATTCACGTCACAAATGTTTTGTTGAGGTTTGTGGGTTGGATCCTTTTTGTGCAACTATATCAAATGTGTGAAAATTAAATGACTATTGTTTGAATTCATGCTAAGTGACAGTTTAGATTGAAAACAGCTTCAGAAAGTAATGCTTTGGTTCATCAGAAAGAGCCTCTGTGTAATCATAAGATTCAGAGTAGGTAAGTGGATGTCATCATTACCAAAGCTATTACTTATCAAATTATTGGTATTTTCTTTACAATTTTATATTTTGTATCAAACAAAATGGAATCCTTTATACAGGTATAGGTATACTCAAACCATCATAGTTGTCAATTGAAAGCCACATTTGGAACAAACACATTTTTGAAGTATTTTAAATTATTTTAAGTACTCAACTGTTCTGTTTTCAGAACCGATGAAAAGATCACTCTCAGCTTAGGTGCTTAATGCAGAAAACTATGTTAAGAACAGCAGCTCTGGAGCCCGGACTCACCTTTACTACTCCTTTAATGTAACCATGACGTTCAGCATAGTCCAAGGAACGGAGTTTAGGGGCTCCTTTCCTCTTCTTCGTATGTGACACGAAGACTGAACCGGCACCTTTACGCTGAGCCCGAATAACACGACCCATAGTCACGTCCCGTTAACCCTCACTGTAAACATTTTACACTTTATTATACGAAATAATAACATTTTAAGCTTTGTGAGTTTCTTTTAAGCTTTATTTTTAACTCTTTAAATGAAATCAAACAAAATAGGCCATGATAACTTTGGATATAAAATAACATGCACGTACATTTTCAACGAGGGAAACTTCAGAAAGAATTTGAAAACAAGAATTGTCAATATTGACATTGACGTTGTAGCACAGAGCACTAATACTCCTAACGCAGCGTTGTAGTCTAACCCTGTGATCTAACCACTGACCTCTTTAATCTATGATTAACACTGGTCTTGTTGCTGTGATTTTTTTTGGACGTTGGACTTACTATGGACTTACTTGATTGACGCCATTTCGAATTTGAATGTTTTTTTGCTATTTTGGATTTCAGCAGGGCTATCGGCTAAAAATATATCAATCCTTAAAGGACAGCATCAATGTCAAAATATGGCTTTTGGCCAATCCCATTGGCTAGAAACCATATTTTGACATTGTTGCTGTCCTTTAAGGATTGATATATTTTTAGCCGATAGCCCTGCAGATTTGATCTTGTCAAATATAAATACCTAACTAATCTCTTTATTTAATTTATAATTTCATACGACACCATGGATTAACTACCTATAGAGTTTGGTACACCATTTGCGATATTATAAGTTCAAGAGACACTCGAATGTCAAAAGTGGCGCTTTAAATTGATCCATACTATAGTTAATAATTTATGCTGTCACTTGTTTATGGACTACAAGCGTAGAGAGAGAAGACATAGAGCCAGTGACGATTTCTTTCTCACTCACACTAAAAAGAGAGCAGAAATAAAGTTATTAATGTGATAAACAGAGACGCAGCTACCCAATTTTTTGTCCCTCATCGTGTAACCAGTTTTTTTCAAGGTCGCCACACTTTTGTGCGAAACAAACTGACAGTTAATAAGAAAATTTAGTATCTATGTGTGTTGCCAGCTTTAGGTACCTATACAATGTCCCGATTTTCCCTATCCTACTTATATTATAAATGTGAAAGTTTGAATGTATGTATGGCCATCCATATAATAATAATAATAATGATAGATACTAAAGAAAGATGATGGATACTAGAATATAATATATGTCGGCGATGATTAAAGTGTATTCAGTTAGATAGTGTCGGTTACTGTTCTGAATCATCCTGAAGTTTCGTTCGAATGTCCAACGACCAGTCGAGAACTGTTGGCGATCTTAAGAATTATTTTATTTACAAAGTTCTTAATTTTTAAAGCCATTTTTAAATAGCTAGAGGCAGACTTTTAATGTTTTTTTTAAATAATTATTAACTTAAACTATGAAGAGTTGCAGTTTTATACGACTGCCTGAAAAAAGGAATATACTGTTAATTTCATTAATGATGATTTTGATGACTAAATATACAATTTTTGTTGCTTTTAATTCAATAGCATTACTCGATCGAAGGAAAATTTTAACTGTTCATTACAAAAGGTTCTCATTTGTACCGATAGCAAAAGTGCACTAGAGCATATAGCTCGATCCGCCTCTGGTATTAGAGGTATTTCGGTAGCTTATGCAGTGCTAGCTACTATAGATGAGTTGACTAATCAGGGCGTGGATCTGAGGTTGCAATGGGTTCCATCGCACATAGGCTTGTCAGGTAATGAGGAGGCTGACACTTTAGCAAAACAGGGCTGTAAGGAAGGCAAAAGCGTTAAAGTTATGGTCGACTATTCCGAGACACTACCAAAATATAGAAAAGAATGTTACAGAGAATGGAAAGAGTATTTTGACAAGTCATCTCTAGAAAAAGGGGTATGGTATAGAACGCTGCAGTGTGAGCCTCCTCATGTACCTTGGAGCAGTTATACTAGGATGAAAAGAAAATATGTAGTGTTGGCACATAGGCTTAGATCAGGACACATTCCAACCAACAAATTCGGTTACCTTATGGGAAAAACATCTTCCCCTAACTGTGACGTTTGTGGCGTCCTGGACGATGTGCACCATTTGTTGGTGGAATGTGTCCGATATCAGTCTGATAGAAACCGGTTAATGGAAGATTTAAGACTGAACAGACTGCACGTTGGTGTCTTTCATAATTTATTGGCAAATCCAAATTCTGACGAAGCGTGCAGTTTGTTCAGTCTATTCATGTGTAAATAGTGTTTTAGTTTTATATTTTGTTTAGGGTACGATAAGGCTGACATACGTTCTAACGTAAAAGCCTTCAATTAAAGATTTAAAAAAAAAAAAAAAATATTTTGTGTAACATTCTTACTAGTAACGAAAAAAAATTTTCCTTTGTGTTACATACATCTTTTTTCAAAGTTCACATATGCTAAATTTCTATTCGGCATTTCAATATTTTTTTTAAGGAGCAAATAATTATCTAGTGAATTGGTCGTATGAAACTACATTCAAAAACTTTAGTATAAAAAAAAATATTTTTAAAAAACCGACTTACGTGTACAAACTAAAATTATTTTATACTTTTAAGTGCTGGTTGAAGTTAATATTGTGTGCAATAAAGAATAATAAATTCTTTATTGCACACAATATTAAGATATATGTAAAAAATAGAAGCTTACCCTAATAGGTATGTCTCTCCCAGACAACCTTATATGTGTAGGTATGTTATTTAAAAAATAAAACAGTTCAGCATCTGTTTTGTCGTTTTATTTAAAAATCCTGGGAAGAATTTTCCATCTAATTTGGGGTACTAGGGGAGTGCAGTTATTGTGGCAACATTAAACTCGAACTTGTCATGTGACGTCATCGTTACGTCATGTTATCTCTATTTCAGTCGCGGTTACACAGTACCTTGGTCTATTGCCTTCTCTGTCTACGACTACAAGTCTTTGAGTTTGACAGATTAAACAAAACCGAGACAAAAACCCAAGTGCCCAAACATATAGTAGGTACCACGTAGGTAGGTACCTACCTACGTCACAGATATCCCACATGGCTGTGTACTTTTCTGGTCTGTGTGTGTACCTACCTACCTATTTTTTATATATAGGGTGACCAACCCAATTGCTAGCACTGCACCAGTATATTCGCACTTTAGCAAAAAAGATTAAAATATAAGTTTCTGATTGTAGTTTTTAAATTTTCAGATTAAAAAATATTTAGGGGAATTCATATTTTTCACAATCGAAACCTTTCTAATCTGGAAAGTTTTAAAATGACGTCAGTATTGTAGTTGAAAGATATTGTTCTGGAGTTCCTGAAGTTTTCGGCCATTTTGACTGATCGACTTACCCGTCAGTACTTAATCCCGTATGTGCTAATAATTGGGGACTGGGTCATTTTTCAATTTTATTTCAAATTCTTGTTGATTTAAGAAAAAAATCCTTAAAAAGTTCTTTAATTATATATTTTATTAAACAAGTAACCTTATGAACAGAGTGATTTATAGGATTTTGTTAAATTTATATTTAAAAAACATATTTGAAATTAGATAAACTCTTAAAGTGCCCATAATTGGGTCTGCCACCCTAGGTACCTACCTACCTATATGATTTTTACCACAGACAATAACACTTTTTACCACAGATGATAACACTTAAATAAGTTGACGTACAATACACAGACTATATCTTCGTTTAGTTCATCGAATTAGTATGTAACAGAATCTGCAACAACGTACAAAAAAATTATAAGATAAAATCCTTAAGGATAAAATAAAAACATTACGCAGGGAAAAAATTAGATTATGTATGTAACTCTTTAGATGTATCTCACAAACATATAAGAGTTATATGTTTGTGATGTATCTACCCAAATACCTACCTAATCTAAAATAGGAGCTATGAACCACAATATGAACTGCAAATGAAGCTACCACAGATGACAGAGTACACATTGTATACACGATTGAATAGGTGACCTATTGATATTTGATAGCAACTTTCGATACCTACCACAAACATATAAGAGTAAGTATTACTCTTATATGTTTGTGATACCTACATATTACCTACCGATCTAGCCCCGAGCAACCCCTAGCCCTTATTGTGATCGAAGCCATAGCCACTGAGATAGGAAATAGCCCCCTGTTTTCTCACACGTATATTGAACAAGTGTAATTAATTTAAAATACCCTGACATGAGAATCTATGGCTGGTTTTCTGCTTCATCATCAGATCCTCCTCTTCGATCCTCGATCATCTTCGATTCATTGAGACCCTAATGAGTCCAAAAACACTATGTCTGCTATATGTATAATAAACTACCTACCTGATATCCGCAACTTCGTTCGCGTGGATTGAAGTTTTTCTGTTCCCGCTGAATCTCTTTAATTTTCCGGGATAAAAAGTAGCCTACGTCCTATTCCAGACCATAATCTATCTCTGTGCCAAATTTCAGCCAAATCGGTTCAGTCGTTGCGACGTGACTGAGTAAAAAACACAACTTTCGCATTTATAATATTATATAGTAATATATAGTAATTAATAGGATAAGCCTCAATAGCCCAACGGTTAAAGGTATGTACTGAAAATAGGTCTCAGGTTCGAACCCCACCCGTTGCACTATTGTTGTACTAATTCCTTACACAAGCTTTCCGCTTATTTGGAAGAGATAGGAGGATATTATTCAATTCATTGCTGAGGAGTTGGATAACCCGCAGCCTGCTCGATGCTGCAGCGTCAGCTTAAAACCTAAAATACCTAAATAGATAGGTGTCTTCGACCACAGAAAAATAAGAGGTACAATACAAAATTTTAAATCGATCACACCAGTTAAGGTTTGGAAGACTCTTTAATCAAATAGAAAATGAGTTGATGATCTTCAAACACCTAAGCAGATCTTCGTAAATTGTAGCTATAATATCCATCTGGATCAAGCTATCTTCCAACAGAAAAAACCGCATCAAAACCGGTAAATTCTTTAGGGAGCTACCAGGGAACAAACAGACATACAAATACACAGGATAGTTACCTCCACACCACCTTATTGCATCGCGGGTTAAAAATGTCGTATACGTACCTATGCCGTATCAAAAATCGATGGCTTTCGGTTTGAGATCTAGGGTTTTTGAATGTATCATAAATTGAGAAAATAACTTCCTTTAGATTTGTTATAATGGTAAGCAACTAAGCACTAAGCAGGTAACTTACCGCTGAGCAACGTACTTTTCTGTGTACAGTTGTATAGGTAGGTAGGGTGATTTCGGGGGTTACGCGACCGGGGTCAGTTAGCCGACCACTAACAGGTCCTACGGCATTAAAACGAAAATAATAAGAATTCTATTCTTCTTTTCCAAATGAAATTCACTTAAGTAAAGAGGGGGATAGACCTATTAGTTTTACCTACAATAGTTGGCAGCTTTGTGTTTACCCGAAAGCAAACAAATCTTAGTTCAATCCGCCGCTCATACTTTCGGCGCGTACACGTTCCCAAAACAACGAAAAAAATAGTGAGTAAGTGAAGCGTTCGAGGTAAGTAGATCGTGATGTATTTATTTGAGTCAATTTTTTAATGTTCTATTAAGTGGATATATATATGTTTTACGTTATTTGTACATTTATTACATGTAATATACAAAATCAGGTAAAAAAATTGAATGGTCGCTAACTGAAATTGGAATTATCCAATAACTTCAGTTGGCGACCACCTGGCCGCCAATAGACATTTAGAAAGAAAAACATTTATTTTTATTCTTTATAGACTACAAATCTAATTCGGAATTTAATCACTTTCAATTTAATTTGTTTATTTTTATCCGTGTGTCTTTTAGTTTACGACCACCAAATTATTATTATAAAACATCTTAAAATGTATGGGTATCAAGTGGTCGCCAACTAAAAATGAGTAAATTAATAAGTGGGTTTACGACCATTTGCAATCACTACTTATAATCTTATCTGTTTTTTGCATAATGTAGGTGTTTAATATATAAAATTTTCATTACAGATGTCCTCCACAAACCGTATTAGAAAATAACACCGGCTTATTCCCAAAGAGATCTGGAATGTGCTTTAAAAATATAAGAGAAGGAGGACACGGTATTAGAAAAAAATGTAAAATGTATAACATCCCGAGATCTGATGATCTGATGATTTGATTCTAAACTTTTGTAATTGTTGTTTAAAGTGATATTTTTAATTTTGTACTTGTGTAGGAAAATGTATTATACTTGCTAAGATTCATTTAAGCTTAAGCTTGAATATTAAAGTGTACCTTTGATCTCATGAAAAAATGTGTTTTAATAATTTATTAAATGTATGAATAATAAAGCATGAATAATAATTATTTTTTAAACATTAACACGTTCATATTTTTTATTTTTAATTAATCAAATTTAGTTTTCCCTAGCAAATCGAGAGGTCGCCAACTAGATAAGGGGGCAGTCGTCAACTAGCAAAAGTGGTCGCCAACTAGCATTTCACATAGTTTTTAAGATTTATTCAATTTAAAATGTTTTCACAACTGTAATTCTTATTTTTTTACTTTTAAATATAACTTGACAATATCTAGGACCCCGTCATATAACTTTAATACATGTGCTATGGGTGCAACATACTTAAATATTGACGTAAAGTTGAATATCCCGCTAATCGGTCGCCAACCGGCGAAATCACCCTACTCCAACAAGTCACGTTGCAAGCGGCGTGGATTCGTAAATCGTGATGGTATGGCACAACCTATTAAAAGTATGATGAATAGGCAGATCTTAAAAATACAAAAAGTAAATACCTACACAGATTTTAGTGAGAGTAAATAGTCGTAAATACCAACAGAAAAAGTTTATAAATAAAAAACAATGTTACACACAGTACCTATATGAATTTTATGTTTAATAAAAATGTAATTATTATATCACAAGACGTCGGTATTTGTTATATTAGTTATACATACTGATTTGTATGTATCTTCTATATGATATATACGTAGTAGTTCGGGTACATGGGCTTGTTGGTCACGTTGCAAGCGGCGTGGCTCATCATTATTTACCCACTGCAAGTTATAACAGGTAGCCACGCCCCTTTCCGAATCGAATAAATGCGAAGCGATGCTGATTAAACTTCACGCTCTATGTGTAGGGTGTGCAAAAAACAGACGTGATAATTTAAATCAATTAAGTATACAATATTATTGAATAATAAAAAATAATGTGCTGCTTAAACTACTAATAATGTACTTTTGACGAGAAGTCACACGACTTTATTATGAAATAAGTTTTATTACATACTAAAATATTATTTTTATATAACTTTATTCATAAAAAATAAGTCTGTGAAAAATTGTATGAGATTTCGAAATAAACACCTGTTGTTAAACTCTTAAATATATTAGGATTATTTTGAACAGTAGGTAAATTTTTAAACATTAGCGAAAATGTGTCTGAACACACATTTTTAAAGTTTGTCTGTTGACCGCTCTTGAGTTTATAACCAACGTTGACCGGGCTAATCACAGGGGCTAATCTTTGGAATTCGGAACCGATTTTGACGGGACTTTCACAGGCTGCTAAAAGATTATATAGGTAATGGAATGAGCTAGGCTACTTTATACCCCGGAAATACCCCGTTTTACGGATTGATTTTGATAAAATTAAGTACAGGGATAGCTTACATGTTGCGTCCTTCTACGCAATTCTGAAAAATGATTGTTATTATAGCAAACATTTTTGGCTTTTTATTTTATTTTTTATTAAAGTGTTAACCTACACTTAAAGGAAATATCCTAATAGATACTAATATAGGATAATAGGGCGCGATTCCTAGAGAGATGTGGATTCGAATCCCGCCGGCGGCCTCGGAAGTTTTGATATGATGAATCTATTAGGATTTTTGGCTTTAACTATAAAATGCGGTAACTGTGTAAAAGACGAAGGTGTGACACAATTTATAGATGGTTCATTAACAAAAGGAAAATAAAATAAAAATAATAAAAAAGGAATGCTAACGCTACCAACAATTATTAACCCAAATGTTAGTGAAGTTAGTCACAGGTGTATCCGTCGGCTGCACGTTGGCTGTCGCTATCCAACCTGAAGTTGAAGATATAATTTATGCCAGCGAGTTGAGTTGAGCTGTGTTTATTGATATCGACGTAGTTTTTAATTTACATAATTTCTAGAAACTGCTGTAGCTACATTACAAAATACAAATTACAAACATTGTGAAGTGATTACTCTGATATCGACATAATAGTTGATAGAAGAGAAGTGATTCTACTGCTAAACTGAACACAGTGTGTGTATACGAAATTGGTTAGTTAAAATTCTAAGTGAGAAATGAATTTGTTAATTACGTGGTGTACTAACAATATTTTAGAACTAACGTGATAATAGTGATAACACATTTGATTCATACGGTTTAACAATATATTGTGCATTTGTTTTTGAAAATGGAGAATAACAGGCTTTAAGTGAGGAATATTGTTAAGTTTAAGTATCTCAAAAGAATATTAATTATAAATCACTGGTGCAGAACCAATTACAAGGTGAGTAAAATAATATCATAATTTACTAATTTTAAATTTTTGTTAATAAAGTACTGAACCACATCTACAGTACAGTTTTATAGATAGAAGGAGTAGCTGTTAAACAGTTACAGTATACAGTACACAGGTACAGTAAACAGTACCTCGATTGATTGAAGATTGATAGACAGACAATCAGTGGCGTGCGCAGGATGTACTACAGGGTAGGCAGATGATACAAAATGGAAAAAATCTTCGGTGCGAATTAAAAAAAACTTAAGGGTAGGCATTGTACAAATTATAAAAAGCCTACCCTTAAGTTTTTATAACTCGTACTGGCGATTTTCTCCATTTTATATCATTTTTCCGCATTATGCCTACCCTGTGTGCACGCCACTGCAGACAATGCATAGGAGATTTGAAAAAATAATGGGCAACTTAACAACAAGACCATATTTTTTCAATTATAATTGATTGTGCAAAAAATCGATAATTATCGATTGCCGAATTTATTATATTTTTATGTGTATTAGTTACATATTAGTTACTTAATAAATATAAGACCATAATGCACTTATATTCCAATGATTTGGCATTGTCTCCCTATATAGTTCAAATACATCATGTATTTGTCGTATGTTTAATTGTTTTGGTTGAGTAGTATATGTACACACAGTGAAGTCTAGATATAATAGGTACTGCAGCATTTGTTCATTACCTATGTTACTACCAGTTAGTATTTTTGCCTGTGTTACTATTAGCTGCCTCAGTTGTAACATGGGAAATGTGCACTAAATTCAAATAAATGGGTAAACTAAGGTTTTAAAGTTTTCAGAGGAATATTTTTAAACAATAGAATAACACTGAACATTGAATAACTAGTTTACTAAAATTTTTTTTTCATTCCATCTAATTGAAACCTTGTATAGGTATAAAGGAGCAGCAATGTTTTTATTGGGTTTCTGGATTTTAATGTGATTTCTTGAAACTTCGCATAAAACTGTAATTTTCAAAACTTAAACTCTAAATCGTAATCCCATGGGTAAGAAGACAGATCAATAATTTCATAAATTCAAAACAATGGCAAGGGTTAATTAATGGCTTAGGGCCAGTGCAGACACAATGCTTTAAGCAGTGGCATTAAGCTTCTGAAAAGTCGCACTGCTCTTTGATTCAGGTTCTATTTAATATAGCACAGTTGTTAGTTCAACATCAAAAGTCAGTGATTTAACCTTTTTAACAAAAAGAGCATTAAGTTATACAACATGTAATGAAACTCTGAAATAATACTGAAGGAGGTGAATGTGCTCATGAAACTGAATAACTTTTCCCAAGGAACCTAGGTCGAAATATGAAAAAAAAATTTTTACCTCCTATAGGAAATCAATCAGCTGATTGTCAATATTGTATACACATTTTTTTTTTCACATTTCGACCTATGTTCCTTGGGGAAAGTTGTTCAGTTTCATGAGCACATTCACCTCCTTCAGTATTATTTCGGAGGTTCATTACACTATTGTATAAGTTAGAGATATAAGTTTATAATTGTAAAATTGTTTACATGTTTGTATTGTTTTGCATTAGCTGCTACTTTGAAAACTGAACTGCCGAAAGAAAAATCTGAAATATGGTTAAATACCAAAGACAGGCAAAAGTTGCCAGTCATATAGGAATTGCAGCAAAGGTGTTAAATATCTCAGAGAGGGATATATTTGTAGGCAGAGATGTCGGTGACTTAGTTATGTCAGCTGCCGCGAAGACGCTGCCGGCGTCGATCCCGAGCGCTGCCACCCCTCCGCTAGTACGCAGTCCCAACGGGAAGCACACCGTCCACTGGTTCCGGAAAGGACTCCGGCTTCACGACAATCCAGCTCTACGAGAAGGCCTCCTTGACGCCAAGACATTCCGATGCGTCTTCATCATCGACCCCTGGTTTGCCAGCTCGTCTAATGTTGGAATCAACAAATGGAGGTACGCATAGTATAGTAGAGCAACACGTGAGGTGCGGGGGGCATTCCCCGCATGCTATGATCATGGAACTTCCACATACTTGTGACAAACAAGGGCAAAATGCAGCCAATGAGATCAAGTGAAAGCGCTTGCAAGCATTAACAAGCACCTGGGTGTTTGATTGGGTACGTGCTGGTGATTTTGTTTGTCATGAGAGTGAGAACATACCATTGACCCAGCCTGGGACCAAACTACGGCGTACATGGAGCCCCCCCCGCACTTTATACGTCATGGTTCTAGTTGGCAATGTCAAGTCTCCTAGAATGTGTAGTATGTTAAAGTGTCCAGTGTTTCGTATTTAAAGACGATTAATGAATATCAACCCTTTCCGGCTTTAGATTTCTTTTACAATGTCTGGAGGATTTGGACAGCAGTCTGAAGAAGTTAAATTCGAGGCTGTTCGTGGTAAGAGGCCAGCCCGCAGACGCGCTACCGAAGTTGTTTCGCGAATGGGGAACCACGGCGCTTACTTTCGAGGAAGATCCTGAACCTTACGGGCGCGTGCGAGACCATAATATTATGACGAAATGTCGAGAAGTTGGCATCACTGTGACTTCACGGGTTTCTCACACTCTTTATAAGTTAGACAAGTAAGTTGTTTCATTTTTGTACCCATACTGATAGTATAAAAATGCGAAAGTAATTTTTATTGTATGTTTATTACCTTTTTGAACCGGACTTTGTGAAGCAAAGAAGATAGCTTTTTTCCTAAAAATAAAAATAAATGTTTTCATCGAAATTCCCGAAAAGATCCCCGTAACTGCCTCCTCTATGCATCCACTTATCTTCATCAGTTTGAGTTGTTTTGGCACAGAGATAGTATTGTTCTGTAGAGGTTCACGAGTGAATCGGTATACTTTTCTCGTGGCAGTTCTACTGGAGGCTGATATGGGATATTTTTAATTCGAGGATTCTTTTGCGGGCGGACATTAACTAATATTTAATATTTATGAATATTAATTACCGAAACTCTATGGAATATACTTCATGTGATGCTTGATGTATTGTGATATATTATAAATCAGTATGGTTTGTTTTTTAGCATTATAGAGCGCAATGGTGGCAAGGCTCCTTTGACGTACCACCAGTTTCAAGCGCTGATTGCGAGCATGCCGCCGCCGCCGCCGGCTGAGGCGGCCATAACAGTACAGACGCTCAATGGCGCTGTCACCCCTCTTGCGGACGATCACGACGACCGCTTTGGCGTTCCCACTCTTGAAGAACTTGGTTCGTGAAACTCATAACGTTTTTTAACACCCGAAAAAGAGGGGTGCGTCTGTCTGTTCCCTCTTAGCTCCCCAACAAATGGATCGATTTTGATGTGGTTTTATCAGTTTGAAAGCTAACGTGATCGAGATGGTCACATAATTTATGAGGATCGGTCTGGTTATGAAAGGGTCTTACAAACTTTCACAGGTGCCACAGTTACTTCCGATTATTTCCAATGCATGATAACATTGAGCTGATGCTGCAGCATCAGTAGTCTGCAGGGCCCAAGACAACCCCTCAACTCAAAGCAGATAAAATTAATAATGTTTTTGGGCTCATTAGAATGGTCTCAATGATGTTAGATAGATGATGATCAAGGATCAAGGATCTATAATGGAGCAGCAAACTGGATAACAGGATGTCGGGTATATCGTACATAGTCCAGCCATAGATTCACAATATTATGTCACAAGAAAATAAATAAAATGTCGGGGTTGTCTTAAGTTAAGGGTCCAAAAAAGGATGTTTTCAATTCGTCGGAATCTTTTTTTTTTAAATATATTCCCCGATTAGGTACTCGAAGACACCTGGGCCCTGGACCGATTTGGTAAATTATTTTTTTTGTTTGAAAGGGTATACTTTCCAGGTGGCCCCATTGTTATCAGGATTTAATGATGGGATCCTGGAGAAATCGGGGAAACTCTTCAAATTTTATAGATACAATCGATGTACTTTGTAGTGGCGTTTGAAGTCGGTTTGGTAAAAATAATTTTACGTTTATATTATTCTTACAATAATTTGTAGGTAGGTATATGAGCAATTTTATTACGTCGCACAATCTCCAAGTTTCCCCTTTGTTAGCATCTAAAAACATTCAGATTTCAGAAACGTGCCTAAACACGTGCAGAGTCAGCCGTCAGGTTAGCTTTATAAGCCTTCGTTCGCGCGGCAGCTTTTCCAACGGCTGGTGTCAAGTAAAATTATGAGAAAACAGGAATAATTTTTAGGGTTCCGTACCCAAGGGGTGTCAACGTGACCCTATTACCTACTCTAAATCCTCCGCTGTCCGTCCACCCGTCCGTCAGCGGGCTGTATCTATCTCATGAGCCGTATAACATAATATGTACCTATTTCTATTCCCGTTAGCTATTTAAATCAGATTTATTTAATCGATTTGTCGGTGCCGAACTTTAAGAAATTATTCCAATTCACTTTTTCGGTTTCTTATATCATAATAATATGCCTTGAGCGTAAAAAGCGTTCGAATAAAATAAGTGCGAACGCCCAACAGCCTCGTTTTCATTTATAATATTAATTCGTTGGTTACCCTTCGGGTACAGAAGCCTAAAAAACAACTTCATAAGAGTAATACTAATTGTAACTTACCTTAAATATTCATTTATTTTTACAGGTTTTGAAACAGACAGTTTGAAGCCTCCCATATGGGTCGGTGGAGAAAATGAAGGTTTACTGAGGCTAGAACGCCATTTGGAGCGAAAAGCTTGGGTGGCTTCTTTTGGACGACCAAAAATGACACCACAATCTCTTTTAGCGAGCCAAACAGGACTGTCCCCTTATTTGAGGTGTGCTATTAAATATTTTTATTATTCATCTGACCATCTAATTCATAGGACATTAATTACATGTTGTAGGTGTTAATAAATATTAATTATGTAAGGATCAATGCATTTTTTCGCAATTATTTGCAAAGAAAATTGATGAAATCACTGCACGCCTGCAACCATAGTATGCGTGAATGTTTTACGGCACAAAAGCGCGTAATTTTGTGTGACATCCCTCACCCGAATTATATGTTTCACATAAAGGTAATTTCTTTTTCTATAAACATAAGTCGAGTGCTTAGCTTAGAGGTTCTCAATTCGTCGGAATCGTTTTTTAATTTTTTTTATTTTTTATGTATGTTCCCCGATTACTCGAAGACGCTTGGACCGATTTGGAAAATTCTTTTTTCGTTTAAAAGGGTATACTTCCCAGGTGGTCCCATTGTCATCAGGTCAGGACCTAATGTTGTGATCCTGGAGAAATCGAGGGAACTCTTCAATTTTTTTTTTTTTATTCTATTACAAGATAGCCCTTGACTGCGATCTCACCTGATGGTAAGTGACGATGCAGTCTAAGATGGTAGCGGGCTAACTTGGAAGGAGTATAGCAGTGTAAATTCAACCCATACCCCTAATCGGTTTCTACACGCCATCGGGCCGGAACGCTAAATCGCTTGGCGGTACGTTTTTGACGGTAGGGTGGTAACTAGCCACGGCCAAAGCCTCCCACCAGACCAGACCAGAGACAATTTAGAAATAATAAATTACTAAATTGCCCCCGCCGGGAATCGAACCCGAGACCTCCCAGTTTTTATAGGCACGATTGATATACTTTGTAGTGGCGTTTGAAGTCGGTTTTGTAAAAAGAATTTTTACGTTAATCTTATTATATTGATACCTCTCAGTTATAAGACCACAGCGCTCACCACTGCGCCAGGGAGGTCATCAGAATTATTATTCTTAATTAAACTTATTAGTTTAGTTTGTCACAGTATTATGTAGGTAAAGCGTGCGTGCGTGGTGCAGGAGCCGAAGTAATTAGTATTCGAAGGTACTCTTAACAAAAATGATCTAATTTTTTCTAGGTTCGGCTGTTTATCAACCAGGCTCTTCTACTATCAGTTAACTGAACTATACAAACGGGTGAAACGTGTACGGCCACCCTTATCGTTACACGGACAAATACTTTGGAGGGAATTTTTTTATTGCGCCGCAACCAAAAACCCCAATTTCGACCGAATGGAAGGCAACCCGATATGTGTACAGATTCCGTGGGAGAAAAATCAGGACGCACTAGCTAAATGGGCAATTGTAAGTGAATTTTTAACACATAGTATGATAGTATCTACCTATCCTTTTTTTTTTCTTTTTAACCGACTTCCAAAAAGGAGGAGGTTATCAATTCGGCCGGTATATATATATTTTTTTCTATGTATGCCCACCGATTACTCCGGGGTTTCTGGACCGATTCACGCGATTTTTTTTTAATCGACAGAGGAAGCTCGCGAAATGGTCCCATAAAAAGTTTTACCTTTAACTCTTCAAGCCTGATGCTGCAGAGGTACTTTCCCCCTAAATTATGGGGTTTTAGGAACTGTCATTTACGAATTGGTATGCTTGGCCTAAGCATATACTAGATCTTAGAGCTTCAGGTCCTACTCCTCAATCCTGATGCTGCAGGGTACTGCCTTCCTAAACTATGAGTCTTTAGGAACTTTCGCTTGCGAATTGCTATTATTAGTATTAAGCATAGCCTACATCGTGGAGCTCAAGGTTCTAGCTCTTCAATCCTGATGCTGCAGGGTCCTGCCTACCTAAACTGTGAGGATTTAGGAACTTTCGCTTGCAAATTGATATTGTTAGTATTAAGCATAGGCTACATCGTGGAGGTCAAGGTCCTAGATCTTCACTCCTGATGCTGCAGGGTACTGCCTACCTAAACTGTGAGGATTTAGGAACTTTCGCTTGCAAATTGATATTGTTAGTATTAAGCATAGGCTACATCGTGGAGCTCAAGGTCCTAGCTCTTCAATACTGATGCTGCAGGGGTACTGCCTACCTAATCTGTGAGGATTTAGGAACTGTCGCTTACGAATTGATATTGTTGGTACCAAGCATATACTACATATAAAATTCAAGGTTCTAGCTCCTCAATCCTGATGCTGCAGGGTTGGAGGGATTACGAACTGTCGCTTCCGAATTGATATTGTTGGTACCAAGCATGGACTACATCATGGACCTCCTGGTCCTAGCTCTTTAGAAATTGTATGTTGTTAATAAGTACTGTAGGTACCAAGTATAGACTACTTTAGTACCGTAGTGTTGGAGGGAGGGGAGAAAGAGAGCAGGAACAAGCTACACTAAAAAGCTTAAAATAAAAATTCTTTTCAAAAAACCGACTTCAAACGCCACTACAAAATATAAAAATAATTTTATTTTGTACACGTTTGTTGAAGTCGGGCGGGCTTAACTAGAAACGATGAAATTGATGCGCGACGCTTACCTTATGGTGACATATAAGAGTCACGCTTATTGAAATCGGGTGAGCATCGCGTTTCGGTTTCATCGTTTCTATTTAAGCCGCCCGACTTCAACAAACGTGTACAAAATAAAATTATTTTTATACTTTGTAGTGGCGTTTGAAGTCGGTTTTTTGAAAAGAATTTTTATTATTATTATAAAACTATTAGCTGATGCCCGCGACTTCGTCCGCGTGGATTTAGTTTTTGAAATCCCGCGGGAACACTTTGAATTTCCGGGATAAAATAAGCTTATGTCACTCTCCAGGCCCTCAAATATCCCCATGAAAAAAAATCACGTCAGTACGTTTATTGAAGGACAAACAGACACTTTCGCATTTATAAGTAAGGATAGTACACGTCGAAGCTAAAATGATTTTAACTATGTATGTATGTTAACTATTTACGTAGGTACGTTCCACTGTAGCCCCTAAACTACTGAGCCGATTTTAATGAATCTGTGACACTGGCAGTTGGTTTAGGTAGAATTTTTTTTTTTTTTAAATATTAGCCAAGCTGAAGTTACTAATATCCTTTCTTTCCCCTCCAAATAAGCGGAAAGCTTGTGCTAGGAGTGGGTACGACAATAGTGCAACGGGTGGGATTTGAACCTGCGACCTTTCAGTTTTGAGTCGGCAATTTTAACCGTTGGGCTATTGAAGCTTCAAATGAATGAAATGAATACATTGATTGCCGCTTGCGGAAGACGCGCAACAAATCTATTTTCTTTTTATCTATTCCTTTTTATAGTCCGGATGTCAAAAGTTCCGTTTTTAACGGACTTCCTTGAAAAGCTCAATTCGGCCGGTTACTTTTTTTATATAAACAAAATCAATATGACGGGTGTTGTTCTGTTCTCCGTAGCCGGGTTTTAAACTTTCTTGTTGGTATATTCTTGGTAAAGTATTCAATTTGTATTTTCGTTTACTGTTAACTTTTGAAAAAATTCTACGTAGTCCTTTCCGAAAAGTAACATTTATAATAGACTCGAGAAGTCCTATAAATGAGCATTCGAAAGTTTTGCCCCACCCCTACAACCTACAATTTGGCTTATATTTCAACATTCCTTTTAAATTAAGTACACCCATAGATATAGTATTACTTGTACCGTGACGTGGTATACCTCGTAAATTTTATTCATATACTTAATGAACGTATAGTATAGAATATACCTAACTATAATGGCCTTGTAGGTCACCAAGTGAATAATCACTCTATAGTTATATTAGTTGGAAAGTTGTTAACTTCTGTTTTTTTTTTTTTTTTTTTCAAAATATGCTTTTTTTTTGAACAATGACATAAAATAATACAAAACTAAATTCTAAATTAAAACAAACTAAACAAAATCTTATAATAATACGTTTCGACCTATGTTCCTTGGGGAAAGTTGTTCAGTTTCATGAGCACATTCACCTCCTTCAATATTATTTCGGAGTTTCAATACACGTTGTATAATTATTATTTTTTAATTATGAATCAGGGCCAAACCGGATTCCCCTGGATTGACGCAATCATGATTCAGCTGAGAGAGGAGGGCTGGATACATCACTTGGCGCGACACGCCGTTGCATGCTTCCTCACTAGAGGCGATCTCTGGATCTCTTGGGAAGAGGGCATGAAGGCAAGTAATTGATCCTTTTATAATATTTCAGTATTTTTTTTATAATGACAAGATAGCCCTTGACTGCGATCTCACCTGATGGTAAGTGACGATGCAGTCTAAGATGGAACCGGACTAACTTGGAAGGGGTATGACAGTGTTCAAACCACACCCCAAATCGGTTTCTACACGCCATCGTGCCGGAACGAGAAATCGCTAGGCGGTACGTCTTTGACGGAATGGTTTCTTTAAGGCGTTGCTAGGATTGCAAGTTGAAATCGACGAAATATCGTAGTTTATAATACTTAGATGTATTTTATATTAGTTGATGCCCGCGACTTCGTTCGCGTGGATTAAGGTTTTTACTTCCCACGGGAATTTTTTAGCCTATGTGTTATTCCAGACTTCTATCTCTATGCCTTTCAGCCAAATCGGTTCAGTCGTTGTGGTGTGATTGAGTAGCAAACATCCATATATCCAAATTTTCCCATTTATAATATTAATAGGATGATTGGATTGTGGTGTGTCGCGCAGGTGTTCGACGAGCTGCTGCTGGACGCGGACTGGTCGGTGAACGCGGGCATGTGGATGTGGCTGTCGTGCTCGTCCTTCTTCCAGCAGTTCTTCCACTGCTACTGCCCCGTGCGCTTCGGCCGCAAGACTGACCCCAACGGGGACTTCATCAGGTATACATTCACTTATTTCATGAATGACTGAGTTGTGGAACCAATGTGTGCTAACAGGACCAGGCCTTCGCTGTCCGTCCGTTGTTTTATAAATTTGACGTGTACATCTGTGTGTCTGTTCCCTCGTAGCTCCCCAACCAATGGATGGATTTTGATGCGATTTTATTATTCGAAATCTGACGTGATCGAGATGGATCTTAGCTATAATTTATGAAGATCTGTTCAGGCGTTTTTGATTTTTTCATACTTCATTCTTGCTTCTGATCATTATTGGATTTATTAGGATCGAGGAGGAGGATCCAACGATGGAGCAGCAAACTGGATCACAGGATGTCGGGGATATCATACATACATATTCCAAGTCATTCACATCTGGGGGGTGTTTTAAAATTTTATTTTATTTATTTTTATTTTATTTTATTTGGGTTTACAAACAACATCACAATATTATATTATTACTAAAAATTATAAACTAATATTATTTATTATTATTTTAATTTACACTTGTTAAAACATTTTTGTTGTTTTGTTTGTAGGAAATACATTCCGGCGCTAAAGAACATGCCCACGCGGTACATCCACGAGCCGTGGATGGCGCCCGAGGCGGTGCAGGAGGCGGCGCGCTGCATCGTGGGCCGCGACTACCCCATGCCCATCGTCGACCACCACAAGGCCTCGCAGACCAACATCGAGCGCATCAAGCAGGTGTACGCGCAACTCGCCAAGTTTAAACCGCCAGGTAATCTATTTTAAATATATTGTAACCTTCTAAATATACAGGGTGTCCCACGGCTATGCCACATGGAGGGGAAGTACCTTAAATATTGTAGATGGAACATTTTACTGAAAGAAGACTTCATTTTAATTTAAAAAACAATTTAAACTGCATTCATAGATTTTTAAATAATTGCCTGGATGAACCGGGACTCGAACCCGCTATACGAGAAAAAAAATTAACCTGTATCTTTATCACACCGATCGGAAGGCTTCATCATAAGGATTATTTTTTGTTAAATAACATAGCATGAGAAATAAAAGGAAGACCATGAATTTTCGCCTTTGATGTTAAATTTTGATGTTAAATCTTGATTCGTATCACCACTTCGGATAACTTTTAATAGATGGCGTGAGCGAACTTTTTAACTTAAAGAACCTATTTTGAGATGATACCATTGTATTAGGAAAACTCTGTTTGAAAAAATGGTAACATAGTAATAAAAATTGCATTATTGATGTAGATTGGGGACAACCAAATTATCACCCAATTGCTAGTAACTTTACAATTCACAGAATGTGTATCAAATGAATTCTTTGTTGCAGGGTCATTAAATCCCCAGATAGTGCAAAGGCCAAACGCCATGCAGTCATCACCGAGTCCGACTTCAATAATTGTGAACATAAATCAATCAAACTATTTGTGCAGTCAAACACCCGAGCCACCTCAGTACACGCCACAATTCAAAGATGATTATGTATTTTTGAAACCCACTAAAAATAATAGGATCAAAGCAGATCCTAATAAACAAACGCCCTTCAAACAAGTTGTTATCGTCCAACAAGATCAAAAGCCCAAAGTGCAGCGCCCACCACCGGAGGAATTAAACTATATTATTAACAACAAACAACGCCCGGAAAATTGCGATTTCAAGAAACTAGTAATCAACAGTTCGATTACTAATGGACAAGATACATTTATGAATAAATCGACAGACAAGCATGAATATAGACAAAATGTTAAATTAGACGAATTTACTACAAGTAAACCGAAATTATATTTCATAGACAATAATGGAGTGATCTGCCACAATGATAATGCACAAAATTTTGCAGCTCACTCGTATGTTAATAATGATTACCCTATGAAGGAAAGTAAACCACAAATAAACAGTGATGACTCCACAAGTATACATATGGAAGTCAAAGAATCAGAGGACATCAAAATACCAGACGATAACAAATCATAGACAATAGATTAAAACAAATAAAAAATTTCAAATATCTACAAGTATTTTATTACTTGTAATTCAAAATAACTGGAATAGTTTAAAAGAGTCAAAAGTTTGTTAATTTAAATAGTCTTTATTCTTAAGTGATAATTATTATTAAAATATACATATAATGTGAGTATTAGTTGTCTAACTCTGCAACAGTCTTCATATGCTGTTTCAGTGCCTTTTTTGCTTTTCTTGATTTTATTTCTGGTTTCTGTCCAGTTTTTTTCCCTTTGTTTCTCTTCAACTCATTATTAATATTTCCCATGATGGACATCTGAATAGAAAAAAGCCTAATAATTATGCTTAGTTTTAAACATAAATAACACACCACCACACTGTGTTACATAATGTTAGATGTGTACAAAATGACCATTGTTCTAAAAAAAACTTTTATAAGTAAATTAAGTAAATGTATCAAATTTATTCAAGCTAGATCTCAATCTGTAAATAAAAGTGAATGCTTATTAAAAAGAAAGTTCTAAGTCATATGTGTTGTTTTATTTATGAAAACACTAGCTTTTGCCTGTGACTGTCAGCATTGTGTTAGATTTTACAAATCTTGCAGGAACCCCTTGTTTTTTCAAGAACTATGATCAGTCACCCTCTAGGCCTAATAATTTTTTATTTTTTATTTTAGCCTCAACAGCCCAACGGTTAAAGGTGCGGACTGAAAACTGTAAGGTCGTAGGTTCGAATCACACCCGTTGCACTATTGTCATACCTACTCCTAACACAAGCTTTCCGCTTATTTGGAGGGGATAGGAGATTAGTCAACTTCAGGTTGCCTAATATTCTTTTTTAAAAAAAAGAAAGAAAAAAAAAAGAATAATTATAACCATGCAAAAATCAAGTCTTCTATTGCTTTCTTGCTGGGTAATTGAAGAATAAAGTAACAGACAAACACATTCACATTTATAATATTACCATGATTATGTACTATCATTTTAATTGACATGAAACAAAAAAAATTAGCTCACCTTTTCTGGTATATGAACATATCTTATATTCCGAGCTTGTATAAATAGATTGTCAAAAAAGAATTCATTTTGTTGTGTGTCACAATATACTGCTTTACTAAATGAGAGATTCATAAAGCTGTAAATTAAAAATCAAGTTCATTGAAAGTGTTAGCATCAAAATCCACTATTATTCTATTTAAAAAATAAAATTGAAGTGTCTGCAATTTTGACTTATGTTACTGTCTCTTATTTACTTACCTCATGTTTTGATAAGTACCTTTAACTTAGAAAAATACCTAGCGGGCAATATTGTGGGCATATTCAGCTAGTAATACTATAAGTAAAGATGGTTGTTTCAAAACTTACCCATCAACTGTAACTAGTTGACCACAAACATATGAATCATTGCGCAGGTCAACTGTAATATTATTGTCTTGCAAAGATCTAATTAAACACAACAATGTGTTATGGTAAAAGAATTTTTCTCTTGATGTGCCTTCAAAATTCATTGCACCAAATTACCTTCAGTCTAATTAAATCCAAACTGAAAGAAAAATTATTGAAAGTATTTTATGTAATATTTTGGTTATTGATTTTAATAGGCACAATTTAAATTTCTGTGTTTTTAAGTTACTATGTAATTTTTTATTACAAAGGTATTAATACTATCTTATCAAATAATATAAATATATTCACATTTTGATCTTGTTGTTCAAAGCCATACACGATATAACTACTTATAAATGCATTGCAACATAGTTTTCACCATCATTTAGATTTTAAAAAGGTTTTTACTTAAACATAGTACTTATTATTGGATTATTATCTAACAAAACATTCATAGTATTAATCATCTACTGTTAAGATAAAGGTGTGAAGGTGATTTCAATATGTAGGTAAGTGCATAATATTTCTGGTATTTATTTTCTCTTTGTAATATAATAGGATATTGAAATAAAAAGTCTGATACATAAAAACAAAATTTAGTGTAAGAAAAAATTAACTTTTACTACACTACATACATATCTACATGTTAACTTAACTGTTAAATTTGTTTTACTATGACTAATCTTTCATCTGGTTTTGATTTTAATTCCAACTCTGCTCTGATGATAGACCATTTATTATCTGTATTTTCAGCCCAAAAATAATAGATTCCCCTTTCTTTCTGCCCACTTACAGGGACCTGGAATTTGGCTGTCTTTCCATCTGAATAGTTATTTTCACTATCACTCAATTTAAACCTTCTGTCTTTTATCGGTTCTCCAAGATAGTGAACTGCGCCTGGATGGGTTCGAAGTTTTTTCAAGGCATCCTTATAATAATCATAGCTCCTTACTCTATCTACAAGCTTTGTTTGTAAATAGAATCCAGTGGAGGCAACCACAATACCACCCCACGCTGCTATTTGAACGAGTCTTCGAGTTGATATTGTCATATTTGTATGAAAATACAGGGCTTTACTTACTTTGTAACAGGACAAATGAGTCCACAAAGAGGATACTTAAAAGCACTTTAAAGTAAATCACTGATGTGGTATCCTATTGTTGAAAAACAATTGGTATTAGATAGGTACTCATTATTTTATTAGATAATGATTAATCTGTGATTGGTCTTAATAATGTATAATTGTAATGTACTTGAATTTTGATCAAAAATCACCAAAAAATTGATTTTTAATTCAAATTTCAAATCGAAGCAGTGTTGTTCCTGACAAATTTAGAGTTGCCGTATTCTAACTCTAAAATTGCCGTATTTTCAGGGAAAATTAAGAAAATTGCCGTATTGTACAAAATATTCAAGTCAATATTCAGAAAGTTAAAATTAAAAAAAAAAACATGAAATACATGTAGTTTACAAATATTGCACTAATTTTCAATTAAAACTTAAAAAATATTCGTAAATTAGCTTTCACTGATAGATCGTACCAGAGACCACGAACACTAGGTACTGGATCGTACATAAAGCAAAACAAATCATTAATGATTAAATGACAGAACCACAAAAGTTTACCTATTATAATATTATATTATATAGTGCACAGTAACAAATATTCCGGGGATTCCCCATATATCCTAGAACATACCCGAGTAAAGTTGAAGAACCTACTAGAATGAAGAACTAAAGATTTTAGACATTAATTTCTCAGGGATAAGGTTGAATCTATTTGAATACTGTTAAAGTTTGACGTTTCTGATCGTGGCGCTTCTACTTTATCTGTGGCGAAAGTACTCGTCGATCTATGATTCACAAGTTGGTGCGTTCCATTATACGAAATATTTTTTTTGTTTACTTTAGTCAATTGCCGTATATTTCAATACGGTAATCAAGTAGCTGCCGTATACCGTATTTTTGTTGCCCAAGAGACCTGATTGCCGTATATTACGGCAATTGCCGTATCAAGAACAACACTGAATCGAAGCAAAGAGTAAAACTCGGTGGCCCAGGCCGAGACACCTTTACATTGGTTGGTAGTATTGTTTTTCTTTTAGGAAGTTGGCTAAAATATAAAACAAAGCCACAGACAAGGCTCGAAAAATTTTGTTTGAAGTTCCGCCTCTTAAAACCGAGTGATTACATTCTCTTGGGGCCGAGAGAAGTGATTATATTCTCTTGGGTAGAGCGTAGTGTAGTCACGGAGTGTTGTATATTCCTTAGAGTAAAAATGGAGTAAATTGACCCAAGAGAATTAAAAAAAATAAACTGTGAAAAATGAAAATCACAGACTTCACAGAGTAGGTAGATGGTAAAAAAAAGCGCTATACTATCGAGTATCGATTGTGGTATCGATAGCGCTTTACGAGCAATATTATTGATGATGCCAATCATATCTATACTAACGACAGTTTTGTTCAATATCGATGTGCTGCATTGTACTGTTACTATGTGGTTACTATTGGTTTCGCCTTAACTATCGATAGTCTATCGATATTGGACTATTGATAGTCGACACTACCTTTCAATAATACATACCTAAATACAATTTATTCCATAGACCATAGACCTATGCCACAGACTAGAAACCAGGAACAATTTATTACGTAGAGACTTAGAGATCATTATAGAAATTCTTATTTACTAATTTATTTTAAGGAGGTTTAAGTGATTATATTAATATCGTGCCGTATTCTAGATCGTGGCGGAGTGATTAAATTCTCTTGGGGTCGTGGTAAACAATAGAGAATAATAACAGTATTATTCTTGTTAAACTAATTACAGTTCAGACTATCGTATCACATAAATGTATTACTCCAAAATAAAGGATTAAGCAGTAATAATGTTCAAAAAGTTCAAAGATAAATTAGCTGAGGAAGTTAAGTCATCTCCTCAAAGAATCCAGCAGTTTGCACAAGCTGCTCAGGTAATTAAGTTGCTTACTTCTCTCCCTTCCCCCTCCATTAATTAATTACTTTCCCTAATGTTTGAGTGGATTATGGCCTCAATCCATCTCATGCTGAGTGGAGACCTGTACCACATAGATGGCTGCAATGGGTTCAGGTGTGGTTGCAGAAATTAGTAGGAACTTGAAATGAGGATACAGTGACAAGACTCAATGTTGCTATATATTTAGCGTATATAACATTTAGTAAATTAATTAATATTTACATATTGTATTTGCATTTACATTCACTTGCTTGATACTTCTATGTCTTTTTCTCTAAAACAAAATTTATCCAGAAGAGATAGCTATAAAGCAATAAGGCAGCCTAAGCATGCTATCTTATTTACCTTAATACAGTGTGTAAGGGACAGCCTAACAAAAACTTTGTGAATAGTTAATAATGAAATTTAATTACAAATGCCAGTCTGAGAAATGGTGAGTTAACAATATTGTAATTTTTAAGTTTAAGATTTCAATTTTCGTTGGCTGCCCTTTCACCCTGTATTATCTAATATATCGTTTTTTCTTCTTTTTTTATATTGGTCAATAAAGTATTTCATATTCTATTGCTGACAAATTTACATTAAATTATTTAGAATAAAACTATTAACCAAGATTATGGTACTGTCTAATGTACACAATTTCTTAAATTATATTGACAGGTCTAATGATCTGCCCTTTTCAGTAGGAATATTTTAAGTAGGTAAGCACTAAGGATAGACTAGATCTATAAGACCTGTCAATATAGTTTAGTTTTTGAGTTTGTGCCTACCTGATTGTGATCAACATATTCACCATTTCATCTATGTGGATCATACAGTATTTATCCCCTTTCACCCTGTACCCTGTCTGTCAGTCAGTCTGTTGTTATATTATACTTATCACCTAATTATTCTACTATAACTACAGCTACAAATTATATAATTTTTATCAATGTACTATGTACCTCCCTACTTTATCGGTATAGAATACTAGTATTTGCCTGTGGCTTCGCTCACATTAAATTTGATTTTTCAAACCCCTATTTTATCCCCTTAGGGGTTGAATTTTCAAAAATTCTTTCTTAGCGGATGCCTATACCATAATATGCCTACTGTGTAATTTCATCCCAATCCATCCAACGCTTTGAGCTGTGCTTTGATAGATCAGTCAGTCAATCAGTCATTTTTTCCTTTTATATATTCAGATAAAATGTTGTTTGTATAGAAATTAAGCTTAGGGAAGACCTTCAAGGAAAAAAGGTATTCTTGCTTTTCACATAAGGTAGGTAATTAAAACCTACAAACTTTAAATTTAATGTCTGTTCCAGGCAGCTGTCACATCTGCTTCCAGCAGCATATCAGACATCACAAATAATGATTTATTTTCTATTGGAGATAACGGTAATAAATCAGTATGAACTGATGTTTGTTTATTTTCAATTGTATGCTATTTCAAAGATTTCCAACAAGATACAAATAATATTTTTCTCTCTGACGGTATCCTGAATGTATTGATTTTTTTATGCACATCAAATTTTTCTAGATGCTTCCAGCAAAAATCGAATATCCAACAATCAACAAAATAGCTTACAAGAAATTTCACTTGTTCAACCAGGAACTGTGCAAACAAATGTTGAGCCCATCGATTATAACACAACACAAGAGGTAAGAAATCACTAAAAAGTTTAGCTAATGTTAATTCAAGCATGTATTGAAGAAATGTGAGTCTATACACATGTGATTAAGACTGTCTGCCAATAGAAAGTGTTGTCTATTGAAAGCACTAATGTATAATGATTTTTTTGTCTTCTTCTATGTTCTTTCTTCTAGCCCTTTACTTCATCCATCATTGGCACATAGGCCTTCTGATGTGCACACCATGCTTTTCGATGTTGTGCTCAGTCTAAGTCTTGCTCACAAGCTTGCCTTGCCCACAATCTTGACTGGACCATAATTTAATCCATCAACAATTTAGCTAACAATTTGTTGATTTTGTTAAATATGTAGTTATCTTTTAAAAAAGAATTCTGAGGTATTTTTTAAACTGTATTTAATATTATTTGACAGATTACCATAAAAATTAAAAATAGTTTGAATTTTTTTTTAAATATAGACTAGCACTTGACATAGTTAATGTAATCTCACCTGAAGTGAAGATGCAAACTAGGATGGAATGTGCTTGCTTCGAAGATGCCTATTCTCCTTGAAATTAACAATTATATTCAGAAAAATAAATACTCAAGGTAAAAAAATAACTAATCAGTCAGCGAGATTCATTCATTGATGCCCAGTGCTTTTGTAAATTCTATTTGGAAATCCTAAAGCCAGGAAAAAGTTTTACTTCTCGATCACCATTCAATTCAAGCAAGCATTCCTATGGATTGACAATTACATGTAGCATGATAATATACCGAAATCTTCTTTGCCTTTATATTTGACGTTGTTTAATATCAGTGGTCACTGGCATATTTTGTATTTATAAAATTTATATTTTATATATGTATAATATATATATATTTATTTTTATTATTACATCTTTTTTTGGACCAGATGCCCCAAGAAAGTCAAAGACAAAGAAGATTATCAAACAGTTCTTTGGCTAGTGATATATCTTTTCGACTGCCAAGCTATGAAAGTCCTTCTATGTACCATTTACAGGTAAATAATTTCATTTATTTTAAGGTTAAATATGAGATGTTAATATTTTCAGTAATCTGAAAAAAACTAGCAATAAACATTAAGTAGTGCAGTGCATGTACTACAGAAACCACATTTCTGCTCCATGGCCACAGATTTAAAAGAGTACAATCATAATATAAATACACAATAATTGTATCAGGCTTAAAGGGGCTAGAATTTAGAGCTATTAGCTTTATATATTTATTGCAGTCAGATATGGAGGTATCGGCGAGTGAAGCTGAGGACAGAGGATTTCCTGGTGGAACAGTTAATCTTGACCGTGTGACAAAAGAACAACTCTACTCTGCATATCGTCGTACACAAGATCGATGCACTAAATACAAAACACAATATGCAGATCTTGCACGTCATTACAAACTTCTAGAGAGAGAAAATGCAAAAGCAAAGGTAAATAATAAATATTAAATATTATTTAATGAACTCGATGGGGTTATATCGTTTTACTATGGAGTACCCCTAGCCACTTTCGAACTCCAGCCTGTAAAAATTAAATCTAAAAGAAGAAAACTTAATTACAACACAATTAAAACAAGTACAACAGTTAAGTAATTAGTTAATTTATATTTCAGAATGTTCTTGTAGAGACACAGGACAAGGCACTAAGACGAATATCTGAATTGCGCGAACAATGTTCATTAGAACAAAGTGCTAAGGTATGTATTTACATAAACATTCATGTTTTAATCATTAATAAGTTAATAATTTTATCAATGCAACTTTTTCAGGCTCACCTTGAGAAAGCTCTTCGAATTGACATTGAAGAAAAGAATATGAAAATTGAAACTCTTAACACAAAAATTAACCTCCTACAAAATAATGATGCTAATGCAAGCAATAATTTTACAGAACACATTAAAAAGCCAATATTGTCTGAGGGAACTGAAAGTGATGTTCCTTTAATTACATTGGCCCCTGATAATGTAAGTATGGAAAAACTAACAAATGACAATCATTTGTCATCAGAAATAACAGTTTTGAATAATAAAGTGGAAAAAATGGAACAATTACTTAATAAATATAAAGACTCACTCAAGACAACTAAAGAAAAAAATGCTTTGCTAACTGCAGAGTTGCAAAAAATTTCAAATGAATTGGAATTTAAAGAAAAAGAAAATGATCAATTAAAAGCAACGTCCACTTCTCTAATAGAAGCTAGGAAAAAAATTGAAGAACTGAATGAAAACATAGAAGAGTTGCAAAATAAAAACAATTCCAAAGAATTCCTAAAAAGTAAAGAAATGTCCATCCTAGAGTTAAATCTAAAAAATGCCCAAGAAGAAGTTCTAGAACTACATAAAAAAATTGAAGTGCTGAGTAAAAGAGAAGAAGAATATGCAATTTCACTGGCTGAAAATAAATTGAGTATTCATAAAGAATTGGAAGGAAAAGAAAATGAAATTAAATCATTAAAAGAAAGTTTAAAGAATTGTCAAAGTGAAATTCAATCTCTAAATATAATAACAAATGATTACAAAAATAAAATAACTCAATTAGAAGAAGAAAATTCCAAATTGAGAAATGATATAAATGAATTAAATACTGATAAAACTAAAATTATAGAGGTAAAAACTGAACTAGAAACTTTTGCACAAAAATGTCAACACCTGGAAAGTTTGATTAATAAATCGAATGAGGAATATAAATGTCTCGAATTACAAATGAAGCAAGAAAATGCAGAGAAACTGGCAATGATTGACAGAAATGGTTATTTAGAGAATAGAAATGCACAATTGATTGAAGAGAACTCAAAAAAAACTTCACAAATCAGCCACTATGAGCATCAACTACAATCGCTTAAAAATAATATTGAAATTTTAAAAAATCAAGAATTTGAAGACCCTAAGAACATTAATAAATATGTTGAAGAAGTAAACGAATGGAAAACAAAATGTAGTAACTTGGAATCTGAAATACAAGACGAAAGAGTAGAACTAGTAAAATTACAGTCTGAAATAGAAAAACTTTTGACAAATTATGAATTAGTTCAGAATTGTAATAAAAATTTAAATATTACTGTTAACGAATTAAAGTCAGAAATTGAAATTTTGAAAGATAAAGTACAAGACGCTAAGCGCCTCCAATTAAGTTGTGAAGACTTGAGAAACAAAATAGGTGCTTTACGAAACATAATTAATATGTCATTGGAAGAATTTGAAACATTTAAACAACTTATAAACGCAACCATAAACACGTTAAAAGACGAAATAATTGTGCTTGGTGAAACTGCAAAACAAGACGTTGCTAATATTAGTAAAACGTCCGAAGAGTTGCAGAAACGTAATAAAGCATTACAAAATGAAATTCAGCAAATATCCGAACAATGTGATGTTGTTAAAAATGAATTAATCCAAAAAGAAAAGGAAAATGAAGCCCTTAAATTAAAAATTAATTACCTTGATTCAGATAAAACTTTATTCTTGGAAGAAATTCAGAATTTAAAAGACCAGCTTCAAATCACTCAAAGTGAAATAAATAAATCTATTGCAGAATCAGAAAATATAAACGATAGATTGCGTCTTTGTAATGAAGAAAAATTAATAATAAGTGAACGAAATGATTCTTTAATTAAAGAAAATGACGAGTTACAGATGAAAGAAAAGTCTAATACTGTTGAAAAAGAAATTTTAAAAGAGGAACTCAGCAATGTTTCTGACATGCATAAAGAAATGTTACAAAAATTTGAAGTTTTAAGAAAGGAATATGACGAAATACTTCAATTAAAAGAAACAAACGTTGAAAAATCAATTCAAATCAACGATTTAGAAAAAAATCTTAAAGAGCTTAAAGATGAAAATACATTATTAAAGAATTTATCTGATACGATTTCCAAGAATGTTATTGATATTGAGCTAGAGTTAAAAGAAGTTCAAAAATCACATTCACAAATTGAAGTAGAAAAAGATAATTTAATTAAAGTAATAGATGACCTCGAAAAAAATTCCGCAGCAAGTAAGCAATTCAATGGTGTAACTACACAGACAGATATAGTTGGTTCACATTTTAATGATGAACTTTTGGAAAGCAATAAGACTATAAAAGCATTACATGAAGATATGAAGCTTTTAAAAGAAGAAAATAAGACACTAACAGTACAAAATGAACACAGTCTATTAACTATTAACAAGACTGATGATATGTTAAAACAACGCAATGTTGCTTTTGATACACTCAAAGAAGACAATAGACGTCTACAGTCTGATATTGAAGGCCTCCAAACTCATATAACTAAGGTTTCTAAGGAAAATAGTCAATTAAATGATCAATTAAGGGAGTTAATTGCTTCGACCGAAAATATTCCTGAAAAAGTTGATGTATTATCGAATGGCCTGGAAACTTTAAAAAATGAACTTCAGACTGGCAAAGATAAAATCGAAAGTTTAATAAGAGAAAATTCTTTCCTCGCTGAGGAAAACTTGGAGCTTAAGGATCAAATAAAATCGCAAACTTTTTCTCAAACAATGCTGACAGCTAGTGAAAATAGCTCCAAAATTGATAACATTATGGATAAATACAATGCTTTGTTAGACACAAAAAATAAATTAGAAAAGAAAGTTAGTGAGTTAGAACTGATGAATCAATCAATAAATGGAAATATGCAATCGATGCAAGCAAATAATGATAAATTAAAACTTTCTAATGAAAAATTGGGCTTAAGATTAGACGAAGCACTTGTTAGTTTAAGACATTTGCATGCTCTTCAAGAAAATACTGAATTAGAATATTTAAAAAATATTCTTTATGAGTATTTGACTGGTACTGGAACACATTCCATTACTCTTGCTAAAGTATTAGCAGCGGTAGTCAAATTTGACGACAGACAAACAGAGCTGGTGCTACAAAAGGAGAAAGAGAGACAAGGCTTTGTAAGTTTCTTTCAATTTAAGTTTCTATTTAAGCTGACCACTTTAATAAGTTAAAAGCTTGGAGAAGCTTTTGTCTGTCTGTCTGCTTGTTTTTTCCATTGACTTTGGAAAACCCATTTCTACCCATGTATATCGATATCTCCGTGATTTCTAAACCGATTTGCGTGATTTTTTTAAATCGATACAGAGACTTTACGGGATGGTTCCATAAAACTCCGGGTTCCAACTCCTCAATCCTGATGTCCATCCAAACGGTGGCGATTTAGGAACTTTCGATTATGAATAGTTATTCTAGGTACCAAGTAACACACTTACTACACTACATCGTTGAATTCCAGTACCCATCTCCTAGGAATATTTAATATTGTCGATATAACTTATTTTCGTGGTCTCTACTTGCAATACAACAATTTTTTTTTTAATTAATACAAAAGAATTACATGTGTTTACATCTTTATTTTCAGTTGCGGCAACTTGGAATTATATGATAAATAACAAGATTATATGAAACGGTAAATGGTAGTAGATAATAATTTATTTAACTAATTTTATTTATAGTGTATTTTTCCTTAGCCGTCTTAAAAGGTCTTATCAGGCAAATTGTAGAAAACGTTTGGGCGAAACGCGTAACCGACTCACTATGCTTGCCGGGCGCTTACCAGGTTTTAGTTTGGTTTTCCACTTAGATATAAAACACGGTTTCATTGTCAGTGTACCGTAAGAACGTCTTATACGCTATGCTTAGTGTGTCGCTCACGCTTTTTTTGGAAAAAGTTACCGTCGACAAATAAGCGCTGCAAATAAGGACAAATAGATTTTACTTTTGAAAGCACTTTGTAAAAGTTTATTTGAAGTAAATAAAAAAAAAAAAATATGTTGACATTAATTCCGTGAACGATTGCGGAAAATCTGCAGATCGTTGCTACAGTCTCAATGTGATTGCCTGAATTGGTGTTCTTGTTGCAATTGTGCATTTTAATCAATAGCGAGAGTGCCGCCCAATATTAGAGGTGATTGCAATAGTCACAATATAGCAATAATTTGTAGACAAAACTACAATGCGCTAGGATTTATTTATCATATAATGTGCTATTGTTACTTTCTTTAAGTTTTACAGACAGAATCAATAGATGAAATTTACATTAATTATTATTACTTATCAATCTAAGACATTTGTGTATGAAGTGTAATTTATTGCAATAAAGATGCCATTTTGTACATTTTGTTCTATTAAGCACTTAACATATTAACTTATACCTATTTAGCACATAATTATATAATAATATTATGGATATTAGTGTATTTAATAAAGATTTACATGAAAATGTTAATAAAAAAATAATAATGAAGAACTTGTTCCATTATTTTTAACACATAAAGTACATTCCCATTTACTGTGTACTAATAAAACTGGCCAAGGGTGTGTTGGATCTGTTTCTGTACCATCTGTATCGTTCAAGATATAATACCAGCTATTAAGATCAAACATAAACAAAAGTTTATTGTTACTTACAGTAGGAAAAGCAGGTTTCTAACAAACTTTCAATGATTATTTTGTAAAAATAATACACATAAATTAAAACAACTTTTATTGTCACAATAAAATAAAATTAGGTGTATGTATAGATCATAGACACTTGCACAATAACAAAGCACATTAAGCATCAGATTCAGAAACGTCTTCACATGACGAATCATTCAAATCATCATCTAATTTAATTTTATCAACTCCAGACAACAGCGCCTCAATTGTTGTACTAGAAATCTCTTCTCCATCTTGTTGTTTCTTAATGTACCTGGAAAATGATCATAGTTATCTGTTACAGGCTGGTTAATGTGTGATTTTGTTCCAGTTTAAATCCACAGGGATTGAGGTTTTTAAAAATCCTGTGGGAGCAGATTTTTATAATAAAAAGTTAATCCTAAGCTGCATGAGCAAAATGTGAAAAGCCTGAACAAACAGATGAACACAAAAAAAAAAAACTATTTTGATTAATATTAGGATATAATGGTATCATAACAAGAGTAGTTACTTTGAAATCACAAAATACTCTCATTCATTTTTTTACATAGGATCTTCAATTTTAATTGCAAAAACGTTTAAAAGTTTTAGGGGTTTCTAGGATCCATAAAATAATAGAATTATTAACCTCACTAAAGTTCTACGTTTTCTTTCTGGTAGACTTTTCAATATTGATTGATATTTATTATTGTCATTGTCTTCATTTTCCTCAGTACTTTTCTTGACAACCTAAAAAAATTAAAAATGATGTGTGGATAAAACATTTATTGGCAAATATTAAAATATTCTTAAGCCTATTCAAAGTAATATTGATTTTTGAATTTGTCTATTAGTGTGGGGTAGTCGACAGAATGACAAAACTTTGATAAGATATTAACAAGCAGATAGATAATCCAAAGAATGATTAGCTGCGTTCTTTAAGGAACAATAATGGTTAAACGTAACTGAGAAATGATTTTGATGAATTTTGGTTACTTTTTATACTGGGGAATCAGAGTCCCTATTGGATTTCGAAAAACCTAAATCCACACAGTCAAATTAATGGGTATCGTCAAGTTATTGAATATGATACAGATTCTGCATACAGGTAATGCAGCATGCATTGTCTCAGCAGTCTTCTGTATAACTGTGTGATTACTGTGCAGGTTACAGCTTTCTGACAATGTAATAACATTTATAGTATAATACTTACATCAAATGGTTTGCAACACTTGGTACATATATTTTTTTCTTTAGCACAATCAGTACATAAAACATGATAAGCATATTTGACTCTTTTTTGTTCACATCCCACACATTTCCTTGGTGCAGTTAATGTTTTATATTTTTTGTATTTTATCTTCCATTCAATTATTTCCTTACACCGATCACATACGCCCGTAACCTGTAAGCTATTAAGGATTTTGATTTTCTTACTTGTGTCATGCAAATCATTTTTAAAGGCAGTTTTATTTTGATGCTTTTGGGCTCTTTTCCGATTTATATCTCCTCTAGAACAACTCATATTTGCTAAAAATTAAAATTGTAAACACCGACTCGAGGTTAATCGCACAGAATATATGTTGTGTCTATGGATTATGGAATAGGGTGACCAACCCAATTGCTAGCACTGCACCAGTTTATTCGCACTTTAGCAAAAAAGATTAAAATATAAGTTTCTGATTGTAGTTTTTAAATTTTCAGATTAAAAAATATTTAGGGGAATTCATATTTTTCACAATCGAAACCTTTCTAATCTGGAAAGTTTTAAAATGACGTCAGTATTGTAGTTGAAAGATATTGTTCTGGAGTTCCTGAAGTTTTCGGCCATTTTGACTGATTGACTTACCCGTCAGTACTAACCAGTAGTTAATCCCGTATGTGCTAATAATTGGAGACTGGGTCATTTTTCATTTTATTTCAAATTCTTGTTGATTTAAGAAAAAAATCCTTAAAAAGTTCTTTAATTATATAAATTATTAAACAAGTAACCTTATGAACACAATTATTTAAAGAATTTGGTTAGATTTTAATTTAAAAAACATATTTGAAATTGGATAAATAAACTCTTAAAGTGCTAATAATTGGGTCGGTCACCTATATTGAACAATTTACAATAGGGATATTCGATATACATCGATGCATCGAATTCACTCGATGTTTATAATACGATGCATCGAATCGATCTGGGGCCCAAGTCTGCTATTGCAATGCTATTGCAATTGTAGATCAATTGTCTATCAATGACATCCCAATTGCTACTTTTAGCAATTTGACTTGGGGCCCAGGGGTTCAATTGTCTATCAATGACATGACAATTGCTAAAAATAACAATTGTCATGTCATTGATAGACAATAAAACTACAATTGCAATAGCAGACTTGGGCCCCTGATGTTTTGAAAGATTGTTGATTTACTCGATGTATCGATGTATTTTTAAGCTATTGCATAGCTTTTATCGCGGGCCTTGAGCGTGGAGACCGAATCCAGAAATTCCGTAACGAAAATAACCTGACACGGGATTCCTCTCACCGCTAGATGGCGTTGATAAAAAATGCTATGCAATAGCTTTACCGCGGCAGTCCCCGAGTGCCACACGTCTTCAACTTCATAAAAAAAAAAACAATACTATGTTTTTTTTTATGAAGTTGGCTAATTGGATTCATGGCTCGAAAAATCTTAAGGAGCCCGTAAACGGTCAAACATGTTTGTCAAACACGTAAAATTTTTATGTGTTTGTCAAATTATTTGATAGTCTGCGGTCGTGTTTGACGCGTTTGTCAAACAAACTACGTATTTGGCAAACGGGTTCATATGTTTGTGGTTCAACCAAAACCTAAAATTTGACAAACATTTTTGACCGTGTACGGGTCCCAATCGTAACAAAAACGTAAAATTTGACAAAAATGTTTGACCGTATACGGGCCCCATTAAAACGAAGTGATTCAGCAGGGCGATCAGCTAACTTTTATCGCAATCATTAAAGGACAGCGTCAATGTCAAAACATGGTTTTGGCTCCACGTAACATTGAAACAGTCCGTAAAGGATCGTTGAGGACAAAAAAATATTTTGACATTGATGCAGTATCACATCGATAAAAGTTTTGTATGAATATTGCTGAAAATTGGTACCGCGTAAGACTTTTGAAGTAAGATGTCCGTTAAGGACTACGACAAATATAACGTCAAACTAGGCTTTGATTGATACACCTCGTTAGGTGTTCTTATCGGTGACATATGTGGTATCCAAAGTCGTTTTACTACTCATATTTTTGTAAAAATATTTAATAAGCTTTATTAAATAATTTATCAAATTAACAATGCAATTAGTATTATTATATGAAGTAAGAAAATGTTAAAATCATTGAAGAATCATTTTTAGATTTACCTTTTTACACTTTCGTATGTTTGCCGTATAGGGAGGTAGGTATGTAGGTGTATGTATTACATAAGATTTATGTACCTACTCAATAATAATATGCGCCTGGGTAAATTCTGTTTGTGATACATATATTATATACGTTAATGTTCAATACATAATGCATAAGAATGTGGGAACATAGTACATATTATTTACTATTTTAGTTTTCATAACCTAACTTTTGTGTTTTTATGTGTAAGAAGTACCTACATAAATAAATACTGCCTATATCTATTATTTGCAGATATTAAATAACACAACACAGTAGAAAGAACCTGTAAAATAAAAGTGTAAATAAATAATAAATATTACTCTATGAACCTAGAAGAACCACAAATTAACATATTCTGCGGCACGGACACAGACTCATTCTCTCTTTATTTCAACAGATAACGCAGTCAAATTTGGAAGACTACTATGGCCGTATAGATTGCTAGGTTACCATAGATATTCAAATTAGTCGGATTATAAGCTATGACCCACCACTAAAATGTCGATAGTCACGTGATTGCGACCATTGCTACAATCCTGAAAAAGCTTACGCGGTACCGATTATATGGACTTTTTCGATATCGGTCCATAAGGATATTTTTTGATGTGAGATAAGAGACAATTGTTAGCTGATCGCCCTGCTGATTACCTATATTCTTTTGGATTGTAGTGGGATTGTACTAAACACGGAGTGATTATATTATTCTCTTGGGTTGCTCTTGGGTTGGGTACCTACTAAACGGAGTGATTGTATTCTCTTGGGTTGTGGTTGTGACAGTTGACAGTTGACACTTGCTTACCACTAGGTTAGGTTGTACTCTGTGGTTTTACTCTTTGGATTTGTGGCCTTTGTGGTACGGTAAGTTAGTGATTCTTAATTTTTTTAGTTTTACACTTTGATCAATTAGGTAGGTATTTTATTTTTATTTACATAATCTAAACTGCAACGTGTAAGGATTTTTCTTAACCTTTAGGAAGGCCTATATATAATAGAATCATCTAATCATTTTGTTCTAACGCTTGGGACGCCGCCGGACGTCTGAATCGTACAACGAACCTAATCAATTATTTTTTAATTTTCTCTTTAAATTTTAATCTTGGATGATGCTTAAGCCGCATTGATGTAGTTGATATTGCACAAACACAAGATTAATAGAGCTTATTTCGACTTTGAGATTATACCAAGTGATTAAAAGTAGGTAGTAGGTACCTAATGTGATTTCTTACCGACCCATCCATTGTACTCGAACTGTGTAGTGTATATGTTCATATTATAACTATGTAAATAACGGTACCTATACATAAATACTGTCTCAGCTAGTTTGATGGATCAATGGTTTTTCCAACACCAAAGTGATCACAGTCCTCTTAAGGTCGGCGACTGCCAACTTGAAATGAACGATTAGGTAGTAGGTATCTATCTATCACAGGCCAATGAAATAATGTTTTTAAAAACTTTTCAATTTAATTTACCAATATTTATCTATATTTTTGAGTGCTGAAAACCATATTTGATATTAGTTTTTTTTTTATCACCCACAATTCTCTCTTAATGTCACAATGTGACATTAAGAGAGAATTGTGAATCAATTGTTTGTATATTTAAAAAATTGCAGAAATGGTATACTATAGAAATTAAAAATTCAGTTTTTTTAATTAAGTTTTAATTTACAATTACATTACGATAATAATAAATTACTAAAATGCTAATAGATGCTTATTTTATTGTGTTTCCTCTCCATTTTCTCTAAAGTTTCATGCGTAACTTTTACTCCTCTTTCTGAAAAAAATTTTGAGCATAATATACTAAATCGAGGAGTATGACTGTAATGTACCACAAAAATTTCAGCGATCTATATGTATAATGTTAAGCTCCCCTACTAGAAACTTGTTTTATTTTCTTGCATGCCTCTATTTGAACCATTTTATGACATAATTTGCCATGATTTAGTTAATTCTTCTTTACTTATTCTGAAAATAATCTATAATTATATAAAAAGGCTTGTCCTGACTGACTGACTGACTGACTGACTGACTGACGATCAACGCACAGCCTAAACCACTGAAGTTAGAAACTTGAAATTTTGACAGTATAATTTTGTAGTATTTATGACGTAGGCGAGCACTAAGAAAGGATTTTTCGAAATTCGCCCCCCAAGGGGGTAAAAAGGGGGGTTAAAGTTTGTATGAAACTCCGTCATTTTTCGAGTTATACTCATGAAATTCGGTATTTAGGCTTTAAATTGAAAACAAAAATGTACGTGTTTCACAGTTTTTAAAAATTCTACCCCCTAAGGGGTTAAATAGGGGTTGAATGTTTGTATAATAGTCCTTCGTTCTTCAAGTTATTTTTCAAGTTACGTTTATGAAACTTGATATTTTGGCTCTTGATTAAAAATAAAGAATTACGTATTTTACATTTTTTTTAAATTCTCTCCCCAAGGGGGTAAAAAGGGGAGTTTCAATATTCATACTGCCCTCGTAATTGAAAACACAGTAAGTTAAATAGAAGTTACCTTTAAGTTACTGTGTTTTCAATTACGAGGGCAGCATAGTTAAGACAGGACAACGTCTGTCGGGTCCGCTAGTATTTTATAATAATATTAAGGTTCTGTAGTATAACAAGAGACCCTGATATTTTCATCTAGTATGTCTGTTTGTGAGAGATGATCAAACTACAAAATGGCTAGGTACAGCAGGCAAAAGGCGTGTGGGAAGGCAAAGGAAAAAGTGGGCTGATGACTTCATGCACACAGCGGGGAAGGACTGGATGTGTATTGATCAAGACAGACAAAAATGGCAAAATATTGAGGAGGCTTTTACCCGTAGTGGACCACACACGGAGGACTAGATTAGGCTTACAAATCTAATAATAATAATAATAATGTCTGTATGTGTGTTTTGACCAATGCCCACTTTGAGATATTTTTTTTTAGAACCTATGGTTTAGATGTACTTACAGATTTATCTAGACACATTTCTTTATATTGAAAACATGTATTTTTTTTTCTAATAGAGATTATCCTAACAACATGGCTGCTTCAGAGAATGATGTGATACAGATCGATGACGAGGTAATAAAGATTGATGATGAGGTTAAAGAAGATAGTGTTCAAGATAATCTAGAAGAGAGTGTAGAAGAGGTACCTCAGCAACCACAAGTTCGAAAAAAGAAGAAAAAATTTTTGTAAGAACAAATGAATAGTTTTTCTTTTTATATCAGAATTCTGAAGAGAGCTATAAAAATGTTAACAATAATATTTTACTCAATTTAATGTCATAAGAAGTTATTATGAAATTGTTAAAAAAAATACAATAAGAAATAGTTTGTTAGATTTATGTATTGTACTTATATTAAGTATATATTTTGCTAACATTGGATTGAAACACTTCAATCGTATTTTTTTTAAATTGATTGAAATAGTCAAATTGTTGAGAAAATTGAATTTAATAGGAAAATTGCAATATTTTGATTTTTTGTGGTAGGTAGTTCAACAAATGCAATAATGCTCCTTCTGCTCCTTCAGTATTGGAAGTAAGAAAACTAATTAAAAGTTTAGTCCAGAAAATAAAAAAAAATCTGTAGAGCCTTATTAAGGGCGCCAGCAAGTTTTATTATAGATAATAAAGATCTAGAAATCAATATAACAATTTTATTACAGAAACGATCGTTATAATAACGCTTATGGGGATTACAGCGGTGGTTATGGTCCACCGGCGGGAGGGTATGGCCCACCAGGTGGATTCGGTCCACCGGGCGGCGGATTTGGCCCACCGGGCGGGTTCGGTCGCAATTTCGGAAGATCGCCACGTAATTTTGGGCCACCCCCTATGTACCCTCCCGGACCGCCGGGACCTCAAGGCCCACCGCCGTTGATGTGGGGAAGAGGATTCGGACCTGATGGACCCCCGATGCGTCGGCAACCAATGGATGACAGAACAATTAGATACCTGATGCGTACGTACCTAATTATGTACCGATTTACTCAATAACTTGTCTAACCTGAGCTCGAAAGTTAAAGAACATGTTTTTTTTTATTTTTTTTATTCGATGACAAGATAGCCCTTGACTGCGATCTCACCTGATGGTAAGTGACGATGCAGTCTAAGATGGTAGCGGGCTAACTTGGAAGGGGTATAGCAGTGTAAATTCAACCCACACCCCTAATCTGTTTCTACACGCCATCGTGCCGGAACGCTAAATCGCCTGGCGGCACGTCTTTGACGGTAGGGTGGTAACTAGCCATGGCCAAAGCCTCCCACCAGACCAGACCAGAGACAATTTAGAACTTATAAATTCCTAAATTGCCCCCGCCGGGAATCGAACCCGAGACCTCCCAGTTATAAGACCACAGCGCTCACCACTGCGCCATGGAGGTCGTCAAAATGTCATGTGTAGTAATCTTATTCCTTATGACAGGATGCGGTGTTGCAAAGGATCAATTGAAGAATTTGCCGCGAGACTTGCTTCAATTGATGGAGCCAGAGTACTGTGGGCTCTGCGCTCACAGTTTTGATTCGTTTGCTACTTGTGAGTACCTATTACCGCTTCGATTATTTTAGATACTTCATTCCATAAATTATTCAATAATTTAAAGCTAACACTGTGCATATTACCATAAAAGTGGGTAGGTCTGGATAGGTACATGAAGCAAACTTAAGGCTAAGGAAAGTCAAAGGAAATGTTGAAACAAAAGAATAAAATTATTTGAAGAAAAATGCAATCTGTATTGAATTCGAGCACATATTACATGACACTAAGAATTTTCTTCATCGTATAGTTATTATTAATTTAATAATTTATTGTTTCTATCAGACATCCAGTTAAATGTCCAAACACACTTAACTGGGTGTCTCTTATTGCCTGGCAAACATTGTATGTGAATGTATTTAATTGAACCGCGACTTACATTTAATTTGTTACAGCCCGCATGCATTATGTATCGAAAAATCATCAAAAGAACCAAAAGAAATGGCTAAATCAACAATCGGATGTTGATTTCCGTCGCCCCAAACAGGTAATTGGATAATTTGCCAACGTAACGTTTCCGTAGGGGTTTTGGCGACCACCCGATTCACATAAAACTGGAAATGCTCTCCACTGGACCGCTTCGCTTGAGACGCTGTTGGTGGGAACACTCGCGGACAGACTATCAAGCGAGTCTTATGTGAACACTGTCGTCAAAATAGAAACTTACATTGGAGCAAATTGTCTGTCTTCACGTTTTTAAAGACGTGAGGTTGCCTTGTCTATCGAGTTGTTAACTATCAATATAACGACTTGACATCTTTTAAGACGAAACACTTTCGTCTTGAACCTAGTTGTCAGGTAAATAAATCAACAGCAAGATTAAAAAATATGTCATGTTAAAATTGAGGATCCCATATCCTCTTCTTGGTTTATTAAAACATTACAAATGAATAATCATCTTGCCACATCAGGTTTGAAAATAGATGCCAATTTCACCATCATTGAGTAACTTTTAGCTGAAAAAATGATTTTGACAGATTTTCACCACACGGAACGTTAAAGAGCTATGGCGAATTAAAAAAGTTAATGTGTGCTTGTGAAAAAATACACCGTTGCTCTCTTTGGTTATACATTACTTGGTGATGGTGAAAAATTTTAATTTTCTTTGTGGTTTAGATAGACAGATGTTAGCCAACTAAATAATTTCAGTTTGAATGCAGTTATATTGAGGTTTGGATGCAGGTATATTGCAGCAACTTGTCTGTACAGTCGATTGTACTACGCACGCTCACTCTGTAGCCAATTGTGATAACACTTTGTCGGCTTTTGTCCACAATATAATCTGTAAAAAAAATATGTTAACTATTTCTTAATCCTTTAGGAGCTCTGTTTAAACTTATAAAGTTTAATTACGTTAATTAACACTTAAATTCTAGTTTTTGAAGCAGGTGCCAAACCAAACGGGAATATTAACGGATAATTAACTACCAACTTGGATGGACCTGATTTATTGGGCTGAGTTACCGTGATCACATTCCTACGTCACCAGATTCTGTCTTTTCATCAAATAAAGACAAGAACCAAGTCTGTGTCCTGGTGCTAAAAGGGCCAATATCTAGTCATTTTATTTTAGGTAATGAGCATTTAAACAATAGACCAGCAGTAATAGTTACGGTAATAGTTAGCACCTATTTGTTTTGGTCTAAATTGGCCTTTTTTACGTCGTATCTTTTGAAAGACTATCAATAAACTTATACCCTAACAAAAAAAATTTCATACTTTTTCAATAATATGGCTTTAAAACCTCATTTGTTAAAAAAAACGTACTTTGGCCCTTTTAGCACCAGAACCACCAAGAACTATTCAGACTAAACATCAAATTAAAAAAAAACCGCTTTCCAATTATTCAAGCAATTGAAGAAATATTGTGCACGTAGAGTTTGCTTTCAAAAGCTTAAAAGTGGGTCAAAAATAATCTCCATATTGTAATCTACTTCTGTCAAGTTTGATTCTGTGATTAACCGTGAAAATGACTGACAGACTCATTTTTAAAGTTATACATATCGCTCATTTGCGACAAGAGTGACATAATTCAAAATCGACTGAGAGAATTCTCTCGTTAGAAGGTAATGTTTTGTCGATGCTGCGGTCTCGAAACAACATAGCGGCCAACAAAGCGACAGAGCATTTAGTCACAATCTCGCTCTTATTTTTTTGTGCTTAGCATAATGTTGTTTTTAAAAAGAATAAATGTTCGACACTAAAATTAGTGAATTTTGAGTTATGTCACCCTTGTCGCAAATGAACGATATGATTGATATATTTAGTAATAAAGATTGTTATTCGTATTTCAGATTGCACTGAAGGCGCGCGAGCTGTACTGTGAGCTGTGCGATGTGCACATCACTTCCAAGAGCCACTCGGAATCGCACTACGCGGGAAAACCGCACCGGGCGTATGCGTTTTTTAAATATTTTGCTTTGAACACAAGCTTGTCATTGAGCGATATTGTTTTAAATTAAATAAAAAAGTAACATATTTTAATCAACTAAAATAAAAAATATCGACAGTTCCGTAGAACAAAGTATCATCTGCTAAATTCATAACTTGAGATTTGAGCTTTAGTAGTTTTAGCAAACTATAAACATTTTTTTTTTGATATTTTTTATTCAAATAAACTTTTATAAGTAATTTTAAATCGTCAATGAATCTACCACTGGTTCGGAATGGCGTTCCTGCCGAGAAGAGCCAGCAATAAAATCGGCGGTAGCTCTTTTAAAAAAAAAAAAAATTTTTACAATATTTAACAAAACTATGCTATGTATACAGTGTTTCCACAATAAAGTTTCAATAATGCAAAACAATGCAATGCAATGCAATCCAATCCATTTTATATGTAGTTTATAAAAACTTTTAATGCTCAAATTTCAAGGTGTGAATTTAGCAGATGTGACTTTGTTCTACGGAATAGTCGATATTAAACAAAGTAACATAACTTAATCAACTAAAATAAAAATATTTAATAAAGTAACATAATTTCAAGTAAACGTTAACCGTGGTGGGTAAATCTGATATTTAGTATGGGAATGCGGTTAAATTAATATTATGAAAGGCATAGTACGCTATTTAGACCGTATTAATTAGTTTAGAGATTGTGTATAAAAGAATTATCCACAATGCCAAAACATGCCATTTTTCCAAATGCTTATTTCTATACTAAATGACATCTATTATACACAGTTAACATTATCTTGAAAAGATACAGTCAGGGTTCTGCCCTGGAAGTGTCCTGTTTCTACTACATGGCCTGAATTTCTCATAATGCAGGAAAAATAATATTAAATTATTCTTTGTCTCAGGATTGTCGATGGGCGTAAGAATCCAAAAAATCCATTTTTGCTTCAACGTGGCATGGAGGATAGAGTGTAAGTAATAGTAAAATTAAAATATACATTAAATATATCCAGCAGAGAAGAGAAGAGAAGAGATTTTTCGTTTTAAAAGTTCAAAAAGACTTAAAACAAGGGATAACTTGATCTTTCCCCAACTGATTTTCTTGATTATTCAATACAATTGTGTTTTGGAACTATTATTTTATATATGTAACCAGAATTATCCAAAATAAATATTGATTTCAGGCTATACTGTGTACTTGGGCACTCAATCCAGAGCTTCCTGGATTTACTTCAGTGAAAAGAATCGATTCTTGACTGTTATAAATTACTAGCTTTTGCCCGCGGCTTCGCTCACGTTAAGTTCGATTTTTCAAACCTCTATTTTACTCCCTTAGGGGTTGAATTTTCAAAAATCCTTTCTTAGCGGATGCCTACGTCATGATAGCTATCTGTATGCTTTTTAGCCCAATCCATCCAGTTGTTTAAACTATACGTTGATAGATCAGTCAGTCAGTCACTTTTCCTTTTATATATTTAGATTCGTAGTCCTAAATAATGTATTTCAGTAGGTTTGAATATAGCCCAGAAAGAAATCTGATCGCCCTGACTGCAGTCGCTTGAAAAGGGTACCCTCTTCAAGGCTACGTGGAGTTGGGGTGATCATATTTCAGCCTGGCGACACAAAAAGATATGGAATGATTTCTCAGTAATCAACTCATACGCCGTGAAAAGAAACACCTTAAGACCATCGGCGAAGATGAAGAAGAGGAGAAAGTCAAGGAAAAGGAGATCAAGATCACCCAGCCGGAGTTGTACTGCGACATATGCAAGGTATCCTTACTTACTAATACAGCAGGACCTGTTTAATCCGAACTCCAAAAATTTACCCCCCGTTCGGATTCGTGGAGGGTTCGGATTATAGTGCAGAGATTTTATAGGGTATATTTTATGAAATAAAACTAATAGTATTGTGAAATTATATCTATAAACGTTACATTTTTGGCGGACGAGTAACAATCAAATGTGTATGACACCTACTCGACATTCGGTAAGTAAGGGGCGTTCGGATTGCAGAGGTGTTCGAATTAGAAGGGGTTCGGATTAAAGAGGTCCTGCTGTATTATAAATGCGAGAGTTTGTTTGTTTGTCCTTCAATTATGCTGTAACAGAGCTACGAATTGACGTGTTTTTTTTTACAATGGGGGAAGTTGAGGACCTGGAATGACATTAGGCTACTTCTTATCCCGGAAAATCAAAGAGTTCCCATAGGATTTTTAACAACTAAATCATCGTAGTAGTAGTCGCAGACATCAGTTCGTAATATGTTTTTTTGCAACGTCATTTAACACGTTCATAGACAGTACGCCTCTGGAAGTCGTAACTGTAAAATTAATATGACAGTACGCCTGTCGACGTCAAATTTTTTCTTGTATAAAATGGAAGAGCGTCAAAAAAAGCTTCAAGCCTTGTTCGACGATGCTTCTTCGCCTGAATCTAGTCAAGACCAAGAACGCCTTACGACGTATACGCCACCTGTACTGTCACATCACATGATTTATTACTTTTTGCGATGTGACACAACGCCTCTAGGCAATGTATGAAATTTTGTAGTGTCATAACACGATCAACCATTAAGGGGATACTGTCCATGAACGTGTTTATTTAGAAAAATGGTTGGTTTTTAGACATCCGTGACGTGCACAGAGCAGATGACAATGCACCTGAACGGCAAGAGGCATCTCAGTAAGGAGAAGCAGCACATCCTCAAGATGATGAAGGGCGGCAATGAGCTCTCCGCGGTGGACGCTGGCGGTGAGTGCACACCTTGCTTTATTTGTCTAGGATAGTTCATACACATCCAACGACTTCAAATCAAAGAAGAAACCTCTATAGCATAATGGTTAAAGGTGCGGACTAAAAACTGATGGTCGATAGTTTCCCGTAGCTCTAATGTCGTACTCACCCCTAACACTAGAGAAGAGAATATTAGTTTAGTTCATGGCTGATATCCTTTAAAAAAGAATAATGTGATAATGGAGCTGATATCGCTCATTTGCGACAAGAGTGACATAATTCTAAATCGACTATGAGAGAATTATCTCGTTAGAAAGTAATGTTTTGTGGATGCTGCGGTCTCGAAACAACACAGTGGCCAACAAAGCGACAGAGCATTAAGTCACAATCTCTCTCGCTCTTATTTTTTTGTGCTTAGCGTAATGTTCTTATAGCAAAAAGTATAAATTTAAAATTATAATTTTGTGTTCTGTCACCCTTGTCGCAAATGAGCGATATTGTGTCATATGTAGTGATGGTTGGAACACATTTGATGCACATCTTACCAAAACTTGTTCCGACTGTAATACTTACGTAATATTTTTAACCATTACATAATAGATTTTTTTTTATTGCAGACACCCAGGAGAAGTCGAATGAAGAGATGGAAGGTAATTTTTCACAGTTTCAAATTTCTTATATGTCTTGTAACCAAGGCTGCCTTCAAATTAAAAGGCGTACGAGCTGCAACTGTGAAGACAGCCTCAATTTTATCCCATCATCTTATTATTTCGTTCGCCTGAGATATTTCTTTAATATACGTATTAGGTATTTCTTCCTAGACAGGAGCAAGTACTTACCTATATTCTGTGATATAATAGATTGAATACCAATTTATACCCAATTATTTTTTATTCAGTCTAGTCTATCACAGAATATAGGTCTAGTCTAAAAAGAAGAAAAAACATTTTGTTAGTTGGCTAGCAAAATGTCGTTTTTCTTTTTTTACACTTAAAAAATTCTTGTAGCATAGTGTTTGGTGCATTTATTTCCATAAAGATCTTATAATCTACTTGTGCTTGTGAAATGCTATTACAAGTAAAAGATTGTAATACAAAGCCTTTATAGGAGCTTTATTAGTATTGATAGACTTGTAGTCTTTCTTACAGGGCTAGTTTGCTATGTGGGTTTGTACTCTACTAAGTACGAATTAATTTTGAAAAGAGGTTCTAGATAAGATATCTAGTACAAAATTCAAAATTATTTCTTTCATTTAGGCCAACTTGTATTTTATAGTTGCAGAAAATGAAACGGAAGAAGGGGCAAAAGAGGCAGAGTCTGCAACTGATAACTACGATTGGGGCAACGGCAGCGGCGCCTGGGATGAAATTCAAAAGGATGATGCTTATTGAAGTTATTATAAATTGATTAATTTGAAACATATAGTTTCAATAATAATAATTATGGTAACAAATAAAAGGCACTTCTAAAAATAGGAAACTATCAACTTACTTTTATGAATAGTCTGTATTATAGACTATCATGATTATTTTTAGGTTTATAGTTGACGTATTTTGATTACAAATAAAAAAAATCTAAAGAAATGTTGTCGTAAAAGTTTCATTTATTTTTAAAATATTGGGATAAGAAAAACATCACTTTACTTTTGATTTTATCCACTTCATAACGATGATTGTTTCGCTGGCTGGACTCTGCATCTGTTTTTATAATACAAAATGTATTATTTCCTTATACTTACATAAATAATAATATATAGCTAAGTAATCAAAAAATATTTTATTTATTAAGCCCTTCCTACTAATAAAAGTTACAAAACATTACCTACTTAAACTAATATAACATGATTGGTCTGGAGTCGTAAGTAGGTATTTAAAGGGTAAGGGAGCATCCCTTAGGAAGGTCGCCCACGTGACTTTGCAGCGACCGAAAATGCACAGACCTCGATTTTGACCAAAATGTATTTTGGATCACGTGTACAAGGTAACCAAACAAGCCGTATCTTCGCGACTAGCTGAGCTGTCTTTTTTTTATTTATTGGAAGACAAGATAGCCCTTGTCTGTGATCTCACCTGATGGTAAGTGACGATGCAGTCTAAGCTGGTAGTGGGGTAACTTGGAAGGGGTATAGTATAGCAGTGTTAATTCAACCCATACCCCTAAATCGGTTTTTACACGTCATCGTGCCGGAACCCTAAATTGCTTGGCGTACGTGTATTTGACGGAAGGGTGGTAACTAGCCACGGCCAAAACCTCATTCAGACAAGGTCCGATCTAAGGATCTCAATTCTGATCTGATCTGTTTGAGGGTGAGGTCACTATATTTAAAAGCATCTTCCCATTGCGATAACTTACCAACAGGAACGACGACGGCGACGGCGTCCTAAGCACCCATGTGTGAACCCATACCATAGTGCTATGGAGAGTACAGCCAACAAACCAACTAGTACTAGCCCTTGTATTTTAGGGTCACAAAAATCGATATTCTTCAACCCGCCGCCACTCCCTTTTACTTTTTTTGCAGAGGAGCTCTTAGCCATCTTCACTGAAGAAGCAGAATTTTCTAAGTACCCCATTTTATTTTGAAGATTTTTAACAATTTGTATTGCTCGGTCACTAAATATTTCATTTCTTTTTTGTTTTAATTAGGACTCGATGCCATCATGATAGTTATTCGTTTTCCTTTTTATTTTCGCCATATTTTGGCGTAATTTTTGTTTATTATAAACATTATGAACTTTGATGTAAAATACAACTTTAGGGAGGCTAGGTGTCACACATAGGCAACTGATAGATGTCTTTCAACTGCATAAAATATTTATTATTGAGAAAGAAAAAAAAAGGTTTCACTAGAGATAGGCCATGGCCTATGCCTTCTCTGTGACAGAGACACTAAAGATGTAGGAGTATTCCAAGAGAATGTAATCACTCCGGAGTATTTATAATACATTAAATTGTTTATTTAGTAAGAGGCTAATTAATTAGGTAGAGTAAAATATAATCAAAAAATCAAAATCAAAATTTATTTATTTCATGTAGGCCAACTTGCAGCTCCTATGAAACGTCACAAATCTACCACTATCTCTATAAAAGTAGTTTTATACAAAATTCATTTATTTTTTTATAGTCAGGGCTGTGATCAGATTATTCATTTATTTTTTATAGTCGGCGCTGTGACTATATTAGCTGGTCGGTGTAGTCACAGCCCCAACTATAAGTAGTACTCTTTATTCCTGGTGTGGGCATGGCGCCAGTCTGGCGGAGCCGGTATGTTCCCAGGCTGGGTGGGCCAGCACACCTCCAGCATCAGCAAATCTTTGCTGCTGGTCGCGTATTCGTCGCCGCAATTCGATCCTCCGATCGTGGTTGCTAAAAATATTCAACATAATATTAACTAACTTTAGTCTTCGAAAGTATACTAATAGATTTATAAATACATATAAAAAATTCCGAGGCCGGCGGGATTCGAACCCACATCTCTCGGGAATCGCGCCCTGAGTGTGTTAAAAGTTACACTACGGCCAATTTCAACCACACGTCAGCCACGATATTATATGATGATGATGATGTATCTACAATACGACGTAAACTAGGACGCAGCTAGTTAAGGGCCTATTTCACCATCGCCAAATAAACTTGCGGAAAAATAAATTTTACTTTCAGACAGATGATTAGGTACAGAAAATTCAAAAGTTTACTTGGTGGTGGTTGGTGAAATGGGCTGTTAGATGTTCTGGTATATCTAATACTTACTCGAAATTCACCAGTTACACTTTTGAGTGTACCAAATGGGCAAAATATCATTGTCACAGTTGTCAGTTACGGAAATAGATTTATCAATATTAATCTGAAACTGTAGTGTGACTGGACCTGGTTGATTTTGATATTCTTGATAGCTATGTTTGACGAAGGCTAAAAAATGGTTCAGGTAGTCCACTAAAATTTGTGGATCCCATTCATTCTGAAACAGAATTACTAATTTTTACTGACTCTAGTGAAGATTTTTTCTAAGGACTTATAATTCTACCAGCACCAAGTAACATTCACCGACGAATAGTTAAATCTGATGTATTAAAAAATTTTTAATATATGAAACTGCCTCAATGGTATAATACTTTAGTGGTTACTGGTTATGTTATGACTGTGGATGACGAGATCCCGGGTTCGATTTCCGGGTTGGGCCATGTATTGGGTTTTTCTGTCAAGAAATTCTCAGTACTGGCCTAGAGTTAGAAAGTTGGCAGTGTGTTGGAGAGCATCCTTCGTCCTGCGCCTGATCTCTCCGGTCGTGTTCGATTTCCATCCCACTGGGCTATGAGAGGTAGGGAATAGAGAGTACATCTGTTTGCGCACACACTTGTGCACTATAATAGCTCCAGCGCAGATGGCTAACCTCTGAGAAGGTTGGTCGCTTTGACCAGGTCGGCTGTCAGGACATTATTATATGAAAGTTCTGTGAGAATACCTGGGTTAAACATTAACTTTGAAATTGGTCCTTGGTAAAATAATTCTCTGATCTCTCGAAAAAATTATGCTTGTGCGGAATATTATGTGTGGATGCTGATTTCGTACTCACATTCATGTCACATGAATGTGAGTATGAAATCAGCAAATATCAGCATAAATAACAATTGTTAAAGCCAAATTATAGTAATGCTTTTTAAAACCTAGTAAATTAAAACATCTAGTGAGCAATAATTAAATACAATGTGTGGATGTAGCGTATGAATAGTTTTACCTTGCAATAAGAAACAATATCTTGAGTATCGAACCACTGCAACCGTTCAATGACACCTTCATCATTTCTAAATCCCACATACAATCCTCTTAAGTTTGCTAAGTAACATTGGCACCAGCATCTTAATAATTTATACCTTCTGTAATATTAATAACAATGTTAACTTTGTGTAAAATATGAAGTTAAGTGACCAAAAGCAGCTGTGGGATTGATTTAAAAATGATTGCATCAGTATAATTTGCACTTGCCTCTGACTGGCTGAATTTATGGTGATCTTGCAATGCATTTAATAGTGTGAGTACAAGCCAATCAGATGTCATTGTGATTGTTACACTGATGCAATCATTTTTAGACAATTCCAGTACTGTGTGCTAAAAATGATTGCACCAGTGTAACAATCGCAATGGCCTCTGATTGGCTGATTTTATGGTGTTCTTACTGGATCTATGCATTTTAATTAATAGCGGGAGGGTACCAGCCAATCAGGTCATTAAGATTGTTATATTGATGCAATCATTTTTAGAAAATCCTAGTACAGACTTGCTCAATAACTTTACATGAAAGAGGCAAAAACTGGACAGAGCAGCGTGAACCATTAGACTTTCTTTTTCATTAATAATATACTTTTAGGGCTGTATACATGTATGTATTTCTAACTTCAACAATCTTGAATTCTTGAAATTGTTGTCTATTTATACTGGGTATAAGGTGCCTAACGAAAACTGAAATCAGTGAGGCTAGGCTGTCCCATACACCCAGTATGTACATTCATAAATTATTTTTAAAATAGCATAGGTACATACTTAAAATTCTTTTCTTGTCGAAAGTTGTATATTTCTCTATTTGTTTTCAACTCAGCAAAGTTGTTACTTCGTAGGTAGTCAATGTTAGTCTCAAAATCTTTTGTTTTTGGCTTTGGTAAAGTAGATTTTTCAGTAAGTAGTGAATCAATTTGTGCTCCATATAACAACTTATAATCACCCAAGTTAGCATAATAATACAATGAAAATTCTTCATTCTCTATCACAGGTGTTTGTGTATCTGGATCTAAATTAGGTTGATCTGCAAAAACATATAATATAACTTTAAAACTGCACTCTAAATCAGTCTAATAAATCCTTACTAATATAATAAATGTGAAAGTGTGTTTATTTGTTGGTTTCAAAATAACACCCTCAGGGAACAAAAAATTTCTTTGGCCCCATATACCACAAATGAATATTACTTATTTTTGAAGACAATGGGGTTAAAAATTTGTTGGCTTGCTAATCTATAGTAAAAATAAATTTTAAAAAACCAAATACCTGATGACATATATTGTTCAAATTTATATCCCCAAGCACAATATTTTATTTCCTCCTTACTACGAGATTTTCTTCTAGTTATTTCCTGTGTACTCTCAATGGAACATAAATATATTGAACCTTTAAACAAGCATGCTGTAACAAGTATAGGTTCTGACACATTTGAAGCCGCACACATAACACTTATCAAGGTTCTTCTATAGGTAATGAAATCAGCCCAAAACTGAGGGTATAAATATTGGTGTTTATCTTCAAGAAACCTTAGAAGTAATTCAATCTTTTCTTCGTTATCTTCTGTCGTTCTTTTTACTGCTGATGTTATATTATGGTTTAGGTCCAGAGATGTTGACCCATTTTTAATCGAGTTTAAGAATTTCAGTTGTGATAAATCACAATGATACTGGCGTACAGCATCAACACTCATGTAACCAATAATAACAGGTTTACTGAGAGCTTTGCCAATATATCTGCGAAAGTCTCTCATTTTAGACAAGAATACTTTATTATCCTTACACTTGCTCATCTTCCTTATTTTTTAAATATAAATCGTCTAAACTTCTTATTTTCTTATGGCTTTACTTTACTATCAAAGAGAATGTAACCACTCCGTTTTTTACTATTGGTTTTAAGTGCGTGATACACATGCTTGTTACTCGCCCAAAAGCATGCCAGTAACAAGCAACTACGAGCTACTCGCACGTGTATGGAGGTTCTGCCAGTAACTAATGGTTTGCACCGGAGCAGTGATCACCGGAGAGTCACCGGTGATCACTGCTCCGGAGAAAGTAATCGGTGAAAACACCAGAGAAAAACCGGTGTTTCACCGGTTATTATTGAATCATAACTCAAGTAATTTTATTTAAATAAAAAGAAGTTTGTGACGCGTGATACACATCTACTAGCATGTGTATCACGCGCTTTAAAGTAGTAGTTGTCATTTGTCAACCTATAAAGAGGCCCGTAAACGGTCAAACATGTTTGTCAAACACGTATCACGTTTTTTTTCACAGTTTTGTTTGAACAAGGTTATCAAACACCAGTGCAGACAATCAAACTCCATCCGTTTCCGTTTGCCAAACACGTAGTTTGTTTGACAAACATGTTACAAAAATTTTACATGTTTGACCGTTTATGGGCCCCTTAACTGAGAATGTCAATCAAATGTCAATGTCATTTGTTGTTGCCATAGAGTGTTGGCTGTTGTTCGCTTGGAATTTGGAATTAGTTGTTCCTGGTCTATGTTTGGAATTTTTAAATGGTTTACAATTTTCACTGTTAAAAACAAAGGAAACTGAATTAGCTTAGCTTAATAACTGAATTTTGTAAGGAGCGTATTAAATTTGGCTTACTAAGATGAACTCCGAAATAATCGCAACCCCACCATCTGTATCTTGGGCCCAGCGTAATTCTAATGTGTTTTTAACTTTTAATGTAGAGTGTGAAAAACCGGATATTAAAATAGAGAAAAAACTAGTGTCCTTTAAAGGTATATGTGCTCCAGAACAGAAGCTATATGAAGTTGAAATACCACTGTATGCAGAGATAGACCCAGAAAAGAGTAGTCATTTGAATAAGGGCAGGTTTATTGAGGTTGTCTTGGCGAAGGAGAGACCAGACGAATCTTTTTGGCCGTCTTTGACTAGCGACAGAAAGAAGCATCACTGGCTAAGAGTGGATTTTAATCGATGGCAAGATGAGGATGGAAGTAGTGATGAGCAAATGAATGATGATTCTGACCCCATGTTCTCAAAACCCTTTGCGGATGATTATGAGTATAATGACTCGAGTTCTAATGAAGAGGAGGACTTGCCTGATATACAATAAAACAAGAAGTAGTCCAATGAATATAGTTAAGTGTGGAAAAACGAGCATAATGTCACAATGTGTTTAATAATACAAGGATTTTTTAGAATAGCTTGTTTGATATTGAAAAATTATTTGTATGATGTATGAAATTAGCTGGAGTGATGTCTTTATTGGTTGAGAATGTTTTTTCAATTTAGTTTAAGAGAGCATAATATGAAATTACAAGTGATTTTAGTCTAATGTTGCTTTAATGGAATTAATAGTATAATATAGGTATATTGTATTATTTATATTTTAGTTTTAAATATTTGCATGTGAATATATTGATTATAATTACAAAAGTTGTAATCACTTCTATCAAAGGCATGTATTAGTAACACTATTAATTGATATTTTACAAGACAGATAATATACGGTCGATGAATGATAATCATGATGATCTATGAACACTTATAATAATATAAGTAGTAAGGGTTTGTAGTCCTTTCAGGCAATTTGGAATGTAATTCTAACACAAATGTTATTTTTAGGGTTCCAAAAAAATCTTTAAGTGCTATATGCACTTCACAGACCTGTGTATCTTGGTAAAATCTATAAAAAAATTTAAATTATCACATTTCAGTGTACAAAAAATGTCTTAAATGTTGGAAACCATGGTTTATTACTAATAATAAATTATTTTAAGTAGTTTTAAAGTAGATTTTTTGTTTCTATTAAATTAAAACTATCCTCTTTCTGATGTGTCCTGAGAGTCAAATCAGTTAAAATATGTTATGGCAGAGTTTAGGTTTTGTTGAATAATGCGAAATTTGTCAAAACATCACATTCATTTGTTGGTTAAAGTCTACTAACTAGGCAATGCTGAGGCCTCCAATCTTATTCTGATGTCAGAGTTTTTGGCACTAAGTTTTGTAGTGGAGAGGCATTATTTTAATATTCTATTATAAGTATAAATGTTACAGCATAATTTTATTTGCAGAATTATTATTAGAATATATACCTATTTGATAGTGATGGTATGATTTTATATTATTACTAACTGATGCTCGCGACTTCGTCTGCGTGGATTTATTGTTTAAAACCCCGCGGGAGCTCTTTGATTTTCCGGTATAAAAAGTAGCCTATGGCACTCTCCAGGAGCTCACGTATACTAACTACTGAACTAGGGATCGACGTAATTTGTTGCATGGGCAAAAGATCACGTCAGTCCCTAGTTCTGTTGCAGCTGGATTGAAAGACAAACCAACAAACAAACACTTTCGCCTTTATAACTATAATATTAGTGAGGATGTCATGCCATAATATTCTCTAAGCTAAGCTCTTACAACAATAGTTTTGAAAACATACAAGTGCTAATTGTATTATTCTACAGTTAGCAGGTTCCCGTACACACTATAAGTCATCGGTAGGTAACGGTACAACTCCTAATTAGATGATCTGTAGGTCAAGTAATACCAACCAGTTCTTCATACTTTTATGATTTGTTCCGATATGTATCGGTATCCATGGGGAAGTATCAAGATCTACTCAGTATCGGTGGAAGTGTATTGATACTTGTAATTGTTTTCTGAGGATAAGAGAGATCAGTGGCGTAGCTTAGCGTGGGCACAGCGGTGCAGCGGGCTCTCGTTCACGGCCTCGCACTTAAAGACGCCTCGTGCAAGGCCCCAAGTGCGTTTTAAATCTGGCTTACTAAATAATTTTTTTTAAATAAGCATTTCAATTTCCACCGCGTACCTACTTATATTTCACTATCATGAAGGTAACAATCCTGGGTTTGCTTTTGTAATGACAGAAATATGGTCGGATGCAATGGTTTTAGGAATACCTAGGTACCTACTGAAAGAAAAGGTCTGATGCGACTTCGCCCATGTATAGATTAGTCCACGCTACGTCACTGAGAAATCAATTGTTCCATCGATACAATCAAAAGTCCATTTCATATTTTTGGCCCAAGTTGCGGGCATCAGAAAGTGAAAGAATGTGAGCGTGATGTGAGCCGCGATGGCCTAGCATGTCGTTATTGCATCGCGCGTCATCAACCGATAGATATACTAGACGAAGGTCTCTTATATACTGTTGAAAGGATGTGAACCTATTCAGCGGCTTTCCCAACACTGCTTTATCGGGTGGGAGGTCCATTCAAGCATCTTGGGGCCCAAAAGACTATCGATTTTCGACCCTGTTCAGCTTTAAGCTATATGTCGGTGATTCTGGTTTTTTAGGGATATCCTCATGTATCTATGTTTGTCCCATAAGTAAGGAATACTTACTATATTTATGGTTTGTACCTACATATACATGGGTCATAGGTATTACGTACTCACAGGTGAAAAAATACTTAACCACTTTTATTATAAAAAAGAGAAAGAAATAAAAAACATTCATAAAATTTATTTTTATTTGTCCGAGGTTAACCTATATGGCAATCACATTTATCATCTTTTTTAGGTAGGTACAGATCGATCACATTTATAAGTTACAACGAAGTTCTTGCGTAGTGGGTACCTAATCTTTTTGGTAGCCGTGAAAATAATTAGGTATCTTTATCCTTTAATGGTTATTCCGTACGCGTCGTGATGGCGGCCCCTGTTTTTGAGCGAGATGTTATTTTATTTTTTATTTCAAATCATAAAACAAGGCTTGCATTTCATTGCTGTATACAATCGTTTTAGTCTGCGAGATACGTAAGTAAGTATCCTTTTTCTGCACTAAAGAACTGTCGATGTAACTTATTTTGGCCTCTGTCCTATTAAAAACATATTTGATGGTAATTTAATAAAAATAAATAACAGTTTCCTTCTGCGCTTCCTCTAAACAACTAATTTTTTCATTCATTTTCATTCATCATTCAGTCCGTATTGGAATAACATGCCGTTATGTACAGGTCAAGGTAGGTATTCAACAGAAAATCTTGATTTATTTAGGTATTTATAATATTAATAACTATGTGTCTACCTACTCGTATATACTTGAGTAACATTTTTAGATTACGTCTTATCCAATTGGAAAGCCAAGTGGTTTGTTTAACATAATTATGTAGGTAAAAGAACACAGCAACAAATAAACATATCTACTTACTTAATAATTTATTTTTACCTACCTTATGAATTATATTTTTATTTTTCTTGACGTGTAATTACACCATAGAAATTATTATAATTCTAAGTACCTAACTGCATCATTCCAAAACGATAATAATTCTTACATAACTAATTACAATAAACTTAACGGTAAAGGCCTACGCAAACGAACCACTCTCCACCACCCACACATTTTCGACAAGCTGTATTGCACTTTTCTTATACCTATTTAGTACCTAAGAAGTAAAACATGTGTAGCATGACGGCGGTAGTGAAAGCAACAGATCATCACTGTCATCCGCAGGATACTGCCATGCCATTTAAAAGACGCCAGCCACTGGGTTGGTATGAGTGTACCTACACTCCTCGAAAACAATAGGTTATTTTACTCTAAGGTTAGGATGACGTTTCGAAGTATCTAGGTACCTATTCGTTATCCTGTCGAGACTCGAGATGTGTAAGCAAGCAGTAAGGGTACAGGGGCTCTATAACTTAACGTGTTGAAGTAAAGTGTAATCTGTCAATATTGTAATTAACTGTAAGGAAAACTCATGATTGCTATCCATGCTCATTTACGCACTGGCTATCTTTAAAAGTCACACTAGAGCCTCGGGTAGATAAATAAACATCGATGTAGGCAAAGCATGTGGCTGGGGCGGGTGAGCTGTTTGCGCCGAGCCTAAGGGACCTCGCAGAGTAAGTGGCCATGCTCATAGCTCGTAACGTTCAAGTAAAGTACCTAATTGTCGCGCACTTGGCCGCTATATGATCAAAAGTACGCACGACGCGAAGTAAAGATCTACTTTACCATGGAGGTTGGCTTAAGTTCTTGCGACCAAAGTAGCGGCCACGACGAATAAAGTCATAGTCATGACCGCTTAGTCCGCGAGGTACGTAAATGGTACACATCTATAACATTATTCTTTTACACCGCCGTTGTCCAGGAATGTTTTCTCCGCAATTTGGTACAGCTGCGCTGACATCTTGTCACTGGTTTCTTGTACCATCTTCGTGAAGTAGCCGTTAGGTTTGTTGAGCAATCTGTACGGATGGTCGAATTCAACCAGCCGACCCGAATCCATTACCATGACACGATCCGAATCCATGATTGTGTTTAGCCGATGAGCTACCGTGATCACGGTGCAATCCGCGAAACGTGTTCTGATTGTACCTTGGATAAATTCATCTGTCCTGATAATAAAAGAAAAAGAAGAAACTTGTAGTAGTATTTTGTTTAGTATTGTGTTTAGACGAAATCTAAAGCCGACGCATTAATTCAGTCATTAGATATATTAACATGTATCTACCTATAGTTCTTTCAATTCACGAGGGCACGTGACTCATGGTTGTGTGTGTGTTGTGTCGTATCTGTATTCTGTATAAGTGTGAGCAAGATCTTGCTCGCGCCTGACCGTTCCCACCTATGCTCCTGACAGGCACGCACACATATGCAATGTATACTGTGCATGTACACGACGTACCACAAGTAAATCACCCGTAACTTCGTGAGGTAATATTTTCGTCATAGATTTATGATAGGTATAGAGATAGTGACTATGATTTTCGTGTTATTTATGTTTCACATTATTATTCAAAGTTGATAATTATACAGGATTTTAACTCAAAAAATCAGTATAATTTTTTTTTCAAAAATAATTTACTCGACTCGCGACCATAGTCATTGTATGTTAAATAAACGTAGTAATGGCGGCGTTGAAACAGCGCACTGCGCAGGCCACTGCACCGCGGCAAGAGTTATCGCTCTAAGAAAGGCTCCTATACTCGTAGCTTGACATTTACTTACTTCGGGTCCACATTAGCAGTGGCCTCGTCGAGCACTAGAATGCGATTCCCGCGAAGAATTGCCCGCGCCAGGCATACTAATTGCCTTTGGCCAAGTGAAAAGTTGGATCCGCCTTCGGACACTTTGAAATCAAGCGCTGGAATCGCTGCTTTCAAATCGACCTGCAAATTGTTGAAACATAAAACATGTTGGTAGACACCTCTGATTAGGTTTGTACTTAGGTACATATATTATGTACCTAAGCACAATATACCTATTTTAGATAGAGAGTTGGTGGCACAAACAGATGAATCATTAGTTCGCATTTCAGACGTTGACTCTGAAATCAATTTCTGGCAAACTTCTCATCGCTGAGGTTTCACGTGAACAGAAAATAACAGCATATAAACAATTAGCTCAGCAATAATAATTTATTGTCAGTCTATCTGCCACAACTCGGTGTTATTATAAAAGCGAGGTATACTTGTAGGTACTTACTGCCTCAAGTGCTTTCCATAATTGTTCATCATCGTAACAATTGAATGGGTCTAAGTTGTATCGTATAGTTGCTGAAAATAGCACTGGCTCTTGTGGTATAATGGAGATTTTCGAACGTAATTCCTGTAAATAAAAAGATACTCATTAGAAGATGAGTGAACCAGCCACTGTTGTTATATGCATACTTAGTACTTATCATCTACGGTATTTTATTCGATGACAAGATAGCCCTTGACCACTATCTCACCTGATGGTAAGTGACGATGCAGTCTAAGATGATAGCAGGCTAACTTGGAAGGAGTATGACAGTGTACATTCAACCCATACCCCTAGTTGGTTTCTACATGCCATCGTGCCGGGACGCTAAATCGCTTGGCGGCACGTCTTTGACGGTAGGGTGGTAACTAGCCACGGCCAAAGCCTCCCACCAGACAAACACAGACAAACAAAGAATAAATGCGAATTTTTCATCAAGTCTGGATTAAGATGTAAAATATTTACTTACTTACTGCAAAAGACTACAATGGGGTGCGGTAATCGTGTTTTAAGATTTGACTATGTTACCGTTTCCCTGAAAATAAGACTGGTCCGATTTTGATGAGTATTTTTTTTTTGCAAATAATTTATTTTTTACGTCTTGTTTTTACCTTAACTTCTGGGAAGGAAAGAAATAAGAAAGATATACAGGCTAGCAGTCTAAGTAGGAGTAGGCTGACTCAAACTCAATGCACCTACTCATAAGTATAATTTTGTTACCAACCTGTAATGCGAGATATGAAGTGTTGACGTCATCGATGAGAATCTCCCCTTCAACTATGGCGAGGCGAAACAATGAAGATATGAGTGACGATTTCCCAGCACCCGTTCTTCCCACTATTCCAACCTGGATAAACAGAAAACATCTCATTCAATAAGAGTATCATAATATTTTTGTCACTGATCAACCGTCTAACTTCATTTCATTTCATTACCAATAACAGGCTCAAATGATAAGAGTAGATAGTAGATAGGTACTCAAACTCAAAATTATTTAGTTCATGTAGGCCAACTTGTGGCTCTTATGACAAGTCGAGAATCTACCACCGGCTCAGAATGCTGATTCTGCTGGGATAGGGAAGTTAACTACGTAAAGTAAACTTGACAACTTAAACTTAGCAAAATCTCAAAGAACTTAGCAAAATCTCAAAGCTATGTCTAAGGTTCAAAAACAAAATGATTTCTTTCCCTTAGGAATGATTTTTTTATTTTCCTCATTAGTTTTTCACCAATTTAAAAATGTAAATAGGTAACTAACCTTCCAACCGCTTTCAATAACCAAGTTGAGATTTTTCAGTACAGGTAATTCTTCGGGAGTGTACTTCATATAACAATTGCGAAACTCGACGCGGCCGCACCAAGGCCACCCTTTAGGGGTTTCTTTACCTGAAATAGAAATATGGATTTATAAAGGGTAAGAAAAACGTTAATGTCGTTTTAGATACCAACAATTTATACCTATATAAGTACGTTCTAAAGAAAATCAGGAAAATTGACATAATCGAGTTTAATGACGACTTTACTAGGAGAACTCTGCTGTGTAGGTTCACTTCTTTTCATATAGAATACTTTAAACATAAAAAAAACCAGTGGGAGGCTAGTAATATTACATACTCGTAGTCGTAAGTATAGTAGAAATCGATTGTATCTATGCACGACTTCAAACTAGCTGCGTGTTCAGACTTCAGAGCAGTCACAAAGATTGGATATTTTTAAGATGTAATAACATGGCATCTTACTTCCTTTTTCCCATTGGGGCTCCCTCTCAATGTGTGTGTACTGAAGGATGCGTTCCACGCTGGTCATCTGCGAGATCACTTCGGCGGTTTGTCGGACGCCGAACTGCAGCATTCCCGTCAAGATGAGAGTTTGCGATATCGCCAGCCCCACATTACCGGAGAATATTGTTTCTGGAATAAAAGATGCTTTGTGAGCTTTCATTTTTGAATTATAATTAGGTCTTTGAAAAATATATTTTGTAGGATAGAAGAAGACTAGATTTAACAAATACTTACTACTGTCAATCACGAGGAATGCTACAATGACAATCGTCAAATACAACACGCAGATGAAGTCCAGCCAGAAGCCAAGCGTCACCCCGCTGGCCAGGTAGCTGCTCCAAGTTGAAGTGTGAATATCCTAAAACATTATAAATTCCTTACTACAAGTCAGGTTCATTTGGAAGTTATAATTATTATCTACCTACATCTAAATATATAAAAGGCAAAGGTGACTGACTGACTGATCTATCAACGCACAGCTCTAACCACTGGATCGATCGAGCTGAAATTTGGCATACAGGTAGCTGTTAGGACGTAGACATCCCCTAAGAAAAAATTTTGGAAAATTTCAACCCCAAGAGGGTTAAATAGGGGGTTAAAAAATCGAACCTAACGTGAGCGAAGCCGCGGGTTAAAGCTAGTTTAAAATAAAAAAATTGAATACACTTTCCGATTACGATTTTGGCAGTTTTGAAAAAGTCCATATGGAGAAGTTTTTTTCCAATATTCTTCTTACCCAAAAAGCATATAAATAATAAGATAAGATTTAATTACTTACCTATTATAGTTTTGTTTTCAAGTTACATTTAACTAAAAATGGTACAGTAAATTTTCAATATGACCCCTCAAAAGCTAACATCAAGAAGTAGAGTATAGAGTACGGAGTAGAAGAGAGGTAGAGCAGAATAGAAGAGAGGAAGAGAGTATATCAATAATTATGTTACAAGGGTACCTGAAAATGATCGAACTCTTGAATTAGTCGCTGCTGAGCTCCAGACGATCGAATGGTGCTGATACCGTTTAATGTTGCCGACATATGAGAGAATACGGGACTTCTGGCTGTAAACAACAAAAAATCCATTGAAAAAGCTAGTTCTGAAGAGCTCTTAACTAACTTATGAGTGAGCTCCGTACATCGAATCCTGTTCATCAAATGGAAGGGTTATGATTTCACAGGCTATGTGGGTATGTCACTATTTACGAATGCGAATAAACTGCTGAGTCGAGTTTCATGAATAAGGTGTCAATTGGATCAATCATTATTTTGATATTTTCTGACAAATCCGTCTGCTCTTTGGCAAGGGCCTCCTCCAATTTTTTTAAATCTTCCCTATTTGCTTCATATTTTTTTCACGTTCTACCTGTTATGGCCGCAATTTCATCACCCCATCTTTTTTGTCGTCTTACTTACTTATTGAGTAAAAATGGTTTTACTTACTGGTTCCTTCCAATCGCTTTATCGATTGCGCAGATTTCAAATAGATTTGTAGAATAACGTAGAACAAAAGGAGAATTATGGTAGTCGGTAACAGGGTCCAGACCAAGGCAGCAGCGTTCAGTGCCAGGATACTGAACATCACGAGATAAATTTGGATGCATTCCAATAGAAACCGTGGCAACAACTCGTCTAGTGCACCAATATCTTTGGAGAAACGATTCAAAATGCGTCCTGAAATCGTATAAAATTGCAATTAGCTACCTTTTACACTTGTTGAATTTATAAAGGAGGCTTTACATTTAAAGCTACCTACCTGAAGAATTAGTGTCGAAGAAACGCATAACACCACGAAGCATAGAGTGGAACATATCGTTGTGTAGATTCCTTGATGCAGTCATGCAAACTTTGAAGAACATGAAAGCACGGGCCGTGATGAACACAATACAACAGACAATCAGTGCCGTATATCCATATAGATACTGAGATGTGTCTAGGGGTCCTATATAGGCGTGGATGTCTAAATCTGAAAGAATTTGATAATTAGGTAAAACCAATGAAGATAAAAAACCTACACGTATTTATCTAGATATTAAATTAAGTTTTAATTTTATTGATAAAAGTAGGAAGTAGTCGATAGTAAAGTCGATTCAAATATAGGTATGTTGTTTATAATAAAATTAGCTCTATAGGTATAATGTGAATTTCATACTTGATTGCAATTCGATTCCAGAGAAGTAGCTGGTTAACGAAAATGTTGAGTTCACGGGGGGCCCGACTCGTTCAAACTCTTTGACTGTATGATTTGCTTGTCTTTCCTTCATACGAGTGACTTCGTTTGTCCTGTAATATCAGCAGCAATTTATAAACAGCAGTTCTTTAAAACTATAGCTTTTTATTTAATTCGAATGAAAACTCACCAAAAAGTAACCCAATAGTCGCATAGAGTTGCCGATAATTGACCAATTACAAGTAAAAGAATCATGAAAATCAATCTAGCTGGTTTTCCACCAGCTCGCAAATACGCTCCGTACACATGCCATCCCATTGAGCCAGACTCCCTTTTTTCTTCTTCCATCTCTTGAGCAGGGTTTTCACAGCCCGTCATAGATTCTGCGATGGACGGACGTCTTGTTGTGGAGAGCTGTAAAAAGATAATAAATAAATAAATATATTTGGTTCTTTTTCATAAAAAGATAAACACTTATGTTTAGGGTAAATCCGGGATAGATGCCGCAGTCGGATAGGTGCCTCATTTTCTAAAAACCTAACTTCGCAAAAATAGAGCTCGCACCCCCCACATCTAAGTTCCCCGTAGATCATCGCACTGGATTGACATGTTTAGCTCGTGCGTGCGATCATCTCCACGACGAACACGACGAACGCTTCAAAGTTTCGAACGTAAGTATTTACTGTTACATATCTTTTTATGTAGTAATAAATTCTGTTCTATTTTTATAATATCGTATAGATTGGTTAATTAACTTTATATCTACTTATTAATAATTGTCCTTTTGTATTTATTTAAATCAAAAAATAAAAGGGCATCTATCCACAGCAAAAAGGATGGTCGCCCTGATTTTTCACAGTATAGGTGCCCTTAGGGGCATCTATCCCCTATCTTTAATTGTTTACAGTATAGTTAGCGATAATAAAGAAACACCCACAACAACATACTATAAAACTAGAAGAAATAAAATTCAAGGTTTGCCTGTGAAGAAAACGAAGAGAGACAACCAAGAAAGCCAAAAAATACGGACGATAATTATTGTTGCATAAAATGCTTTGATAGCTATCAATATACGAAGTCAAAATCTGATTGGATTCGGTGCATATCGTACCAGAAGCGGCTGCACGAAGTTTGTATCCTTTTCAGAAATTATTGCTCAAGATGTGGCAGACTAAAAGCCCTTACTAATTCGAAATAAATTAAGGCCAAAATTTAATTATGTTATTGATTTTTTTTAATTTTAAATATTAATACCTTGCCTGCCATACATTATGTTCAATTAGTTACGATTCTGCACTTTAAAATTTAAAAGTTGTTTTTTTCTTAAACAAATGTTTAAGTTTAATTATTTTTAACCTACGACGATAACGATTACCTGAAAATTACAAATAAAACTTATCAAAACTATGTAGTATACTTATTTTAAGGGCATCTATCCTCCTTATCATTTTTATGGTGAGGCATCTATCCATATAGGTAGGCATCTATCCTCAAAAAAATGGGTTTGCAAAAACTCAATTTATGCAGAATCAGTTATTGTTAGGTCAACAAAAATGAGTCGTATTACTAGTACGAAGATCAAACTAATTACATTCATAGAAATTATTCATGAAAAACGTACAGTTTAAAAATTAGGAAGCATTTTCAAAAAGTGGGGCAACTATCCCGGTTTTACCCTATAGTTAATCTATGATTAGCACTGCATTGCACTGCATATGCTGACTATATACAAATGACAGCTTAATTATGGATCAATGTGAAGCGCCACTCGTATCTGCTTACAGCGTCACAATGGTGTTAATTAAGTCCCAAATGGCGTCAATCCAAAACCAGGTAGTATAGCTTCAACTTCTCCAGTACTAATCATAGATTAATTATAGAGGTAGAGTGAAGATAAATAAAAAATCAAAACAGTTCTAATTGTAATTCGTAATGCTTACTCTGGAGGACGTTCGTCGGGCTACTGCAAGAGGTTTGTCAATGTCCTGTGTATCGTTCTCTTGAACTGAACACAATAATTTGGCGAAGTCTTTGCCTGACCTTGACAGTTCTTCATATGTTCCTTTTGTTTCAATGGCCCCCTATAATTTGTATATTACAATTTGTTATATAACTTAAGATATATAAGCTGAAGAATAGTACCTACAGGGATATCGATATTTGCTTTCAAAACGCTCCCTTGCAAAATTCATTTTTTGCAGATTCGTAGGTAGGTAAGTTTGCTGTAGATGTGATGATATATAAATAAATATACAGTACTAGCTTTTGCCCGCGACTTTATGTTTTTAGAGTTAGATTTTAAAAATCCCCCGGCAACTCTTTGTTTTTCCGGGACAAATGTTTTTGTCCCTCTCGTCTTTATCTCTGCTAGTAAAACCTAGAACCCTATCGAAGCCACTGCAGAGCGGCATGGTACCCAAGATGGCGACAGCATTGGCCCTTTGGATGGCCAAACGAATCCTGTGACTAAGGAAGCTGCCAGCTCTTGAAACCCCGGTAGACCCGATTACCCTTTTTGTTAGTTCTACAAAAAGTGCTGGAGCCTCCGGGCCCCGCGGTCCCAGAGTCGCCACACCAAAAGGAACAAATAAGAAACTACTACTGAGGATTTCATATTTGCGCCTCTTAGCCTATTCAGCTAAGAAATCAATTGTTTAATATCTTACGTCGCTCATTATAACGATGTAATCAGCTGCTTTTAGGTAGTGAAGTTGGTGAGTAACTAGGATGCGCGTTGTATGACGAAGGTATCCAGTGATACACTCGTCGAAGAGCTGTCGACCCACGTGAGCATCAACCGCTGAAAGAGGATCGTCTAGTAGGTAAATATCCGCCTGTAATACAGAAAAACATTCTAAAGAAATATTTATAACCAGATGGAGAAATATACGTATACGAAAAGGTTGAAAGGGTTTATTTGTAATAATATTTTTTTTTATTTGCCAAATTGTGGTTAAGCATAACGGCCACTCCCCTTCACACTTGACTGTCACAGACAGTGAGCAAAATACATTGCTCTACTATGTACCTACCAACTTCGTCGCGGATACGATTTTGGGCATCGCACCTCTAATGTTGAGATCTATAGAGCCTGCTCTGACTTAGGTCGGACTTAAGATAGAGTTAAAACGAGACACAAATATGCTCTGATGTAAAGTCTTGTTTTAACTCTGTCTTGAGTCTGAGCAGAGTGACAGTGCGGTCTACAGATCGTAGAGTCAGTGTTCAGAGTTATGTGCATTTAAGCAATTAAATATCACATGCTTCAATGATGAAGGAAAACGTAGTGAGAAAACCTGCACGTCTGAAAGTTCACAAAAGTGTGTGAATTCTGCCAATTCGCATTGGTCCAGCGTGGTGGACTATGGGCTATAAACCTTAATTGAGAGGATACCTGCACTCAGTAGTGAGCTGCAGTTGATGCGTTCCTAATGATAATGATACTACTAACTTGTCTGTAAACTGCTCTGGCAAGATTTATACGTGCTCTTTGTCCACCGGATAACGAAGCTCCTCTTTCTCCTACAAGCGTTTGATCACCATGAGGGAGTTGTTGGAAATCCTTCTGTAGCGCACAAACTCTGACCACCTATAACAAATAATAATTATTATTTTCGTTTCTTCAAGATATTAGCTCTGATAGCTATAAAGTAGATTATTAACGCATAAGATCATAATTTTCTACAAGCTAATTTTAGTATAAAACAATTAATTTATTTATTTATAGTACATGGTACTAGTGATACTAGTGATAATATTGTATTTTTTTTAATCTTGAAAAACGTTGCATTATACGTCGAACTCTGAAATTTTCGGCTGTGGCGGGTAATAAAATTCGCACCTAGATTATAATTTTCAACTTACTGCATTTATAATATATATATACAATAACTATTATATATTCAATGTATATACCTCTTTATATTTCTTTGTATTATAGGGCAATCCAAAGAGAATGTTTTGTCGAACTGAGGCAACGAATAGCCAAGGCTCCTGACAAGCATAAGACAAGGGTCCTGAAAGATGGATTTTTCCACTTGTTGCACGTAACTCGTTCAACAACAGTTGCAATATTGAACTCTGTAAAATAAAAGGTACTTTATTACAGAATTTATATCAGAATTGAGACTAAGAGTTGTACTTGTTGACTAAGAATTGTACCTAAATAACTTCAAGTAAACGTACCTTTCCAGAACCAACTGAGCCTATAATAGCGCATAACTTTCCTTTAGGAATACTAAGATCAATGTTACGTAATGTAACCGGTCCACCCTCTATCCAGTTGGCCCAAACATTTTGTATTAGTATACCGACATCAGGGTTTACAGCAACGTGCTGCACTGGCGTCATTAATCCCTTTTCATTGCAGTCGAATCCTGAAAAGTGCATGTCATGTTAAATTAATAAATATTTATTAATTAATTTCCGATACCCAAGCGACGTTCTCTTGACGGCCACGACGGGTATAGTCTACAAAACAGTCAGATTTGAAAACCTCGATGGGAGTTTTATTTTTGTAACCACTAGGAGCGAGCCCCCATGCCTCAAGGTCCTTTTTGAAGAATTTTTTTATCATCGAGGGCACCGGGTATACCTACAAGAGCTTGGCCATCCAAAGAGGCAATGCTGCCAGCATTTTGAGTCTTGAGTGCTATGCCCCGTGTTCATTCATCATTTATAATATCGTTGACATTTAACTTAGAGTAAACGATTTTGTATTTAAGTTTTATTTTATATTTTAGTCTATTTTATTGATTAGGTGTACTTCCGTTAAACTATAACTTATTTATAACAATTGATTCAGTTAACATATTATATTTAAATGTTTTTTTAGAATTTTCTAAAGATTACCTGGGTTACAAATTCCTTCTTCTTCGATCTTTTTGAAAGTATTAGGGCAAAGTTCTTTTTCACCGATGTTCTTATTTTTTTTGTTTTTAACACTTTGGACCAATTTAGCGATATCAACATCAGCTACCCCACGTAAGTCTTCTCTTTCGTCTGTCAATATATCATTATACATATTAATAACATTCATAGACACTTTTAAAGACAATTATCGTTACTGAATTCTGTAAATATATCATTCTTGATAATAATATTTCATTAACAGCAAAATAGGTAGGTTACATTCGTAAAGTTTTACTCCGACTTTTAACTGAACACGATAGTAAAAGTTACAGTAAAAAATTTAATTTTTTAATTAGGTAAAATAATTGGTAATAGGTAAAAAATAAATACGGCTTGTATAGCTTAGTACCGACGTTCACATAAAAATTAATTGCAAATAGGTAACGAATGAAAGAACAGGTACAAGAATGTTAATTTACTAAATACCTACGCTTTCCTTACTTTCTGTTTGTTAGCGTTTTTCCCATACCAATAAAACTATTTGTTAGTAATCATAAGCATATCATACGGAAACGTAGAATTTGTTAATGAATTACGTGAAAATATGGGGATTTTTTCTCTATATGTATTTTTATTAGATGCGTTCTCACACTTTTGACGTTTCACAAGAGCCACTCACACACTGAAAAATTTAAAATCGTACCCATAATAAGAAAATCTTGTAACCGTAGAACAGTTGTATATGACTCCATCATCATTGATAGAGCCGATGGGACTAAGATAGCTACTGAAGCCTGAAGAATATTGAACATTTGTGCCAACGGGAAAGCCTGCGAAAATTGACGATACCTATTCAGTAATGCTTATTCAATACTTAATTGTGTGACGCATTTTTATCCCAACATAATTAGATTACGGTTCATAAGGTTAACATTACATTACAGGCCATGCCTTAGTTAGTCAATATCTACGTCCTACTCTATATATACTTATGTTAACACATTAGTTATAGGCACTAGGTGGCAAACAATAAGAGTAGAACATTCAAACGTATCATGCATACACAGTAGTTGAGGCATGCATTGAGACCAACGGTCTCACATACCCAATAGCATGAACGCTTCGAGTCTTTGGACAGATATCACTGCCTCTGCCAAAAACGATACAGCATTTGACATTATTATAGACAGTGTCCCTTGGAGTGTGTTGAAGAATTGCGCCAAGGGAAATACCTGGAATTAGTTAGATTTGGCTTTTACGGAATCTACACAAGTTTTTTTTGATTCCGTGGATAGGTCGTGACGCGGTAACTGATCACAGTAATATGATTGTCCGTTCCAGCATAACAGTTATGCTATCAAATGCTCATCTGTAGTATACTAGTTGGTCGCCGCTGGCATGTTCGACTACGGATGACGAGGTCCTGGATTCGATTCCCGGATCGGCCTAAAAAGTATTGAGTTTTTCTGTCAAGAAATTCTCAGTACTAGCTCGGTTTAGTACTAGTTAGGAAGTTGGCAGTGAGCCACACCCCGTGCCTCGGAGAGCACGTAAAGCCGTCGGTTCTGCGCCTGATCTCTCTTTGGTCGTGTCGGATTTTCCGTCCCACCGGACTATGAGAGTGACGGAATAGAGAGTGTACCTGTATTTGCGTACACATTTGTGCACTATAATATCTCTGTGTAGGTTGGCCGCCGTAACTGGATTCGGTCGGGGGACATTATTTTAGTATCCTAGTAGTAGATAAATGTACAAAGTAGACAAACTTAGGTTTGCCTAGGCAGACGATCTTCAGATACTTACTTCCTTGGCCGTTGACTTAGGAATTTCTAAATTTATATCCAAATTCGAAACTGAATTTTATGAAATCAGCTTCTATCTCATAGACCTATCAACCTACCCTAATGCCTACATACAGTAGGTAATTATTTACAGTACAGTAGGTAAACACTTTGAATGTGGCCCAGAACATACTGATGTTGAGTTTGACTGAGACCTCAGAAAACCTATACTGCTGTGGTAATCAAGAGGGTCAGGTAAGTCAGAAAAGGCAGTTTCGAGGAAGGACGCTAAGTTTTGGTCCAAATATATATTAAGTGTTTGTAAAAAAAAACTATAAGTAGGTATGTAGATCACTTTACTTTCATGTTACCTGCATCAAAAATAAGGTGACATTTTTTACTTTATTTAAAGATAATCTGAAATACTGCCTTCTTGCGTACCTTACTACCTACCTAGGCCGCCTTAGCGTTTTGTTATCCATTTAAAAAGGGTAAATAAGTAATATGATTAAGTAGCGAGTTAATTATTCAGGTTCTTAAAGTGATTTTTTTCGTTTCAAAAAATATTAGCCAAGCTGAACTTGACTAATATTCTCCTCTTCCCTCAAAATAAGCGGAAAGCTTGTGTTAGGAGTGCATACGACAATAGTCCAACGGGTGGGGATCGAACCGCTGATCCTTCAGTTTTCAGCCCGCTTCTTCAACCGTTGGGCTATTGAGGCTTCTCTGCTTATACTATGGGAATTGGGAGCCAGTACTTACAATATCAGCAGTTACTTGGTATCCAAAAAACGAGTAGGACAAAAGGGTGATGTAGAGGGATAATCGTTCCGTGAATACCATGAAGCTAAGATAAACCCCTCTGAGGTAAGACGCAGATGTGATGCAGTCAATTTCATTCTTGCGAGCCAAAGCCACCACTTGTTCAAATGGCTTTTCCCAGGCATACATTTTTATAACCTGAAAACAAGATCACAATATTATAATTTGGAGCATCCCTACAAATATTAAAGATTCGAAAATATTTCCTGTTTAAAAAAAAATAAAAAAATAAAAATCACGCAGCACCAGAGCAAGAGTAAAGGATTGAAATGATTTTTTACATGGGTATAATACGAGTATTTGAGAACTTGGGGAGTGACTTCTCGGAAAAACAAAAACAAACAAAAATCCCTGTGAGATTTTTATAAACTTTACTTCACGTGGACAAAGTCGTGGGCAAAAGTAGGTAATAAAATATTAATAAATTAAATATAAGTAAAGTATATAATGTAATAAAATGCTAATGTTACACATAACGGTTAAATTAATTACTTACCTACTATTTTTGATAGGTTTTGTGAATCTTAAAAAAATAAATGTGCCTACCTAATTATTTGTTTACCTAAGACTGCCTACTTCATTTAGTGGATTCAAATGTGGATTCAGTAAGTATGTAGGTATTATTTGCTTAAAAATAAAATATCCATATAATCATATTCATCGGGAAAAAACCAAAACAGCAAAAAATTCCGACGAACAATATTATGTTTTATCTTTGAACGTTTATGAGGTGTATATCCTTAGCATACTTAATTTTATTTTTTTAATTTTTAATAAGATTCGGTCGATTATAAGGGGTTAAAGTAAGGTTATTAATGACCAAGAAATTATAAAAAGTACCTAAAGTTGGTTGCACTTACAATATTACCAGTATATTTTTATCTCTTATAGTATTTTTGTTAAAATTTAACAATCAGGCACGTTAAGCATTTTAAAGTAATATGGATAATGTGTCCGAATGATAGGTAATTAAATATTATTAAATAAATTAATACCTGCATTCCGGTAATGATTTCGTCCATAATTCGAACACGCTCGTCCGTTTTGCACGCTGTTTTCATACGCAACCTTGCAGCCAATTTACTCATGTAAGCTGTAAATACATAATTCAAACGTGGAGAGCTAATCTTGCTATTGGAAATTTTGAAAGTAGATATAATCGGAAACTTTCTTGGGCTTTGGCGACTCACGTGACGGATGTCAGAACTCCTTAGCGACGTGTGAACTGCCCTAATTAAATAATTGGTCCATAACAATATACTGGGAATCATTAGCAAGTTATTGGGTTTAGGTACTCGGTCAAAAAATAGAACCCAGTAGTAGCCAGCAGGAAAGCAGTTTTGTTTTACTTCCTTGCCTCGTAAAAGCACACAGAACCTCGACCCTACGCGTGATCTCTCTCGGATCGCGTAATTCTGTGTTTGTACATACACTCGTGCAATACCATCTCCTACGACCTAATGATGAGTGTTGGTCACAGTGGCTGAGGAGGATACTTTCAGAGCTCGAAAAGCTTTGCTACTATTGTACGTATAAGATATATGTAGATATAAGATTTAGAAATGCAACTTACATTGAACAGGAATAGTTTGCAAAACAATGCCAATGACTCCGACGATGGCGGCGTAACCGATTTTGATGTAGATGAGGTAGCAGACCAGCACAACTTGCAAAGGTAGCAGCCAGATAAAGTGGGTAAAGATGAACGCGTAGTCGAACCGATTCACGTCATTGGATAAGAGATTGACTACTTGGCCGGCAGTTGTTTGAGCGAGGGCACCGGAGCTCATCCGCATTACCTATAAAACAATAAAATATGTACGCTTCTGTACATTCCCTATGCTGGGTTGGTCGGGTGTAGCAGAAAAACTCCTCTGAAGATTTCTTCTTCTTTATTAGGTAGCTATGAGCCGCTACCGCTTGCCGGTGAGAACTGTGCCGGCATACGATTTTGGCTCGATATTTATACAAAAAATGCCTCGAAAATGTAGGCCCTCTGATTGGCGCATTTCGCCGGCCAATCAGAGAGCGTTGTTTAAACCAATTACAAATTCGCTATTATTATTACGTACCCTGAAGAGCGTAGCCGCGCCTTTCTCTTTCACGCAAACTTTTATTATTCTTTATTTAGAAGAGAGGGGCCGCAGCGTGCTCTTTCATACATCGTGCTTATTTACTATTACAATAAAGTATGATTTTAGCACTTATCTATTAAAAATAAGTATTTTAACTTATATTCTATTTACTATACACGCACTGCTATCTATTAAGGGTTTTCATTGTTTTTCATACACATTACACTATTTTCACGAAAGTTTTAATCGTCCCGCACATCTCTCCCGCCGTGCGACCGTGTCGCATCACTGGTCGGTGCGGGCGCGTCGTCTGTAGACAGGGGCAGGATCACCAGCTTCCTCACCGGCCGTCGCAGCACTCCTCCCTTGGTCTGGATGTCCACCGCTCGCACGACGTCGTCTGGTCCCGGGTACGTGGCGATGACTCTGCCTCGGATCCACACGTTGCGTGGCAGGTTGGCGTCGATGACTTGCACGAGGTCGCCGATCTGGATCGCTGGTCCTCGTCCGTGGGGCTCCCGCCGGTGTTGGAGTTCCGGCAGGTACTCCTTTACCCAGCGCGTCCAGAATACGTCGGCCAACCTCTGCGCGGCTCGCCAAGTGGATCTGGAGACAGCATCCTGCTCGTCGAATGTACCTGGCAGCGGTACACGTCCCGGGCCACCCAATAAGAAGTGATTGGGTGTCAGTGCTTCTGGATCTTCGGGGCTGACTGAGACGTGTGTCAGCGGTCTGCTGTTGACGGTGTACTCTGCCTCGGCTAGCAGAGTAGAGAGGACTTCTTCTGTAGGGTGACGTTCGTGAAGCGTAGCCGTGAGTGCAGTCTTCACGGAGCGAACCATTCGCTCCCAAGCTCCGCCCATGAATGGAGCTCCTGGCGGTATGAAGCGCCAAGAGATCGTCTTTTTTGCTGCCTCCGCTGCTGTTGCGCTGTCCATGGCCTGTCGAAGCTCCTTGTCTGCTGCCTTTAGGTTCGTGCCATTGTCGGACCAGATCTCGGACGGACAACCACGGCGTGCCATCATCCTTCTTAGCGCCATCACTGCTGAATCCGTGCTGAGTGAGCCTGCTATTTCCAGGTGTATGGCTCTCATGGTGAGACAGGTGAAGATGGCCACGTATCTCTTCTGTCGTGTCCGGCCGACGGTGACTGAGAGAGGTCCGAAGTAGTCGATCCCAGTGAAGGTGAAGGGTCGCTTGTGGTGAGCTAAGCGACACCCTGGCAGGTCACCAGTCCTGGGGTACGGAGGCTTCTGTGTCTTCATTCTGCAGAACAGGCATCTTTTTATTATCATTCTTGTGACCGGACGCAAGCGTAGCACCCAATACTGTTGTCTGCACTCGTTGACTGTAGCTTCGACCCCGGCGTGATGTAGCTGATGATGTACGGCCTTCACCCAGAGCTTGACTGTTGGATGATCTCCGTCGAGTACCATGGGGCTCTTGAAGTCTTCTGTTACGTCTGTTGTTGCTTGAATGCGGCTTCTAAGTTTCACTGCATCGCTGATATATTCGACGCTCAGCTGATGTAGTCGACTCTCCTTGTTGAGTGTCTTGTTGTTTTTCAAGTCTTCTATTTCTTCTGCGAAAGAATCTTCTTGGGACGCGCGCATCAGAAGCTCTTCGGCTCTTCTGAGCTGTTCGGCGGTGACTGGGAGAAACATCCTGCTCGGCGATGTTATTTTCTTTACTATTGGCTGTTGTTTCTTCGCAGGCTTGTTTGTTTTCTTCCAGCTCGGATCCTTTTCTGCGTTCTTTCGCGTTCTCTTATAGTTGACACTTTCTTTGTTAGCTCTACAGAGTTGGATGAACTGTAGAACTCGGGCTGTGGTGTACCGAAGTCTGTCCCAGCTCGAGAAGCGTGATGGTTCAGGTAGCGCTTCTGCGAGCTTCTGTTTTGTTCTGTTTGACGTGACGTGATGAACCTTCTCTTCACCGGAAGCTTCTTCTTTTTCTGTTGAGGTGACTTCGACAGGCCATTGATCTTCTGTTTGGTAGAGGAAGTCAGGTCCCTTGTACCAGCGATGATTTTTGTCGAACGATGCTGGAACGTCTCGTGTCGCGTCGTCCGCCACGTTCAGCTTGGTTGGAACCCAGCGCCACTCGGTGACTTTGGAGGCCTCTTCTATTGCAGCCAGGCGATGCGCTACGTATGGTTTGTATGAGCGCGCTCCAGTACGTATCCAGGTGAGTGCCGTCTTGCTGTCTGTCCAGAAGACCTTGCAGTCTGGCTTCCTTTCGTGCTCTTCAATGACTGTTTCGGCGAGTCTAGTTCCCATGACTGCCGCCTGTAGCTCCAACCTTGGAATCGACGTCAACTTCAGCGGTGCAACCTTCGCTTTGGCCATGATGAGAGATAGGTTAACTTCTCCATTTGGATCCACTGTTCTCCAGAAGACGACTGCTGAGTAAGCTGCTTCGCTGGCGTCGGTGAACACGTGTAGCTGTATCGAAGTGGCGTCGCTGTATTGGAGATATCTCCTCGGGATCGTCACGTTGCTGAGGTTCTTCAGGTGAGCCATCCAGTCTTGCCATTGCTCAGCCAGGTCTTTGTCCAGCTCGTCATCCCATGATGTTCCTCTTCGCCATACTTCTTGCAGCAGCTGTTTCGCCCTTATGGTGACAGGCGACGCGAAACCGAGTGGGTCGAATAGTGACATGACCACTCTCAGCGCTTCTCTCTTCGTAGGTGTCTTCCCGTCGGTGAACGTTGGCGCGATGCGAGCTAGGTTGAGGTTGAAGGTGAGCTCGTCTGTGTTGAGCTTCCAGATTACTCCCAGCACTCGTTCTGTCTTCTCTTCTGGCTTGTAGAGCTCCATGTCTTCTATCTGTTCGCTTTCACCGAGCGCTTCTAGTAGCTGTGGTGAATTCGATTTCCACTGTTTCAGTTCAAAGCTGGCTTTTAAGTGCACTTCACGCACGGACTTCGTGATGCGTACTGCGTCTTCGAGGCTTCTGAAGCTGTCCAAGTAGTCATCGACGTAGTGCTTCTGTACGATGGCAGCTGCGGCTTCAGGGTGAGTATCTTCATGCTGTTTGGCGTTCAGGTTCTTGATGTAGATCGCTGTAGACGGAGAACTTGATGCGCCGAAGATCAACGAAGTCATTCTATATTCTTCAGGTGGCTGGGCGTCTCGGCGGTCTCCGCGCCACAGGTAACGGAGTGCATCTCTGTCTTCGGCTCGCAGCTTCACTTGCATAAACATTTCCTTGATGTCTGCTGTGACCGCTATCTCGTGTTGCCGGAACCGCATGACGACGCCAGGTAGTGACTGTAGAAGATCAGGTCCTTTGAGTAGCATGTCGTTGAGTGCTACCCCCTTTGTCTTCGCTGCTGCATCGTGCACCACTCGGAGCTTCTCGGGCTTCATCGGGTTCACCACTGCGAAGTGTGGTAGGTACCACGTCTTATCTGTAGTCTTCTGTTTCGGAGCGGGTTCAGCGTATCCTTTCGTGATGAGAGCTTCCATCTGTTCTGTATACTTCTGTTTCAGCTTCGGGTCTCGATCAATCTTCTTTTCGATGTTGAAGAGTCGCTTCAGTGAGTTCTCGTAGTTATTGGGGAACTTGACATCTTCTTTGCGCCAGAGAAGTCCTGTTTCATATCTTCCATCTTCTGTTTTCGTGGTGGTCTTCTCCAGGATTCGAAGTGCTCGTTCCTCTGGATCTGTTTTCGGTTTCTTAGGCTGTATGCAGAGCGCGTCCATCTCGAAGTACTGCTTGACGAGGCTGTCCAAGTTGTCTTCTGTTTCTTCTGTGACGTGGGACACGAAGTCGATGCTGCGGCCGACGGCGCGTGTCAGGCTGCCATGTAGCACCCACCCCAGCGGTGTGAGAGAGGCCACCGGTTGATTGCTGTTGCCTCTTCTCACCTCTGTTGTCAGCAGAAGATGCCAGTTGTCCTGCCCAATCAGTACCCTTGGCTTCACGTCTGCATATGTTAGATGATGGCGGATGTCGGCTAGGTGTTTGCACGTCTCCACCATCTCTCTTGTCACCCGTTGTGATGAAACTTGCAGATTCTTCACTGTTCTTGCTTGTGCTTGCTCTTCACGATTGTTGAGACCTCTGAGCTTGATGTTCACTCTTCTTGAAGCTGACTCCGAAGTCCTCAAGTCGTTGATGGTTTCTATCTTCAGAGGGTCGACAGGTCCTGTTGCTCCGATGCATTCGGCTACGCTGTTGTCGATCAATGTTACTGTTGACCCGTCGTCCATCAAGGCGAAAGTGTTGAGAGCTCCTTTGGGCCCTTCGACTTGAACCGGAATAATCTTCAGATATGACTGCTTCTTGTTAATAGTCCACGCGGAGTTGATTACTTCTGTAACTTCCTTGTCTTCTTTCTTCTCCGGAGCCTTGGTGTGATGCAGCATCTTGTGGTGATAGTACTTGCAGCTGTTAATGCCGCACACCTTAGCCCGGCAGCTGTGTGTTCTGTTTCTGTAGCGAAGACATCGGAAGCATAGGCGTTTGGACTTGGCTACGTCCCATCTTCCATTTGAATCCAGGTTCTTGAACTGTTCACACTCCGATGAAGTATGCTCTTCCTCGCATACGGGACACTTGGGTGTGTAAGTCTTCTCTGTTACGTTGTGGATCTTCTGTGGTTTCTTCTGTTGAGTGGCTGGTACATGTGGCGCCACCTGTTCAGGAAGCGCGTATGGTCCGCACAGCTCCGCTTCTCTCTTGAGGAACTTCTCCATCTTCAGTAGGTCTGGATCCTCCTTCGGCTGTGTTGCTGCGAAGTCGTAGTATCTGTAGCGCAGCGTCGGTGTGAGCTTGTCCACTATCGCCTTTGAAACTTCAGGGTTGTACATGTAGTTCATGCAGCTTAGAGTCTTCAATGTTGCTACTATGTTGGAGACCTTCGTCGAGAAGATGCAGATGTCGCGTGGTGACTCGGTGAGGCGCGGCAGTCCACGAAGCGATTCCATTTCCATCATGGCTATCGACTCTGGTCTTCCAAATCTTGACTCCAATGTCTTCATGACTTCTGTAGGGTGCGCACTGGTGATGAGCAGCCCCTCTACTGCTTCCTTTGCTTTTCCCTTCAGGTTTCTTCTTAGGCGGTTAGTGTTCTCCACTGTGGTGAACATCTTCTCTGTTTCGTAGTATGCGGCGCGGAACGGAAGCCACTCTTGATGTGATCCTCCAAACGTAGGTAACTCGATGAATTTCGGTCGCTGCGCTGCTTTGACGGCGCGCGTGATTGCTTCAGCTAGGTCTGCTAGGCCAGGTTGTGCTCCCGCCGGTGACTGGAGTAGTTGCTTCTGTTGTCCCGCGTTGTTGACCACCGGCTCTTCTGTAGGGTAGTGCGGCACGTCGGCGATCGCCAGCAAGGGCGTGGGGGTTGCGTCTCCAACCAGTTGTCTACTCGTTCGTTGACTTCGGCTCCGGAGGGGTCGAAGGCACCGTCGTCTTCTATATCTTCATCTGTATCTTCGGCTTCCATGGCGGCGATGCGGGCGGCGGCTAGCTCGACCTGCAGACGTAGCATTTCTTCTCTAGCTTTCGCTAGTCTGTGAACCTTCGCTCTGCTGTGCGTCGATCCACCACCCCCCTTCTTGCTGGAGGGGCGGGGAACCTGTAGTTGCGTCGGCTCTTGAGGGTTGACAGTTCTCTTCCTGACTGTAGACGTGTCTGCATCCTGACTACGCCCCTGTACTGTAGCAGGTCCCTCCCTGGCCGCGGGAGGGGTCGGCCGTGTCGCGTCGGCTGGCAGCGTCGATGCGGTGGCGGTGGCGGGCGTAGTGGAGCGTGCGGAGCTGGCGGTGACAGTAGTGGCAGCGGTAGCGGCAGCGGCGGCGGTAGCGGCGGCGGTAGCGGTAGCCTTCTGTTTCACTGTAGCAGAGGATGCCACGGCGGAGCGTGTCGATGCTCCGGATGTACCCGTGGCCCCGGTACCCGAGGTCCCGGTGGTCCCGGTGGTCCCGGTGGTCCCGGTACCCGAGGTCCCGGTGGTCCCGGTGGTCCCGGTGGTACCGGTACCTGTAGTCGTCTCCCCGGTCCCCCCGCTGGTATCGGTCCCCTCGGAGGTAGTCGGAGCCTCCTCCTTACGGCTCTTGAGTTCCTGCCGTGTGACTGGCATCCTCGCTGACCCGACGAATTTTCTTCGAATTTCCCGCTTTCCCGACGTATCCGGCGACTTGAAGGACCATTCAATGTACGCTTCTGTACATTCCCTATGCTGGGTTGGTCGGGTGTAGCAGAAAAACTCCTCTGAAGATTTCTTCTTCTTTATTAGGTAGCTATGAGCCGCTACCGCTTGCCGGTGAGAACTGTGCCGGCATACGATTTTGGCTCGATATTTATACAAAAAATGCCTCGAAAATGTAGGCCCTCTGATTGGCGCATTTCGCCGGCCAATCAGAGAGCGTTGTTTAAACCAATTACAAATTCGCTATTATTATTACGTACCCTGAAGAGCGTAGCCGCGCCTTTCTCTTTCACGCAAACTTTTATTATTCTTTATTTAGAAGAGAGGGGCCGCAGCGTGCTCTTTCATACATCGTGCTTATTTACTATTACAATAAAGTATGATTTTAGCACTTATCTATTAAAAATAAGTATTTTAACTTATATTCTATTTACTATACACGCACTGCTATCTATTAAGGGTTTTCATTGTTTTTCATACACATTACACTATTTTCACGAAAGTTTTAATCGTCCCGCACAAAATATATGATCAAACGAACTTGCAAAGTGAAGTTCGATCGATATTATATGAGTACGCTTCATTCGAAGATATATTTATATAAAGATTATTAGGTACCCGTCTTACCAGTTTCTGATTCTGATTCTGAGCATGGAGTTACAATAACTTCATAGTAAAATGGAAATAAGTCCCAAGAAACAGGAAGATCCTCAGTTATCTCAAACGTCGAATGTCCGAGCAGTGCATGCTGCCAGTCATGATCCCTGGTTCGGAAATCGGGACACTAATAAAACAACAATTAATAACAAAATGCATAACGAGCAATGGAATCAGCCATGCTTGGTACGAGTATATCGCTCATTGACCGGGTAGCAATAGCAAATACTATAATACCAAATACCAGAAGAACGGGTCTGACTGATATTGTTTTGAAAGTATGCACGTTAAAGTGGCGATGGGCAGGGCATGTTTGTAGGACGAGAGGTAACCGATGGACTCACTTGGTTCTTGAATAGAGGCCACGTATCGGGAAAATAAATGCGGGAAGGCAACTATCACTATTTTTTTATATATATAGACTAGCGCTTGCCTGTGATTTCACCTCATCGTAAGTGAAGATGCAGCTTAAGATGCCTATTTAGTCTTGATTTAAAGATATCCAAGATTCTAATTCAGATTATAGGAATCAAAATTCCATTAAATTGCTACATTCGGAAGTTGAAATAAAAAAATATATAAAATCACCTTTCTGTAAATAAGTGAACACGCAGCAATACGGACTTTCATTCCGAACTGTTGAGTGGAGTATGTCCCGTGATGGTTGAGGAATGCTATCAGCAAGGACATGAGGATAACCGAAGCGGCGCAGTAGACCGCCTGCTCGTACGTCATGGTAGACCCCGGCTCCCAATACGTCAGCAACATGCTCAGCACTACGGGCTGGAACGGCCTAACAAATATAATTTGAATAATTTTAAGATCCACTCATATGTTAACGATCCACTAACGCTTCAAGTAGTAGGTATTTTTTCAAAATTTTTTTGACATGTCGAATAATCCATGTCCTTAACCCTTATCGTCCTCATTGTATGAAATGTTAACACAATATTTTGTTTATTTTTATTAAATATTATAAGTGGTAGATATTGAGATACTTTAAGCTTTAGTGATAGGCCCCGGGAACTACTATGCTTCGATATAGTACGCTATAAACATTAAACAAACATTAAACATTTTTTTTATAGAATATTAGCCAAGCTGAAATTGACTAATAACCTTCTATCCCCTCCAAATAAGCGGAAAGCTTGTGCTAGGAGTGGGTATGACAATAGTGCAACGGGTGGGGTTTGAACCTGCGACCTTTCGGTTTTCAGTCCGTACCTTTAACAGTTGGGCTATTGAGGCTTATTATATATTGAGGCTATAAAGGTTTTAAGAATAAATTACAGTCATTGCCAATCTTTATAGATGCTCATAGCTGTGTTATGAAGAACACCAGGTGCCCTTCAGCGAAATGTAGCCCCAAACACATATAAATATGCGCCATTGCGAACTCATAATCGTTTTATTAGGTGCTTAACACCGCGTGAATCAGACTAAGCATTTAAAAACGTTAACGAGGACTATATAATTTCATAATACTCGTAGTTAGATTAAACACATTTTCTGCAATTTGCTTACCTTTTAAGACAATAAAGGATAAATAGATTATTGCTCACTAGTTATTACTACTGATTAAGTATTGCTATTATTACTCACTTCAGGATGAGGGCTTGTATAAGAAACATGATGCCGGAAGGTGCGTAGCTCAGCCAGAACGTCTTAGTCATGGCGCGGAGGAGCGATGGTTTGCGTCCCTGCTTGTTCGCTAAAGCTACTTCCTCTAGCCATTTCCTGTAAACAAGCGATGAATTTTCGATATTATTTGTTGCAGACTACGCAGCTTTTTCTGATGCGCCTATTTATCAGTTATTGTGATTGAAGAAAAAACCAACAGACAAACGCACTTTCGTACATTAAAATATACTTATTAGTTTAGTTAGTAGTAAGGATATTACGGGTGAAAGACAATAGATGGGAGCCAGGTACTCAGCTGGTCAGTACCTCCTTTATAATTTTTTGTATCATAACCTGGTATTGTTGATGTTGTAGCTGAACCCTTTTCCTATATATCTTTTATATAGATACATTGATATTTATAGGTTCTAAGAATCATGCATTTTTCGCATAAACGGCTGTGTTAGTAGAAACCGGTTCGCGTACGTACTTAATGCGATTTGCACGTAAAATTGATCTTTTATTATACTGTGATATGTTGTTGTATTGAATGGAATGTGTTAAATACTGGCCCGCGAGCCTGTTGGAAATTATGCAGGTTATTTTTCAACGCCGAGAGCTTGTTGGCAAATTAGACCACCCACTTGGCCTGTATTGTGTTCCCATTTATCCAATTTGCAGCAGAACTCCAAAACATTTCGGGTTCCTAAAATCGCCATTCAGCTAGACCGGAAGACTAGACCGATTGTCAGCTAGACCGATTAGCTAATCGGAGTACATACTACTACTATCATTATTGGTCGTGGCGTGGTTCAGACTTCAGCATTCAAAAAGTTTGGCGAGGATATTTCGAACAGCACGTGTTGCAAGTGATGACTTTATTGAGCCATTATTTGCAGCAGAATGCCAAAATATTGCGAATACCAATAATACTGTCTCCCGATTTCCAAGCAAATCAGAAGACAATATCTGGACAAACATTAAAATCACAGAATGAACAATTAAAGGTCAAAAATTATAAATCGAACTTTATGTTTTTAAAATTGAACATCCTCTTAAAGGGCATTAAGATTTTAATTTTTACGTTGCCACAGGCAACTTTTATTTAATATTGGTTATTATTGCGTACACCAATTTGGATATTTTAGTATTCAGAAGTTTTGTGCCCTCGCAAAGTTACCTGCAACGCCGAAGAACCACCCTACGAAGTTTAAACAAGTGCCTCTTCAAATTTTCTATGCCCCCTCATTGTCAAACTTATAATAATCTAAATAACATTATGGTCGTGTTCACGCGTCTAATTTGTGATTAAGATTTATTTGCATTTAAAGACGTTATACATGTATAATTTAAATTCTAAATGTTAAGAGGTTCTTAATTTTATACCTACCTCGTTTACAATATATGCATATAGGAACTTAATATGCGTAGGTTTTCGCAAAAATTCAGTAAAGTTTATTATAGTTACATACAACAAAACTTTGTATTTTGTTTAATCCTTTGAATCATTTATATTACAATCATTACTTATGAGTATTATTAGTTATTAAACATTCTATTCTTTAGTTCTTATTCAAGTTGTTAGGCTACTTCCTTGTTAAATTGATATGAGTTACTTAAACCTATCTTTCCTGTTATAAAATATCAATGATAATAAAAAATAAGACCTTTAAACGGCGATTTTACGATCTGTATTAAATTAGTAGATAAATTAAGGTAAAAAAGGAATTTAATAGAAGAAGAATTGCATTAAAACCTTCACGTAAATAATTGTTTGTTTTCTTTATTTAGTACCTACTTTAATCGCAGATCGCTGTTTTTTATCACATTATATGGGCAGTGTACGTAGGTACTAGGTACTCGTACCAACAAGTGCTCAAATCCACGATACTATATATAAAGTTCATCTGATATAATTAAGAATTATTTTACTCGCTGCATAATTTTTCAATATTATCTTACTTAGCATCTTCGTAATTTCGTTCGAAAAATACAATGCTTTAGTCTAAAAAGTTAAATGGTTGTAGTCGTTTTAACTATATATATATCCTGCAAGGATCGCTATAGCACACGAACTTGTGCCGCTTGTATCCAGCGGCTCGTTTGAGTTCGTTTATCCACCTTAAAACGCTGCGTAGACACTACTGTACTAGCTGATGCCCGCGACTTCGTCCGTGTAGATTCAGTTATAAAATCCCTTCCACTCTAGTCCATCGTTTTCGACGCAAAAACGTACGTCATAAGTACTCTTGCTTGAATAAATTTGCAATCTTAGTCTTTATTTTTAGTGCGACGTGATATATTGGCGATTCTACTCGACGTAAAACAGTTTATTTGAATATTTTTGCCATTTTAGGTGTATATTTTAATCAGCAAGGTGAAATTTTATTCTTTTCACAAATGATTATCCAACAAAATTTGTTATTTAAATGTTTTAGCTTACTTATATATTTTTTTTATGTGATAATACAATGTCAAATGTAATAAGTATTAAAAAAGAAAAAGAAATAACTGACTTATATTATGGAGTAGGTAGGTATACCTACTTACCTGATGCCCGCGACTACGTTCGAGTGGATTTAGTTTTTTAAATCCCTTTGTTTTTTAAAATCCTATGGGAACTCTTTGTTTTTCCCGGATAAAAAGTAGCCTATGTCACTCTTCAGGTCTTCAACTATATCCATACAAAAATCACGTAGATCCGTGGCTCCGATACGGTGTTATTGAAGGACAGACCAATAAACGAACACACTTTCACGTTTATAATATTGGCAGGTATACGAGTATTAGTAAGGATATTAGTAAGGCTTCATAAAGATATTAGTAAGTATTTGATAGTTTTTTGTTAAGTGTTGTGGGGGTTTAGGTGGTGCTAAAGAAGTGGTAGGTGACTACTGACCTAGGTAGGTGGCTAATAAGATGATTTGGAAATGGCAGCTACCGGGCAAAACTAACATAGAAAAGAGCATATATGTACTTCATTCAGTACAATGACTTGTAAGTGTAGAGTGCTGTAGTGAACTTTAATAGCAGCGTTTTACCTGAAAATAAAACGCATATTAAAATACTTACCTCACTGGAAGCTTTATATTGAGAGTAGCATTTCCGTTTCCGTCGATTTCTTACCAGTTTTCGTACTTTTATTGACGTCACATCCGCTATGTGGCGCCACCTGGCGGCGACGTGCTCACAAAGTTTTCCTAAATTGCTGAGCTCGGCCCTTGGCTCATTGGCTCAATATCACCAGGCAGGAATTACTGAAAGCTTCCAGTGAGGTAAGTATTTTAATATGCGTTTTATTTTCAGGTAAAACGCTGCTATTAAACTACTTGACCGTCACTGGAAGCTTTATATTGAGAGCCTGTTTGTTTTCGCCTGGTGACGCCACATTAGATCATTATGTTGGTATGCCTCTACGCCAATGTGATCAGTGATTACATATAATAAAAGATAAATTTTAACATATTAATCATTTTATTTTATAAATTAATAATTAATACACTCAAGGTACTCCAAAACATAACGACTTCAATTCAAATCTCATTATACAAATACATATATAAAATCAATACAATGACACACCAACTACTAATTTATTGGATTGAACAATTGAGTGACGCTTTCTGAATCATTACTTTGAATTACTTCACGTCTATAAAATTTTTGAAATGTATTGGCTGATCGCCAATTTCCGCGAGCCAAGATCTCATCAAGGGAATTATTTTCCCACCAACTCTTGGAAGCTACCGCTGAGCGAACGGTACCGGGAGTAGCAGATATGCCAGCGTCTTTGAACAAAGTTTTGACCCAGCCTGCTATGACTGTTCGCGAGGCGGGTTTAGCCAAACCTCTTAGTGTTACAAATAAATGACTGGACTTTGCCGCGTTACGTCTGTCATTTAACAATGAAATACACCTTTCAATCCAAAAAGGAGGGTTTAGATTACGATTATTTTTATTCACAAGCAATTTCCAACCCGATTGCCTATAATCACTCGTATCAGTTTTTGAACCGAATTGAGGCCAAAATATTATAAAATCATCATTTTTTACACAATGCTTGTCATCTACTCTAAGTAAAGTTAAGTCATGTATACGTCTTCCTGAACACAGTAGTAATAATACTGCAGAATGGCGAGATATTTGAAATTGATTATTTAAATCTATTGTATAATTAGCTAAGTATGAAATTAAATGACTAACATCCCAAACTGGCGGTTTAGAAGCCCTTGGATTCTTTAATGCAATTGATTTTAATATATGCTTTACAAGAACATGATTACTCAAGTGGCTCGATGTTTCTGCGTTACATAATGTCGAGACCACAGATTTGTGTAACAGAATTGTATTATAAGATAATTTATCATTCAAATGTAGATCTGCCAAAAATTGTGCCAATTCGGAACCTGTAGGATTTTTAGTGTTAATATTTTTATTTTTAGACCAGGAGAACCAACGTTTCCAAGCCGATACATAAGTTTTCAGGGTAGATTTTCGCCAAGAATTTTTAAGCAATGACAACTGATCCGAGTTCCATGTTTCTACCGCTTCGGACCACCCCCACATTTCCAAACTTCGAGCACGATGTCCTCGACTTTCGGAGGTGGTAGACCCGTTGCCACATCGATGAGAAACTTGTCTAGATTCCTCAGGGTGAGTGGTGCAGTTAGTGCTCGGGCTCTCGAGGTTCGCGCGCCAAAAAACTTTCTCCCATCGAGGCACCACTATTAAGAAAATTCCTGTCGACCGATTCAGGTGAGTCAGGACTCTCGGTATTAAGAACGGTGGTGGGAAGACCCACGCCAGTGGATAATTCCACGGGACACTGAATGCGTCGTGGAATAGAGCTTGAGGGTCCATCAGGTCTCGTGATGCGTAGTTGTAAACTACGTGCGCCTTTTTCGAGGCGAAAAGGTCTATCACCGGCGTTCCCCATTTCGCAAACACTACTTCCACGCAAGGTGGTTTTAAATGCCACTCTGGTAGTAGGCGATGACGAGACAAATGGTCCGCATGGTTGTTGTAACGGCCCGGTATATATTGTACGCTGTGGTGAATTTGGTGGTGATCTAATAGTTCCAGGATTTGGAACGTTATTTTCAATAGCGGTCGTGACTTCGTCCCTCCTTCCTTCCGTAAATGAGCGACTGCAGTCTTGTTGTCGCATTGGATCAGGACTGAACTGTGCTGTAAAAACTGAGCTTGATTCTGAAGGGAATAAAGTATGGCCAACATTTCCTTCTGATTGGAATGACGTGTTTGTTCCTCTAGTGACCAAGCACCTGATAGAGGAAGATTGTTCAGCATTGCGCCCCAAGCCTGATCCGAGGCATCCGTCACTAAAAAATTTTCTGGCGGAGGGTAATGTAGAGGAGACGGTAGCTGACAATTGTGATTCCACCATATCAGTTCGCTTATGGCCTCTGGCGGTAATGGATAGGTTATTGATGAGGGGTCTGGAAGTGTGGTTTTGAACAGTAGCAAGTGTCGATGATTTAGCCGTCCTCGTGGGACTACGAAACTGGCAAAATTTAGTATACCTATTATTTTTTGTAATTCTTTTAGAGTGATTTTTCTTTCCTTTAGAATCTGACTTACTTTTCTGATTATTACCTCGGACTTCTCCCTGGGGAGAATTTTTAGATTTTGCCAGGGTTTCCATAGTATTCCTAAATATATCACACTTTTTTGAGGCCGAAGAACCGATTTCTGAAAATTTATTTGCCAACCTAGCTTCTGTAGTAATTGTACCGTGACTTTGACATGATTGCACAGTGTGTGCACATTTTGATTTGCAATGAGAAAATCGTCTAGATAAACTAGAATTCTTATGTTCCATCTCTCCCTTAGTATTTGAGCTACCCAATTTGTCAGTATGGAGAAGGTTTTGGGCGCTGTGCTTAAGCCGAACGGCAAGCAAGTCATTTCTAGTAACTCCTCCTCATATATAAGGCGTAGGAAGCGCCTTTGAGACTTCTTTATTTGTACATGAAAGTAGGCTTGCGTTATGTCGATTTTGCATAACCAGTCTCGAGGTTGAAGAAAGTCTGGAATGCGGTGCATGTTTATTAAGTGGAATGGTTCCGCCTTTACATATTCGTTTAGTGCCTTGAGATTGAATATTGGCCGAAATGACCCGTCGGGCTTCGGCACCAGAAACAGAGAGGATAGGAAGCTCGGTGTGTACGGTGCAACCTTTAAGATCCTTTGTTTTTTCATTTTGTATATTATTGCAGACATTTCAGTATTGGGAAAAACAAGAGGAGGTTTTTGAAAGAATGGTATGCGATACCCTTGAATTAACCTTTGTATAACATCGGGTGCTCCCATTTTCTTCCACTGTGAAAGATGGTGCACTAAACGACCTGCTCGGAACGAAGTCGAGTCAATTTCTCCAGTTTCCTCTGGAGGTTCTAGGGCCAGAGGATCTTCCTCTGTGGCCTCCTCGGGTGGGCCGCGAGCCCCGGTTGTGAAAGGATTCTTTATCCTTCGCATTTAAGTGGGCAAATTCCTTTTTGGAAGATTGACTTTTGTAGGCATCATTGGAACGTTGGTATCCACCCCGCGAGGGTGGGTTATAATGTTCATGCAGGCAATGCTGCGAGCATTGTCCATGCCGAGCAGTTCCACGCGATGGAACGTTAACATATCTAGCACCTTGCCCCCGCGAGGGGCGACGGTCAGATTGATTGTTATTCGGCTGCGTAAATGTGTCCTTCTTTGACCAAAAAGCTTTGCGAACTCCACCGGCCTTTTCCAATGCAGTCGTAAATTGTTCTGAACTAAACAAATGAGTAGCAGAAGGAGGTATTTTATTCAATGACGCTTTCACCAAAGGGTCGCGAACCTGGCTCGTGATAGTTTCACGGCGCATCTCAATGCTTTCTGCTCTGTGGCCACACACTAATTGTAAAAGGTCCGATGAAGTTTTATAAAACTCACCTTTGTGAAATAATTCTTCTACTTTTTCAGCTAACTGATCAGAATTTATATTATCATTTTGCCTAGCCCAAGAAAATAATATTCCGATGGCTTCCTGCAATGCCACTTTTTGCTTTAAGATGCAGTATGTGATAGCTGCATAAGCTTTATCTGCGTTGGCTAGATGACGCAAGGTATCATACATTTTCACCTCTTCGTTTGTTTCTAGGTCTATGAAACCTGGAGTATGACTATAGCATTTTTGTGTGTCAGCATACCTAACCTCAGACCAAGAAGCACTGCCTAAGCGCTGGACGTCAAGTAACATTTTTAGAAAGGTTTCTGAGGTCTTTGGAACGGATGGTTCCTTTAATTTCGTTTCAATATCGAAACTAAACTTCAAACACGAATTTTCAACTTCACACTGACTACACTGAGGCTCATCAGGTGTGACAAGCTCATAAAGTTCACCACTAACTTGGGAATCAATTTCGTCATGATTAGCTGTTGTCTCATTATTACTTAATGTAACAATATGCTTGCGCAACTCACCCATCTCCATGCGTAGCTTATCCATGTCACCCATAATTCGCGATCTACGTGCACGTTTGCCTCGCTTACGGCGGTGGCGGCGTGTCCGTTTTTCGTTTTTACTCGAAGAAGAACTCGAGCAACTACTGGATGAGCTGGAGCTGCTGGAGCGGCTGCGCGTGCGCTTACGAGCCTGTCCACTCGGACCGGCCACGTCATTCGTTGAGTTATTCATAACTGAAATTCACAGTATGTTAAAAAACAGCTAAAATAAATATAAAAAGAAGGTAGTTACAAATACTCAAACCTTTACGTACGAAAACATTTAAATAAAATTCTAAATTTTAAACAAACCATCAGTGATCCGAACGGAAAAACCGTTAAAAACAACGACCACTTATTATTATTATACACGTATAAGTACTTCATCATCATCAACTTATGGACGTCCACTGCTGGACATAAGTCTCTTGCATGGACCTCCACAGACCTCGGTCTTGCGCCGCCTGAATCCAGCGACTCCCTGCGACTCGTTTGATGTCGTCGGTCCACCTAGTGGGGGGTCTGCCAACACTGCGCTTCCCGATGCGGGGTCGCCACTCCAGCACCTTGGGACTCCAACGACCATCAGCTCTTCGAACTACGTGCCCCGCCCATTTCCACTTCAGTTTCGCGACTCGCTGAGCTATGTCGGTGACTTTGGTTCTCCTACGGATCTCCTCATTTCTGATTTCTCATGAGTGATCCTGAGCCTTCTTATGAGGCCCATAGTTAGCGACCATGTTTCGGATCCATAGGTCATCACTGGCAACACGCACTGTTCGAAGACTTTAGTCTTCAGGCACTGAGGAATTTTGGACGAGAAAACATCTCTGAGCTTCCCGAATGCTGCCCAGCCGAGTTGGATTCGGCGGTTGATCTCTTTCTCGAAATTGGACCTACCTAGCTGGACTGTGTGTCCCAGGTATATATACTCGTCTACAATTTCGAGTGCAGAGTTCTCAACAATTACTGGGTGGAGCGAAGCATGAGCATTGGACATGATCTTCGTCTTGCTCATGTTCATTTTAAGGCCCACCTGTTGAGAAACCTTGCTGAGGTCATTGAGCATTGTATTGAGGTCTCCGAGAGTCTCTGCCATAATGACTATGTCGTCGGCAAATCGAAGGTGAGTGATGTACTCGCCGTTTATGTTGATGCCAAGTCCGTTCCAATCCAGAAGCTTAAAGACGTCCTCCAACGCAGCGGTAAAGAGCTTCGGGGAGATAACGTCTCCCTGTCGCACTCCACGCTGCAATTGAATTGGCCTTGTAGTCTGGTCCTGTATACGTACTGACATAGTGGCGTTTTCGTACAAGCACTTCAACACTTGAATGTACCGATAGTCGATACGGCATCTCTGCAGAGACCTCAACACAGCCCAAGTTTCCACCGAATCGAAGGCTTTCTCATAGTCCACAAACGCTAAGCAAAGTGGCCTGTTATACTCTTCTGTCTTCTGTATTACCTGCCGCAGCGTATGAATGTGGTCTATGGTGCTAAAGCCTTTTCGGAATCCGGCTTGTTCGGGAGGCTGGAAGTCGTCGAACCTACGGGCGAGACGATTCGTAATGACTCTCGAGAACAACTTATAAACATGACTCAGCAGCGAGATGGGTCTATAATTCTTCAACAAGGTGTTATCACCTTTTTTGAAGAACAGAACCACCACGCTCCTGTGCCATGCTTCCGGCGTTGTACCCTCGTGAATGACGGAATTGAACAATCGCTGAAAGATTTTTAAAACCGGTTTTCCACCCGCTTTCAGGAGTTCCGCCGTGATTCCGTCATCACCAGGCGTCTTGTTGTTCTTAAGTTGTTTGAGAGCCATACTAATCTCGTATAGGCTGACGTCCGGGATATCTTCGGTATAGTGTCGGGTCAGTTTGGCTCTGGGGTCTTTGGCCAAATCATCAACAGGTTTTTGTGTCGTGGTATATAACTGCCCATAGAACTTCTCGACCTCTCCCAAGACCTCAGGTCGAGAAGAAACGAGACGACCGTCGTCAGTTTTCAGCCGCGTCAGCTGGCTCTGTCCGATAGACAGATCTCTCGCGAACACTTTGGAGCCTCGGTTCCGCTCAATAGTATCCTTAATACACTCGGTATTAAAGATACGAAGGTCGCGAGTTTGTGATTTAGAGATCTGCCTATTAATATGCCGGTATGCATCCGCGTCTGCTGACGACTGAAGCCTCATCTCATGTCTCTCTTCCATCAGTTTGAGAGTATGGTCAGAGAACTTTTTGGTTCTTTTACTGCGATGGGTCTTGAAGAACTTAGACCCCACAGTATAGACAGTTTCCACGATCCTGTTGTTGAGATCGTCCACAGAATCGCAATCTGCTAGGCAATCGAATTGGTTCTGGAGTTCGAGTTGGAAGTTTTCGGGGTTTTGGATATGGGCACGAGTAGGTCGGAGAGTTGACTTCACCAGTCTAGCCCGTTCCAGCCGTACGTTGATATTCAATGTGCCTCTTACCATACGGTGATCACTGCCGGTTTTCACCCCATTGATCACAGAGACATCATTGAATATATGCCGCTCGGTCGACATGATGAAGTCTATCTCATTTCTCGTGGAACCATCGGGGCTCATCCATGTCCATTTTCGGTGTGGCCGCTTCTTGAAGAAGGAGTTCATCATAAAGAGGCCCTCCTTCTCCATGAAGTCGGCCAGCATTTGGCCCCTATGGTTCCTTCGCCCATGCCCAAATTGCCCCAACCTCGTCTCTACACCGCTTCGCTTGCCCAACCTTGCGTTGAAATCCCCCATCACAACATTGTAGTGAGTGGTGGAGGCATGTATGGCTTTTGAGATATCCTCATACATGACCTCTACCTCCTCGTCAGGATGTGCCGTTGTCGGTGCGTAAACCTGTATAACCTTCAGCGAATACCGTTTGGTGATTCTGAGTATAAGGTACGCTACCCTACTCGACACACTTTTGACTTCGACAATGTTGTTGACGAGGGATTTGTGGACGATGAACCCGACACCGCCCTGGGACTGTTGGTCGCCCTCCCGGTAGTAAAACAAGTTGCCGGAATTGAGGATTATCGAGTCCTCCCCCTCTCTTCGGACTTCAGACAAACCTATAACATTCCAGCGCAACTTGTTCACTGCTTCTTCCAGCTCGATGATCGTATAAGTACTTACTGCGAAGTAGTTTCACACACAAATACACTTCACTTTATTATTTTATTTTAATATTATATTTTAAATTTTAAATTATTTTAAAAATATAGGCTTTGCAATGTTACGTATAGACTGATTGCAAGCTGTTGCTTCGACGGAAAACAAAACGCCAATGTGCCAAGGGCCGAGCTCAGCAATTTAGGAAAACTTTGTGAGCACGTCGCCGCCAGGTGGCGCCACATAGCGGATGTGACGTCAATAAAAGTACGAAAACTGGTAAGAAATCGACGGAAACGGAAATGCTACTCTCAATATAAAGCTTCCAGTGACGGTCAAGTAGTTTAATAGCCCGTAAATGAGCTTTATTTATTTATTTATTTATTTATGACATGGCAATTATTTTCTGGATATGTACAGATCTAAGAACTAATACAAATATTATTGTCAACCCTATATTTATGATAGTCTTAGATAAAATACCGTTTATCCGATTGAAAGAAAGATATGATTAAACTTTTCTCATTTAGAAATTAATATAATGTATGTACATAATATAAATAAAGCATAAGTGAAAGCGCATCGCTTAGCCAGTTAATTTATGTACCTACCTAAGTGATAACCGGTATTATCACTGCCTATACTTACTTCATAGTTATTAATTTAAGTTAAACATTATTATCAAGTAATCTAACTTTACCGTAGAAATTAACAAAATTGAAGTAGGTAATTATGTGATTTTGAAATAATTGCCTCTTATTTAAAGCTGTAGTACTATTACATTATTCTTTTTTATAGGAATTATAAGGAGTAATAGAGGATATATATTTAGAGGCATAACAATCTAACCGTTGAACCGACTTTGCGACTTTGCGAAACTACAGAATACATAGACATTTTTATTTTTTATTTTATTTTATTTATTAGGTTTACTAGTGATTTTTACAAAGGCTTATAATCTAATACATTATATACATGCACAGTGTGTGCAAAATCGTTTTAAAGTAAACACAACATGCAGTTAAGTAAATACATTTCAATAGCGGTGGTTAGTAACACAACTCCTTAAAATATAAAGTTTAAACATAATAGGTAATATGAAAAAAAAGTAAGTACATGAGTATAGTTAAAAGTATTTAGAATTTAAAATAAACAATAACAATATTAATAATAATAAAAATAGTTCCTAATTTCCTTAAGTTTACCTAATGATAAACAACTTACATATCCTATAATCAATCTTAATGATATCTAGTGTGTGCGGGAATTGACTAAATCGCTGATCACCAGCCTTCGAAAGGTATTAGGCGGATTTGTGTTTATATCAAGAGACTGGCTGCGCTCATTGTAAAGATTGCATAACCTAGGCAGAGTGGAGTTGGCACCGAAGACTGTTCTGGTGCGTGGGGGCACAAGCGGGGTAATAGTATTACGCGGGTATCTTCGCGGTACTCTGAAATTAATTTTGCTTAGCAAGCTCGGACAGTCTATTTTATTGCGTAGCAGTTTGTATAGGAACATGAGATCTTGCAAATCTCTTCTTTCTTCTAGGGTCATGATTTTAAAGTATTTTAGTCTGTCCTTATACGGAAAAACTTTTTTGTGGATTCTTACTGAATACGACAGATGCCACATGAATCTTTTTTGAACCCGCTCCAGTCTCAAGTAGTGGGTGGCATAATGCGGACGCCAAACTACGCTACAGTATTCAAGATGACTACGCACAAGGCTGTTGTAAAGAATTATTTTGGTTTTAGTATCTTTAAAGGTGCGACCTTGTCTCATTATAAAACCTAATAACTTTGATGCTTTGTTAATAACATTTTCAATGTGATTAAGATAAGTCAACTTTTTATCCAACATAACACCCAAGTCTTTTACGATATCAACTTCTTTTAATCTAATGCTGTTTAAACTGTATTGCGTTGGTATGATATTTTGCTTACGCGTGAATTTGATGTGGAGACATTTATTAGTGTGGAGCACCAATTTGTTAATCTGTTAAGATCTTCCTGTAGTAAAAGTGAATCTGCTGAAGAACAAATAATTTTCGTAAATTTTAAATCGTTGGCATACAAGTATGGTGTGGAGTGCTCAAAACAGAAGACGATGTCATTGACAAATATATTAAACAAAATCGGCCCAAGGTGCGATCCATGAGGAATTCCTGATGTGATAGCGTGCCTTAACGAACTGAAGCCATTAACAACAGTGTAGAAGGAACGACCATGCAAATATGATGTTAGCCATTGTAATACTGGACCAGAAAAACCATAGTGAGACAGTTTTGCAACTAGAATATCGTGTGGAACTTTGTCAAAAGCCTTCTTGAAATCCGTGTATATTGTGTCTACCTGCCTTTGCTGGTCAATTCCCTCTGACACCAGAGGCAATTGACCAGCAAAGAGACATATCTAATAGTACTGCAAAATTCAAAAATATTTTTTATACTTTCACCAATAGATATAATGTAAAAATCTACTACCAAAAATATCACGTTTATTATTTATACCTGCTAACCAAATATCATTCATAATAACAGAATTTATGATCGCATAAATAATATTATATTTACCTAAAACATTTTTATTAGGACATTATGAATTAAACCTGCTGTAGCATTTTAGAATAAATTAGGAATTCCATAAAAATGTTTAGGTAACTCATTTATCACGTCATGAGGATGGTTTGGTTCGAATTATATTATTCGTAAAGACATTATCTTTAATCCAAATTATTATCTTTTTACTTTACTGGGGAAGTTTTTTATCATTTTTTTTTTTTTGAGTTTTAGTCTAGTAATATTACGCATTCTAGAATGACACGTTATAGTTTAACCTATACTTCAGACTTCAGTACACCTATTAGGTTGCACTTGATGTACCTATTCATACTTACGCATTTCACGACATTAAAATTAAATTATTTACTTTTTTAGTTATGCTTTACTATTTATAGTATAAATGCGAAACTGTGTTTGTTTGTAAGTTTGTTGGTTTATCTTTCAGTCACGCAGCAACAGAGCAACAAAAGGGTTTCGCTTGATTTTTAAAAATCTAACTATCAAGTTGAGGGCAAAAGCTAGTAAGATTAAAATATAATCAATGCTCAATGGACAACAAAGCTCTAAGCGATTTATTTTGTACTTACTTGAATTTGCATGTTAAACAAAAAATAATGGTTCTAATAAAAACTAAACGGAAAATTTTTAGAACAATAGAAAAAGTGCTATAAGATATGTTTAGGTTATTATAACGTCAGCGAGGATAAGTAAATCACTATTACATATATTAACAGTTTAATTAAAAACGTAATGCATGAAAAAAATTCCATACCTACTTCCGCAAATAATAAAACTGTTTTTTTTTGGAATTTTAGTTCCACGTAGTTTATTTTAAGTAATTAGCGATGTGTAATACAAAACATCTTAATCACTTTGACGTAATTAAGTAGTACCTGACAAAAAAAACCGTTAAACCGTGGTTTTAATTTTATTAACTCTCTTCTCTGCAATAATTAACTGACTTCTTGAAAACACTTGGTTTTAAACAGGAGAGAAAATGTTTGAAAAATTAATTTATCATCGAAGAACAAAAATGATATTTTATTCTTCAATGGACGTACTAAACCCTCGGAGGAAAAAAAATTTTGAATCTTGATGACTAAACCTGATTTTAAATAAATATAGATAGAATGTGGAAAGGTGGAAAACATGGAAAAAAGTAACTCATGTAACTCATGGACGTACTTAATTGGAAGAACCGATACAAGTACCTAATGGCAACCTTGCATCGCAAACCGTAGTTTGGTTAGATCCTCCACTAGGTGAAGTATGACATCAAACGAGTGGCAAGGAGCCGCTGGATACTGGCGGCGCAAGGCCCACAAGTGTAGAGATTTCAAGAGAATATCCAGTAGCGGACATATATCGGTTGACGAGGACGATGAATTGAATTGAATTGAATAATTTTTTATTCAAATAAACTTCTACAACGTGCTTTGGATGATTTTGGAACTACTCGGAGAGCATTGAATGAACCTGTTTTATTCATAATACTTTAATGTTTCTTTCTTTTTGTCTTTTTTTTGTGTTTCGTTTAGTGTAAATGTCACCGTTCTAATTAGACAAATAAATAAATAATAATTGGTTCGTCTTCTTTTCATTAAAATAATAATCACAACCTTTTTCTTAATCACAAGATTTTTATATTCGTTTTTCTTTTTCGATTTAGATTGTAGAGTGTCTGTCAGTGTGTGATTGTAGAATGAGTGATATCTACCTAGTCTTTATTAGTCAGTTGATTTATACTTTATTAACCTGCATATTGCACTCATTCAATATTCAATATGTATATTTTATTGTGCGCCGTTAGGTTTATCCCCACTTACCCCAATTACACAGGGGACGAGGAAAATGCGATAAACTTGCGTGCTTACGTTATTGTAATAACATAGTTAACTATGCATGGCCTATTTGAATTGGTTCCGTTTTATTTTCAATAACAAAATAATTAGAAGTATGATACCTATAGCAAATATTATGTAAGTAGTATTATATCTATAGGGTAAATTTTATACATATATTATATATGGTAGTTTTGGCTATAATACAATAAATTCCAAACAAACTGCTCAAAATATCGCAGTGTACAAGATTCTTTTCGAAAATTGATTATGTACTTACCTACCTACCCATAGGTAAGTACTAATTTTTAGATTCACTTTTGAAAAGTTTCGGAAAAAGATTAATTTAAGAATCCTAAGTACCTAAGAAGTTTGTTATATACATATTTATGTCAGTAGGTAGGTACATATTATGTTTTCACCAAAACTACCCAAAAGTGCACAATAATCCCAATAAATTTTCTTGTATTGCCGGATAAATACTTATCATTTGAAGAACGTTCTTTGTATAATTTTGTAATATCAGCACAGAAAATTAAACTTTAAAATGAAGTCATTTGAATTAACACGTTTAAAAGAGTTAATTAATCTCAATTTCTGCTGTTTTTTAACCAACGCGATGCGCAATGTTCTCGAGTTATGGCGTCGCGCGTCGCGAGCGCTTGTTTCATTGCCTTGTCCCTGTTTTATGCAGACACGAATCTTTACACAATCCATGTAATTACGAGTATTATTGATTATGTTATTATCGCTGGTGGCTTCTTAAGAGATCCCTACAATAATAATCTTAGCATTACTTTATTTGGGATACGTATGTATAAGGATTGCTTTATGCTAGGTTCGGATATTGCCATCGATGTTTATAATATTAAAAAGATGTCTTCATTAATAAAAAAAAGAAAAACTGGTCAAGTACGAGTCGGACTCGCATACAAAGGGGTCCGTACCTAAAAAAACGGGGGAAAATACGTTTCTAGTAGGGGAGCCCATTTTAATTTTTAAGCTATTGCATAGCTTCTATCGCGTGCCTTGAGCGTGGAGACCGAATCCAGAAATTCCGTAACGAAAATAACCTGACACGGGACTCCTCTCACCGCTAGATGGCGTTGATAAAAAATGCTATGCAACAGCTTTACCGTGGCAGTCCCCGAGTGGCACACGTCTTTTTTTATTTGTTTTTATAACGGCAACAGAATTACATATTTTGTGAAAATTTCAACTGATACAGCCCGCTGACAGACAGACTGACGAACGGACAGCGGAGGCTTAGTAAAGGGGTGCCGTTGCACCCTTTTGTACGGAACCCTAAAAACGGTTATATTATCGCCTAGTTGCGCCTTAACGACATTTTTAACCGACGAAAAAAAAGGAGGAGGTTCTCAATTCGTAGTGTATATATTTTTTTATACAATAACAATACATCAATCAATATTATTGTGGATGTTAGGTACGAGTACATTATCCGTAGTCGGTTTACAATTTATTAACGTTTTTCTTGTGCATTAGTGAAATTTTCTTAGTATGCGGCAATAAATCCATCTATCTATTACCATTGCTCAAAATGATGGTGATGCCATTGCATAATCTGAAAGAAAATCTCCTGGTCACCGTGTTTGAATTAATTTTCGAGATGATGAAACTACTAGATAAACTTGTTTGCACAAGGCGAGGAAATAATAAAGCTTTAAAGATGTAAAGTTGTAACCAAGTATAACTAATGCTTTGAATAGTATTTTTTTTATTCAATGAAAAGATCTTTGACTGGGATTCCTGACGGTAAGTGACGATGCAGTCTTAGATGTTAGTGGGCTAATTTGGAAGGGGTACGACAGTGTACATGATGTGGAGTCTAGCGGTCTCCACGGAGAGCTTACTGTTGCTGGCTGGTTATGAGCTGGCCACTATCTATCACTTTTATTTTTATATTCGAAGGCATTCAAACTTGGAATGCAATTTGAATGTTGTTTGGAATGTAAGTTTGAACAGGCGTTGTAATTCATTATTCTATTAGCCACCGACCGAGCCGGAGGCCTAGAACAGTAATATTCTCAATTCTCGTCCACACCGGAAGCTCACAACGCCTGTTCATCCAGTTTAAGTTTATCTTGTTACATTATTTTATTGCTGGATAAATACAAGTGTTCAATAACCAGGTGACACGGTTTTCATTTAGATAGGGCTTCATTTCCCCTATATTGGTGACTCCCGACCCGTACAATTTTATGGGTTGCCCGGACAAGTTGTGTGCATAATTGATGGACAGCCGTAAGAAATATTATTTATTATTGGAAAATGTGAAACGTAACGTCATCGTATCGTAGAAGTGGAATACGCAGAGAAACCTCATTGGAACGATTAGAACATCATATTTCGAAACAGTTTGACAAACGTCGTCGTCGTCCGTCATTAGTGAAAAAAGTGAAGGTTTAAAGAAAATTTTGGGACACTAAGTTTAATTTTATCCTTCTTTTTCAGCTTTATTAATTGAATTTTATTTTAGATTAATTATTAATACCATTTTTATACACGTTTATTTAGTATGGAGGAAAAATTTAATAAATTACGGGATGAGAATCAAATGCTCAAACAAAAATTGATGGAACTTACTGATGCTATTATCCCGGCACTATTGGAAGGAAATAAATCACTTCGGGATCAACTAGCCAGTTCACTTGATGTTCAGTCGCCATCGACGACCCCCAGGGAGACATTTAGCGTAACACCTCAAATTTCTCCACAGGTTTTAGCTCCTCCTTCTCCTCCTCCTCTTTCTCCTCCTCTTCCTCCTTCTCCTTCTTCATTTAGTGGTTCAGCGAAACCAAATTTAGCTCCAATTTTGGCTCGCTTGGATCATTTATTCAAGGAAGTTGCAGAAATAAAAAAATCAAATCAGGAAGAATGTCGTAATAAAAGAAATAGGTCAAGCAGTTCTGGAAATCAGCATTTCTCATCCCCATCATCAAGTAAGCCAAGTAAGTCCAGTAAGAATAAATTTTGTTGGTATCACAGAAATTTTGCGTTGCGTGCTACCAGATGTATAAAGCCGTGTTCGTTTAAGGAACACCGGAACGCGACCGACAAATCAGTGGAGGCGGTCCCTGATTTTTCATCACGTAGCCGCCGTCTATTTATTACCGATGTCAAGTCGAAAAAACGATTTTTGATTGACACCGGTTCAGACATTTCATGCTTTCCGGTTTCATGGATGGAAAGCCGTCCGAAAGTGGATGATTTTTCCATGCGCGCTGCAAATGGGAGCGAAATCAAAACTTATGGAACCATTATTCTATCGTTGGATTTTAAATTGAGGCGGGATTTTAAATGGCATTTTGTTATTTGTGACGTGACAACTGCAATTATTGGCGCTGATTTTCTCGCGCATTTCTGCTTATTACCCGACTGCAGGTCAGGTCGAGTTCTTGATAGTTCGACTGGCCTGTCGGTTATTGCATCAGTTGTATGTCACGACCAAGTTAGCATCAAAACTGTAATTTCAGAGCATGATATTCTAGCTGAATTCCCCGCATTAGTGCGCCCGCCGGGTCCAGTTCGGTTAATCAAGCATAGTACCGTGCATTACATACGGACAACAGACGGTCCGCCGGTTTGTTGCCGTCCGCGCCGCCTTGGTCCGTCAAAATTAGCTGTTGCCAGGAAGGAATTCGATAATATGTTAGCTTCTGGCACCGCAAGGCCTTCAGATAGTGCGTGGTCGTCGGCGCTTCACTTAGCCCCGAAGGGTGAATCTGATTGGCGTCCGTGCGGCGACTACCGTGCTTTGAATGCGCGCACGATTCCAGATAGATATCCAGTGCGTCATATCGGAGATTTCAACCAAAACTTGGTTGGATCAACGATTTTTAGCACGATAGATTTGGTTAAAGCATACCATCAAATTCCAGTAGCGAAGGAAGATATCTGTAAGACTGCTATTATTACTCCATTTGGTCTTTTTGAATTTCCTTATATGACCTTTGGACTTAGGAACGCAGGGCAAACATTTCAAAGGTTTATCGATGAAGTTGTCCGCGGTCTAGATTTTTGTTTCGCTTATGTTGATGACATTTTGGTTTTTTTCAGAAAATCAACAACAACATTTAGAACACTTACGTATCCTTTTTAAAAGATTAGAGGAATACGGGATTGTTATTAATGAGAAAAAATCTCATTTTAATCTTGCAGAAGTTCGTTTCCTCGGGTACACCATAAGTGCTGCTGGGATTAGTCCTCCTACGGACAGGATTAGGAACCTTCAAGAGTTTCCTTTGCCTAAAACAGTGCAAGGTGTACGTCGTTTTCTCGGTATGGTGAATTTTTATCGTCAATTTCTCCCTAGTATTGCGCGCTATCAAGCTCCGCTCATTGATGCTCTATCAGCGATTCAAGGTAAGGGTGCAAAGCCATTTACTTGGACTCCTGACTTAGAGCGTAGTTTTATTATTTGTAAAGAAAGTTTAGCTAACGCGACTCTGTTAGCACACCCAGTCGCTGATGCTCGGCTAGGCTTATTTACAGATGCATCGAGCTCTCATGTCGGTGCATGTCTGCAGCAAGAGGTCAGACAGGGTTGGCAGCCTATTGCATTTTTTAGTAAGAAACTTAATTCTAAGCAATCAACGTGGCCTGCCTACTATCGTGAATTATTAGCTATTTACGAAAGTGTGCAACATTTTAAGCACATTCTTGAAGCACAAGCGGCAACGATATATACAGATCATAAGCCGTTGCTTTACGTGTTTACACAAAGACGGGAAAAACTTCCGCCCGTTCAATTAAATCAATTAATTTTTATTTCTCAGTATACCACGGACATTCAACACGTTAAGGGAGCTGAGAACGTTGTGGCTGATGCATTCTCGCGCGTCGAGAGCGTCGCTGCCCAAGATATCCTGGTTGAGCTTGCGAAGTCGCAAGCAGCTGATGAGGAATTAAAGGCGCTGAGTGACTCAACGTCGATGACGTTGGCTCGGGTCACAATTCCAGACACCAGGTTAAAAATTACATGCGATGTGTCAACAGGTAAACCACGTCCTTATGTAACTCCGCAGTTTAGGAAGAGTATTTTTGAAAGTTTTCACAATCTCTCTCATCCCGGGGTCCGTGCGACTAATAAATTAATTTCGGAACGTTTTGTTTGGCCATCTATGAAAAGAGACTGTCGTGCATGGACACAGGCTTGTCAGGGGTGTCAGTTGTCGAAAGTGACGCGGCACACTAGTGCACCTTTCTCTAAGTTTGCTCTCCCATCGGAGAGATTTGCATATATCCACATGGATATTATAGGCCCATTACCTTATTCTTCGGGAATGAGGTATTGTTTAACTATCGTGGATAGATTTACTCGTTGGCCAGAGGTATTGCCCATGCCAGATATTACAGCAGAAACTTGCGTGGCAACTTTCGTCTCTGGCTGGCTATCAAGATTCGGTTCAGCACGGGTTATTTTAACAGATCGAGGCTCTCAATTTGGCTCGCATTTGTTTCAGAAGATAGCTGCGGTTGTAGGTGCTCAACACCAGACGACAACCGCGTATCATCCTCAAGCAAACGGGATGGTCGAAAGATTTCACCGGCAGCTCAAGGCAGCGATCATGTGCCATGCGAATCCAAGGTGGACTGAGGTTCTCCCGTTGGTACTTCTAGGGATCAGGAGTGCCTGGAAGGAAGACCTCGGCACTTCCTGCGCAGAGCTAGTCTACGGGGAGCCGCTACGTCTACCAGGTGAATTTTTCGACCCTAAAGATTATATTAAGGACCCAACATATTTAGTGGACAGACTCAGGTCTCATTTCGCAAATTTATCTCCATCCCCCGCTTCTGACCACAATAGTAGGAAGATATTTCATATCCCAAAGGATTTAGCTTCGTCGGAATATGTTTTCGTTCGTAGAGGTCCTTTTCAAAAAGCCTTAGAGCAACCCTACGTAGGCCCTTTCAAGGTTCTAAGTAGGGAAGGGAAACATTATAAAATAGAAATGAAAGGCAAAGAGGAAAATATTTCAATCGACAGGTTGAAACCAGCCTATGTTTTATGTCCGGAGGAATTGGACGAGCTGGGCAAACCTGTTGTTAGGACGCGTTCAGGGCGTAGAGTTCATTTTAATCTGACTTAGTTAATTAATCATTGTTTGTTTTTTCCTTACTTTTCATGTCTTCCTGGGGGAGTGATGTGGAGTCTAGCGGTCTCCACGGAGAGCTTACTGTTGCTGGCTGGTTATGAGCTGGCCACTATCTATCACTTTTATTTTTATATTCGAAGGCATTCAAACTTGGAATGCAATTTGAATGTTGTTTGGAATGTAAGTTTGAACAGGCGTTGTAATTCATTATTCTATTAGCCACCGACCGAGCCGGAGGCCTAGAACAGTAATATTCTCAATTCTCGTCCACACCGGAAGCTCACAACGCCTGTTCATCCAGTTTAAGTTTATCTTGTTACATTATTTTATTGCTGGATAAATACAAGTGTTCAATAACCAGGTGACACGGTTTTCATTTAGATAGGGCTTCATTTCCCCTATAATTCAACCCATATCCCTAATCTTTTTTTATTTTTTATTCGATGACAAGATAGCCCTTGACTGCGATCTCACCTGATGGTAAGTGAAGAAGAAGATGGTAGCGGACTAGCTTGGAAGGGGTATAGCAGTGTAAATTCAACCCATACCCCTAATCGGTTTCTACACGCCATCGTGCCGGAACGCTAAATCGCTTGGCGGCACGTCTTTGACGGTAGAGTGGTAACTAGCCACAGCCAAAGCCTCCCACCAGACCAGACTAGAGACAATTTAGAAATTATAAATTCCTAAATTGCCCTCGCCGGGAATCGAACCCGAGACCTCCCAGTTATAAAGACCACAGCGCTGACCACTGCGAAATCTGTTTCATTTATGTCTGATGCAAAATAGAAATCATTGAAAATGCAAAACCATTGCTGTTTCTAGCAAACAAAATACTAAACTTCAATATATTGTTCTTGGTACAAGAAGATATTAACATAAGCAAATTAATTATTTAATATTGCGTCGAATTCCAAGTAGTTACCAATGAAAAAGCAATCAAGTTCCTGTGAATCTGCGTAAAGATTGCACGATGTTGAAATTTTATTCAAGCTTTTTATGATCTTGTAGTTGGCACTGGTTTTTTTATATTTACTGACGGTCACGACTCTATCCGTGTTTTTTTATGATCTTATTCACATCGTAATCACGCTGCATCGACTGAACCGATTTAGCTTAAATTTGGCACAGAGATAGATATATAATAGTCTAGAATAACACATCGGATTAAAAAACAGAAGTATGCCTCAGAAAGCCTATAGGTTGAGACCTAAGTTTATGCAGAGCGAAAGTTACAGTGAGTATTATAAGAAAGTTTCCAAAGCTCGAGATTGACGCTTAAAGCTAATTTACATGTAACGCGTAATGCATGTTAAATGACCAAAGTGCGTGTTTAATTCATATGCGTCGTGCATATTGATTAATCGCTTGGTAAGTTTACGTGAATATGAAAGCATCCCTCCCCGTGATAACGGACATCACAGCATATTTAACTTTGTGACTCAAGACAATGACATGCATATTTCTATGATAAATAAATAGATGGAAGAGTTATGGCATAGTTTGGTCTTTCTTTTTAGCGTTCTGTAGGGCGCTTTATGAAAGGGATAGTATGAGATTTCGACCTGACTTTTTAGTATATTAAGTCTATCTGCAATGATACCTATCGATAATTTACTTAGCAATGTGGATTGACAAAGTCCATAAAATTTTTAAGCTTGCCAGATAACTTATAAACAGATTGCAGATAGATTGAATAAGTACATAGGAGCCGGGTGTTACAGATTGTGTATAAGAGGATTAGCCAGGTTATCAATTAACGTTGTCTGCTAGCGTTTGACTGGCAGCAAAAAGTTTTACAGCGAGTCACTGTCATTCTAATGTTGTATCGCATGCCAGCGTCGGTGTCAGTGAAGTATCGATAGTCAATGGATCAATGAAAACCTGCCTTAAGGTCAACATAATTACCTGTAGTTATAATTACTCTCACAATGAACGAAGTGGTACTTATTACTTCCGTTCGTTAATAGGGAAATTGAAATTTTTATTTTGTAATTTCTAATTGTTTCCCAGAAATGTAGAAAACGAATCTAATCTGAGTAAATATAGATAATCTTATAATGAAAGATGGTTTCACCATGGATTTACTCATAGAAAGTATCTAGCTAATTTTGAAGTAAAACGTAACGGTATGATAAAGTCAAGATTCAAGAAGCTTATCATGATTTAAATTATTTAATATTTTGTTAAAATTCGACGCATTTGTATCAAATTATTATATTGAAGCTCAATAAAGCGCGGCGCGGCGCGACAGCGCCGGCTTTACCTATAGTGCAGGGTGTGCAACGCACACGGGCGCAGGGTTTTAGGGGGCGCCCGTGCGCTGCTCTAGGCTCTAACTTTTATTACAACGTGAGATCAGCCTTAAAATAGATAATTAAAGATTTTCGCCCCGTGTCTACTAGAGGGCGCCAAGATATTGATTGCACACGGGCGCTACATGGGCTAGAGCTGCCTCTGGCTGCAGAGCCCCGGTGGCGACCGCAACGCGACGTACGATTTATGAAAAGAATGTTTGTTACGTGGAAGTACTATAACTTGAACATAATCGAACTATGATTGCATCAGTGTGACGATTTCAATCACCTCTGATTGGCTGAATTTATGGCATTCTTGCTGCATCAATGCATTTTAACCAATAGCGAGGGAGTACCAGCCAATCAGAGATCTTTGCGATCGTTACACTGATGCAATCACTTTTAGGCAAACCCAAGCCATCAATCAACTCGGGTTTACTTGTAAACAAGGATGTGTTTCACGGACTTGTTTGAAGTGGAAGGTCGCTATGTCACATAGGCAACTCGTTGGCCCTTCTTTTGTTACGTAAGAACTGCGGAAGCTCTTAACTATGTAGTAGCAAGTTAAAATAGACTTGCAATAATTATTATGGTAGTCTGAACTTTGATTGTTCTCTGTATTTGCTCTGTAAAACTATTAGGCACGAACTATACTCACGGGTATATAGATTATATTTTGATCTGTAGATCAAAATTAAGTCAGTTAACCAAATTAAAAGAACCAGACTTTTTGAAGTTATTTTGGTGGCAACGGTAATGAGTTTACCAATTTATTGCAAGTCGTTCTCATTTGTAATAAAAAACTGGTTGCAATAATTATGGACTGATTAAGCTAATTTAACATTAGGCCATGCCTACAACTCATTTGTTTTAATCAAAATTTCGGTTCAGGTGTAACTAGCCCATGATAAGAGTGGCTCAGTGGTCAGGGTTGTGGTCTTTAAGTGGGAGGGCTCGGGTTCGATTCCCGACGGGAACAATGAAATGTCTCAGCGTCTCTAGCCATATTACAAACGTGTTGTCTCTTTCTACGATCGATAAAGCTAAAGCAGGGGTTCCCAAAGTTTTTTATCACGCTTTCCTTCCGAAAGGATAGGAGTTAGGACGTGCGAAAAAAAACCTTTGAGAGCCCCTGCCTTAGCGTTATCCATCGTAGAAAGAGATTAAAACGTTTGTGATATGGCTAGAGGTGCTGATTTGGTCTGAAGGGAGGCTTTGACCTCGGCTAGTTATTGCGTTATATCGATGGCGTGTTATAGGTAACCGATTAGGGGTAATAGGTTTGTTTAAAACTGCCATACCCCCTTCCAAATATAGAATTTTCTCGCAGTTGTAACTAAAGGCTATTTTATTGAAATTAAATAAAAACTAGTGTTATAATATGATAATGTATGTGCCGTGCTATCAGCTATCTGATGTTAGAAATATGGCGGTTATTTAATGACGATAGTAATAAAGTACGTTTATGATTTAGTATAGTTTAGTACCTACCTATTAGATTTTAACACATTACTGTTTTCCATTTTCCATTACAATCCATCCTCCATCTTCTATAAAAGCGAAATACCACTCACTCATTGACTTATCACGAAATCTCGGAACTTTGTAGCCTACAAACTTAAAATTTCCTAATTTCCAAAGGTATATTTTTTCGAGGGCCATAGATATCAGCTTAGATAAGCTTTTGAAAAAGCTTCGAAATTGCCGCCGCCAGGAATCAAACCCTTCTTCTTCCCATTTTGACAAAAGCGCCCCCTAAAGGGTCAAGAAGGACGTTAAAACTTAAAATCATATACTGCTGTTAAAGATTGATACAAGCTAATTTAAGAAAAATTAACACGACTTCAATATACCTACCGAAATAAAGAATAACTGAAAAAGGAAAAGTGCCCATATCTTAAAAACTACTGATTCGATTTTGATGAAATCTTTGATGGAAAAAAAGAATGAGCACAATCCGATTATAGGTTTGGAGAAATACGTGGACAAACATACATACATGCATACATACATACACGTATATTTTTTGGAAGGCCTAATAGATTACCATAATTATGTGAATATTTTGTAGTTCCAATAATATTACATACATACGTGTCGAATTGATAACCTCTTTTTTTTGAAGGCGGTTCAAAATGTATGTAGCATGACAAGGCATGTAGACTGAAGTTCCGTTCTGATAGAATACTCTCGACATTTTCTACAGCATCCGCAGCCCTTGTTGAAGAGATCGTTCTGGAGGTTGGCTGATTCAATGGACCTATGGGACTCATTGTTGGGCCTTTAATGTGTCAAATCTAGTTCGTTGGCGCAACTAATTCCAACATCCGCAATCAACTTCTCGACGAATATTACAGAGTCAGATTGGTAGTAGGTAAGTTAACCATTCTTTAAGAAATCAGTCATCAGCAACCTCAACGGCTAACTACTGAGCGCAGGTCTCTTAGATACCCTTGCAAAAAATTTGGCACACAACACACTTTGCCATTTATAATGTTAATATGCATGCGAATGTATGTTTCTTTGTTGGTTTGTTCTTCAATCACGCAGCAACGGAACAGCGGATCGACGACGATTTTTTGCATAGGTAATGTGGGTTTAGGTAGTTGAGAACAGAATTTTTGTCCCGGAATAACACAGGGTTACCGCAAAATTTAAAAAAAATTATCTCCACGCGGACGAAGTCGTGAGCAAAATCTAGTCTATAATATTAGTAAAATCATTATCATCATCATAATTATCATTTTATCGACCAACATTTTATAAATAATACAATACATATATTCTACATGTTTGCCAATCTATATTTTGTCAATCAATGACTGGGTGGGTTTAATTGAGTATTTGACTTAATTTTTTTTTATATATCTACTTCAAATAAAGGTTTTTAATATTACAACACAATGCCATTTCTTTTTTTTTTAATATCTTAACTAGTCTCGAAAATATAGAGCTTTTAAGATTCCTGTTAGACAAAGAGAGCTGTATTGCAACATGACGTCACCATTCAGTAGCTCCATACATTCTCAATACAAAAATTCGTATTAGAAAGGGACGGATACACTGGACTGGATAGACTGACTGGATAATATAGTCGCAGTAAAACAGCTTATAAATTATCTGTTTTTTGACCTCTTTTTATACATATTATAATTTATCAGTGTTTTTGACCGATTTTTTTGTGTCCAACTGTAGCTCCATACATTCTCAATACAAAAATTCGTGTTAGAAAGGGACGGATACACTGGACTGGATAGACAGACTGGATATAGTCGCAGTAAAACAGCTTATAAATTATCTGTTTTTTGACGTCTTTTTATACATATAATTTATCTGTGTTTTTTGACCGATTTTTTGTGTCTAACTGGTCTGTGAACCCCGTATAAGTCAATGTTACGTGCAGTGTGACTAAGCTCTGACAAGTAGTAGAATGTATTCATAATGCACGTTAACGAGCCGCTCGTCGCCTTGATTAGTACTTCCCATTCGCACAGATTCTAGGCCTTTGTGTCATGTACCTCCCTTAGTGTAGATACATATTAGTATAGCAGTCGATGTATATTATCATTATTATATGTATATTTAATTACCATTTTATAGTCACTTTGTTGTAGTGGATTTTCAAAAAACCATACTTAGACACTTTTACTGCGTAAAAAACCTAAATTCACACCGACGTAATTTGGTTATGTCACGACACGAGCTATAGGATCATTAGACTTATTATATTACTATCAATGTATATGATATAATTTATTTATTTTACTTATTTATTTAATAACAATATCAGACAAATATAAGAGTATCAGGAGTTCGTGGTACAGGGAAAAAATAATACGTCCAAATAGTTTTTTCGCATCTTTCTCACAAAGCACGATATGATTGGATGAAGGCAGATACACACTGGTTTCGCGATATGATGCGTTTTGACTCATAAAAAGGTAACGTGTGAGTGCGCTGTACAATGTACCTACATGGTGATACGATGAGACGTCGCTGCGAAGTTTTGCATAAAAAAAAAGATAGCGACCGAATTGATAACTTCCTCCTTTTTGAAAGTTGGTTAAAAATCCATGGTGCGCTGTGGCAATGCGACAAGTGCAAAATATTACTCTACTCTAAATACCACTTTTTCACATTTTTTTTTCACCTGATGTTAAGTGATTGCCGCCGCCCATGAAAATTTTTTGTACCACCTGAGACACAACCAATGCGTTGCCGGCTTTTCATGAATTTACTGAGGCGTTAAACTTTTTAGGGTTCCGTACCGAAGGGTAACCAACGAGACCCTATTACTGAGCCGGCGCTGTCCGTCCGTCCGTCCATCTGTCTGTCATCGGGTTCTATCTCATGATCCGTAATAAGTACACCGTTAAAATTTTCACAGAATTTGTATTTCTGTTGGCGCTATAAAAATAAAAATAAATTAAAAATTAAAGGGTGACTACTAGAAAGGTGTTTTTCGGCGTTTTTTTGGTACGGAACCCTTCGTATGCGAGTCCGACTCGCATTTGACGGGTTATTTATTTTAATACCTATCGTACTTTTTGGTTTCAGTCAGCACGCATGACGTCGATGCTTTATTGTTGGGGTCGGATTTTTGTCAATATGTTTCTGGCTTTGTGTGAAACATTGACATAATTCCCACACAATCTTGAAATTGTCTACGAGTTACGACTGGCATTTATCAATCATGTACTTATCTAGTTAAATTTGACCTATCAGGAATACATGTATTTATCCTGGACGGTATGGAGACATGGAGACGGTATAAAATACATAATTTTAGACCGTCTCCGTAAGTGTAGTAATCCGTCTTTATAAGTGTACTGCATTTGCCCCCGCGACTTCGTCCGCGTGGAATTAGATTCCAATTTTTTCCTGAATTTTCTTTGCTATAAACCTCACGGAGCCCGAGACCTTTCCAACGAGTGCAAAACCGTGGAAATCGGTTCGTGCGTTCTGGAGTTATAGCGTCAGGAAGGAAAACCCGACTTATTTTTATATAGTAGACTATAAGAGTAGTAAGACTGATAGTAGTAACACGTGTAATGAACGGTCCATATAGGGTTCCTAAAATGTCTTAATTACGTTTAAAGATGTCTTAATAAAATTAAGTTTAAAATTCTTTGGATGTCAGCTGAAACTATGACGTAGGTGGGCAGAGTCCTGCTTGTTAGTCGTTGCTACACCGAATTAGGACGGGACATTCAAGTCCGATTACGCCTCATGGCCTCAACTAGATCTTCTCTGTTGACACGTCTGTTTACATTTTAACCCAAAAATAACTATGTCAAAATTTTATTATTCTTCTTAAAATTTTTCATGCGTAGTGAAGGAAATACCGTGAGGACGAATATCGTTGGAGCGATTTCTAGCCCTGAAAGTTGTGGTGGTTCCCCTCTTTTCTCTTCTTGAGTTAGTTGAGTTTAAACTAATATCTTATACCTATTCTAGAGCGTTTCCTTAATAAAAGACTGTCATTTTTGACCATTGCTAACATTATGATTTATACAAGAAAGTCCATGAGAAAATGAGATATCTAAAGAAATGTCAACCATATATTTAACATGAAAGTTTAATTTGCTTATTTTAATTTCTTCTCGTTTACTTTATATATACCTAAGCTACCTACATTCGTTGCATTTGTCTCGTAAATGAGACAAATATCTATTAATAGCTGCAGTGAAATTTTAACGTGGAAAACGAATTCCATCTGATAAAATAAATTAGCATATAAACTGGAATATCGTAGATGTACCGCTGGCTAACATGCCTCGATAAGGTTTATCACTGACAGGAATTAATTATTACCTAACATAGAAATGTAGGTATAGTTACTAGTTAGCTACGGGCAGAACGTGTTTTTTTACATATTCGTGATCCGTTTGTACAAACGGGTCCAAAGTTCCATCTTGAATTGGTTAATGACGGTCCGGTTCCTGTGTCGCACGCGGCTGTTGTCGACGTGCCGCTCATCATTACCCAATGAGATGGCATGTAATCACAATTACCCGGAAAGTCTGCTGAATTGGTGAGTTTTATTCCGTTATTGTTCTCTCTACTCTAACTTTAAACTACACGTTTATATGCTACGTAGAGTTCAGAAAAACGGCTTATGCGTTTACAAGTTGTGTTTATTCTATAAACGACTTTTACGCTTACGCTTATTAGTTTTCAAAGCGAGCAAGTTCGAAAGCAAAACACAGAAACAACCCAAAAACGGAAAGGAAAAAAACGTTTGCCTAAAACAACCAACCAAAAGTGAGTCTTATTCCCGTTTTTACCAACCATATCTAAATTACCCTTAGTAGTAGTCTCTTTACGTAAATAGCCCCTAAATTTAATCCCTTACCTATATAACGTCATTTCCCCCGTTAAATGTTCCCTAAAGGAAAAGTAAAAGCTAGGGAGCGTTGATGAAAACGTTTATAAAAATAAGGTTACATTTCCATCGTACTATTGAAAGCAAAAGTTTAATATAATTTATGCTGAAAGCAAACTACCTGAAATTGAATCTTGTAATAAAAAAGATAAGGTTACCTACATGTGAATTGTATATAGCATCAATCAAGTTTGGTTGACCAAAAAGTCTAAACAAAAGTAGCTCAGGTTTATAATGAGCAGACCACAACCACTTATGGTCGTGGTCGCAACGTGGGTCATACAAGCTTATAAAGCTTATAATAAGGCATTCGCTCGTAGAAAAGCTCACAAAATTTGGCCCATTAATCACGGCATCGTGCAGTTGTTAATTGGTTGTTACGGCCAAATGCACAATGCATATTGAGTTGTGCGATACTTGGATGCTGCGGGCACTGGCCGTGGCCAAGATCTTGGCTGCGCATCTTATGGTATGGAAGGTAAATAAAATAATATAAACATGAAAATTATTTTTACAAAACCGACTTCAAACGCCACTACAAAGTATATCAAGTGTGCCTATAAAATTCAAAGAGTTCCCTCGATTTCTCCAGGATTTCATCATTAGATCCTACCCTGATGAAAGAAAGTAACTGGGTCCTACGAAGGTTCAGGCGTCTTCGAGTAATCGGGGAACATACCTACATAAAAATAAAAAAAAGATTCTGATAAACTGAGAAACTCCTCCTTTTTTGAAGTCGGTTAATAATAATATAATAAGTTTTAGCGATATATTGAAATAGTAAAGATATACAACTTTATTGTAGGTATTGCAGGTGGTTTGATAAAACTAGTAGTAGGTAGTTTGACTTTGTTGACGATGTAGGCGCCGGTCTGCCACCGCGCCGTTAGTATAAATACAGCGCTTTGGACGTTATTAATTCAGTCTCTTCCAGAGACTCATACGGCTATTGGATGCTCCCGCGTCTAGGTCGTTGTATTTGATTAAGGGATTGTGATAGCAATCGCGCCCTAATCGAATAAATACTATTTGTTTAGTTGAGTGTAATTGATTAAATACCTACTTGGATATGTTTGATAGTTACCCTCATGTTCAGATGGTGGTTTGTCTGACGTGTTGTGGTTAAATAGGTTAGATGTGAGGACAGGGGCCGTTATAGGGGCGGTTGGAGACGGCTTTAGGTAGGGTTTCAACGTTTTTTCTTTGTAGTTGATATCAGAAGTGGTATGAACACGTTCACAGTTCATTTATTATTGCCCACAGTAAGTTTTTGTCAGTTTAAAATCAGTCAAATTAAAACGTAAGAAATTGCTTATTTGGATCGTTAGATAAAGTCAGGTTAGACCGAGCAGGGATAATAAAGAGGGTTGATAAGGAATATTGCATCATGGACATTGACATTTTGTGTTGCACAGTTTAAGTAATGAATAAATGAATTTGAATGAAGAACGTCACATTGGATTGCGAGCGCCCGAGCTTGAGAACGAACACTTAAGTGAGCTAAATGTTCTTTAAGTGCAAGTGGTTTTCAATATGACACATCTGTCTCCTAAGTTTGGCTAGTTCCCTTAGCTGGGATGGTCATGTTGATTTAGTTCTGGGGTCGCATGATGAAATATTCCGATGAGTGTAGAATGATTGATGAGACTCGTGGGGTGCCCGGGGCGGTCACCATGCAGGACGGCCGTGTTAGCGATATATTGAAATAGTAAAGATATACAACTTTATTGTAGGTATTGCAGGTGGTTTGATAAAACTAGTAGTAGGTAGTTTGACTTTGTTGACGATGTAGGCGCCGGTCTGCCACCGCGCCGTTAGTATAAATACAGCGCTTTGGACGTTATTAATTCAGTCTCTTCCAGAGACTCATACGGCTATTGGATGCTCCCGCGTCTAGGTCGTTGTATTTGATTAAGGGATTGTGATAGCAATCGCGCCCTAATCGAATAAATACTATTTGTTTAGTTGAGTGTAATTGATTAAATACCTACTTGGATATGTTTGATAGTTACCCTCATGTTCAGATGGTGGTTTGTCTGACGTGTTGTGGTTAAATAGGTTAGATGTGAGGACAGGGGCCGTTATAGGGGCGGTTGGAGACGGCTTTAGGTAGGGTTTCAACGTTTTTTTCTTTGGAGTTGATATCAGAAGTGGTATGAACACGTTCACAGTTCATTTATTATTGCCCACAGTAAGTTTTTGTCAGTTTAAAATCAGTCAAATTAAAACGTAAGAAATTGCTTATTTGGATCGTTAGATAAAGTCAGGTTAGACCGAGCAGGGATAATAAAGAGGGTTGATAAGGAATATTGCATCATGGACATTGACATTTTGTGTTGCACAGTTTAAGTAATGAATAAATGAATTTGAATGAAGAACGTCACATTGGATTGCGAGCGCCCGAGCTTGAGAACGAACACTTAAGTGAGCTAAATGTTCTTTAAGTGCAAGTGGTTTTCAATATGACACATCTGTCTCCTAAGTTTGGCTAGTTCCCTTAGCTGGGATGGTCATGTTGATTTAGTTCTGGGGTCGCATGATGAAATATTCCGATGAGTGTAGAATGATTGATGAGACTCGTGGGGTGCCCGGGGCGGTCACCATGCAGGACGGCCGTGTTAGCGATATATTGAAATAGTAAAGATATACAACTTTATTGTAGGTATTGCAGGTGGTTTGATAAAACTAGTAGTAGGTAGTTTGACTTTGTTGACGATGTAGGCGCCGGTCTGCCACCGCGCCGTTAGTATAAATACAGCGCTTTGGACGTTATTAATTCAGTCTCTTCCAGAGACTCATACGGCTATTGGATGCTCCCGCGTCTAGGTCGTTGTATTTGATTAAGGGATTGTGATAGCAATCGCGCCCTAATCGAATAAATACTATTTGTTTAGTTGAGTGTAATTGATTAAATACCTACTTGGATATGTTTGATAGTTACCCTCATGTTCAGATGGTGGTTTGTCTGACGTGTTGTGGTTAAATAGGTTAGATGTGAGGACAGGGGCCGTTATAGGGGCGGTTGGAGACGGCTTTAGGTAGGGTTTCAACGTTTTTCTTTGGAGTTGATATAAGTAGTAAGGTAACGATAAGTGTGTGAATTTTTCATGGCAAACTCGGAAACTGGAATAGTAAATGGTTTCACATTTTTTTAATTCCACGCCTGAATCGATCTCACGTGTCAGGCGACCGATAGTAATCTAAGTAGAATCTAATTCTATTATTATTATTTCCAGCACTTTGAGAGTGGGACCCATCTATTATCTGTGATTCGAACTATTTTCAATTAAGAGACACGACAATCGGCAATTAGGTTGTTAACTATAAATAAAAAATATGTATGTCAGTTTTTTAAAATCATGGTGATTTTTAGAAATACTTAAAAAAAAACTTAAGGGTGGTAAAATAGGGTATAACAGTTATTGCTGAATTTTTTTACTATTGAAATTTAGTTAAGATTAAGACATTAGTCAAGAAAGAATTTGTTGAAAACCACCGTTTAATTAATGGCGTGAAATGGGGGTTGGAAGGTTGTATGAAAGTTGTTTATGTAACTACATAAACATAGAACTTTAATAGGTACATACTTCTTCTAACTAGAAGAATGAAATTGAGAATCACAACTTATATTTTCTTCAAGTTAAGGATCAAACAGTTTCGTTATGCCACAACAAACCATAATAATATGTTGTAGAAGGTTTTTGTGGGATTTACCTCTATAAAATATTTTTCATATGGAAACTCCATACGGGATAACGGGATTCTTGGAAACTTCGCTTTATAATAATCCGCAATATATTCAAATAATAATTGTAAACAAATAATTGTCTTTCTGTCTGTTTGTGGCTATCTAACGTATAAACTAATGAGCTGATCTTAAGAAAATGATGACATTTGCCTTTAGCTTACTTTTTGAAGAAGGGCATAGACCGCACGGGAAACCTCAATCTCACGGGAAATCAGCAATTCTACTCAGACGAAGTCACGGGCAACAGCTAATATATTATAAATTCGAAATTGTTTAATTTGTGGTTTGTTGGTTTGTCCTTCAATCACGAAGCAATGGAACAATGGATTGACGTTATTGCATGGGTACAGTTGAAGACTCGGAGAGTGTCATAGGCTTTATCACAGAAAAACAAAGGGGGGACTTGGGACTACAAAAATGTAACACCACGTGGTCGAAGTCATGGGCAAACACTATTTAATTATATCTACCTACTTTGGACACCTATTAAATTAGTCTTCACACAGACATACATATATCTATAAGTATGTTCTTATGTATTTATTAACTTATTAATTATTTATTTGTATCTATTTATCTCGGTCGGTCTCTGTGACGCACATTTGTATTAAATGTAAAAATGCATGACTGTTAAATTTTTCTATATACGTACATAGGTAGGCATATGCCATACAGCTACAACTTACAAGACATAAGTACATATTTGAATAATCTCTTATGTTTGTTCTGGCTTCCTCATAAATAAGAGGTATATAAATCAATTTAAAACATTAATTTATTGTACTTACATAAATATTAATTTGTTAGTCTTGATTAATGCTATAAGGTGCTCAAGTATTTTTTATTTTTTATTCAATACAGTCATAAAATATAATAAATAATTAATATTATTAACAATGATTTATAGTTGATAATTTTCACAGATGTATTTAATATTTATGATATATTTTGGTTTTTATTTCAATTTTGGTTTATAGGTATTCTGTGGTTTACCTTGCCTAGGTAAACCACATTACATTAAAAATTAAAAAACATTAAACTTTAAAAAACTGAATAGGAGAAACTGTTATATAGGAGAATCTAGTTTATATTTTAACTGGAAAAATAGAGTTGTGCGAATGCCACCTTAAGTTAGTTAACATTGAAGTATCTAACTCACCTAAATCTATGTATCTACCTATATCGAGATAGAACAGTTATCACCACTGTTTACTAGGATTCGTGCCAACCGCGCAGCCTATGTTGTTTGCAAATATTATTTTTGTTTAAACACTCTCGTGAAGAAATAAAAATGTGGAATTTTTAAAATTAACTACCAAGATTATTTATTTCCGTTATAATTAGGAATTGTTTGTTTTCATGGGTTCTATTTTTTTTTTATTAGAAAACTGTTGCACTAGGTATGTTGCAAATTGTTGGCGTGCTTGCCACGCTTACGTTTCCGTTCTATTTTAATATTATAGTGTCATCAACTCATCAGTATCAGTAGTAGACCCTGTGGTAGCCTTACATCATCTGTTTACGCTCTATTTATCCCTCTGAGGAGACAGAGCAGAGAGCAGACCGAAAAATTTTTGAGAGAAATACCGACCCAAAAAATATTTTTTCTAGATTCTATTTTGTACCATTTTATAGGCGTAATTTAATGTGTAAAACCACGCAAAATTGCAGATTTTCAGAACCAACTAAAATGCTCTCAGTTAAACCGCGTACAGATGAACAGACGGACGGACGGACGAACAAGAAACTTTGGGGGTTCCTTGTTTTACTACGTTACACTAATTAATTAAACCATATGTTTAAAGTTAAACTTTAAACCCATCCCCCTAACCATCTTATGATACGAGTAGAGTTAGTAATAGGTATGTACGGTTTGAACTTAAATTAGCTTTTAAATTTTCCATCCGTATTAGGTTTTTATTTTTTTCCCCGTTTTGTAGCGTATTGTTTTCGTGAATTTTTGACTGCGAAAGATCTAATAAGCGAGTCACAAACAGGATTGCCGTTTGTTTGTTCGCAGTTGAAGGCAATAAATTAATAGTAATAATAAATCAAAACAAATGATACAACTATGTATTTATCTTATTGTACACACATTTCATAATAACAAGGAACAAACACTGCTATTGGTTGAATAGTTTTAATAGTGCAAAACTTAAAAAGGTAAAACAGAATGCTACGTTTGGAATATAAACTTGTAGGTACGAGTATCTAGTGATGTGTGTGTGAGAAGGTAAGTACAGCTTTGCAAAAATGTCTACATTGTCTACATCTCGACGGCCTAAACGAATAAAGGCATAATGGAAAAAAAAGACGTGTGGCACTCGGGGACTGCCGCGGTAAAGCTATTGCATAGCATTTTTTATCAACGCCATCTAACGTTGATAAAAAATGCGCCATCTAGCGGCTCACCGTAGAGGAGTCCCGTGTCAGGTTATTTTCGTTACGGAATTTCTGGATTCGGTCTCCACGCTGGCCCGCGATAGAAGCTTTGCAATAGCTTAAAAAACAATTTTACAGGACAGCCAAAAAACCGTAAAAATTATCTATCTTCTTTGCTATTTGTGCTGATTAATGTTATGTATATAATTGTCTTTGTATGTTATATAATATATATGTAACCCCAAATTTTTTGTTGGCAAGTTCGTCTTGACTGCGATCTCGGGTAGCAAATAAAGATGCTATCGTTACTTGACAGAAAAGGTTAAATTGGAAAGGGTGTGGCAGTATAAGAATAAGTATACCTATACCCATCATCGTTTTGTACGTAGCTACGGGAACGTTAAATAGCTTTCTCTGGACTGATCTGGTGGGAGGCTTTGACCGTGTCTAGTTACCACCCTACTGTCAAAAGACGTGCCGCCAAGCGATTTAGCGTTCCGACGCGATGGCGTGTAGAAACCGATTAGGGGTATGGGTTGAATGTACACTGCCATACCCCTTCCAAGTTAGCCCGCTACCTACCATCTCAAACTGCATCATCACTTACCATCAGGTGAGATCGCACTCAAGGACTATCTTGCCATCGAATAAAATAAAATAAATAGATAAGTTGTAAATAGCCTCCCAAGTTCCCAATACCCAGACCAGCCAAGATACATTTTAAAAGTGAAAATTCTGATATTGCCCCTGTTGGGCTTTGAACCCTGATTTGATCTCGCCCTAATTGTAAACTGTAGGCAACATGATATTGTTTTTCCAATATATTATTATTATTTTTTTAAAAGAGCAACCGCCGAGTTTCTTGCTGGTTCTTCTCGGTTGGAACGGCATTTCGAACCAGTGCGTAGCAGATTCATTTGACGATTCAAAATCACTTTGTAAAAGTTTATTTGAATAAAACAATATTCTATTCTATTCTAAGGCTACGTTCAATACTGTGCCATGGAGTTCAACAGATTCAGCTTGTAGGTACATAATATTATCATAGGAATATTTATAAATCCAGTTTGCAGCTCTGTTGACACGCATATCTACGGGCGAAAATGTCATAAGTCAATATAGAGCTCACACACAACCACACAATACAAAATATTATACTCCTGCATAATCATGCTACCTTCATAGATTTTTAGGATTCCGTACCCGAAGGGTAACCAACGGGAGTCTATTACTATGCCTCCGCTGTCCGTCCGTCTGTCTGTTTGTCTGTCAGCGGGCTGTATCTCATGATCCGTTATAGATAGAGAGTTGAAATTTTCAGAGAATGTGTATTTCTATTGCCAATATAAAAAAAAAAATTAATGAAGAATTGTGAAGGAGCCCCCTTTTTTTTTTGATGATAAGTGGTCCTTGACTGCGATCTCACCTGATGGGAAGTGAAGAAGCAGTCTAAGATGGTAGCGGGCTAACTTGGAAGGAAAGGGGTATGGCAGTGTAGGTACGTTCAACCTGCACTCTAATCTGTTTCTATACGCCATCGTGCCGTATCGCTAAATCGCTTGGCGACACGTCTTTAGCGTGACCTACTAGAAACGTGTTTCTTTCGGCGTTTTTTGATACGGAACCCTTCGTTTCGTATGCGACGTCTGACTCGTATTAGACCGGTTATTTTGTTTTTGTTGAAAAAAAAAACTTGCACTTTGCTACTTTTTATTTTACCGCGCCTTTTATTACTAGCCTGATGTATATGTATTTTGGGCATTTTTAACGGATATTCTTTGGAGTGTGTTTTCAGGAACTTCACAACCTTTTTCTTCCACCGTTCTACCACGGAACTGCGAGAAGTCTGCGAGGTTGAAATTCAAACTATACACACAAAACGTTTTAGTTCAACGTTTCCGCTAAGATGTGGAAAGCCCTTTCCTGCCACGTATTATTATGCAACAATGAGAAGGCATTTTCTAGGCAAGCGCGCTCCAACCTCATCATTGATTGTAGTCAAGTACAAGGCGGTGGCGTATTATTATTATAATTATCAAAATACAAGAATATATTAGTGTATTCTTGTATTTTGAAGCCTTGAACGTAAGCTAGCCAAATATGGCAAAATAGCTCATTGAAGTAAAAAAATATTATCTGCAATGTAAAAGCTCACGCCGCATTGCGTAAAAATAGTCAACATACAACTGAATATTTTCTATGGATTACATTTTATATTCTAACAGCTGGTGCCCGCGACTTCGTACGCGTGGATACGCGTGGATACAGGTTTTTTTAATTCCCGCGGGAAATCTCCTATTTTCCGGGATAAAAAGTAGCCTATGTGCTATTCCAGACTATATATCTATTTCTATGCCAAATGTCGGTCAAATCGATTCAGTCGTTGCGGCGTGATTGACTAACAAACATCCATACATCCAAACTTTCGCATTTATAAATTTAAATAAAATAGGATTAAATAGGACAAGAAGGAGTAGGATTGCAAGCGATTCTTGCTTATATCATGGAATGTATTATAGATCCCAAATAATATTATCAATTAATTTGTCCTTCAGTCACAGAGCAGCGTAACAGTAGACTGACGTCATGGATATACATGGATATAGTTGAGAATCTGGAGAGTACAAGAGAGTGGACAAAGGCTGAAAAGGTCGGAAAAACAAAGGTTCTCGCGGGATAGTTAAAAAACTTAACATCCACGTGGACGAAGTCGCAAACAAAAGATAGACGTAGATATAATAATTACTTTTTACAAAAAATTGAACCGACGACGATAGAAGTAACTAAAAACGGAAAAATAAAATATAAATCTTTTTAGTCTTACTCACTAAGCTCCATAATAATTAATGTACCTAACTAATTTTGAGTCGGCGACAAACTTTTTTTAATCAGCAGATTGCTTAACTACGAGCTGTATTTTTAAGCTATCTACGAGATAGCTTTTAAAAAAGCGCTATAAAATAAACAAACTTTTCTCAGCATTCCTTCTCAGGGTAGCACCTTGGATCCCGAAGGATAAATTACGGCAGACGCAGACCAGTTCCCGATTAACGAGCGCGCTATTTAAAGTTCATCTGGAATACTACGTAGGTTTATATTCGTACCAGGTACAAAAACGTGCTCCTAATAGGTAAACGCACCCAAGCTCAGGTAATCTTAAGTCTTCTAAATATAGACTAGGGAGTAGGGACAAGGGGATTCGGTCTAGTTTATAGGGTTCCGTGCCCGAATGGTGCCAACGGGAGCCTAATACTAAGCCTCCGTTGTCCTTCCGTCCATCCGTCTGTCTATCAGCGTATCTTATGAACTAGATAATTGAAATTTTCACAGAATGTTTACTAGTATTGCCGCTAATAAAAAAAAAAACAAAGTTATCCGTACAATAAACTTTTGTTTTTGCTTGATCTTAATAGTAGCTGGTGTTAAATCTGGTACTGAACCCTTGGTGTACAAATCCGTTTCGCACTTGGCCGGTTTTTTACCCGTCCTGAGAAGGAATGTAGGTAAGTGTACGCATTTCTTTTAGAACTTATAGTGCCTCAAATAAACATAAATAAATCATTAATTCAGCCATTATTCTAACGATCGAAACAAGTAATATTACTTAGATCTTTTTGTTGTTTTCTTTAGTTCTTGTTTTACTTATTTGGTTTTATTATTTTAGTCGCATGTAATCAATTCACCTTGGAGCAGTTTGATTAAAATAACTGGTTAAGTGCGTTTCAGAACACGAATAATAGGTTCAGTAGGAGTTAGAATCAAATTATTTATTTATTAATTCTCTACCACAAACTAAAACTTACACATGAACGTCCACAAGGACATTTTTCTATTACACACTCTTTAAACATTACCTTAGTCGACTTTTAACTTAGAGCACTAATTAGTAAATGCTATAAGACTTTCAATCGTTAGTTGAGTGATAATTTTAGTAGTTTTTTCTCCCAATATACTTAGTAATTTACTTCTGTTTTTTCTTACGTTCATTATTTACATTACGGGAGAATAGTTTTTCAACACACCCGGACCGGGTGGGTCAAAAATAACTAACTCACTTTTTAAATCAGAACCTAACTTATTTTTCTAAACTTTTAATAAATACGCCTATGGAACAAGATTAATTTAATCATAGGAACATGGCTGCGAATGTGAATTATGAATTAGCACTATAAGACTACCTAAACTAAAGAACTCTTTCTTTGTTTCTCTACAGAACCCTAAAAAGTAATAAAATAGTTATTTTTGTTGCAAGGACCAGATTTGCACATCTACACCTGTTTTTTATTAATACTTAGGCTACTTTACTTTATATGAAAACTAGTTCACTACTCACTAGCCCCGGTTTCGGCCGGGTGGGTTTAACTATTATGTGTTATTAATTTATTATACCTACTATTCTACATTTTAGTTTTCTTAATATTATGAAAATTTGGCGGTTTAAACCAAAGAAGTGTTTCAAGAAAGAACGGGAAAAGTAGGTTCAAGCATGCTGAAAATCAATATAGAAAACAAAGTCGGGTTTGTTCGAACACTTATAAATCTAAAACGGCTAGACCGATTTTTATGATCTTTGATTTGTTAAAAAGCAGAATACCTAACTATTAAAATGTCGGAAAAATTTACAAAAAAACTTATGAAAAAATTTAATTTTTCTCATACATTTTGTATTGAACGAGTTTTTTGATGGCAAGGAAAATGGCCTTTTACCCCGGAAAAATAGTAACCTAAGTCACACGGACGAAGTCGAGGGCTAGTTATAAATAAAATTAATACTTGTGAAAAAGCAAAGTCACGCTATTTTTATTTAAAGAAATAAAGGAAGTGAATCTCAGAAAAGGAGGCATTTCCTTTCGATTCATTAATTTTATTATTAAAAAAAAAATTGTTTTAAGCAACACCAACAGCGTCGTTTAGTCCAGCAATAGGCACGTAAAAATAAAACGTCTTGGTAAAACAATCGTAATTACCGTTCTGTATTTTTTGTGGTTCTCTACTCGTAAAATAAACTATGTACGAGGTTTCCCTAATTACTAAGCTTAACATTTTTGTGCGACACAAAGTGAAAAATTCGTTTTATAACATAGACGTTATTCTTCATTACATTTAAATTAATTACTATGGAATGCATATTAATGAACGGTCGCTTTGTGGAGATTTTATTACCACTCTTAAATTCAGTGTCACTCTTCTGTCTCTGCTATTTCTAATGGGAAAACTGGTTGTAGCTGTTTAAAACTTGACGCGTAGGTGCCTATGTCTTCGATAATGTTAATTGAGATTTCATCTTGCTTATAAATGCGAAAGTGAGTTTGTTTGTTTATCCTTCAATCATGCCATAACAGAGCTATAGATCGACCTTATTTTTGTATAAGTATTGAGTATATAGTTAAGGATTTGGAGAGATCCATTGGCTACTTTTTTCCCGAAAAAATAAAGAGTTCCTGCGCGATTTTAGAAACTTAAACCGAGCAGACGAAGTCGCGGGTATCAGCTAATATTAAATATGGCAATTCCTTAAGTTGGATATCTTGTCTAGTCTAGGAACTAGTTACCACTTCACAAGTAAAGACTAACCGCCAACACATAGGCATTTCTTAGGTAGGCTCGGATTTCAGTTTTTCTTTATTCGATTACAAGATAGCCCTTTACTGCGATCTCACTTAATGGTAAGTGATAGTGGGCTAACGTAGAAGGCTAACTTAAATACTCATCGGTTCCTACAAGGATCTTGCCGGTATACGCTTAATCGTCTTTGAGGGTAGAGTGGGAACTAGCCACGACCAAAGTCTCCTAGACTTTGGTTTAAGACGAGACCAGAAACATATCAGAAGTTAAAAAATTCAAATTGTCCCTGCCGCGCATCGAACCTTGGACCTCCCACTTTAATTAATAATAATAAATAAACACACGATAAATAAAATTAAATAATGTTTCTTTTCTTCAATCGTGAGTCGAACAGACTGGTACATATAAAAAAGGTCAACATTTTTTTAACAACAAGTCACGTCATGGAAAGCTTTAACATTTGTCAACGCATATTCTTTCTTATTAAAAGGTTATAGAATGCATTGCTCTAAGTTCGATCCACCGATAACTAGTTAGGTATGACGACAGCCAACGAATTAAATCGGCCGTTAGAAACTTATGCAAAATATTCAAGTAGCGTATTTAAATAACCATACTATATTCGCATCACTGTATGTAGGCACCCATTTGAGGTTTTCGTAAAAGCGGTTGTCTAGTGTAATAACATTAAATAGTAATAAAGATCACGTTGATTGCATTGACTTGTATAGGTATATTTACATAGTTGCAAGAGAAATATACTTAGTCTTTAAAAAATATTATCTACCTAAGCATACAAACCTAAGCCCTGATTGAAAGAGATTGGCTGCGCGACCCAGTGCTTTCGGTATATGATTTTTTATTAGTAGTAGACATACCTACTCTAAAATCTGTGGTAGTCGTAGTAGACATAATATTGTATACATTATGTTCAGATTTGATTTGATTTTCCGGGATAAAAGTAGCCTTTGTCACTCTCCCGGTACTCAACTACTATACCCACGCAAAAAATCACGTCGATCCGTTGCATTGTTGCGGCGTGATTGAAGGACAAACCAATAAACCGACAAACAGACACACTTTCGCTTTTATAATATTAGTATGTAAGTTGGATAAGACCAACTTTAATGATAAATTCAAGACTCTGTTACCGGTTTGGAAAGCAGAATCAGGCTAAACGAGCCGATAAGGAAACACAACAGTTGCTTCTTTTTTCAAAACAAAAAGTACTTACAATATTCTGTAGCGATATCGATTATTTATTGTTGTACGAGTATGTTGCTAACAATGCTAAACAATGTGAACGCGTTATGCTGCTCATAATGTAGTACGGTTAATTAGAGCATAAACCCAATAAAGTCTACATAGGTCAACTTGTCATATGTTAGCGAAATATTGAAATAGTAAAGCGAAATATTGATTGATGGATGGTGATAGCAATCACGCCTTAATCGAATAAATATTACCCGGAGGTTTAGTTGAGTGTAATAATTGATTAAATAATACTTGGATACGTTTGATAGTTACCCTCACGTTCAGATGTTGGTTTGTCTGACGTGTTGTGGTTAAATAGATTAGATATGAGGACAGGGGCCGTTATAGGGGTGGTTGGAGACGGCTTTAGGTAGGGTTTTAGCGTTTTTTGTGTTTATACATATAATTTGCAATTTTAGAGAAATAACGTCAAACTACTCGTATAGTTCTTGCGATTGTGGTTACCTCGTGTACATGCACATTGCGTAAGTGTGCGTGTCTGTCAGGAGCCTAGGCGATAGCGGACAGGCGCGAGCAACCTCTCGCTCACACTTATACAGATACTACACACACACAATTATGAGCCACGCGCCCTCGTCAATTCCAAGAACTATACCTATAATTAATTGTAGCGGTTGCCCGTTCGTTCGAGTAAAATTTCTGATTTTCCATAAGATAATGAAGTTTTCCCTCTTTAAGAGTCCTATCCACAAAAGTCCTCCTGCTCGCGCTTTTAAAAACTGTTACTTGTACTCATGTCGATCGCAATTTACATAATATATTTATGTTCGAAACGACTAGAATTAAGTCATTTTATAAAATGTGACGTAAGGTTGTGCAATATTTGAACATAAGATGGTCCGTTTTGGTTTTGCGCGTAACGCTTTTATCGATAGTCCGGCATGCACCGGTGCCGGCACTGGCATGGAAAAAGATAAATTATACCTCCACCGTGGCTGGTGTTTGGAAAAACGCGTCATGTAATTTTTTATTACATTCTTTACCCAATTGCTTTAATGTCGCCGTTCCTAGTGTGCTGCCTTGTGGAAAAGCACCAATAGAGCGTTTTTTATTACGGACAGCAATGCCGCATACGTCACCGGCACTGCGACGGTCAGGAAGCCGAATGTATCGGCCTTGGTGAAATCGTATCTTGCTGGAGACAAGTGAAAAAAATCCTATTCCACTTATAATATTATAAATGTGAAAGTGTGGATGTTTGGATGTTTGTTACTTAATCACGTCGCAACGACTGAACCGTTTGGCTGAAATTTGGCACAGAGATAGATTATAGTCTGGAATAACACATAGGCTACTTTTTCATCAGCTAGTGTGTTTATAAATAAATAGCTTTTGCCTGCGGCTTCGCTCAAGTTAAATCAGTTTTTAAACCTTCTATTTTATCCCTTTACGGGTTGAATTAAAAATCCTTTCTTAGCGGATGCTTATTTAGAGGGGAGAGGAGAGGAGAATATAAGTCAAGTTTAGCTTGGCTAACAATCTTTTTTAAAAAGAAAAAAAAATTGTAGGAAGTTTGATACGATTTTAACACACTTTAGATTTTGCTTACTGAAGTAACCTTGAATTAATAAGGTTAAGGTATCGTGTAAGGGAAAATTGTCGAAAAATGGTCTGAATAATCATGATACTTAACCGTGTGACAGATAGTCGTATCCTGCAATTTAAAAGCCATTGTGATATCTTCTGGGTTAGGTGAAAAATATACGTATATAGGTATTATTATATATAGTGTTAATTTGCGAGATAAGTATTTTACCGCAGTTGACTCTTGTAGCGACAAAAGGGCTGGCTCATTTTTGCGCAAATTATCAGTCTGGCTGTTCATGTGGCACTTATTATATACTCAAAGGGCACTTACCTAGTAATTTTGGCATCATTTCATCATTTTTTATTTTTCAGTAGGATAGGATAGGTCCTATCCTACTTGTCCTACTAATCCTATTCTATCCTATACTATTAATATATATATATTATATACATACGAAAGTGTGTTTTTTTGTTGGTTTGTCCTTCAATAACGCTACAACAGATCTACGGTTAGACGTGATTATTTTCATGGGTATAGTTGTGGACCTGGAGAGTGACATAGCCTACTTTTTATCCCGGAAAATCAAAGAGTTCCCGCGTTAAAAACTAAATCCACGTGGACGAAGTCGCGGGCATCAGTTAATAGTTTTAAAAAAAGAAAAAAAAAATTATAGGTACTATGTGTTAAAAATTCACTTACAAATTGCCCATTTAGCTAGAGCAGCCTGATTTTCTTCTTCTTTTTAAAAATTATTAAAACGCACTCGCACATTATACAAGGTCACTGGAAATGTGACGCATTTCTCTTAAGGGGTTATAGATGGGGTCAAAACTAATCGATTTTGTTATGTGATATTGTATCCGAAACCTAATGGTTAATGAGTTTTTAGAAATTTTATAATTATTGGTCAAAATACGATTTAGGCCAACTAAAAATGTAAATAAAAAAAACTATGTATACCTCATCTATAATCCATTAAGAGAAATGCGTCACATTTACAGTGACCCTGTATAACTCTTAAAAAATTAAGGCATGTGTAAGTTTTTTTTAAGAAGTTTTAATATACTTCCGCCTTTTTAGAAGCGCATATATCACAACATTCAACTCATTTTTCAGGCCTGTAGCAGGCTTCTGATAAATTGCCTGTTCTAATGTAGAGATGTGACTTCCTATATTTCCTCAACACACTGTAGAAACTATATAAAAATGATATAAGAATTTGTTTTAAGGAGGTAGACTTTATAACTCCTTCGATCGCGTCGCGCGTCGGGAAGTTTGCGGCCGCGAGCGATATTCTCTACTTGACACATAAGAACGCAACAGTCTCAACATGCTAATTCATTTATAATATTATATCAGAATACTACAGGGAAGTACATACCTTGTTAATTGGAGCTTGTTTATATGCTAATTATATTATACTTGTGAACTATGTGATCGCAGGTTCGACGACGTTAACTTGGTGAAAATCGTAGCTGTGTTTCCGTATATATATGCGATTGAATGAATAGGTTATAATAGGGATTCTTTAAATATATTTAGATTATGTTAGTAATGATAATATCGTTATATATGTTAATATAATATCGTATACTTATGCCTTGTAGTTGCATTATAAAAATTCAAGTTACTAAGAAAGAATACATCTTTTCTTTGAGATACCTTCTTAGTATATAAAAAAATCATTGCTACTCAAGTAAGTAGTGAAATAACAGATAGGGCAAATAATACTTGACTACTATTAAGCTATTGCTTACGCAATCAGTGTTGTCCATGTAATTGCAAAATAAATAGAGACATGTATTTGGTAAAATCATCGGCGCCTGTTTAAAGTGCTTAGGTAGGTACCTATTCGAGGAAAATTTTGTAGATACTTACGCGTATTGGATATCGAAAAGTATAATTCAGACATTCCACAGAATTAATTATCTCGACGTGCACTAGCTTTGAATGTGAATTCGTCCTCGTGGCGTTTTATCCTCTTTTGTATTCTAACTTGCTGATTCCCGCGACTTCGCCCGCGTGGAAAAAGTTTAGAGTGACTTGCTACTATCCGCGAGAAGTTATGTCCTCTACCTCCGATAATATTTAGTACATCTTCACCAAAATTGGTTAAAATATATTTTCTAATAGTAATCAATTTATAATAAAAAAAGAATTATCAAATTCGGTTTAGATTTGACGAAGTTATGGAGTAAAATCAACAAAACTTTCATCTCATATCCCGGATAAATCTTATTGTTTATTAGGATAAAAAGTATCCTATATATTGATCCGGAGTATCAGCAACCATTATACCGAATTTAATTTAAAACCGTTCTGAAGTTTTCGCGTGATGCACGCACAGACAGACAGATAGATAGTCAGACAGACAGATAAAAAATTCAAAAAAAATTGTTTTGGGCTCAGTATCGATAATAAAGCACCCTCCGATTAAAATTTTCAAAATATAAGAATTCGTGCAGTTACAGTTTTATTATAAGTATAGATTAGCTGATGCCCTCGATTTCGTAAAAATTAAGTTAGAAAGAGAATGTTTGCTAACCAACTTTAAATTGTCATATTTCGTAAATGGTCGCTCAAAATGAAAAATGATAAGATAAACATAACATTGATTTTCAAATAGGTACCTATTCAATGATACCCCACTCAACATAACACGTCGACTTTCATTTCTTTTTCACAATATGGCGTCTCCTGGTCGCCATATTGAATTTTGATTGCTGTCATATCTTTAGTGACACTCCCAGGATTATTAAAAATCGATTGACGAAAGAATCATCAAAATCGGCCCATCCGTTTGGTCTCTAGAGCGCCACATACATACATAGACTGATAAACACATTACCCTCCTTTGCGTGGCGCAGTCGGGTAAAAAGTGTCAGCATCTCATTCTTACTATCTTGATCGCATTATACAACAATTGAATTGTAAATATACTTACGCAGACTCTGGTCTTAACATTTATCACTTATCAATGTTACACAATAAATATTATAACTATTTAATAAAATTATTATGTAAACATCTTTAATTTTATTACAATAAATTGTTAGCTTTTCGGGTTATTATTATAGCAAGCGAGGAAAGAGCTCTCTTTAACTGATGCCATTTTTAAAACCAGTAGAGATGGGAAGTTAGTGATTGATCACTGTTTGATTTTCAACAAAGGGGGTTGCTTGAATTCGCGAAAAATGTACTTTATCAGGTTTAGCCACGCCAAATATTCCAATGAAAACACTTTAGTATTTGTAAGATTTATAATTAATTTTAGTTAGATAAATCTAACTAGCAATTTATTCAATAATTCTTTAGTAAAATATGTAAGTAATATTCGTAGTTTGTGAATTCATTGAAGGTACTTAAATCAAATGCGCTGAATGAGCCGTATTGAATGTAGTAATCTCGATTTTCCGGCCCTTGATGTGTAACAAAAGATACGTTGAATTCAAACACAATAAGAATCTTGTTTGAAAAACAATTTCGACAATCTGTGATGGGAATCGAATCTCGTATCAATATTAAACAAGACGTCTGCACTACAAAAATCTACGTAAGTAGGAAGTATTTGTACTTTTGTATTTATAAACTTAAAAAGTTAAAAATCTAAGTTGTAAATTGTAATTACGCCTCAATAGCTCAACGGTTAAAGGTGCGGACTGAAACTGAAAGGTCGTAGGTTCGAGCCTCACCCGTTGCACTATTGTCGTACCCACTTCTAGCGCAAGCTTTTCGCTTATTTGGAGGGGAGAGGAGAATATATGTCAAGTTCAGCTTGGTAAATGTTCTTTAAAAAAATTGATACTAGTTTTATAAAATAATTATTAGAAAACTTGGTAATCACAGAATTCTTGAATCGAGAATGCCGATTTCCGTTCACAGTTAGAAAAGTTAAGAAAACCATACCTACCCGTGAGTATAAACTTTCAAGCTAAATAAAAGCTGTGCATAGATCTAATAAATTATTTAAAAAAACTACTGAGATTATGGCATGACTGAGAATTTATTTCGCAAATAAAATTAAACATTTATTTTACAAGATTTTATAATTATTTTTATAAGGTTCAGCAATTCTTTTAATTTAATGTCTAATTTTATTATTTATGTAATAAATACCTTCTGAAGCTAATCTAGATAGGCTTATGCTTCAGCTAGAGGCTTGGGATTTGATTTCCTCTGGTTTTATTAATTATCTCCACTACGAATGGCATAGGTATGTGCCATAACCAGTAACAGAATTTGCATAATTTTTGCTAATCAGCTCTATCGAGTCTTTTTTTTGTCTATTCCATTAAGATATCTTTAAATTCAAATAAAATTATAAAATTAAATAGGTTTTGTAATATACCTACTTTAAATAACGAAAGTACATTAAATAATAAAAGAGATAAAAACTAGTAGAAAATAATAGAGTATATGACTTCGTTTAAAATAAGATTGATATAATAAGGTTGTTGGAGTTTTAAAAATTAGGTAGGCTTTTTTTTAATATATAGACTAGCGTTTGACTGCGATCTCACCTGATGGTAAGTGAAGATGCGGCCTAAGATGGTGCGCGCTTGCCTATAGAATACTTATTCACTCTTGATTCAAAGACATTAACATTACAGTTAGTTTAAAAAACGGAAGCTAGAAGGGCAGGTAACAAATATAAGCCTCTTTTTAAATTCATGGTTAAAAATTAAGGTTTTTGGAATGGGTTGTATATTTATTGGCTCATCACTTGTACATAAGGTCAACTTCTGTAAATTGTTTTCGTAAATACGAGTATAAGTATTAAGTATATTAACCAACAAAGCATTGAACTGTACACGTTCTAAGTCAATGGTTAAGAGTATATTATATTTATTATTTATATATGGTATACTCACTTTTCAAGGCGGTCACCAAGTTTGTCGGAGTGGTGGTTTTCCTTAGGTTTGGTGAGATCAGAGTCGAGCAGTTCCCGCTTGTAGCCGCGCCAGAATGTGGGCATCATCCACACGAACCATGTCTTCGAGAATATATTCGCTCGCTTATAGTTATTGGTCTTCTTTTCACGATTTTTTGGCGGCGTCTTCATGGGATCGCCGGGGGTTGTATTTCCACTGACCATAGTTATTTTTTAATGTGTTAACAAAGAGAACAAACAAAAAAAAAAACAAATGATTTGATTCGACTAAAAGTCCACGATTTCGTCCCGATGACGAAAATAAATCGGTGCGGTTACAAAATCATGGTTTATCGTCAAGAGAATAATTTAAATCCAGATACTGGCGCAAGGGCCGAGATGCGCGTGCGCAAGGCGCCTTCCAATGGACGACACAGACCGAACGCAAACCTCCTTCCACTGAGCGGCGCGCGTGTTCTCTTCACGTTTATATGAAGCTACAGTACTTGGTTGGCGCCAGAGTCTTGTTCCACGAAGACTCGTGTTCTTCTCAAACTCATTAACACTATTAAATCGACTTCAGAGCTTTTGAATTGTGTACTATGCATGTTTTTCCTCCTCCAACATTCTCGGAGTCTAAAAGGCCGAATTGACCTGTAGAACCGGAATGATACGCACGGACGTGTCGCAAAAGCAATGAAGACTTATTCAAATACATCTATCTCATCTTAGTACAAACTACCGAGCATTTAATACAAAATACCGTGCAAGTAACGTGGCATCTTCTTTTACTCCTCCCGATACAGGGCACTGTTATGCAGAGAGACTGTTCTGTGATGTTGTATCAAAAGGCCATATGTAATCAAATAAGCAGATGCCACTGTAATATAACCGACAAAGTGAGAGTTAGGCTGAAATCTATAGACCGCACTCTAGCTCTACTCAGACTCAAAACAGAGATAAAACGAGACATTTGTGTTCCATTTTAACCTCTATCTTGAGTCTGAGCTGAATTAGAGCACGCTCTATAGATCTCAGTATTATACTCAGGCACTTTGGGTTCTGTACCTCTCAATGAATCGGAATATATCATTTTGATAAAAATTATACTGTTTAGTTTATTTGTCTTATTTGTTTATAAATGCATATTACTTTTGCAAACAACTGTGCAAGTTGCAATGGAGATCAGTAATTTTACGTAAATCTCTTTGCAAGCTTTGGAGATAAAGGGTCGTGGGATAAGTATTATTTTGACATATTATATGATAAGTCAAAAACTGTGCAGTTAAAAAGAAAAAACATACTTAACAATCTTCAACAGTATGCAACGGTACTTACAATATCCCATTTGACCTAGTAGTAGTAACTGTGCCTAAAAATATAGACTCCTTCGCTTTTGTCTTGCAATTAATTGCATTTGGTACGGAACCCTAATAAGCACACACAGTAAAAATATAAATGCATGCATGCATGACGAACCGTTAAGACAAACCGCGGGTATGACGTACAAAATAAACTGCGTCAGCAGCGAATTTAAATATGAACATAAGTTTCTGTCAAAACTTTTTGCTTTAGATAAAGCATTGTAAATAATATTTGAAGAAAAAGTACGTATCATCATAACAATTTTATTCGTATAGTTTTTGCAATTCACGAGGGCGCGTGGCTCATGATTATGTGTGTGTCGTATCTATATAATTGTGAACGAGAGCTTGCTCGCGCCTGACCGCTCCCGCCTAAGCTCCTGACAGGCACGCACACTTACACAATGTGCATGTACACGACGTAACCACAAGTAAAGCTCACGCGCCCTCGTGAATTGCCTTTATACACATTTTCAGAAAATTTTATGGTAACATACCGGTATTCAAAAGCACAATATTGTTTTCGAAAAACAAGCAAAAAATTTTAAAAGTAGAACCCAACTACGGTTTTTTCTTTTTTTTTTTGAATAAATCATCTGCCATATTCTGGATTTTGTTAGTAATCTATGTCAGCCGGAACATAAAAACGAATGGATTGACACCTCATTCGATTGATTGGCTCTACCACACGAGTAGAGACGTGGCTCTGACGGTGGAATATTCGTAAAGAGCTACATAACCCTTCCTTTTAGCCTTGCCATAGTTAGTTAAAAAACGATTTGTTATTTTATCATGCTCTCCCATAAGCTCCAGTGCATGTTTGGGTTAACGAATGTTTAACATTCGTTTTTTTTTTATAAAACAAATTATACAGAAAACAGATACAAAAAATCGCGTTTAATACTTCGATCACAACTTTAATATGTCTCACTCACTTCGTTTGCGAAGTTTGATAAATACCAGTCAAACATGCAGTTTCTAAATTAAAACAAAATTACGTTTCTGTGAAACTCGAAATTAGGAGACTCAGCCTGCGTCTGCCATTTTATGAAAAGAGGTCACGACCTTCAGCAATGAGGACTGCGGCGGCTAGCGGCTCTATACTGAGCACGGGTCTCCACTCAGACTCGTCACACTCCTTCGAGAACTTCATAGAGAACTAGACGATGCCCGCAAATTAGTTCGCGTGGACTAAATTGATATTCTCGCTGGAACTCTTTAATTTTCCGCGATAAAATGTAGCCTGTGTGTTAAATCGGTTCACTTCTTCGATTACAAAAAAATAAGTAAACATCTATCCATCCATCCTCACAACCTTTCGAATTTATAATATTAGTAGGATTAGTACGATATTAGCAGGATGAGCTAGTAGGACGTAGAGAGATGGTTATGTGGCAAATGGAAAATATTGAGTTGAGAAGTCCGGTCTTACATTGTAACGTGCAGTGGGGTCATCACACTGAATGGTTACAATACAATCCACGCACAAAGAACATTATTGACAATTCGCGAAGCGCTACCAGTCGGTTGACTGCAGCGAACTTACTATAATAGTATGGTCTGACATTAGTCATCTAGATTGGAGTGATTTTCCACTACTCATCTACTCTGCCTTTTCACCGGGTATGTGGCTGTTTTTCTCAAGTTTTTCTACTTACTTTTCGTTTTGGGTGGGAAGTAGGGTTGGGTTGGTTGGGTGGGAAAAAGAAATCTATCAGTATGACCTTCTTCTTTCTTATCGATGGGTGAAACTGACGGATCTTTATGTAGAACCTAGATAGGTTGTAAAGATCTAAACCTAAAAGCGAAAAGCCCTCATATCCTTGTCACTTTTTTCTGACCCCTTAGAGAAAATGAAAAATCCTCTCAAAGTCTGGGTATCTACCTAGCTCCTAGCTATCTAAATAAATATAAATAATAAAAATGAATCCCTATTTTCTTTAGTTACGGCATCACCAATCAATGGCTCAATGGCTGCATCAATTTCGCTACTTCTTACGGAAAGAAAAGTTAAAAAAATTGCTCAGAAAATTGGATAATTTCAGAAAACTTAACAACTATTTTAACTTCGCGAGTTAACAGTCCGTCAGTGAAATCTGACAGAGAACATAAATCAAACACGAAACAATAACGGGTTCATACATCACTGTTTCCGAGAACATCAACCCTTGAATAGCCTCTAAAATTGTAAAGTGTTTGTTTGTTAGTTCGTTAGTTTATTGGTAGGACCTTCAATCACGCAGCAAAGCATTGGATCAGCATGAGTATAGTTGAGGATTTGGAAAGAAACATAAGATACCTCGTATCCCTGAAAAGTTAGAGGGTTCCCGCAGGAGTCTTAAAAACTTCCCCTCACGCGGACGAAGTCGCGGGCAGAAGCTAGTCTTATATACTTAAGGTGCCATTAATGGTTGATGGATTAGCTATTTTTGGATTTTCCAAAATTAAACTCGTAAAAGCGGTATGAAAGTTATCGAAGGTATAATTTTTAGACGTAAGATTACATTATTTATATGCTTTCAGTATAATTTCTTCAAACTTGACATTAAATTAAATGTAGGTTTTTGAACTCTAGGTAAGTAATTAATTCCACGGAGAATAAAGACGATTTTGCGGGCAACGAATATATTATTACTAGATAATATATTGATAATATATAATAGATAAAAAAACGTATAGTTAATAGTAAAATTTAGTTCCTATATAATGATATTAAAATGCTTTAGCTAGAAGTAGTTATAGGTACTAAAACATACGCATGATGTACAAGCTATTCGTGATTGGAAATTTATCGCCACATCGATCACGTATTTGCATAATTTAACAAAGGTTAGATAACGTATGGGAACGTAATGTATTCTTGTATAGGCAGTTAGTAGTTACGAGTAAGAATAAATATATACTCAAAGGAAAAACGAAACACTTTGTTATAATCTGTCAAACCAGAAAAAATCGGTATGGTACAACGTGCTGCTTGCGTTGGACGATTGCTTCGTTGGTCTAGTGGTTAGCAAGTTTGACGAGGTCCCGGGTTCGATTCCTGGGTGGGGCCAAAAAATATGTATTGGGTTTCTCTGTCAAGAAATTCTCACTACCAATCCGGAGTTAGGAAGTTAGCTGTGAGTCGTCCCCGTGTTTTGGGGAGCACGAAAGCTGTCGGTCCTGCACCTGATGTCTCTCCGGTCGTGTCGGATTTTCCGTTCCATTGGTCTATGTGAGTGAGGGAATAGAAGTGCACCTGTGTTTGCGCACCCACTTGTGCACTATAATATCTCCCGAGCAGATGACTACTCTCTGTGGAGATTGGTCAGGAGGACATTATTTTATTATTTATTACACTGCTTCTCTTCAAGAAGTAGGTAGAACAAATACAGGAACAACATAACAGTACAAAAACCCTCCGAAATATTTTTACTCTACGTATGTTTCATTCCGAGAACGGAACATCCTCAGGAAACGTTCGGACGATGATCTCCAGAAGGAAGAGCGAAACTCATTCTTCCAGAAGTAATTGTTCTATCTACTAGGTACCTACTGGAAGAAGTGGCAGTGTATAGCGCAAGCAACACGCTGAACTGAACCATATAACTTTTTCTGATTCGGTGGATAATAGAAACAGAATTTTGTTGAGTATCAAATCCGCAAAATAACGCCTGCTTCTACCAATATTCCTAATATATTCCAGTATTTTCTTACTTATTTCAAGCGCCATAGCAAGAATTACTCGAATAAATACATAAAGGCAGGAAATATTTCTTTGAACGGCCTGAAAAGAATTTTTTTCACATTTTTTATTGTAATTAACAAGTATTGCATTCAGTTTTATAATATTTTATAGAAGTTAATTCATAGAACTATCTAACGCTGTTAATGCATTCCAATCAAATAGTCGGTAAGACCTAAGTAAGGTTTGTGTTGTAGTTAATGTAAAATAAGCAAAAGAAATAAGCAAAAGCACCTATTAGAATACCAAAGTACAATAGATATTTATAAAACGAGAACAATTATTTTATTAACCTTTGAGAGCATTAGGTATATGGAGCATTATATGGATTATACTAACTTGACGTGCAGGTTTCTTCTTGATATTTTTCTTCACCGTTGAAGCATGTGATATTTAATTGCTTAAACGCACATAATTCGGAAAAGTCAGAGGTGTTTGCCTGGGATTGAACCTGCGGCCCCCCGAATAGGAGGTCGCAGTCCTAGGCTATAACGCTCGTATGCTGAATCCTAAATGAAAAACAAAATCTTTTGACCTCCATGGTGCAGTGGTGGGCCCTTATGGTCTTACAAGTGGAAGGTCTCGAGTTTATGCCCAGCCGGGGGCAGTTTAGGATTTTATAATTTCTGAACTGTCTCTGGTCTGGTCTAGTGGCTTTGGTCGTGGCAAGTTATCACTATACAGAATAAAAGTATAGATACTGAGAGGGGGTATGAGCTACGAATCAATAATAAGTATTTATTCGTGGGGTATGAGTTTGATTTACACTATCATACCCCTCCCAAGTTAGTCCGCTATCCTATTCGACTGCATTTACACTGAGATCGAAGTCAAGTGTCTATCATCGATCATAAAAAAAACATATCAGTGATATGAAAAAGCGTAGCGAAGTTATTTTTCGAGCCTTAAATCTATATTTTCCAAGTTTTCGCGTCTACGGCGAAAGAAACATTAAGAAACTTGCGCATCTAAAAATAAAATCCGAGACCTACTCTAGTGAGTTGCAGTGGCGCAGCGGCGGATTCCGCTCCAAAAACAATCGCTTTAGTTGCGATGACCACTATGAGAATATGCAAAACAGGACACACTTCATTCAATAATAATAATTAAATAACTCCAATTCATACTACGGATAACTAAATAACTCCAATTCATACTAATACGGAGAAGAGAGAGAATTTAACTTAGATAATTTTATTTAGACCTTTCGAACTAATAGTATAACTGGACGGAATAGACAAAACAAAGTTGTAGACTTTTATTTCTGAACTGATAAAATTGTTAAAACAGATCAAAAATGGATCTGTGATATTGCCAAGTTTATCTATAGAACATTTTTATAAAGAGCGATTGAATTACCGAATTAGGCAACTGGCTAAGCTGATAAGCTTGATATACTCGTACCCTTTGTCGTATTAATTTATTTGGAGTCCGATTTTTAAATTATATCTTTTTTACCTAACGTGATTTAAAGGAATATCGAAAAAAATGTTGTCTAAAGCGTAAAACCTGATAATTAAAACAAAATTATTTAAAAATCGATGGTCTGTGTATTTATACAGTACACTTTAATGTTGTAAGTAACGCTAAGTTTATTGTGCAAATGAAATGCATAAATCCAAACTATCTTTTAAATGATGGACGCTCTAGTTTCAAAAGAGGGTTGCCAAGCTCGACACAAATGGGTTGTATCCATTCATATATTTTCTTTTTTAGGATTCTGGAGACGTATTTTACTTTTGTCACTTTATACCAACTGGACAAGATATTAATTGTAAATACACACATTTCAACCAATAGACGTCCACTGCTGGACAAAGGTCTATTAATATGATGGCCACAGAACACAATCCTGTGCCGCTTGCATCCAGCGACTACGAGATCGACTGTCCACCAAGTCGAGGGTCCACCAACGCTGCACTTTTCCCATAGCGGGTCACCATTCCAGTACCTTGGGGCCCCAACACCCATCGGTTCTTTACCGGGCTCAATGCCACTTCAGCTTTGGAACTCCATAAGCTACGTCGGTAACTCTAGTTCTCCTACAGATCTCCTCATTTATGATTTGATCCCGCATTGTAAATACGTCATCACTAATTACAGTAGGTATCCGACAGTAAATTACCTTCTACCGCATCAAGGTGATGAAAGGTGATGAAATAGGTACTCATTTCCTTCTAAATGATTTTTTATCAATTTATCTTCGTATTTCTATTAAGACTTAGGCATCCGCTAAGAAAGGATTATTGAAAATTCAACCCTTAAGGGGATAAATTAGGGGAATGAAAAATCGAACTTAACGCGAGTGAAGTTGCGGGCAAAAGCTAGTTTCTAAATATTCGTGTTATGTTTGGAACAAAATAAAAATACTAGGTCAATATTATTAGCGTATTGTAGAATTTTAATTGTGTTTATAATACATACATATTATTTTGCTGCTGAAAATGTTTTCCGTTCTTATGAATGACAACCTTTTAAGTTATAACGTTAAAAGCACTCGCTTTTAAGGTAAGACGAAATATTAATAAAATATATTTACTAATAAAGAAAGTAATATTTTGTCTTTTATGTAACGTGTACGAGTTAAAAACAGTTTGCTAAAAAGTTTATTAAAAAAGGAATGAATTAGGTAAGCTTGAAAGCTCAAATATTCTGGCTCTACGTGTACCCATACGTAGAGCCATAGGTAATATTACGCATAGGTATTTTTTATACTGCCAAGTAAAGCATTTCTGTTTTCGTAAAGAATATTAGTCATACTCCACAAAACTAATCCTCCTCATCCTCTAATCTAACGTCACGTCGACGTCGTGCCGTCGTGTATTGACGTGTCAATAGCACAACGGATGGAGTTTGAACTGTCAAGCTTTTGGTTTTCAATCCGTGCCGTTTGAAGCTATATAGCATTGATGTGTTCCGGAAATGTATGACATCCATGACATCTAGGAAATGTATAGATTTACTAGGGATACGTAAACAATTCCGCGCCAATATAGGAACTGTGTTAAACAATTTGTTGAAACGAGTGTTTTTGTAAAACGCGAAGCCAGAATCTGGCCGAGGAAATCTTCAATGAAGGTCGAGTACCTAGGTGAAATGAAACGATGACGGAGAGTCTTCTGGCGTAGCCCATTATCTTCAACATTAAAAAAAAAACAGTCCATTTATCTCGCTGAAACTTACTAGTTTTTCTAATAGTTAGAGGTCTTTAATGACATGGTCAAAATCCAGAATAATTTATTGGAGTAAGAATCATGAAAAACCGGTCCACGCGTTTATTCTCTAGACAGGAATAAATAAATATTTACATATAAACGGATGTACACATAACAACTCTTTTAGGTTACGCAGTCGTAATAAAAAGCTAAATAAAGAAGATTAAAACTGTATTTATCTTGTATTCTGCTGTAGAGTCAACACCCTTAAGGATTAACAACATCGGGTTGAGGCCCAGTTGAGGGTAAAAAGAACAAAACATGCACAGCTATTTCATCACAGACCTTGTATGGTCCGATTGATGTAACTATAATAATTTTTATAGTAAACACATGAGTAGATTCCAAACCTTTGCGAGATATTGTCTTACATGCTTTAAAACAGAGTGAGGTGAATTTGTATAGATACTAATAACAATTTTTACCTTGTTATCAATTTGGAACAGTTTTAACGAAAGGGAAAATCTTCTGTTGTGAATGGTTCTGGAAAAGAATCAAGAATCGCAGTTTTGGAATTCACGTGTATGTGAATTAATTATCTGTTGTTTATTGTACCTATCTCCTTTTTGGAATACGAGTATTTTAGCTATAGTTTACTTTTCCGTATATTGAAATGATTCATAGTCCATACTAATATTATAAATACGAAAGTTACCTTACCGAAGAAATAGATACATTTCATCCTGGAGACGGACATAGGATGCTTTTCATCCCGATGATTAAAAATTCCTACAGGATTTAAAAAGAACAAAATACACGCGGATAAAGATGCGGGTATTGATATAATACAATAGAAAAGTTTTTATCCAAATAAATTTTTACAAAGTGCTTTTCGAATCGTCAAATGAATCCACCACTTGAGTTAGAAGTATTAATTATGTGTATATTTTATAGTAAATGATAAATTATATCAACGCTTGCAATCATAGTAAGTACTTACCTACTTACAAACGTCGTGATCTATACGGACGTCAACGCGTCGCATCACAAACGGATTACAGGATGTACAGTGCGCACCCTGGCACTCGATGTATGAATGCAGGTTTCTTGTTGATACGGAGCTTGAGCTAAAAATAGTCGTACCATGGCTAATGCTGGTTATACTTGGAAGGCTCGCACCGTTAGCGGTGGGAACCGGCCGGCGGCGCCGGCGCCGTCGCTCGCTTGGGGTATGTCGACCCTTCTCTTTAGCTTTTTTATATCAAGCGTGATGTATTCGCATACTTACGCTCGCGTTGATGAATCATCCTTGTAATGCCTGTGTCATTTCTACGAAAATTGATGGTCTTAGCTATTTTAACGCAACGTTTAGGTCCACATCTTCCTAGCTGAATTAGAACCACTTCTCGGTTTCCGATTGAGCTGTGCATATATAATATTATGTAAATCGGATTACAATGTAATATTAATGTGAGTCGTGAGACGAAGCTAATCTGATGATGGAGCCGGAAGATGGCTATAGGAATTCTGTAATAAAACGACGTAACCTCATCAAGTTTGGGCTTGTTTGAATCATCTTAATAGGTAGGTAGGTACGACAATAATACAACGGGTGGGGTTCGAACCTGCGACCTTTCAGTTTTCAGTCCGCACCTTTAACCGGTGGGCTATTGAAACTACAAATAAAGACCAGACTGTGTCACTGAATTTCGAGTTCCATTTCCTCAATTATGATGCTTTGGTAATGATAATAATATTACGTAAGGACGCAGCGTCTAAATATCAAGATTTGATGAATTTGAATAAATTTGAACTGCTAAACATAAAATATTTTATGATAATATGTTTTAAAAGCGTAATTATTTTGACCTCTATATTAAAGATACATAGATATTTTATATTTTATGTATGTATAGTATATTAATTATTATTTCCTTGACTGCTTATATCCATTATGTTACGTCGAGAATCGAGTTACTGTACTGCAGCAGGGTGAGCACTGAGCATGGGCAGGTGGCATGGTAGATTTGTGACATATCATAAGTGCTACAGGGTAGCCTACATGAAATAAATAAATTTTGATTTTGATTTTTTGATTTTGATTTAATTATCCACCCGTCAAAATACTATAGGTACTAAGTGGAAAAATTAAGCCGAGCCATTTGGTTTACTAAACAAACATACAAACATTTAGATACATACATACATACAGCATATACATTACAAGCTTGTAATTATTGCAATCGATTAGGTTATTTATTTTGACTTTTGAGCTAACTATTTTCAGCTTTCTCATTAACTAAATCTAAAGTTGTATTTTATATTTAGTCCCTCATAATACCAAAATTGGCCCATGGAAGTGAGTGTTGGCCAGAGGCGTAACTATACCGTTTGAGGCCCGTGGCAAATTCATCGGATGGGGCCCTCCCTCGCCAAATATAAAGAAGCTCACCCAATGAGACAGTATTTTTTATTTTTTCATAAATCACTACGTGAAATAGGTACATACAAACGCAATTACAATTACTTGATTTTCTAATAACCTTTAATTCGGAGCGTATTGTTTTTATGATTACATTACGGCACTTAGTAGTCCATTCTTAGCACCTACAATAGCAACGTAAAAGCGACATTTTCGCGAGCGAAGCGAGCGCGAAATTTTTATAATTGCATTACGGCACTTAGTAGTCCATTCTTCGTACCTACAATAGCAACACAAAAGTGACATTTTCGCGAGCGAAGCGAGCGCGAAATTTTTTATGATTGCATTACGGCACTTAGTAGTTCATTCTTGGCACCTACAATAGCAACATAAAAGTGACATTTTCGCGAGCGAAGCGAGCGCGAAATTTTTTATGATTGCATTACGGTACTTAGTAGTTCATTCTTGGCACCTACAATAGCAACATAAAAGTGACATTTTCGCGAGCGAAGCTAGTGCGAAATTTTTTATGATTACATTACGGCACTTAGTAGTCCATTCTTGGCACCTACAATAGCAACAGAAAAGTGACATTTTCACGAACGAAGTGAGCGCGAAATTTTTTATTCTGCACTGCGCCATATCTAGTCCTGTACTTTTGGCGCTTGAGACCTTGCGTTTGTATGCGCCGGTCGGCCTTACCAACTATTTAGTAATTGTTATTGGGGTTATTTTAAAATGTGTTTGTGGACCTTTAGGTGCTTGTTGACATTTAGGTATTACAAATATATATCTTTTTAATTTCTGTAAGACATAAATAAAAATTTAGGCCCCAAATTCGCCGCCCCTAAAATCTGCTGCCCTAGGCTCCAGTCAAATCAGCCATTTGGTAAATCTACCACTGTGCGTAACCTTTCTTCTTGTCCCAAAGAGTTTAGTTTATATCAATTTTAATTTTGAAAATGATCGCTCGGCACTAGCCGTAGTCGCTTCACAGGAATGGCTATAAATGTTATGATCATCTTGTGCTTCCGCTCTCTCTGATCGGGGGCCCCTGCCGGCTGGGGGCCCGTGGCATTTTGCCGTCATGCCACCCTATAGTTACGCCTCTGGTGTTGGCCCATAAGCAGAAAAGATGAGGAAAACCTTGTAGTTTTTGAAAAGAAGTTACTGCGGGCTTTATATGGACCGGTAGAAGTCAACAAAGCTGGGGCTTATCAGATCCATAATATATTCCATTTTTTTTTATAAAGATTAAATCCATCTTGCGTTTAAAGAATGTAAAAAATAAAGACATTATAACAATAGTTATGTTAAAAGTAATATATGTACTTATATTGCTTTTAACGATACGAGATACATTTTTTAAAAACTTTTATTAACTTGCAATGTAGGTAGGTATGTATGTTACTCTGTCAACGCAATTTTGAAGCAGATAGCTTCAACCGATTGAACTGCAATTTTGTATACACGTTTAGTTTGGATGACAATGCATGGTTAGCTATGTGATATTCTGTCAGCGAGATTAACTACTCCTTTCTGAATGTTGTCAATTTTATACTTATTTGTGTTCTTGAATGTAGTTGTGAGTTGAGTTGTTTCTATCGTCAAAAATCGTAACTGAAAATGCTTAAAGGTAACCTTTCAGTTATTCTAGTAGAATTGGAACAATTAATGGATATTCAACTATTTTTTCTTATGTAATAAGTAGGTAGATAGCGTAGTAAATAATACAAGCAAAAACAGTATTATTTCAAAGTTACGCTTGGTTAACCCCTAACATCAAACGAAAACATTGCTCAAATAACTTTTCTGAATGTTATTACGTCAAAAGGGAATACGGAACCTTTATGCGGGAGTCGAAACTAAGGGTCAATTTATTTACACGAAACTGGAAAATGCTGGAAAACAGAAACTGCTTTTTTAAATTAACAAAGAGTAACATGATATTACTCGGAGTTGTTCAGTTTTTATGAGGCAGTAAAATATTAAAATTTCACGGTACAAAGAGTTTTTACGTCTCAATTTAATGCCACTTACCCAGTGGCACGATATGTCTGCGACCCGCCAACGTAAGGTCCTGGTGGTGGTAAAAAGGTATACATGTCTCCACGTTGCTTGCCTCACTCCTCGTCATCATCATCATCATCACTGGCCCACAGCTGGGCACGAGCCACTTCTCAGAACGAGAAGGATTTTCACCATAGTTATTATATTTGTTCACATGCTGGCCATGTGCGGATGGCAAACTTCATACACCTATCGTTGGAGGATATAAGTTATAACCAACTATATCCTTCAAGCAGTGAGCTCTTAGGCATACAGGTTTCCTCACGAATCCGTCACCGTTAAAGTAAGTGATAAATATTTAATTACTTCATAGCCTCAATGCCCAATGGTTTAAAGTGCGGGCAGAAAATTGAAAGGGGCAGGTACGAATCCCACCCGTTGCACTATTGTTGTAGGAGTGCCTAAAAAAACCTTTCGGCTTATTTGGAGGGGGTAGGAGGATATTAATAGGGGGTAGGAAATACAACAGTCAACTAGTCAACTTCAGCTTGGCTAATATTCTTCTTAAAACGCTCATAATATTTGAAGTTTTTTAATTAAAGGTGCATTAATATTTTATTCGGATGACGGGCGAGAAAAAAAGAGCGTCCTATTCTTGGTCCTATTTGAACTAGTTTTTGAAAACGGCAAGTCTGAATAGCAAGAGAATGCTGCGAATATGTAAATGGTCCTTTTGTATGTTTTTTCATGAAAGACAAAATGATACATGAATATGATATTCGTATTTATTAAGCCTCTATTTATATAGCTCATATATCTGATAGAGTGATAGATGTCATATGTCAGTCCATCGGACATTCTCTTTGGGAGTGATTACATTCTCTTTGACAAAAATGCTGCAATAACCGTCCTGTTATTTCGTGTTTTGGAAACGAAAACGCAAAATTATTAGTGTAAGTCATTCTTACCACACTGAATATCAATAAAGCATGTCGTATAATTAATACAGAGTAGAAATATTTGGAACTTGTGAGTACACTACAACTGTGAATTTTATTATCCAATGACAGAAGAAGAAGTTTGTAGGAAAATGGTTGAAAAGCAGGTAAGATGGTGTTAGTAGACAAATAGGAAGGGTAGTATTATCTATAGCTATAGCTTTGTATACGAGGGTTGAGAGGGTGTAGAGTTCTCTCTAATAATAATCTTTTGAAGTAAGACTCCGCTGTAGGGTGGGCGCAGCCAAATACAGTTTACCAGTTGATAACAACTACTTCGTCAAATACTTTTATTAAAATCTTGAACTCTTTGAGTTCCCAGAATAAAAAGATGTTTATATCCGACTCAGGATGCAAGCTACCTCTGTGCTCATGAATATCGGTTTAGCGGCAAGGTATGTTGTTCCTAATATCGATAGTAAGTATTTTTTTACAAAGCTACCAAAATACATTATTTCTTTAATAAAAATGCTCCTCGTATAAACCCTCTGTAAAAATCTCAATATCGGGTCAGATGTTCTAAAGATTAGCCCAAGATACAAACAATGTGTAGATTCTTTAAAAATGATTGCATTAGTGCAACGATCGCAATGACCTCTGCTTGACTGATACCCTCCAGCTATTGGTTAAAATGCATTGATGCAGCAAGAACGTCATATATTCAGCCAATCACACGTTTTTGCGATCGTTACACTGATGCAATCGTTTTTAGAGAATCGACAGGAGACAAAAATTTAAAAAAAAAAAATGTGTTTGGGTTATACGTTCAAGTATAGTTCTTGCAATTCACGACGGCACGTGGCTCATGGTTGTGTGTATGTCGTATCTGTATAAGTCTGAGCGAGAGGTTGCTCGTGCCTGACCGCTTCCACCTAGGCTCCTGACAGGCACGCATACTTACGTCATGTGCATGTACACGACGTAACCACAAGCAAAGCGCCCGTAACTTCGTGAGATAAACGTACTATTATATGAGCTACTAATCATATGAGCTTATTCTATATCTAAGTAGGTAAGCTATAAATTCAGATTATGATAACGATGTGACATTCGCAATTTACCGATTATGTACAAGTTTTGTAATTCAGGCCCTGGGGGCAGATAAAGCTCGCGATTTTACGTCAATGAAATCGTGGCCAAAACGCAGCATTTTATGAAAATAGAGTACATGATGTAACTACCTATTTCCAGGCTCGTTGCCATGGAAAGTACATGGACACTGGTTCATTTTCGGTGCCAACTAAACAAACCTCGTTGTGCTCCCATATTATTTGGAATATTTCCAAGGCTCTGGAAAAGAATCCGGGTATGGATTTAACGGTGAGTATACGTCATATTTTTTATTTTTTCCTTGTTTTAGCGTAATTTGAGGTTTTATAAGTCCAATTACTTAGACTTGTCCCGGCATGGAATAGGATTGCTTATCCTTTGGACCATTTGATACAGTCATATTTTATTTAAGCCAACTTGGTAATAGCATATCTATTACCAGGTTACCCATCTTATTATGGTGTGGTTCACATTATAATCGTTCAAAGGCCAAATACTGAAACTTATTTTAGACTAAGAGTACCTCAAACGGAAGTATTTGATTTTCGCCATTTGGTCAATAATAATAAGTAGGATTCTCGGCGTATGGGCCTCTTTAAATTGCTTAAATCTAGACTAGACTAGCCAAATCCAAATCAAACGTAGGAGGAGCGCGTTTATACGCGTCAATGCTAACTTTATGGTTTAAACTTACTTCGGTATATAACGTTCTTGTATAAGTGCTGCGACGATAAAAATATGATTATATTACATATTCATTTAAGTAAGGAAAATTTAAGAATATACAAATAATAAAACAAAAATTACTAACGCAGCTTTAATCAGATTTATTTCGGGAAATTCAGAAAGCAAAAGTTGTTATACTATATTCCACGAATACAAGTTAAACCTTACAAGGTTATTTGCAATTCCCATCTTTCATATAAAATCGCTGAGTAATGTATAATAGGCTAATTAAAGTCAAATCACGTCAACTGATAACGCTTTTAATACATTCTAGGCATAGAGTTAGTAAATACAGTTGACAGGATGACGTAGACAAGCTTTAAATAATTCATTGTAATTGTTTGATTTAGCGTACAATGCGCAATGCGCAGGAGCGTCTTGAGCGAGAGTCACGCGACGGTAGCGGTATGACCTCACAGACACCGGAGGAGCGTTACCTGACAGGTGCTTTGCTGGCTTGGCACCAACTGGGGCACTATGACGTCGACGATCTCTGCAAGTATGAGTGACATGTATCATTGCAATATACTGTTTAGTAGTAGTATTTAGAGTACAAAGCGTATTACGCTGAACTTCTCGAGCGAGAGTCAAGAGGCGACAGCTTTGATCTCACAGATACCGGAAAAGCAACCTCTGACTTCTGCTTTGCTGACTTGGCAAGTATAACATAATATATGTATTATCATTGTAATTTGTTACTCATTGTTTGATGTAATAATGACCTCCCGACCGAATCCAGCCAAGGTGGTCAATCACCACAGAGATTAGCCGTGGAAGACATTATAGTGCACAAGTCTATGCGCACAGGTTCGCTCTCCAGTCCCATACTTTCAAAATCCGGTGGGCGTGGGACGGAAATATGACAGAGAGATCAGACACAGGACCGAAGGCTTTACGTACTCCGAGGCAAAGGGGTGACCAGAAATAACAGAAGCAACACTGCCAAATTCCTAGCTCCAGGCTAGTATGGAGCAATTATTGACAAGGAAAGCCCATAAATATTTTCACCCGAGCCAGGCATTGACCCGGGATCTCATATCTGCAGTCGTCACTGTGGCGCGGAAGGGCGATCTTTGACTTACGCCCTGCTTTTTAAGTGCCAACTGAGGAACAAAAATAAGTATTTTGAAAATAAGTTCGCTGTTTCCTCCTACATATAACATGAGTCCCTTTAAGGCAAGAGTGAATAAGCTTCTTCTAGACAAGTGCTTTCCAACCTAGACCTCGTAATTGCTTGTCATGAGACAGGACTATCGTCAATATTGGAATAAAAATAAAATCTGGTAAAAATGTAATCAAATGGCATCCGAGTATTGAGAATTGTCGACGGAAATACCTCGCCCTCAATAACGATGGAAAAATAAGTCAATATTGAAGCGTGTTATGTATACATAGAGGTTGGTGTGACAGTAGATAATTATCCGATTATATATCTTGCATATTATGGTGGATTTCTATATCGGAATCGTTATAATAATTGCTTATATACATAATACCTACCTGTATAATAGTTATAGGCGTATCAACTCACTTATTACGTATACGATACATACAAGTACAAGGTATAAATAGTGATTAGCTATAAAACGAATTCAATAGCAAGTAAGCACTGACTTATGCATATAATGCCTTTGCAGGTAAGTATTATATTGAGAAAGAACCTAACTTCGAATAAATAATATGTATTAAGCCAATTATTATCTTTATTAAGATAATAATTTTTTAGTAAATAGGTAAACTTCTATTGTTACTTGCGAAGTTTCATCACTCATTTCAGAAGATCTTTACTAAACATAATATATTAAGAAATAAATAAAACATAAATTATACATAATATTATTATGAGTATAATCCAATTTAAAAGGGTCATTCAAATTAAGTAAAAAATTATTCATTCGAATGGACATCGATATTACCATCGGACAAGACATCAACATAGACCCTTTTTTGACAGTTAAAAAAAGTTGACAAAACATAAACAAAATGGTGCTTGTTTGATATAAAAAATAAAACAAAAAACAAAACACGTATTATTTGCGGCAGGAATGACCCGACCCGTTATAACAGTTAAGGTCAGACCCTCATAAACGGAACAGGGTATGTTGTATCGCCTTCAAATGTAATGGGAACAATTAAACGCGACATTATCATCTTCAGTTAACAGGGTGACCCATTTTTATCTTACGGACTACAGTAAATCCGAACGTTGCGATTTGCTTCATTTACGAACATAACATGAAGACTTCCCTGGTTTTGTGTTCTGGACTGTGCTGTGGGATTGTCTAAACATGATTGCTACATTGTGACGATCGCAATCACCTCTGATTGGCTGAATTTAATAGCGTTCTTATGCATCAATGGAATGAAATGAAATATGAAATTATTTGGATAAGGTCATTAGTTAGTTACAATGATCCATTATTTTATTAGGTTGAGACATTGTAAATCATCAATCAATGAATTTTAATCAATAGCGAGGGAGTACCAAAAAATAGAGGTGATGCACACTGCTGCTTTGTAGTGTACTTACTAAAAATCAGGTTGATCTGTGATTGCAGGACAAACCTATAAACAAACATACTTATATATTTATAATATTGGTAGGGATAAGTTATTAATAATATTAAACAGAAGTTGAAGAGTTATTTTCTGGTCATTCTAGTGTTGGGTCCAATGTTATCCATCTTATTTGAAAAATACGCAAACCTACAAGCGCTAAAGCTGTGTTTGAGCGCGATTCGTTGTTGCAGTTACGTAACCCCACTCACGTAGACACTGACTTCTGCTCCTCGTTAAATCACGAGCACTAACCCGGAGTAGTTCTTACCATTGCCCTAATTGCGGTTAGCGATTTAATTGATGCGGGTACCCCGCTCGCGTTCTCATTGACTCATTGAGGCGCCTCCGCATTAACTTGACAATTAGACGCGTGACAATTATGTCACGGTTAAGTACCTATTCTATTGGTGCTACGTTGTAAGCTGCATCATGGATGTCACGGAAGAAGGAACAAGTTAATTGTTTCTAGGGCTGCTTATAATCAGTTTGTGTCAAAAAAATTGATGACTGACGTAGGGCGCTCAGCTATAACATCTACTAGACCCCTCACACTAATAAAATGTTGCTGGATTATATTATCTACTTCTCTTTTCGACAGTCACCGGATGCACGAAATAGAAAATTTTCTGACAGATGATATTTGAAAGTATGCGGAAGGGCTAACTAAATTTTACTAGCAGTTCTAAAATATGTTTTCCTCTTTCCAATCGTGCTGAATCTGTTATATAAAATTAAAAGTAATTATAATGTACTAAAAGACCACGATGAATACTTTTGTTTCAAATGTCAGCTATGTCGATTCAGTTTTGGATCGTGGTCATGACGGGTCATTTTTATTAGTTTTATGCATTATTTTTTGCCTAAAATAAAATCATCGATTTTTTTCCAGATTCATAGAAGAAAATCGCAAAAAACCAGTTCGCAGTAATTCCGAGAATTTGTTAGATAAAGATAATATTGGAAATGCCAACAACGGAGATGTTTCTGTAAACGTGATCAATACAGATCATAAGCATTCGGAGAATATTAAAAACATTGACTCAAGCATTTTTGACACGTACTCACTAATGGGACCAGTTGTAAAGTTACCAGTGGAAACTAAAGTTGTCATGCGGTACACATCGCCGCCGCCATGCCAACATCATTTAAAAAAGTCCCAGCAAACGCAAAGTGACGGAAGATCACAGAAAACTAAAAAGGACGTCAAGAACAAAATAGATGCTGTTAGTTCTAGCTATTTTGAAAGCAAAAGTATTTTAGAATCCATTTTTTTACAAGATAGCACTTGACTGCGTTCGAAGCTGATCGTAAGTCATTAACAATTAATATAAAATGGAAAGGCTAACTTAGAAGGGTGTAAGGTAGTTGACCGTTTTCACCAATTCCTTTTTCCCTTACTGTTACGGGCTACCTAAGCTAAGTTAGGTGACGCTTCCTGGCAATTTCGTTTTCACCACGCGTTAATGATATTGTCGATTCGAAAGACCAACTTAAGGATACTCGTGTATTGTCAGTCTCCAAGATACAAGCTATTTCTGTTCCGAATTGCGTTAAGATCAGTTCAGTAGTAGAGCAGTGGGACGACAAAAAGCAAGCGACACATATTCGTATTTATAAAAATAGTATGGGCCCCTGATTGTTTTAGTAACTAGAATTTGTAATTTAGGCATGTTGTATGGACTCCGCGTGTATAAAACGCCTGACGGAGTTAGACCAGGCTGTAAACGAACTTAGGAACCGGGCAGCGAATCTGGCGCGGCGAGAGACTGAGCGAGTAGAATTGCTGGAACGCGCTGAGGCTGGCTGGAGAGACCTGGAGGTTGGCTATCAGCGACGACTAGCGCTTGCCCAAGAGAAAGAAGACGATTTGGCTAAACAGGTTCTTTATAACAGTAATTTTGGACACGTGAATATGTAAGTAACTAAACAAAGACAAAGCGTTATATAACAGTGCTGTTACAGAAATTATTGGATTTTGGATTGGATGGATTAAGAACACCTTTTGTTATTTCGTCATCTGGCTTTATTGTATAATTTTGAACATCTTTTTCATATTTTGCCTATTCTTCTCATATGTTCGCTTATTGAACCTTAAAATGTCCATTGATAGTTGTAATTAAGAATGCCATATACACAATTTCATAAGTCATAACATTATGTTTAGGCTTTTTTATTTTTAAAATCACATCACACTAATATTATAAAGGCGAAAGTTTGAATGTGTATGTGTGTGTGTGTGTATGTTTGTTACTCCTTCACGCCACAACGAATGAACCGATTTTGCTGAAATTTGAAATGGAGATAGCTCATACCCAGGATTAAAACATAGGCTACATTTTATCCCGGAAAATTACAGAGTTCCCATGGGAATTGAAAAACCTTGATCCACGCGGACGAAGTCGCGGGCATCGTCTAGTAAATAATAAATATGAACATATTTGTTAATCATAATTTCAGATTCAGAAATCAATGGAAGAAAGGAACTCATATAAGAACATTTGTACGAATTTAACAGAAACGTTAAAGGAACGTGGGGCTGCAGCTGAGAAGGAACGAGAACGTCTGAAGTCTTTAGAGAAAGATGTGTGCAGTCGAGCTTGCGTTCGATTGAGACTAAGCGAAGAATCAGCGCAAGGAGATGCAGCTCTCGCTGAAGAGCTATGTCGTGCCTCGCAGATGGACAGAGACCTACAAGTAAACTTAATAGCTTGTTGCATATTGACACTAACGTATCGTAAGGTTCTGGAATTAGTAACCATACACTAAAGAGAGTATAGAAACAACCAGCAAGAGACCTTCGTGCAGCCGTAGATGTCTTTTGGTTAGAGCGATGATGGCTAGGTAGACGTCATGTTAGATTGTTTTCTTTTGAGAAATGGAGACTTATACCTACTAATAAATACTTCCTTTCCAATTTTCAATAGAAGAGTCTTGTTATTTATTCCATAAATCTTGGTGATTTTAACTATCTATTCATAAACTTGGTAATAATTTTGATCAGTGATTGAGTTTTTCTCTATTGTTAATATCTTTTATTAACTTATTTTTTTTATAAGAGTTATTATGAATTTGATATACTGACGTAAAACATACGAAACAGTTTAAAGAAGAGCAAGCTCGTAGAAAAGTAACAAGCCTTCAGAGCGAGCTGGAGTCATCTCAATGTCTGACTTATGAAGCTGAACGTGCGATGCGTTTTGAGCTGTCTGCGTTAAAGGAGCAAGTAACAGAGGTATCGAAGAAGTTATTGGCTGAGGAGGATATCATTAATTCTATTAAATCCGAGGTAAATAGATTTATAAAATTAAATCATGACGTAATAAAAAAACTTCTTAATCAACCGATACTGCTAGGCAAAAGTCTCTTGCATGGACTTCAACAGTTCTCTTTCTTGCGCCACCTGTATCCAGCTGCTCTTTGCGACTCGTCTGATGCTATCATCCCATTAATGGGCTGTCTACCAACACTGCGCTTTCCGATACGGGGTACTGTCTTCAGCACTTTGGGACCCCAACGATCACCAGTTCCTCGAACTATGTGCCCCGCCCAACAATCCTTCCCATTGCGGTCATTATGTGCAAAGTACAGTCAAAATTACAATAAAAACCCAATTACATAATATTGATTCTGTTTTTGGTAATAATATACATGTTTGGTAATAAATGACACGTGGCAGGAAAATAACTATTAGGTACTACAAGTTGCTCAGAACATTCGATATAACAACTAATAACTCATTGAATCAATAGTACTTCATGTCATCTAGTACGAGGTATGCGAACATAATATAAAAATAGAATCAGTAATGAACCAATAACTGATCCTACTTTATATACCTACGTTTTGTGAATGTTTGATTCGAAAGTTTTTTGTGTTGTTGATAGTTACAATTTTTATTAAGTAACTACTTTATAAGTATACCTACACTATATCTCTTATGTGGTTAATCAAATATTTGAATTGCAATTTCTAAATAATGCATACATTATCTGTATAGCCAATATATTATTGATATACGTGTTTTGTTTATATTCCAAATTCATACATAATCTACAATTTATTGTGGTTTACTAACAACTAGAAGAGCGACTTCGTCCGCGTAGATTAAGTTTTTTCTATTCCCGTGGGAAATCTTAAATTTTTCGGGATAAAATGTAGCCTATGTGCTAATCCTGGGTATGAGTCATCTCCATTCCACAGCCAAATCAGTTAATTAGTTGTGGCGTGAAGGAGCAACAAACATACACACACACACACACACACACACACACACACACACACACACACACACACACACACACACACAAACTTTCACTTTTATAATATTAGTGTGAAGTGTGATTAGTGTGCTATAATTATAGTGTTATTGATACTACAAACAGAAGTTTATAATTTATGTAGCAATTATGCTATTAACACCTTACGTGCTAACACAAACCAGGTAATTTATCTACAGAGTAGACATATAAATCTAGATCGTCGCGACAATTTTTTTTATATTAGCCGCAACAAACTAGGCCTCATGTTCTCCCATAAACCTAAGTATTACTCAATACGGTAGGCCCCTCCTCTCCCATAAACACTACCTTAGGTCCTCTCCCGTCATAACAAGCGCAGTTTAAAACCATGTCTGAGGAGAGAATGCAACGGATGGAAATTGAACCGTCGCCGTCGTCACCTTTCAGTCCGTATCTCCATCGTATGGATTACGACTAAAGTATTGGTGAAATTTTTATTCAGAATTACAACAGTGTTAAAAATACAAAATTGTTGTATAATTTTTTGTATGTAATATGAAACTAAACTGCTCGATTCCAGCTTGAACAGTATAGACAAGAAAAAGCAAACATCATAGAAGATTTAGATGGTTGCAAAGACATGTGCGATGGTCGGATGAAGGCACGAATGGACACGTTGAATCAGAAGAGAGAACAGTTGAAAGAGTTAAAGGAAAGAGTGATGGAGTGTCAGTGTAAACTACCGCTAGATGTTGCTGTAGAGGCCAAACGCACGCCATCTTTAGCAGCGCTTTGTCGTTGCAGTCCAGAAGATAGGCTTTTGGTATTTTAAAATTTTTTACTATTTTACTCTTATCAAAATTACATAAAAACTAGTTTTTGTCCGCGACTTCGCCAGCGAAAAGTTAGGTTAGTATTTTGAAATCCCCAAGGGTATAAAAAGCGGGATGCTTTTCATTCTCGAGGTCCTCAGCTATACCCATGTGAAAATTACGACAATCCGTTTCTTCCAACAAATAAACACACGTTCACATTTATAATATTGGAACGGATTATTATAGTAATGTTGTGGAATTTGACGTTTTCTATCAGTTACTCGTATTAACAAGGACAGCTCTTTTTCAGGAGTCCTGTTCGTGTACGTCTCTACGCAGCCAACTTCTGTCAAATCTTTTGGCTGATCTGTTTGGAGGGCTTCAGGCGGAGTTGGGAACGTCTGGTTGGATGATGCCCTGCGGACTATTGTTGTGTTTAGACGATCGGCACAATTGGGATCGCTCCTCGGCTGTCAAAACGAACCTACGCAACTTCTTTGCGCAATTACTTGTCGGCGAGCTTGACATTGCGATCGCAACTTCGATTGAGAAATATCACGCAAAAGTTAGTTTCGAGTTTCGACGTGTTGGCTGAGTTGGCTCATGTTTATTGTATTAGTTTTAGTGAATTTGTTTCTCACAAATGGCGTAGTAACTTAGCTCATTCGATAAAGTCTGCCCTAATTATGAGTTAAACCTTTTATCTTAAACCGGTTCCTATTTGAACTGAGCAACAGCCCATACAATCAACAAAAGCCTATACAATTTCTCTTACGCCAAATTGCTATTACAATTTGGTATTTCCATCTATTAAGTAATGCAGGAATACAGTGAGACTAAGCGTTACTTTCCGTTCAATGTATTAACTTATTTAGTTTTTAATTTTAGTGGGTAGGCGCATCTTGCGCAGATAGAGCAAGGTTAATACCAGACCCCGGGGAAGAAGTGACCGAAGGTTGGGAGAAGCGGGCGATAGAGCGTCGTGCACAAAAGCTAGCAACAAAGATGGCAGACCAACTGTTTGAGGAGAGAGCTGAGGAACTTAAGCAAAGGGCTAAGGAGGTTGTGGCTAGTGGACCACCGCCCTGTGAATGTAAAGGCCAGCAACGTAAGTACCAAACTTCTAGAACTTCTTGACTATGATAACTAATATTCAAAGCTTTATCCGAGAGTGGAATACTTTGCAAAATTAGATGTATTTTTGATATAAGAAAATAAAAGGAATATGAAATCGTAGCTTTCAAGGAATTCAACGAAAAACAAAATTATTTTGATTTAATGCGCCAAACCAGAAGAAATCTGTGTTGTATAATAATATAAAAAATACTTTTTAAAAAACCGATTTCAAACGCCATTGCAAGGTATAAAATTGTTGTAGATTGTACACGCATTTTGAATTCGGGCGGGCCTAAATAGAAACGATGAAACCAATGCGAGACACTAGCTGAAAGAAAGGATAGCTGGAAGAAATTTCTTTTTTTATTTATTAGAGATAAGCTTAATCTATGTCTACTTCTTCTAATACGAGTATATGTTTTTGTCTTGTAATTCTTTATAACATAAAAAATAAAAATAAATAACTTTTATAAATATATTTTCCACTTTTTCGGTTTCTTTTTGCTTCGGTTTTTGTTAATTAATAAAAGTGTAGAGCAGTAAATCGTTTCTTTGTTCAACAATTATTGTGAATTTGTGATGTATTATGGTGTGTTCAAGTGGTATTCGTAAGGTCTATAATTGTTTTCATCATACTATTAAATGTTTATTCATTATTCTTTGTACCTGTGCATTAAACATGAGCAGTCTAGATCATATTATTCTTTTGCTGTAAGTTTTAATGTCTTGGAAGCAGTTGCGCAACGCATTTACAATCAGCGTAGTTTTGAGAACTACACGGAAGTATACACCTACGCTACGCATAGGGTTGCCAGGTCTTCAAACCGAAAAGCCGGACAGGCCAGCCAGTTTAGCCGTACATAGGCCGGACACCTTTAATTTTTTAGACATAGTACAAAATGGCAAATTTTTTTTAAAAGCTCGCTTGCGCTAGCGTAGCGATACGAGGTGAGGCGAGCGGAGCGGAAAACAACACGTCATGACAAATATGTAAAAAAATGGACAAACTTAAAAAGCTTAACTAAAGTCGGACAGGCCGGACACCGTTTAATTTGGCCACACAAGCAACCAAAAAGCCTGACTGTGTCTGGCTTTATCTGGACGCCTGGCAATGCTAGCTACGCAAAACAGTACTCGCAATCGCAATCCTTTATAATTTTTAATTATGTAAAGCACAATGTCTAAACTCGGTAAGGTTTATGGAATTGTATGTTTCCACAGAAATGTGTTTTATTTGTAAGTTTATTTAATGTATTTAATTCCATGGATAGTTATTGATGTAATTATATTATAAATAAAAAACAATATATTGATCATTATTAAATAAGAATTTTTTACACCTTTCGAAGAATAACCCTTACGAGAACTGTTGTTTCATTGACTGTTAGATAACTTATTCAAATGTTGTACAAAATCAGCCTCATAGCCTTCGCTATCGCTAACATATACATTTAAAAGACCAAAATAATGACTAATTGGTTCTCGTGGATTTTTTAGGTTTATACCTACTTTAAGGGACCGATTTCACCAACGTAAATAAGTCTTATCCGAGCGTATTTTGACAGTTTTTGTTTTGAAAATCTGTCGACATCAAAACGCTCGTATAGGACTTATTTTACTTTATTAGTGAAATCGGCCCTAAGAGATTCAAATATATTTTCGAAGTATGCTATAGCTTGGCATTCATTACTTGAAATATTCGTAACTTTGAATTTCGGTTCAAAACTTTGTAATAATACTTTGAAATAAACATCATTGCTACGTTTATTGTTACGAAGTTTTGATTTGTGTAATAAGTAATCATAATAATGACTTTCTATTAGCGGCTGTGTATTCCTGCCTCGTCAAGACGCCGGCTACGAGCGCTGTGCAAAAGAATGGCGACGTAGCTCCTTCATATATGAGACGCACAATGCAAGATGTCACCCACCTTAAGCATCAAATCGAAGACTTGAAGAAGGTTGGTAAAAATTTTTGGTGCAACAAACCAATAATTTTTTTAGAATCGCACAATCCTGAGGATTCTTGCTTTGTCTAGGGATCTACTCGTATCAAGAAAGGAACTTATTTAAATTCTGGGATAAAATATTATTGACTAGAGACTCAAGTCTACACAATAGGAATCCAGCTATGGAAAATAGACATCTATCGGTTGTGATAAAGAAGAAGAATAATATAATTGGTTTGCCGGAACATTTCGTTCAATAGAAATGTGTTTCAGATACATACTCTTCGATAAACAAAAGCGTACGCGAAGGCAACGGGCGCGGGGTGCAATAATAAGAAATAAATTACATACCTATATATTGCATATTAAAATAATTATATAATTTTTTATGATAAATCGTGTGCGCTTTAATACAAAAATTATTGCGTCCGTGCTCACAAGTTTTAACTTTTTTTAAATAGGAATCAATTAAAAAAGAAGATTTACGCCAAATGGAAGAGAAAATAACTAAGATAATTCAACGTGCCACCGTGAGTAGCTAAGCATTCATAGTTATTAGTCTAAAATTTAAACAACTTCGCATACTATAGGTAATCTCAAAAGTGGGAATTGATTGACATTTGTAATTTACAAGGAAACATTACTTTACATTTATATTCTACTCTATGAGATATAACACAGGTTATTCAATCATAAAATTACAGAGATTTATAGAATTCTCTAAATATATTATTATCTTATTTAAATAGATATTTAAAATAAGAATAAAATTTAATATAATGAAATATTTTATTGATAAAATAGTTATAAATAAAAATTAGTTTTCCTTGTAGAAGTTCGATAATGGCCCTACAACAAGCAAGAATATTAAGTGCATCAAACATAATCAAGAAATTATAGACGCTAAATCAAAAGCATGTGACGAAAACAGCAAAAATAATGGAACGACAAAGAAAAAAGAGATGGATATAAGTAATTTAAAAAAATATGTTAAACAAACTTCAAATAACCAATTTGGACGAATCGACAAAAATTGTAATAAGATGTTCAAAAAGTTAGAACAATCTTTTGCTGTCAATCTTTGTCTCTGCAGCGATCAAGAACCTAATAAAAAATTAGCTCAAGCTTTTCAACGTAGTAGTAACTTAAAAACAAGAGATTTAGTCACTAATGTATCTGGAATTAAACAGACAAAGCCAATTAATAATAACTTAGTAATCAAGGAAAAAAATAACCAACCAAGTAAACTATTAACAAAAACAATATGTCAAAGTGATTGTATTTGTTTTCATAAAATTCCGTCTAATACATCGATCGATAAACTTTTGGAGACACTATCAAAATGGAATGGCAGTTTAAATGAAATACCTGAAGATACTAAGTTTAGTAGCAATGAGATAGAAAATGAAGCTAAATTATTATCGGATTCAGTAAACTTGAAAAATAATAAAAACGTAAACGACGAGTCTTCAAAATCTGACAACCATAATGTTTCGAGTTTTAAGCTCAGTAAAGAAGAGTATAATAAAGATAAGACTGGTGGTAATGTTTTACCACCTACAACTGAATCTGAATATTTAGGAGCTATAAATTTGGATAAGAGTAACTACAATGTTTGTAAATGTCCAGTAAATAAAAGCACACTGCACGGAGATGGCAAAATATTGCCTCATAATGTTCCATTCCAATGCATAAATGCTGATGTATGTAAATGTAAGAATTCTTTTTCAAGCGAACAACTTCAAGATCCACATCGTTCTAATATGTCATCTAAAATGAATAAAATGTCACATATCTATTCAGTAGTAGAGTTGGAAAAACCTCAATTTACGTGCACTGAAACCGAAACAGATTCGTTAAATAAAAAAAACAGTACAAAAAGTGTCGAAATAAGTGAAGATATTTTTGTTCACGATATAGTCAGAAAGTCACAATTATTTCCAAATAATTGTGATTATTTTGTAAAATTTTTAGGTGTCACCCTTACAAATTCAACTTCACCTAATCAAACAAAGCAAGAACATAACAATAAAACTTCTTTCAAAGTAAAAAATAATAAAGGTGAAAATAAATTTAAAGAAGGTTCTTCAAGTATAAAAATGACCGATAGTAAAAATTCTAAATTATCTGTTAATTTTGAGAGCTGCTCCAATAAAGAAATAGATTTAATTTGTCTTACTGAACCAAATAGAATTTCAAGTGAAGTACTTAACATGAATAGAAATGTATGTGTTTGTTGTAATAACAAAGAAACATCAAAAGAATTGGAGTTAAATGCTTTTAACCTATTGGAAGAACATTTAAAAAGGAAGTTAGAAGAGTTTCTGCGTTCTTCCTGCAAATCTTCCAGTATGCCACCAGAAGAAGAAAATGAGTTGTTTAGCACGATATTGTCCAAAGTAAAACAAGTAATTTCAGAAAGCACTAAAAGTGTAACTTGCAAAAGTTGTGAAGAAAGCGCAAATGAAGGGAGCTGGTCAAGAGCGTATGGCATGTTGCAAGAATATTTAAAAGTTAAAATAAAACGCGTTCAATGTTCTTGTGTATCAAGTGACGGAAACGTTGAATTAATGTTATCACCAATCTTAGAAAAAGTGTGCGATCTAATAGAAAATGATTTTCAGCGTTTGAAGAAAAAATGTAAATGTAGTAATTATGATGAAAAAACTACAGAAAATTTGAAAAAAATATCAACCAGAGATACTCCTAAAATTTGTAGTCTCACCAGAGTCGAAAATAAAGATGAGCATACTGCTAAAAGTGATGAGAATATTTTATTTCAAAGATCTTCTTGCGTACTTCTTAATAAGTCATGTGAGGTACTTGAAAATGTTTTATTAAATTTAAACACATCTGACAAAAAAGTTTCTTGTGAATTTAAAATATATGGTACTGATTGTAGTTGTAGACATGCGCTTACCAAGACATCTGTTCTACAAAAAGATTTTGTTGTCAACCAATGCAAGGATTCAAGATCCTTGAATCAAAATAATGACGAAGAAACATTAAATACAGCAAAATCAATACTGATAAATAATTGGATTCCTTCAAAAGATAATAATGAAGAAAATAAACATTTTTTTGATTGCACTGAAACTCAAGCGAAACTAAAATCCAAAACCCCATACATCGGTTATACATTAAGCTGTAAATCATTGCTTCAAAATGATACAGACAAAATTGACTCTATTTGGAAATCACTAACAGGTCAGAAATGCCCTAAAAAATGTTCCTATATTATGGATAAAGTGCTAACAAAAGTAAAATCTGAAAATAATATAAATACTTTAAATAATTTAAGTTCCAACAGCTATAGAAAAAATATTTATGACATTCAAGTTAGTACTTTTGATGACGATGAAGATTTAGTGTTAAAGTATTCTAATAATGATACAAAAGATGCTATTAAAACATTTGATGAAACAAGTGCGGGTACAAAAAATAACAATACTGACAATTCATCTTGTATCAATGAATGCGAACTAAAACAACTTATAAATGATAATAATTATGATATAGATAAATACGATACGAAATTTCTTTATGATTCCTTACATTTGCCGACAGCTACTGATAATTTATCTAAGCCATTTGAAAGTGGAAATACGTATATCGATGATAGATCGGAACTAGAACAGGATAAATGCGATTGTAAAATGGTACCTATTTGTCACGTAAAAATGCTAGTGAACAACATAGAAAAAAAGTTAATTCAGTCAAAGTGCACATGTGATTCGTTAATTTCACAAGTTTGCCCAGTCCATTCGATGGAGATATAATATTTAAATGAGTTACAAACATATTTTACTTTTTTTTGTCATATTTGTACGTTTTGATCTTCAACTCATAAAATTAGCTATAGTGCTATATTATATTATTGTTTATTCTGTGGTAATAGTAATAAATGAAGAATTTAATAATCCTCTACATTATATTTTGTGAATTATATCTTATATAAATGCAAAATTGGGTTGTTTGTTGTTTTGTCCCTTAAACACGTAGTAATTGATCGATGATGAAGGATCGATGTGATTTGTATGGATATAGTTGAGGACCTGGAGAGTGACATAGGCATTAATCGTAGGTTATTAAATTTAACTGTTAATTTTCTTTTGTGTATCTAAGAGTAAAAAAAAAAAATACAAATCTTAATGCACCTGTATACATTAAAAAAATCTAGGCACCCAATTCTCTAGGACTTGAAACGCTTTCCTTGTGATCAGTTTTTCTCATCCTATAGATGAGAAAAACTGACCACAAGGAAAGCGTTTCAATTTTATATATTTAGGTAATTGGATAACTAACTATATTATGCTTTTTTGCTCACGCGCTCTAGTTTACGAGTTTTTTGGATATCAACTTATCTTAACTTACCTACGCTGAAATTATTGTCTATCAAATCATATTGATTGTGATTGTTATCACACGTTTCGTTGATTAGTAAGTAGTAATGATTAAAGCATATAATAGGACGCACCTACGTTTCTTTATTGTACCGAAGATTATAAATGGTGATTAAGGATCTTGAATAAAGATGGAAGCAAATGGAAAGTACAAAACAGACGATAGTGATAAAAGTAAAAAAAGAAATAAGCCTAATGTTTTTTCGAAATTGTTTATATGTTGGGTGTGCCCTGTACTTTTCAAAGGAAACAGGAGAGATGTGGAAGAAGATGATCTTATCATTCCAAATAAGCCGTATGACTCCGATAGACTTGGTGAGAAACTACAAAGGTATGTATTTTTCATAGAAAATAATAGCAAAATAAGACAATAAAACGTTACTCTACAATACGTGCTAAAACATAGAGGAATGAAAGTTTTTATTACGCATACGAACGTTGCTATATGTATACCAACTTAGGTTCGACTGAGATAAATATTATTAGAAAAAAACTGGGTTATCGATATCAAAATTGATAAACAGAAAGCATTTAAAAATATTTTTACATACTTTATTAGCTCTGATAATTTTTTATTCGCCTTCTTTTTGTAATCTGATTCAAAAAGTAGTGTTAGAATAGTAATTTGCCCAGTTTTTATTGTTATATATTATTCAGGTTTTTATATTAAGTGTAGCATATCAAACTAATTTTTCATTACCTAATCATCTCACTAACTCATTGCTTCTATGAACTACTGTTTGAAAAATTTTAGATACTGGTTAGAAGAGTATCACAGAGCTATAAAGGAGAATCGGAAGCCATCGTTGGGAAAAGCACTTACGAGGGGTTTTTGGTTGGCATATATGCCTGGAGCAATCCTACTTCTGATAAACGCTACTGCAAGGTATTGGAATATGATAACTATATACATATATTATAATATGATATATACTCACTACTAATATAAAACTATATACTAACTACTATTAGAAAACTGTAACTTTTTTGTTTATTTGCGTGTGCGTCAGACGTTACACAGGAATCAATTGAAAAAATTGTGATGAAACTTTCTCAAGTTAAAGACATAGGTATACAAATATAGGTGACGTAGAGTCACACTTATATACGGCAAATACAAAATAAAACAAATACTTAATCAAAATAGGTTGAGTAGATACAGCTGACTGATATAATATAGCTTTGTATAATGATCACGATGAAAGTACCAACCTAAGCTACGTCTTGGGACAAATAAATTTCAATTGTCACGTTGCATATAAAAAAACAAAGTCGTAATATAAAAGTACCTTATCATGATAAATTATTTTTTGTTTTACAAAAAAAAAAGAAACAATACCGAAAGACATTCCACTAGAATAAAACGCGCCACAAAATAAATAATAGCTTTATCAGCAAGTGATTTGAAATGTACTCTGTGAACGATAGTGCAGCTTCCTCTTATCTATATCCTAAATCCTATTAACATGCGAAAGGGATTTTGTTTGTTGGTTTATCAACAAACAAAAACACTTTCAAATATAACATCAAAATAGGTCTATCCGTTTGGGAGCTACACAGACACACACACCCGTTAAGCTTATAATATCCCTCTCTTTACGTCAGGTTTAAAAATAACCATGCTGATAGGCATAAAATTCTTAACACTCAATGAATAATTTCATGAGAAACAATTTAAATATAAAGTTTAAAGATAAGACTTTGTTATGCACAGAAAGCATGAGTTGACACAATAGTTATGAATCAATAGACGATATCTTCGCACAACATTTTTAACTTTTGTTATTTAAAATATTAAAATATTTATTGTATCTTATATAGGCACAGTTAGTAGTATAATGCGAATAATGAAAATAAATATTGTTAAGACATTAGGGCTTTCGAACAAAATATATGTATTATGATATGATTATCCTTTTTTTGTTTACTTGCATTTACTTCAACTTAGGCAACAGTAACGATTTCATCAAAATCAGTTCAGTAGTTTTCAGGTTATGGGCGTTTTTCTCTTTTCAGTAATTTTTTATTTCAATATATCAGAAGTCATTTTAATTTACCTTAAAATTACCGTATATACCTTATATATCTTGTGTTTTGTTGTACATAATAAATACGCCTCAATAGCCCAACGGTTAAAGGTGCGGACTGAAAACTGAAAGGTCGTAGGTTCGAGCCTCACCCGTTGCACTATTGTCATAGCCACTCCTAGCATAAGCTATTTGCTTACTTGGTAGGGAGAGGAGAGTAATATAAGTCACGTTCAGCTTGGTTAACATTTAAAAAAAAAACTTTTTTTGTGACAGGACTATACAACCGTTACTCTTCTCCCAGCTCTTATCGTACTGGTCTGCGAATCCTGCTAACTCGATCACTCGCAGAGACGCTGGGTTCTACGCTATCGGCATGTTGGTACTCAACATGATAAGCGCATTCTCGCAGCATCACAACTCTCTATTTGTAAATCGATTCAGTTTGAGAATGAAAATAGCGTGCTCTTCGCTCATATATAGGAAGGTCTGTAGTTGTTTTTCATTATATTATAACGCTTAGAAGCATGTATAGGCAGCCTTTAAAGGCTGATTACGCAGTATCGTCGCGTTAGCACAATGAGCTCGCAGGACATTATTAAAAAATGACTTATTGTGCTGTGAAAAGGTGTCAGAATTCATCACAATAACAATAACCATCAAACAAGTAATTTTATCAGTACCAGTACCAGAAAATAATTAAATGGCGCTCACACATTCATTGGTTATTTTGAGTCTGTTTGAAGCGGAGCTTTGTTAGAAACTTCTGTTCTAAACGTTCGATGTTATTTTTTTTTTTTTTTTGAATTTTGAAATACCAATTATAAGTGAGTTTAAGGATACCAGTTATGTGCTTTGTTTTTAAAGGTTCTTCGCATGAGTCAAATATCCATTAGTGAAGTCGCAGCCGGAAAACTGGTGAACCTGTTGTCGAACGATGTGGCCCGCTTCGACATGGCGTTTATGTTTTTGCACTACTTGTGGCTGGTGCCTGTGCAGCTAGCGATCGTGCTGTACTTCCTGTATATCGCCGCAGGCTATGCTCCATTTGTCGGTCTCTTTGGAGTTATTCTCTTGGTACTCCCTATACAAGGTAATACTCGTATCGTTCTGAAGGACCGGAAGGTATAGTTCTAACGAGGGCGCGTGAACTTTTCTTGTTGTTACGTCGTGTACATGCACATTACGTAAGTGTGCGTGCCTGTCAGGAGCCTAAGTGGGAGCGGTCAGGCGCGAGCAAGCTCTCGCTCACACTTAAGTGTGTTTAAACACATGCGACTCGCACACAACCATGAGCCACGCGCCCTCGTGAATTGCAAGAACTATACATAATATTCAACCTATCTGCCATCTAAGACTTATTTCTTGGCAAACGATGCTCTTGTCAAATAAGTCCATAAAGTTTGACAAATTACAACAATTTTCGCCAGATCAGTTTTCGTCAGATTGAATATGGGAACCGAGCTTATAATTATGAGCTTATATTATTATGTTCTCATAAAAATAAAATTTAGGTGTCCGTTTTGATTTTGAAGTAAATTTACCTTTCTGTTATTAAGCTCATAATATTATATACGTAATTAGTGTAATATTATGTACGTATGTGTGTATGTAATTAATAAGTACTAACAATATTATGTTCCTTCTAGCTGTTCTGACCAAATTAACTGGTGTCATAAGACGAATTGTTGCACAAAGAACCGACAAGCGTATCAAGTTGATGGGCGAAATCATAAATGGAATCCAGGTAAGCCCATAGCGTTTCTTTAATCTTTATAAAAGAGAGTAATGCACTGCAAATGCGTGAGAGTGATAGGTACACTCTATGCATATCAATTGATATGATATCCAACATGCATAGAGTGTCTCTATCTGGTCTCTATACCATTACTGTACCACTCTTTTTTTCCTTCTCTTTCTCACTCTCTACGTCACTATCCTCATTACTGGGTATAGTGACAACAATGTGACAGAGAACTCTACAACTTTATGTGTGGATTCAAATAAAATATGTATAAGTACCTAAACTATTGTCAGATCTTTATTTTATTCTTAATCTTTGCGCTAATGATGATCTATGTTTTATTTATCTTTAAGTTACTTTAATATCGTACTAACTTGAACTTAGTTTAGATGTTTGTGACTTCTTTACGCCACAATGACTGAACGAATTTAGCTGGAAATAGACACAGCTTGGATACCCTGTACTGACATTAGGCTACATTTTTATCCCAAAAAATCAGAGTTCCCGCGGGAATCAGAAAACCTTAAGCCACGCAAATTAAAGTCGGCGAGCATAATCTAGTAATTCAATAGAATCCGTCTGTCTATAATCCTACAAATATTCTAAATGCGAAAGTTTGAATGGATGGATGTTTGTTACTCAATCACGCCGCAACGACTGAACCGATTTGGCTGAAAGGCACGGAGATAGATTATAGTCTGGAATATCACATGGACTATCTTATACTTTTTATCTCGGAAAATGAGAGAGTTCTCGCGGAAATCAAATAAATTTAATCCTCGATCAAATTTTAATAACAATGTTTCGTATTACTCTTAGGTGATAAAAATGTACGCCTGGGAGAAGTCTTTCGAGCAGGTGGTAAAGGTGGTCCGAGCGTTCGAGCTCGCGGCGCTGAGGAAGTCCATCTTCGTGCGCAGCGTGTTCCTGGGCTTCATGATGTACGCCGAGAGGAGTACGCTGTTCATTACGTCACTGACAATCATTCTTTCGGGGAAATTGCTCAGAGCTGATCTGGTATGTGCTTATCTATCTATCTTTTTGGGGCTCCATTCCGAAAGGGTGCCAATGGTACCCTATTACTAAGTCTCTGCTGTTTCTGACAGACCGACGGGGTCTGTCAGAGGGCTGTATCTAAGTAGACAGTTGAAATTTTCACAGTGTGTATTTCTATTACTAAAAATTTTAAAAATAGATTTAAAAAGTATTTTTTTAATTCCATACGGAACGGGACGGTATATGCATGTCACTTTTAAGCGTAGAGTATTATGCTAAGTATTGGACAGATGCATACATTACTTTGCGAAATTCCATGACACTCAAGGAAAAACAAAATTCTTTGTTATAATCCGTCAAACTAGAAAAGATCTGTATGATACAACGTGCCGCTCGCCGCCCTTCTCTTAGTAGAAAAATACAGGAACAACGCAACCGAGTTTCTTTGTATGTAGTTCAGCAAGATTATTCTAAGGTTTTTAGATAATTGCTATAAGTTACAAGAGTGCGACCCCTTGCTTTCATGTTTTTAATTTTATACTATATTACACCATACACAAGTTACCATTTTCCTGAAAAACTACGGGGTCGATTAAGTGCTGCCTTTTGTTTTTTTTTAATAATTACATAGATATAACCTCAGCACAGGTTCCAAGATATGATATTCTTAGATTTAAGACCTCCGTTGTTCGCTTGATCGCACCTGACATTTTCGTCACGTCACATCTTACATTTTTTTGCACCTTAATAGTGAAACTTTTTCAGATTTATCCAGTCAAGGTATTTCTCGGAATTGTGCAGATGAATTTGACGTTTATTTTACCAATAGCTATAGCTAGTTTGTCTGAATTGAATGTATCTTTGGGGCGTATTCAGAAAGTTCTTATAATGGGTGAGTACTTAAAATCAAAGCACCTATAACTTCTTTGAAATACAATTTACAAAAAGTAACAAAGCAGATTGCTCTTGATTAATAATTTTGTTACGACCCGCGTGCTTATTGCTTTAAATTTTAAAATTTCATTTCAAATTTCCATCGAAGGTTAGAGATTTTGTTTTAACGGAGTATTACACAGTCTTATAGCTCCTTATATTTCTTCGTTGCAATGTGGGTGAGGGTTTCCAAAATATACCTGCAATGCAAATTATATATTGAAGTTAGAAATTTCATTTGTTTTGAAAATATAGCCTTAATTCGTTAATTTTTTAAGATAACTAATTTTCTTCCTTTCTATAGATGAAAGAGAAGATTTATCACTATTAACGAATGCTAGTGAGCCAATAATTCCTCTTACTTTCAACGGCAAACCGTCATCAATTGGAACTAATTCAATAGTGGTGAGGAAATATTCTACAACGGAAAAGCTTTCGAGAGCCTCGATTGGTAATATCAAAATTAATTTTAAAATGTAATCTTAAAAGTATGCTTAAAATTATTATGTTATTATTGCTAAAAAGTTTTTTATTAGGGAAGGAACTTACAACTATTTTTTTTTTATTAATAGAACAAAATGGTTGGTGGGGTTGCCTTATATTACCGCCGCCTATGAATTATATATGAATCACAGATTCTGTGGTGTTGCCGAGTCTTGAAGAATTTTTTTAATTTGATCTCCCGGATCCAGGAATATAACTGATATATCTGATAGTGGATAAGAATATTCACTTTATCAGCTGCCGCCATCATCTTTTGCGTCCAATGTTGGCCTCTCGTATCGTATCGATGCCTGCTTCTTTCCGGATGTCATCGCTCCATCTAGCCAGGAGGGCCTTACACTCCATTTGACTAGACGCCGCCTCCACTCAAGGACCTTACGACTTCAGTGGCCATCGATTCCTCAACAAATATGACCAGCACGTTCAGCGTGCTAACTTTGGCTCCGTCGGCGTCGGTTCTTTGGCGAGTTACTTCATTTCGGGCTTTATCACTTAAAGAAATTCCGAACTTAGCACGCTGAGCGACTTGTAGTTTATGAACTAGCCTCACAAAATTTAACAATGTGGCAGCGGAAAATTAAGCTTTTTCTATTAATAATAATATTTATTCGATGAATTCAGTCCGGTCTTTTACAGTTGGTCCGCGATCTCCCGCAATAGGAGAATATACTGTGGAGTTATTAAATGTAAGCGCTTCTTGGATTAAATCGGATGAAATGACCCTCAAAAATATTACAATGAACATTCGGAAAGGCAAATTGTGTGCTATTGTCGGGTCTGTTGGCTCTGGGAAAGTAAGTTTGAGCAATTTTTTTACCATGAGATAAGACCTTTACAAAAACACTATAACCAGTTCGAATAAAGGTATAAGGAATTTCAAGTAACTAGCTAAAAGCTAACAAAAAACCGGCTAAAGAGGCCCGAATTCGAAGTGAATCTAGAGCGTGCATCAAAACAAACTTAACGATAAGCAACTATGGCATTATTTGAAAAATCACTACATATATTAAAACATCGCTCTAAGGCTAACTCTATAGAGCGTGCTTTCACTCTGGTCAGACTCTGGACTGTGTTTAAACGAGACAGATTTATGTCAGGATTATATTTGTGTCTCGTTCTAATTCTGTCTCAAGTCTGAGCCAAGTCAGAGCACGCTTAGAGATTTCAATCTGAGTGATTTATTTAGATTCGTACACTCGCTTGCGTATTAGTTTGTGATTTCATTAAACCAATCTTCTAAAATTAAAGAACCCATTACACAATTTTTGAAACTCTAACAGAAATTAACTATAATTAGTTGTTTGGAAAATTTTAGTCTTCTTTGCTACAAGTACTTCTGCACGAACTTCCAGTAAGTGGTGGCAATTTGAACGTAAAAGGAAGCATTTCATACGCTAGTCAAGATTCGTGGCTATTCCCAGCGACTGTACGCGAAAACATACTCTTTGGACTGCCCTATGAAGTAGAGAGATACAAGGAGGTAAGTAAATATAATGATGACTTTTCAGCAAATACAACAAAAACATTTACATAATGTCTTCGCGGCGATGCGGGTGATTTTATAGTACATAAGTGTATGCTTAAGCAAAGGGGGAGTCCCAATTCTCTTACTCTCATAGTCCGATAGGACGACAATCCATCTCAACCGGAGAGAGATCAGGCACAGGACTGACGGTTTAACGTGCTCTCCAAGGTACAGAGATTACATTAGATAAGCGTCAGAAATTTTATACGCAGGTATAAGTTTTCCATCTGCATCTTAGACTGCATCGTCACTCACCAGCAGATAAGATTCATTATATAATATAATCCACAAAATAGCACTTAAGTTCATAATGTTATGTTTTAGGTGTGCCGGGTATGTTCTTTGGCGTCAGATTTTAAGCAATTTCCTTATGGCGATCTGTCGTTAGTGGGCGAGCGAGGTGTAACATTGTCAGGGGGACAAAGAGCCAGAATCAATTTAGCAAGAGCTGTCTATAGAGAGGTACGTGAAATTAATGACTTTATATTATTGTGTTACACTAGTTTTTATAACGTCAGGCTTAGATATAAAGAAGAAGTCACATCTAAAGTAGCGTTACGGACCACAGCGGAGCAAATGGAATTTCAACAAAATTCATACCGCCTTAGCCAGCAACATCTATTATGTACAAACACATGTATTAACATACACTAGAATTCTCTCGAGTATCGCGAAATGAAGGCGGTATCGGTTGCGTTGGTTTCAGAGCAAAACCGACAACCGTTGATTTCAAGCGTTAAAGGCAGCAGGCGAATGGCTTTCTCAACGTCCTGGGGTAGGTGGTTGCCTACCCCATATTCCGCGGAATGAATGAGTAGTCACAAGGATCCCCAGATATAAATGACACATAATAAATATGAAGCTCTAAATGTCTTTAATTTTTTTTAATCGCACTTATTCTTAACTGCACTCTACTACGCTCCAACGCGCTGCTTCAGATCTGAATCGTACGTAGTTGTAACTTACATACTCGTAGTTACACGTAATGGAACAACGTCGGATAGGTACATAAGTTTTTATGAAACTACAACTACCCACACTAATCGAAGAAGTAAAGGAGGTCTAGTATATATAATACTGCAACAACACTGCTTATAAGCAGTGTAGTTGTGGTTATATATGTGTTGTATATTTGTTGTCATTTTCATAATGCAGTTACTTACAGTAGATGTTATAAATTGCAACATATTATGCAGGAATAAATTTTAGCATATTAGTCTGACATAATATGAGGTTCATGAAAGTCAATATGAGTCATGTCAGCCCGGCTGCAGTTCCGAACTGTGTATGACAGGTGCAACGCGGCGAACTTCGGCAAAATTAAATGTCATGCACTCGGTATTAAACTTTGCAACAAGTTAGTGGTAAATTTTTAGGGTTCCGAGCCAAAATAGTAAAAGAAACCCTTATGGATCCAACTTGATCAGTCACGGCCGCTCATTATTTCATGAACTTTTTATGATATAGACTTGTGGAATAATTTTAATTATTATAAATAAAAATATTTTAATATCTTCATCTTCTTCAAATTAGCTAAAACTCAAAAACGGCTGGACCGATCTGAATAATATTTTTCGTTTTGTTCACCTTAGTATAGTTAATTCGCCTTAAAAAAAATCAGGAAAATCAAAAAGAACAGCTGATTAAGCGAAAAAATCGAAACTGATAATTTTGAATAGGAATCACCATGGAATCTTCAAATTAATTTTAGGTAGATGGTGGGAGCGAAGCCTCAGGTAAAGCTAGTACTGCGACCAATATCAGCGATGCAGAGAAAATCAGCAATAATGAATCTTTACCCGTTTGAATATTTTTATTTTATTTTTTGTTTCCATAAATTTTATTCATTTTATTTCAATAATTTTTAGGCTGACATATATTTATTAGATGACCCTTTATCGGCCGTGGATGCAAACGTCGGCCGCCAGTTGTTTGAAAGATGTATTCAACAGTACTTAAGCGGAAAGACGCGAATTCTTGTCACGCATCAAGTTCATTTTCTCAAATCTGCGGATTTCATTGTTGTTCTGAATGAGGTGAGGACCTACTTATAAATAAATATAAGAAGTAGGGATGTTGCCAACTAAACCAGCAACTCTTTCAAACAAACAGCTTGTAAAGAAGAAAAAGTATTTGAGACATCATGAACTAGTTTAATCGATTGTTAAATGGATATCACACTTAAAACTAACAGCGGACGTGTATTTAATAATAATGAGTAAGAAATAATTTATTTTTAACATACGTAGGCAAGAAAAATTACGGAAATTGAAAGTTGTCTTATTGAACAATGAACACATTTGCTGAGTTGAGGTTATTTGAATTTATTAATGATAAGTTTGCAAGGAGGCAATCGGCTTTGCATTCATCTGTATAGTGTAATAATTTATTTATATAGGTATATATGTTATTGATAATTTTTTTTATTGATAAAAATTCGCAGACTAATTCTAGGAAAATCTGTTTTATTACGTATATTAGGTACAACAGATATTTAAGTAAAGATAATTATATCCATTGTCCATCATAAATAGCTTGCTCATTTTTTATTAAAAATACATATCAGGCATGTTAAATAAAAATGCTTTTACAAAATTTCCTGTTCATAGGGTTCAATAAAAAATATGGGCTCTTATGATGACTTAAAATATGAAGAAGAGTTTTCGTCATTACTATCAGAAGTCAAAGAAAATATTGAAGAAAGAAAAACTGAAAAGGTAAGATCATAATAGGCACCATTTCACTTTTGATTTAAAACAATAAAATTGTCACTGTGATAAAATAAATATAATGGTAACTTGGGTTTGTTGAAGGTGTGTTAAGGACTTATTTATCCCCTTAGAGGTTGAATTTTCAAAAATCCTTTCTTAGCGGGTGCCTACGTCATAATAGGTATGGTTGCTAAACAGCCCAATCCGTTCAATGATTTGAATTATGCGTTGATAGATCAGGCAGTCCGGTCACCTTTTCCTTTTATATATTCAAATTTACATAATTATAAGTCTATAATAAACACTGGAATGATCGATGAAAATCGAATATTTAGTTATTTCTTCTGAATAGAAGCAACATTACCAGTATTCTTTACACATATTAATAATTCATGAAGATTCAAAGAAGCTTGTATACTTACTAACTACTAACTTTTCTGCGGAATGCTTAATGATTATATAATATACAAATGTTATTCTAGGATAGCAACAGACCGATATTAAAGCATACAGTATCAAAAATATCTGTCCGGAGTAATGAAAACCCAGAGGAAGAAAGGGAACAGGTTTTAGCTGCTGAGGAGAGGGCTAAGGGAAATCTGAAGTGGGAGGTCGTAAGGCATTACTTGGCGGCCGTGAAGTCTTGGCTTGTTGTTTTGTTGGCTGTTTTTGCGGTATTGCTGACGCAGTTTGGAGCAACGTTTTCTGACTACTGGCTAAGTTTTTGGTGAGAATTTATTCCATAATGAATACAAAGAAAGCAATTAAAAAGCTTTTCTCCGTAAATTCGAAATAACTGCCTCCTCTAATAAAAGCTCATTATATGAACTTTGCAATAACCTAAGCACTTATTTTTGAATTTTTGTGTCTCTTTGTTTGTCCGGGCTAATCTACTGACTTTCACAGTCTTTTAGAAGTTTGTATTAAAAATGGTTAAGGCTAATAATTCTTATTCAGGAAATGCTCCCACGATTTTTAAAGAACATTCATTCACGCGGCCTAAGTTGCGCGAATCCTCAGTTAGTAACAAAACTAAGATTATTATCTATATATAAATCTTCATATAAATGTATTTCTTTTCTTAGGACAAACCAAGTCGACGAATACGAACAAAATCTACCTCCCGATGTAGCCCCCGGTGAGTTCCAAATTATGTTAAAACTGACGTAAAAATATTAACAAACCAAATCAATAGTATTAATATTTTATTGCTTTCGATCCCTATTCTCTAGGTTTTACTAACTTGTAGTTGCTATAGCTTCAAATCAAGCGATTTTTGAAACACGCTGTAGAGTTCTATAAAAAAAATCTGTACGGCAGGACTCTTATTGGACTGACCTACGCTTGAGCGATCGTTTCGCTGAAGCAGCTCATTTAAGCAGCTTAGTCATTCATCGAAACACTCAAAGATAGATTGAGTGTATAAATAGAAGCATTCGTGTATTGAGCGTCTTTTTTAACGCTTTAGCTTAGGTAGCGGCTAGACAGACAGGCGATAGTTGCCAATGTGCTATTGCAGCAATTGCAGCAATTGGGGGTAAGTGAGCGCACCTTCATCTAGCGCTCCAACCGTCAACCTCATCACCGGCCCGCTGTGCCCCCTGCTGGCCTACTAACGAGGCTCTGACGACCGACAAATGGCGTTATAACCATTCGTGCTGGCTAGACTGAACAAGTGACACATAGGCTGGTGTCGGGCAGCAGCGACACCGGTGCGATCAGTCTAGCCCTACGATGACCAACACGCCTGCCCAGCGTGGTCATTATGAACAAAACCTTGTGTCGTGGTAATGACGGGGCAGGGGGTGCTAAGAATCTCCGGATAGGAATTGTAACCCAACAAATAGATAATGTTCATAGATACGAGCCTGGGCACACAAATGGGAGACCTAACCACTGGAGGGTACCTTTGGATCTACGGCGGCGCGGTGCTGTTCATAATAGTCATGACCCACGTGCGAATTGCAGGCTTCGTTATGATGACGATGCGTGCTTCACAGAATTTACATGACGTTATGTTTAAGAATTTGCTTGCAGCCGTCATGAGGTTTTTTGATACCAACCCCTCTGGTAAGTTGTCATGTTATAATACCTGTTTTTTAATTGAAAACAAAACAAAATAGGAAACAAAACAGCAATAAAAATGTTATCTATGTGTAACTATTTTATTAAAGACCAAAGATAAATAACAAGATATTAGATAAGCATGTTATGTTTACTTACCTGTTTAATAATGCAAACAACTAGATGCAACATATTCTCAATACACAATAAGTAGGTAAAATACGTAGGTAAATCCCTACTAGGTACAATTATAAATGCGAAAGAGTTCACGCGGCAACAGAACAATGGATTAATATGATGTTTGTATGAGTATAGTAATTGAGGACCTGGAGAGTTAGATTGGCTTTTTTTATCTCGGAACAACAAAGTGTTTCCACGCGGACGAAGTCGCGGTAAAAAAGTAGTATAATAAATAAAATCAGAGAGCTTATGAGAATGTTTGAAACTAAAGTCAAAATAAGGTACACGATGTTTTGTTTCTTGAGATCGATAATTTCATGCGAAAGACGGAAAGGGGTTGACGTATTTATTTCTTCACAGGTCGAGTACTTAACAGATTCTCGAAGGATATGGGTGCTATGGACGAAATGTTACCACGTAGTATATTAGAGTCGATACAAATGTACTTATTCGTGGCGAGTGTGCTCGTGTTGAACGCATTAGCACTTCCTTGGACGTTGATACCAACTACAGTATTATTAGTTATCTTTGTTTTTCTTCTTAAATGGTATCTAAATGCAGCACAGGCTGTGAAGAGATTGGAAAGTACAAGTACGTATGCAATTTTTTCAGTCTCTTAGGCCCATATTACACTATACTATATATAGGATCCTATTTCGTACTATAGATTATCATCCTAGGAAATGTATATGATGATCTTTGATGATCTTAGAATAAAATCTATCTATGGTACGAAATAGGATCCTATAAATAGTATAGTGTAATATGGGCCTGGCATAAATACTTTTAAAATAACTAAAAAAGTTACTGAGATAAAAAAACCGGTTGATCTATCCACCGGCTAAATTTATAAAAAAGAAACCGGTTAATAGAAGAAAACCATCCACCGATTTAAATTTTAAGCCGATTTTTACATAACTTTTTGTCGTTTTGTTATAAAAGCATATTTTTTCAGCCAAGAGTCCTGTATTTAGTATGATAAACTCAACGATAGCTGGATTGTCCACAGTAAGAAGCTCTAACTCGCAATTTAGGTTACTTAAGATGTTTGATGATGCTCAGGTATGAATAGAACATAGTACATGTATTTCTTCCTTTCATTTCTTTTTTTTTTTTGTATTTTTTTCCTTTTTTGTGTTAGTGCAAGTGGCACTTATGCCGTGCTAATTGGACAATAAATAAATAAATGTACAAAATTAATTTACCCATGAATTTGAAAACATGTAACAAATATTTAATTTTTCAGGATCTCAATACGAGTGCTTTTTATACTTTTTTGGGAGGTTCCTCTTGTTTCGGTTTATACATGGATTTATTATGTCTCGTGTACCTTGGAATCATATTGGCTATTTTTCTTTTAATTGATTTCGGTGAGTTCTTTAATAAATTGTTTTTGATACACCTACCTATTAAAATAAGCTAACAATGAGTATTTTAATTGAAGACAGTAGGTACCGATAGCTCGTCGAATACTAACCAATTTGTTTTTGTAATTAATTTTGACCCGACTACGGCAAAGCCAAAAATAATTTTAACAGTCTATGTACGTATGTATGTTGTATTTACGTTTGTTTCACCATACCGCCTAAACTTCATTAAGTCGATCTTGATGAATGAGATGCCAATCGGTTCGTTTCATGTTCATGTCAACAGAGGCCTAGCTTAAAAATTTGACTACTATTAATGAAAAAAGAAAAACATAGGGACACCGTACATAACTTCCGTATTCAGATTATGAAATATCTTTTAAATTGGTCCAATATTGGAGAAGGAAATAGTAGAGAGCCAAACCCCGATTTATCACTTTTTACTTAGGTTATTCAGTCGAATCTGCAGTTGTTCTTTTCGCACGAATGTGCTTCATGAACAACTATAGAGCGACAGCTGTAGTTTTTTCAAATACCTAATTTTCAAATGTCTCTGCAACCGCATTTCCTTTTAATGTGAAAATTGTCATTTGTAAAGGGGGTATGGTCGCGGTGGGCAGCGTGGGTCTGGCTGTCAGCCAGTCTCTGGCGCTGACCATGATGCTACAAATGGCGGCACGTGTCACAGCAGATTTACTCGCACAAATGACTTCCGTGGAGAGGGTGCTCGAGTACTCAAGGCTTCCCGCTGAAGAAAATATGGAAACTGCAAGTAAGTTTAAATAAATAATCAACATTGTTTTATTTTTAATTCTTAGTTATCTTTTTGGCACAGTATAAGTGCTTAGTAGAATTATTATAGGTAATATTATAAATTTTTTTATATTTATTTTTACGAAATATTCAGTGCAAGTAAAGCAACATACTTGGCTCAATTTTTTGTGACCTATATTTCGTTAATGGGCATCTCACCTCGCGAACATATTTTATTCAGATGAAAAAATTGGAAATTGCTTAAATAGAATTGGCAGATATAATATTTTTGGGAGATCATATTTGTACGAATTGATTAGTTTTTTTTCCTGTTACATTTTGCATGTTTGATGATATTAATATTGAGAATATTAAGAAATAAAGATAATTGTAAATTATATTACACTAGCTGATGCCCGCTACTTTGTTCGTGTGCATTTAGATTTTAAAAACCACGTGAGAATTCTTTGATTTTCCGGGATAAAGAGCTTATGTCACTCTCCCGGTCCTTACTATAGCCATGAAAAAATACCGCTGATGTGTTGCTCCATTACTACGTGATTGAAGGACAAACCAACAAACATACTATCGTATTTATAATATTAGTAAAGATTATGAATTTTATTAGATACAATATTTATGTCTTGACCAATCGTAACACAAATTTTACGCTTAATTGAAGAAGAAAGAATACTAATGAGTAATGAACATCGCGTGCGGCAGTCGGCAGAAAAAGTCTGAGTACTACATAATGCTCTTCATTGGAAAAACTTTTATGGAAAAATATTCTACAACTGTGTGTGGGTCAATATGGATGAAATTGCTTATCATTTGATGTTTTGTTCGTAGAGATATTTCCGCCTCCAAGCTGGCCTTCCGATGGACAAGTGAAATTCGAAAACGTCAGTCTCACATACGGAGAAGACGATCCTCCGGTTCTCAAAAATTTGAACTTTACCATAACGAGTGGATGGAAGGTATTAATGTATACTTACTAACGTTTTTATTATATCTATGTGTAAGAGGATTCGAAAAATTTCTTATTGTTTCATTAAATAGTTCACCAACTAAAAAAACTATTTTTCAGTTGGAGGATTTCACCAACGTAAAATAAGTCTTATCCGAGCGGAAATTTGATATTTTGGCAGATTTTCAATACAAAAACTGTCAGAACGCCCTGTCAGAATTTATTCCTCGGTTAAACATCACTCGACGTTTGTGAAAGCAGCACTAAGAGATCTAACAACGCTAAGGGTCAGTTCACACCCGACGCGACGCGACGCAACGTATTTTTGTCGACAGCGATATCAATATAGAACCTCATTATTGCACAATAAGGTACAAATTTCAGTGAGAGCGCGAAAGCGACCTAGATAGGTGTCGAAGTATGGCTCGTTAAGTAAGTCACGATGCGCCTCGTGGCGCCTCTTTACGCAGCGCGGTGTCTCATGCATCCTCAAGCATCTGCGCGCCTCGTCGCGTCACGTTACGTCTCTGTGTGAGCTGACCCTGACGCGCGTCTTGGTTAGTTTTCCCGTGGGGCAAACAAAATAAAACCAATAGTTAACTCTGATTCAACTGATCACATTAGTACATACATTTTAATGTCTAAACAAAACTAAACTAAAACTAATTTCAGCGGCAACGCAACCAGTTGTAGAATTGTCTAAAATTGATGGCTCATTCTTTCATTAGTTCTCGAGTTTCACTAGCTTCATTCGTTTTATTCATTTTATTCATTCATTCGATCACAATCAATCACCTCTGACTGGCTGGTGCTCTCTTGCTATTGGTTAAAATGCATAGATGCAGCAAGTTTGCCATAAATTCAGCCAATAATAGGTGATTACCATCTTGTCATTTAGCCATCCAGGAATGAGCTTACGTATCAAGCTATGTCAGTGAAAATTGACATTTAGTTCTAGTCACCTTTGTGTGTGAGTAGATTTTGGTTATCACTGAACATCATGGCTTGGCGTGTATGCAAAACATAGCTAAAATATGTTACATTCTGGTTTCTAAATGATGGCATTAACGTTAATAATCAAATAGCATGTCTACACAGCTTTGTCACTGTCAACTTCAGCCAAAGTACAAATTGTTCTGTTACTTTTGGTTCTCATTTTGTTTTTTTATAAGTAGTCTAAAGTTGTTGTAAGAGCTTTACTTGATTATTCGTTATAGGTGGGCATTGTGGGAAGAACAGGAGCTGGTAAATCTTCATTGATTTCGGCTCTATTCAGGCTATCAAATATCGAAGGAAGTATTAAAATTGATGGTGTCGACACCAACGATATACCTAAGAAGGTAACTAGTATGAAATAAGTTAGAATCGAGTTTCGAGTTACTCAGGTTTTTAGTAAAAATGAATCTATTTTTAGGAGTTAAGATCCAAGATATCGATTATTCCTCAAGAGCCCGTGTTGTTTTCGGCAACGCTGCGTTACAACTTGGATCCGTTCAACCATTACAGCGATGATGAAATATGGAGGGCTTTAGAACAAGTGAGTACTAAAATATGGTTCCAAGAGTTTCGAGATTTGTACCATAAAATTAAAAAATCATCATCATCATTAGCAAGCAGTGGAGGACCGAGTGCAGATCTCCCTCTCATTCCAAACCATTGGATCCATGGTAGATCCATTTGACGATTCGAAAGCACTTTGTAAGAGTTTATTTGAATAAAAAAAATATTGTATCTATCTGTCAATGAAGGGTATAGACCATAGCCCACCACGCTGGCACAATGCGAATTGGTAAACTTTACACGCATTCGAGAAAATTATGGAGAAATCATACACGTGCAGGTTTCCTCACGATGTTTTCTTTCACCGTTGAAGCATGTTATATTTAATTGCTAAAACACACAAAACTCCCGCAAAGAGACGACCGCGAGCCCCCAAATAGGAGACCACAGGAGGTAATAACCACTAGGCTAACACTACTTAATATGTTTCTATGTTTTGTTGTTAGGTAGAGTTGAAAGACGCAGTGACTTCACTCGACTTCAATGTCTCTGAAGGTGGAGCCAATTTTTCCGTCGGACAGCGTCAGCTGGTGTGCCTCGCACGAGCAGTACTTCGCTCTAATAAAATTCTTGTAATGGACGAGGCGACAGCAAACGTAGACCCACAGTAAGTAAAATTCTTGTAATGGACGAGGCGACAGCAAACGTAGACCCACAGTAAGTAAAATTCTTGTAATGGACGAGGCGACACGCGATTTTTTGCGCCGCGTCGCCATCGCTTCTCAATCGCCTTACCAGTACGACCCTTCGTAATTGGTTCAGTTAAATCGAGGCAATTCAGTGCTAACGGCCAAATAAAATATATATTCGGATAACTGAGGTTTTCTTTTAACTGAGTTTACTTTTTAGCTCTTTTTTACTTTAACTAGTATTTTCAACTAACTGAGGTTTTCAGATAAGTTTTCTTTTCAACTGAGTTTTGCGATATATATTCCATTTGGTATAACTATATCAGGATTTTTCACTTTTCAATATTATATGTGTGTGCCCTGTGATAAGAGATAGCAGTACTTAAACCTGTAGTAAAACAACAAAATTATAAGCAAACAATTAGCATCAATTGCTACTAAACATTCTTTTTGCAAAACGTGGTCTATCGGCGCTGGCAGATGCGAGTGGGTTATAATTCAAGTCAGCCTCATAATTTTTATTACACTTACAGGATTTAGATTAGATTGTGTCACAATCGCTTGTTCTAATTCAATACACGTACTTTGTAAGATATTATGTAGGTAGATTATTTATTTATTAATAATAATGTTTACACTATTATCTACATTCTACATTGTTCTCCGTCCATGATGTCATATTTAAACATTTTTAATAGTTTCATTCCAAAAAATCCCTCGCATTTTTAATACATATTAAAAATTGCGGAACTGGCGGGATTTGTTTAGATAAAAATAATATAAAATTCGACCAAATTAAGTCTGCTGTGGGCGGTCCATTGCACGAGTGTAACTCGCTGTCGGCCAGCAGGAAGAAATGGTGAATGCTTGTGAGGAGAATCACACCTGACGCTAAAGACGTCACTTCGTGATGACCATTGCCGCTCTGCTACGAAAAGTGTCACGAAGAAGAAAAAATTATCGGCCACTACTTTAATTCCTTGTTTTTTTTTTTCAGAACGGATGCCTTAATTCAAACCACGATACGGCGTCAATTTGCGTCGTGTACAGTATTAACAATCGCACACCGCCTTAACACTATCATGGACTCAGATCGTATTCTCGTCATGGACAAAGGAGAGGTCGCCGAGTTCGACCGCCCACACATATTGCTGTCGAATCCCAAAAGTTTACTCAACTTCATGGTGAAGGAGACTGGAGCCAATATGAGTGGTCTCTTATATGAGACTGCGAAAATAAAGTATTTTAGTGAAAATGAAGACGTCTCGAAAGATAAATAAATAATTTTTAACCGACCTAAAATAAAGGAGGAGGTTCTCAGTTCGCCGGAATCTTTTTTTATGTATGTTTCCCGATTACTGAAAGACGCCTGGACCGATTTGGAAAATTCTTCTTTTATTTGAAAGGGTATACTTCCCAGGTGGACTCATCAATCAATCATTTTTATTTTGCAAGAATATGGCATATGAAAAAAACTTAGTACATAGATTTTCATAGGTTAATTTTCTTAATTTTACAAGTACAGTATCAACATATTCTGCCAAGCTTGGCGTGCAAAAACAAATTATTTTACTTAATCTAAAAAAATATTTAAAAAACCTTTAATCATTAAAAAACAGGGAAGTAATAATATGTTAAATAAACATGGTCATCAGGTTAGAATGTGATGATGGGATCCTGGAGAAATCGAGGGAATTCTTCAAATTTTATAGGCACACTTGATATAGGTACTTTGTAGTGGCGTTCGAAGTAAGGAGGTATTTTAAAAAGAATTTTGGTTTATATTATTTTTTTAAGTCGTATCAGCATGCATTTCATATTATTATAATATCAACGTGAATACTCATAATTGTCTTCAGAAAGGTTAAATGGAGGTTAATGGAATTCCGCAAAATATCTAACGACTGCCTTTTATCGTTTAAAAATATTGTTATCTTTGTTTTTGAATATGACACGAGTACGCACTACAGTCCGCGTGGAGTAATCTCAGCTTTCTATTTGTGTGAGTGATGTCACCAAAGGTATGTGTCAAAAATCTATATAAACTGGCTTAAACCGTACGCGGGACATAAGGCGCGTTGAGCTGGTTGCCACTCTACACTATCGCGGACAGTAGTACGTAGGTATATTGTGGTATAAAACCACAATGTGGAGTAACATAGAGTGTGGTAAAAATAATCTATGAATTGTATTTTTATCAAAAGATAAATTTGATTGAAATATATTTTTTGTTTTATTGTCTTTTGAAGTAGCAGAGATCATAGAAAACGTTGCCATATCAAGCGACTTAACACGATAAAGCGTAGAAACCATAGTCTATAGTCTACATAATAATATAGTCTCATAGCAGTTTATGATATTTTTTTTTTTATTAAAACTGCAAGCTAGCCCGCTACCATCTTATAGGCTGCATCGTCATTCACAATCAAGTGAGATCGCAGTTAAGGGCTTTCTTTTCACGAATAAAAAAAATCAGCTCATTTTGTAATTAGTAGAAAAAGAGTAAAATGTATAAAACAAACGCGAGAGTTCAAACACCGATCCTTTCCTGACTAAACACTTGGATGCCGCTTGATGTTACCCACTTATTATAAGTTACAGCTTCAGAATTTTTCCAAAGGATCTTCAGTAAATCCGGGGCTCCATCTAACTCGAGATCTTTATCGTCTAAAGAGGTCAAATATTTGGCAATTTGGAACTCTGAAGATAAAAGGAATCGGAAAGAATCAATACCTCTACCTACGGTACCTCTTTCCGTAGCTACCGTATTAAAACTGCGAATGTGTACCTATCTTTCAACTTTCTTACAATCTATACTTATAAAAAGATTTGTTTAAATATATATAAATAATTTTTAAAAATAACTGAACCGACAATAGAAGTGACTAAAAAGGGAAAAATAAAAAATAAATCTTTTTTAAGCTCAACTACAAAAGGAGAAGGAAATTGACTGACTGATCTATCAATGCACAGCTCAAACCACTGAACTTATCACTTCTCGAATAGGTACTGAAGCGATTTAAAACTTATACAGTACCTGATGAAGAACATAATACATTTTTCAACACACTTGCTCATAAAGGGGCTCCCGGTTCACCGCAACTAGGTACACAATGACACCTCTAACTCAAACTGTGACTTTTGATTACTATTATTCACAATGTGAGTTAAAGAATTTTTTTTTTTTAAATTTTATTGGGTGAGTTGCTGTGTTCTTAAAAAAGTTTCTATTACAAAAAAGATCTTGTTCAATATTTTATAAAAATTTCGTGTTAAATTAATGTACCTGAGCAAGCAATCATTTCATACAACTCCGTATTTAAATAGATAATTTCAACATGTACGTGTTTAATAAATAAAACTGTCAGTAACTTTTGTTTTTTTTTTTTTGTAATAAAGAAAACTCGAAATCCCCATTTTGTACGTGGTTATAAGAGAAATGCCAAAAAAAAAGAAACCTCATTCTTTAGTCTATGGCCATTAAAGGTTTTGGAAAACTGATTAAATCAAATAAACACCTGAATAGGCTGTATGGTCGTCGATCTTTGCCTGCCCTCAAGAGCATCTCAAGAGGGCGAACAAAAGAACAACATTAATTTTTCCCGCCATTGCGAAAAAATTTTCACAACTCGTTTTCACTGTTTTGTACCATAATGTACTATTTTAGTGTTATTTTCTTCACAAGTGTGTTGAAAAACGTCGTATGATACACGTGTATATTGATGATTACCGTCCTCGGCTACCTTAAGACCCTCACCTGACGGCTCGGGTCTCAATAGCGCCTCAGCGGTAATCACCAACTTTGACACTTGTACCATAATGTACTATTGTAACTTGGTAAAACAAAGGGTTCTCGCTGAATTAGAAAACTAAAACATCTACGCTTTCAAAATCGTAGGTGAAAGCTTTACATAATAATAACTTACATAATAACTTTTTCATCGGCTGCTGGACAGTGCAGCGGCAACGATCCAAGTAATTGCTTCAACATTTTGCACGCCAAAACCGGCCATCCATTACCTAGCGACCTATTTTGACGGCCTTTCTCACTTTGGTCACCTTTGCAGCAACAGTGCGAATACTTTGGTTGGACAGTTTATGAAGTTACAGTTTTACCAGTTTTATTAGAAGAGGTATGTATAGATACGAACAATATAATACATGACTAGATATAATATTAATTCTAAAAACCGCCGCAAAAGATCTTTGATCGTCATGAAATATTATGATGAATCCAGATGAATCATATAGAAAATGTTTAAACTAGACTTGCAACGAATAGTATATTCGGCAATATACCGAATACCGAATATTCGGCGAGGCCCCTGACCGAATAGCCGAATATTAGGCAAAAGTATTCGGCTGGATTTTAGCGCCAACAACTTGTACAGACGTGATTGTGTGTGTGAAACACATCAACAGAAAAAAAATGCAGTTTCAACAGAAATGGATTTTTTCTTAAATGTTAGTAATATATCACGTCATGAAAACCTGTATACATGGTGGCAAGCGAGGAAATTTGAATTTCCGTGTTTGATTAAGACTGCAGCAAAATATTTGTCGGCGCCAGGAAGTAGTGTTTATTCAGAGCGCCTTTTCTCTGAAGTTGGGATGGTCTACGAGAAAAAAAGAAGTAAACTACTTCCTAAAAATGCAGAAAAGTTAGTCTTTCCGCACCATAACCTTCCCCTTCTAAATTTTGATTATGAAAATAATTCAAATGCATAGAAAAATTCTTAACTTGTTTAATACAGAAAATGATTAAATTATGTACCTGTTTTATGTACCAATGACTACTTAATAAATGATTATAAAAGAAATGAGAACCTTACCCTTCTAAATTTTGATTACCACAGTAATTCAAATACATAGAATCCTCCATTTTTCCAATTCAGAAGATGATTATGTACCTATGTTATGCACCAATGACTACGCAAATGATTATAACAGAAATGAAAATATGAATATATCCGTAATCAATCGATTTTAATTTTTCATTTTACCAATTATTTCTCTATGACAAAATATATTATTTAAGTATTCGGTATTCAGCCGAATAATATGTAGATATTCGGTATTCGGCCGAATATAATAAAAGCAGCCGAATAGGCCGAATACCGAATAGTAACCGAATATTCGTTGCAAGTCTAGTTTAAACACATTGGGTCATGTAATTTTATTATATAATTAATCACACTATCACACTTCACACTAATATTATAAAGCCGAAAGTTTGTATGTGTGTGTGTGTGTGTGTGTGTGTGTGTATGTTTGTTACTCTTTCACGCAAAAACTACTGGACCGATTTGGCTGAAATTTAAAATGGAGATAGATTATACCTTGGATTAAAACATAGGCTACATTTTATCCCGGAATATCAAAGAGTTCCCGCGGGATTTTAAAAACTAAATTCACGCGGACGAAGTCGCGGGCATCAGCTAGTGTATACTAAAAATGTTTATATGTCGGATGGAATCATCATGGAAGTGGGAAGTAGGTGCTTAATTCTTAGGTTCCACTCTTATATGTCTGTGAGGTTCCATGGTTCCATGAATCGAATCGTGATCGAATCATAGAAAATTAATCACTACACAGTCAGGTTGTTCATAGAACATATTTTCTGTGGAGACATTATTAGACCAAGAGAATGTAATCACTCCGGACCATTAGAGAAATAGAAACACGGAGTGATTATATTCTCTTGGAATAGAAATAAAAATACCTATTACATTGTCAAATATAAGTCAAAAATATATCGTATCTCAAAATCTTATCGTTTCTATAGGCTTTATAAATAAAAATGGACAAAATAAAATCAATACGATATGAATATAGCAAATAAACAGAAATGAAAGAACAAGATGCCGACAAAATAATAGTGATACATTAAAATGGGATGTAAATCATTTTGCAAGAACCCCGTAGCACAATCGCCAGCATCTCCAGAATCATCGTTGCTTCCAAAGTCTTCTGCTCTGTCACCGTTGTCCAAATTAAATTTACCGGAAGCATCGTTGTCTGCAAAATCTTCTCCTGAATCATCGTTCCCCACGCAACCCATAACCGATTCGCCACAACCAGTTCTCGAATCACCATTACCTATAAAACCCTCTGCTATTTCTTCATCGCTTGCACAACCCTCACCCAAATCGTCATTACCAATACAACCCTCTGCTGATTCTCCGTCGTCTGCACTGCACTCACCAGAATCACCATTGCCTGCACAATCTTCTGCCCTATCCTCTCCAGCAGATCACTCTAAGCCGACTTTGCCCGAATCAAAATTTGGTAAAAAAATATGGCCTTTCTCATCGTCGTCCACACGAAAGTCATCTAAATCATCGGTAAACACAAAACGCTCAACCGGAGCATCGTTGCCAACTAAATCCTCGCCCAAATTATCTTTACCCACAAAATCCTCACCGGAATCACCTTTAACTGCAACATTTTCGCCCATTCAATCGTGGATTAGAAAATTCTTGAGCTGTTCATCATCGTGCCCTCGTAATACACCCGAATGTTTGTTACATGCAAAATCACCACCCAAGTCATCCTTCATAAAATCCTCCCCAGAATCATCGTTACCCCCAACTTCATCAATCGGATCATCACTGTGCGCAAAATTCTGCTCTTTTATATCGCTGGCTACAAAATCTTCACCTTTACCATGTTTGGTAGAAATATTTTCAGCCCTCACATCTTTGGTTAAAAGTTCTTCGCCTTTACCGTCGTCGGCTACCAAGTCCTCTATTTCACCTTCAGTTGAAAAGTTCTCGCCTGATTCAACTATGGCACCAAAATTTTCACCCTCTGATTCGTTGCATCAACTATACTCAAACCTATCAGAAACAATGGCTCAAAATCCATGCTTAGCAATTGTTTCCGGAGTATTGATAGTACTAATCCTGTGGTTATCCTGGTCATGGTATAAATGCGAGGTTTGCCGAAGGTGTTGCCGAAGGTGTTAATACAAGAAATATAATATATCTTAAGCGAAAACGCGCATATTCATTATAAAAAAATATAAGGTTAGTAAATTTCGTAAATTATATTAAGTTTAATAATGAAAGTTATTAGTTAGTCGATTTAGTTTGTATAATTAATTTCTAATTCTTTTAGGTTCCATCCTTATCCTAAGGAGTTAAAAGAGAAAATAACAATGAGTTGTTGCAATAATTGTACGAATGAAAATTTGGAGAAATCAAATTTAAAAGAACTTGACTCACTCTCTCAATCCTTGAACATAAACTCACTCCTTGAAAACAAGGCTCTATGCTTTGTGTTGGGGCTTGTTTTGATTGCTCTATATTTAGCTTACCGCCTTTTTAAGTGCCGCCATCCAAGAACTCGATTAATTTGTTTGCTCTAAATAAAACAAGTGAGTTTTGTAACAAAATTAATATTTATTATAAAAAGTACAATAAAATTTTCCTATAATAAAAACTTATTTTACGTAAATTTACCTATTTATTTACACTATTTGTTAGTATCACCCTTTTCATTGTTCCAAAATCACAAGTCTTACAAGCGCTAATGACTTCTGAAAAGACATTCGAGTTATTTTGTTAACTCATAATATAATGCTCAAATCTAAAAGGTGAACCTTAAAGTAAACAATCGAGTCGGTTAAAGGGTCATTCACATTGAGAATTCATAAAATACTCGTATGTACAATGTTTATATTGTAGAAGACTTTCAACGTAAAATGAGTAATAAATTGCATTCTAATAGGTACGTGCAAATACCTAAATTAAATTGGTATGATGATAACTACCTATACACTTCCATACACGTCCTTACTGCCTTACTGATATCATAAATGCAAAAGTGTGTTTATTTCTTGGTTTGTCCTCCAATCACGCAGCAACGGAGCAAGTTTTCGAGGGATTTTTATAAATCTAACTCCACGCGGACGAAGTCGCAGGTAAAAGCTATAGTTTTTATAAAAATAAATAATATTAATCTACTAATTGTTTCTGAATTTATCTGGCATTTTCTTCGATATTGCTCTGGAAGTATTTATCTTTAGCTATTTGGAATAGTTTTTCACTGCTTTTATCACCAGTCTCCTTCACCATTGAGGAAAACATACTATTGGGATCGGAGAGAAGTATGTAAGGATAGTCGAATTCTGTTACTTCTCCACTACTCATGACCAGCACTCTGTCGGAGTCCATTATGGTATTCAGGCGATGAGCGATTGTGAGTACCGTGCAAGATGCAAACTGTCTACGAATGGTCTGCTGGATGAAGTTGTCGGTTCTGTAACATAAACAATTGAACAGTTTGTGTAAGGAAATTGCACTTATTAGTTGATGCATATTGCACCATATTCTTTTTTTAGCGAGCAGCCGGTGACTTGATGTTAAATGATTACCGCCAGCCGTGAATAATTGTAGCACCTGAGGCACCACCAATGCGTTGCCGGCTTTTTAGGAATTTATTAGTCTGCCCCTCGAATAACCCCATGATGTAATTTATTGGGAACACCATCGCAGGAAGTTGGCTCCACAATTTTAAAGATTCGTTGATGGAATCTGTTAAACTATATAAATTTATTTTTCTTCTTCTTTATCAACCGATAAACTTCGTTTACTGGCCAAAGGAATCTTGCATCGAGTTCAGCTTTTGGTCTTGCACCGCATATAAGCAGCAACTCCCTGTAAATACATTATTGGGTTGCTGAAATTATATGAGATCATTATATAATTTCAGCAACCCAGTGCCCACCTAGTGGGGGTCTGTCAACTCAACGTTTTCTGGTGCGGGGTCGATATTATGGATCTCACAAGAAGGTTCAGGGTCACTAACCGGATGATGGAGAGAGCTTGTTTGGAATATCCTAGCGAGATCATATCAGAAATATGAGAACTACTGACATTCGGCGAGTTGCGCACATAGTTCCAAGAACGGTTTAATTTATTAAATCCTCCACATAATCTCCACTATCAATTTACTCACTGTGGATCAACATTTGCAGTGGCTTCATCCATGATCAGAATTTTGTTCGATCTTAGAACAGCTCGCGCTAAACACATCAATTGCCTTTGACCAACCGAAAAGTTAGCACCACCTTCGGTCACTTTGAAATCGAGAGAAGGAACAGCCGATTTCATGTCTACCTGTAATAAATCATAACGTTAATAAACTATCGATAGGAAAAAGTAATAAACTTGGCTTTCTTTTCACATACCTGTTCCAAAGCTCGCCAAAGCTCATCATCACTGTATATATTGAAAGGATCTAAATTATATCGTATAGTTGCAGAAAATAAAACTGGCTCTTGAGGTATGATGGATATCTTAGATCTTAAAGTCTGAAACAATAACATAGTACCATTGAAAAAAAAAATGCATGCTATCTTATAAATTAGACTTGAATATTTAATCGACTTCAAAAAAAGGAGGCTGTCAATTCGACACATGAATGTTATATTATTGGAACTACAAAATATTCACGCCTATCTATTAGTTACATATTCACATGTAATGTATCAGGGCTTCCAAACAGATATACTAAAATAGATATATTTATGTATGTTTATCCGCGCATTTCTCCGTAAACTACTGATCGAAATTATGATCATTATTTTTTATTAGCTGACATTTATTTCAATTTAGGGAACATTAAAAATTTCATCATAATCGGCAACAGTCAGCAGTTTCTATGATAGAATGGAAACTAACTTACGTTACTTTCAATTATTCTTCATTTCGGTATATTGAACTTAGTTTAATTTATCTTAAATAGTCGCTTGTTGAATTCACAGTAAAATATGACAATTGAACAAACCTGCTTTGCTAATAGTGAGGTGTCGATGCCATCAATCATTATCTCGCCCTCGATAAAGGCAAATCTAAATATTGCGGAGATTAGAGATGATTTGCCAGCACCTGTCCGACCAACGATGCCAATCTACGAAAGCAGGAAATTATGTTCAGTAATTTATCCGGTTTGAGTTGATCAAAAAACAAATTCGGTTGTACGTTAAAGTTTACCTTCCATCCACTGTTAATAGATATATTTAAGTTCTTTAGTACTGGAGCTTCGTCTGGAGCGTATTTCAGATTTACGTTTTGGAAAATAATTTGACCTTGCGAAGGCCAGGTGGAAGGCAAAGCCAATTCTGTAATGTCAAGAAGTGATTAATACGTAAAGTTAATAGTCGATAGACTCTTAACTTTTTTATAGTCTATTTTCCTAAGCTAGTTAGTAAGCTTAAGCTTTCTAGTAAGAAAGATAAATAAATACATAGTATTAAGTCATCAGATAAGTAAGTAATCATATAAGTAATCGGGTAGGTAAGGGAGGTATTTTTTCATATGTGTGTCTTTCTTTTTCGACCGACATGATGATTGGAGAATGTTCTACGTCGGTTAAGTTGTTCTAATCTAAATATTTCTTTATTGGTATCACGGTGTCATTCAGTGTATCTAAGACGTCTGTGGTTCCATTGTAAGTTTGCGGTAAGGACGTCTTAAACTCAGGTACAAACAACGTATTTCTACGAGAAACGATATGTTTGCTTTTTATATTAACTGAGGATAAACACCTCCTAGCCCTTCACACTCTTGAGTGTTACATACTTCAAATGTAAAGCTACGTATCCATTTTGTTTTTCTGCCGAAGTTTCTCTAAAGTGACTATATACGTTCTTGTATGGCAAAGTTTTGACTTTAAGAGCATCTTCCACAACTGCGCCTCCCAGTGTGGGGTTGCCATTACAGCATCGGTTGGCATTGCCACTTCAACTTCATATAGTTTTACAAATCATACGCGCGATCAGTGGTGGAATCCTCATCACGCGTTGTGTCTGTATGGTTTTCTATTTTAGGGAACACTTACGTCCGTCGTATAAGTTGGCCTCTGTTTCTATGCGCGTGTACTCTAGCACGCGCTCGACGCTGGTAAGTTGCGCGAGGAACTCCACCAGCATGCGCGCGCCGTGCTGCAGCATTGCTGTGAGCATGTTGCTCTGGGTCACCGCCAGCCCCACGCTGCCCACCGGGATCAGATCACCTGTAGAATAATATTCTTTTTTTTTCTGGAGAAAAGGAAATCCTCATTGATACCATCGGATTGATGCACTGGCCTCTATACTGCTGTGTTTTTTTTTTCGTACCAACTCGATTGACGCCATTTTGGCGCTGTTAACAGTAACAAGTGTCTTAGGTACTAAAATTTATGAGGGCAGTAGTTGACAACTTATAGTTGATACTTTTTGGCACTTTGTTAGAAACTTTTGTTCTCAGCGTTATACTTCGTTGGATTTTTCACAATTATACTAAAAGCTTACCGAAATCAATATACAGAAACACAAAGATGATCACTGTGAGGTAAATTTGGCATAATGTATCCAAGTAAAATCCAAATGTGCTGCCGCCTCCCAAATAACAATTCCACGCAGCTGTATGAAGGTCCTGCAAATGCAAAAATGCTTATTTTTTTATTCGTTAACAAGATAGTCCTTGAGTGCGATCTCACTTGACTGTAAGGGACGATGCAGTCTAAGATGGTAGTGGGCTAAATTGGTAGGGGTATGACAGGGTACACTCAACTCATACCCCTAATCAGTTTTTACACGCCATCGTGCCTTTAACGGTAGGGTGGTAACTAGCCTCAAAGCCTCCTACCAGACCAGAGACAATTCAGAAATTATAAATTCCCAAATTGCTCCCGCCGGGAGTCGTACCCGAGACTTAAAAAATAAACCCTTTATTCCTGCAAATGACTTAATACGCATTCTCTAGCTAAAATAAAGCTGCTAAAAGATTACCTAAAGAGTGTTGTGTTGCTAAGAAATTTGGGTCATTCAACGCCGGACGAAAACTGAGCGCAACGAGTAACGACAGACTTACGAGAAAGGCATACGAACGAAATCCGTCATCTATCGCGTCAACATAAAGAACAACAAAGCAAGGTGTTTATACCGATTTGAGTAACCTAAACATAATAATAAATAAATAATTATACTACGGCTACATTATCGTGCGAAAATTCATGTCGCATTATCGTGATACAATTGTCGTGTTCGGTTATATGCGATGTTCTCGTCTACATAAGCAGTCAACTTGTTATTTACATTACCGACATTGCAGCGATAATGATTTGTGTAAATCCATCGATACAACAAACTTCTCGGCCGCACTTGTCGCGATAATGCGAATATTCGCCGAATCCCGATAATGTCGATAGGATATATTTGTTTTAAGCTGTTGTCGTGGCGCTCCATTTCCGTACGTCTATCGCCGCGCCAAACTGCTTTGTAACCACTCTAAATAATGTTTTTGTAAAAGTCCCAGATTATAAGTACCAACCTGATGATTGTCGAAGTCATTAATAAGCCTTTGTTCGGCACCTGCTGATCGAATAGTTGCAATTCCATTAAGAGAAGATGTAACCATTCCAAACACCGGGCTCTTTGCTAAAAAGTACATATCAGGTTATCAAAATAGGTCAATAATAAGGCACTTAAGCTACAGGCACTTTCTAGTGTTATATTATATAGCAACATATTTTAAGCATGCCAGGATGCCACGCCCACGTGTGACCTGAATGCTTCATATAAATTAATGTAAATTCTTCATTAGTCTAGCTTATTTGACTGCAGATCATTAGGTCCCCGGGTTCAAAACATGAAGTTCTGTGCAGCAGTTCAGAGATGGACAGTCGACGGAGTCACATCTACGTGTCTCAGTCAGCACTTAAAATCATCGGTCCTACATCTTATGTATCAGATTTCCATCCTATTAGAATGTGAGAATTAGGGAATACAATGGAATTTAAAAACATCGCAATGAATCCGATCGCTTTCTGTCCCGTCCAGAAACACATCAAAATGGTCAAGTAATGGTTTTACTTACTTATGCCCTCTAATCTTTTCACACCTTGTGCGGTTCTAAGATATATCTTCACGAAGAAAAAGAAAATAATCATCAATATGGCTGAAGGGATTAGTGTCCAATATAAAGCAATAGCATTGAGGATCAAGATGAATATCAGTGTACTGTAGATTTGGAAGACGTCCAACAAAGTTCTGGGCAGAATTTCGTCCAAGGCACCCATGTCTTTGGTGAAACGATTGAGTATGCGGCCTAAAACAAACGAAGAATCACAAGAAAATACTGATCATATTGTCTTCAATGATCTAGCATTTATTTAAATAAATGAAACGCATTAAAAAGTTAAATTAGATAACATAGGTAGTAAGTATGAGGTAGGTAGATCGTTCATAATTCACACCTTATTGACACTAAAATTTGTCAGGGTTTCCAAGCCTGTGGAACCATAGGGCTTAAAATTTCACTCTAATCTAAGCCTCAATAGCCCAACGGTTAAAGGTGCGGACTGCGGACTGAAAGGTCGCAGGTTCGAGCCTCATCCGTTGCACTATTGTCGTACTCACTCCTAGTACAAGCTTTTGGCTTATTTGAAGGGGAGAGGAGAATATGAGTCAAGTTCAGCTTGGTTAAAATTATTAAAAAAAAAGAAAGAAAAGAAGAAATCGTAAGGCGTAAGCCAAAAGGTACCTAAAGCTTGTTCTGATTCTTCATACAAGCTTTACGCTTAGATAAATAGAGGAGAAATGAGATTATAGGTTCTTTAATTATTTATTATTTTCAATTTTTAATTTGTTAAAAAAAAAGTTGGCCATATTCTTAAAAATAAATTAGACTTACCAGAAGAGCTAGTATCGAAAAATCGCATGATGCCTTTAATCATGGTCGAGAACATGAGGTCATGAAGGTTTTGCGAGGCTCTGACGCAGAGGTTTGCGAAGGGTATAACCCGAAGATGGGTCAGGAGGATGCAGACGAAGATGATTGCACCGTGGATGATAATGTATTGTCCAGTAGTAAACGGACCCACTTGGGTGTTTAGATCCTTTTCTGTAAAAGAAAGAAACGGTCTTTGTTTAGTACGTCTTATTAATCACATTATTATAAGTTTAATTACATTATTAATTACATTATTACACTAATTACATTATTATTAATTACAGCTTGATATTTTATTGATAAGTAAGTAAGTTTAAGTTTTTACCACAGAAAATACTTTTAGATTCATAATCTTTTTTCTTTAGTCTTTCGGTTAATGGTTAATATAATATAAATTTGGCAATGTAAAGTTTAGATACTTATGTATAATTATGTACATAAGTACAATTTTTTTTATAAAATATTATACAAATAAATAGAAAAGAGAAGGCAAAGACGAATAGATTTCAGCCTTTACAAAAGACGAGTTGAAGAGTTCATTAGAATACCACCACTCACCAACAATAACACCTCCAACTTGTTCTGCCTCGAATATTGCCATTTGGTTCGCCCTGTAACAATTTAATTAATTCAATGACAAGATATTCCTTGACTGCGATCTCACTTGGTAGGTGACAATGCAGTCACCAATGCAATGCAGTAAAAGATGTAGCGGGCTAACTTGGAAGGGGTAGGGCAGTGTACATTCAACCCATACCACTAATCTGTTAATACACGCCAAAATGCCGGGACGCTAAATCGCTTAGCGGCACGTCTTTGACGGTAGGGTGGTAACTAGCTACGGCCAATACCTCCCACCAGACCAGAGACAATTAAGAATTATAAATTCCCAAATTCGCTGGAAATAGAACTTGAGACCTCCCAGTTATAAGACTACAAGCGCTTACCACTGCACCAGGAGGTCGTCGAAAAATCTAAATAATGAGTAATGTTACTTTTTTCCCTAATTAATTATAATTGCCTCGGCCGTCATATTCCCGTAATATTTTATATGAAAATGCTGCAAGGGGTTTTTGATGAAACAATAATATTATAAATGAAAAGTACTAAATACAAAATTAGGTATTTCAAGAGTTAAAGTTATGCACTACGTAATTGTTCAAAGAAGACTGATTCATAATTTTTTATTTTTTATTAGAAAGTTCCAAATTATGAGGGCCACATGGTTAATGCTCAACTATACATTTTTACGCCACATGTTTTTTAATGATTATATTTGATTTTTTTTAAGTCTTTACATATTATGAATAAGTAGTCTGTAAAAATATTTATTTTTCTTATTTCCGTGAAAATGTGAGAAGTCCAATCATAGAGTAAAGCCAAAACTAAGACGCTCTTGCATTGTTTGCAGTCTCGTCTCAAAAGGTCAAGTGTTAGTTACTGTTGTATGTTGGTTGTGTGCCATGAATCTTGTCTTATGAAGCGCCGCTTGTTATGCTGCTTCGACTTTGTAAATAACTCAACTCACTTTTTTTTTAATTTTTTTAAAAACATATTATTTATAATATTTTTGTTTACTGTGTCTAATTTTAGTTCGATTAATTTTATTATTAATCATTTTAGAACATTGACATAATTATTTATTCATTACGAATTCTTTTTGAATGTACAAATAATAGCTTTAATAAATAATTAACTGATTAGATTATTAAAAAACTTAACTCCATGCAGAGTTATCCAGCCTATTTAAAGAGTTTTAATTTTTCCGGAATAAAAAGTTGGTTTGGTTTGCAATCGTATAATAACGAAGCAACGGTTTTAGAGATTTATCCCGGAAAACAAGGGATTTTCATGGAATTTTTTAAGAATCTAACATTACATGAAAGAACCGTCAAAAGATAGTTTAAAATATGTTGGTTTTCAAAGCTAATGGGATAAATTACGTTCAAGAATACCAAACACAGATATGAAGCTTTGAAGTTTAGTTAAGCTTACCAGAAACTGATCCAATAATCGGCAGCAGATGCACTCGCAGCGGCCCCCAGTATCATTAACATGGTGAACAGAATAAAGAAAATGCTCCCTCCAGAAGTGAAATACGAGTATATGACCTCCCATCGCAAGTTACCCGACTGCTTCTCTTCGGCGGCCATTTTCTGTGCTTCGAATTGTGTTGCATCTTCTTCTGTGGTGGATTTTGTTGATAGCACTCTCAGCATAGCAGGCCTTTCTTTCTCTTCTAATTTCTATAAGAGATGCCCTGGTTAATTTATCAGATATGCAAAAGTTTTTCAAAATATTTTACCTAGTCAGTTATTTTTGATACAAGTTGTTTGTAGAAGTAGATCGTAATTGTATGGTTTTAATACTTTAGCCTTTTATTTTTAATGGTTTGTCCAATTTGAATAGCAATTAAGTATCGTTTCTCACAAACGTAAACGTATATGGAACAAATAAACTACATACGATAATAATAAAACGTTTTATTAAGAAGCATAAAACGAGTGAAACATGACGCGACTTTATCGGTTTTATCACACGCCCCTCGTACAACTATAGCAGCGAAGCCGATGCAACTCCACATGACTGGTCCGTTGTATGATGTGCGGAGCAAAAGCGAAACTGCATGATTTAACGCAGACATTAATTAGCTGTGCATCTATCTCTTTTGTTCCACTATGGTTTTCCAGCGAAGGTGGGCTAAAGGCTTCAATGGAACTATTAATTAAAGCTATCGTCTTCGTCAATAACCATAGTGAATTATTACTCACTCCAGAGCCAATGCTGTCAGAATCTTTTTCCTTGCCTTCCTGCAAAGAGCTAAGCAGTTGAGCAAACTCTTTCCCTGCCGATACAAGTTCTTCAAACGTTCCCATATTTTCAACGCCGCCCTGAAATCATATAATAATGTAAGGTGTGATTTTAGGGACCTTGCCAACGTCTATAATGCTAATTGGACGTTATTTGAAGCAAATTACGTTTTGATATAGTGTATAAATTGTGTCATTATTTTCCTTCTTTATTTTTGGCTATTGCGTAGGTAAGTCGAAGTTCCTTGAAGATTGTTTGTTTAATATTTTATTACAGATAATAATTTACACGTTGATTTATTTTTATTTCTGTAGCTTGGATATTTATAAACGTATACAAAGTTTTAATGGAGTATACCTACTATCTGTCACACTAAGAGAGATTCATTAAACTATAAATATTTAACAAGTCATTAATTAATGATTAATCATTAAAACATTACTTAATCATTTTCTATACCTCATTTAAAACAATGATGAAGTCTGCGGCCTTGAGGAAGTGTATTTGATGTGTGACGAGGATGCGCGTGCGGCCGCGCAAGTACTCGTTGATGCAGCCGTCGAACAGCTGACGACCAACGTTGGCATCCACCGCTGACAGGGGGTCGTCTAAGAGGTAGATATCTGCCTACAAATAAATCAGCCTGACATTTAGTATGAAAAAATACATTACATAAAAAGATATGAAGGCAGCAGTTTGCCGTTTGGTATTGAAACTCTGGAGTGATGAGTTGTGAATGCTAGATCCTTTTTAAGATGTAATCCAGTATCATACAGTCCACTGGTGACCGGATGGCAGGTTACCTTAGTCAATCAATACTTAAGTTGGTATTTATACCAATTCCAAAGGTATGAAATTCCATTATTTATTTGTTTACGCGACATATTATTTCGTCGTCATTATTCTAATAGATTTCCACTGTTGAACATAATTAGCGTTATGTTCCCGTCCATAGCCTTTATCATTCAGTCACTTATTATTTCCCTATCTTTATTATATAACCAAAGATAAGTCTCAATAGCTCCACGGTTAAAGGTGCGGACTGAAAACTGAAAGGTGGTAGGTTCGAGCCTCATTCGTTGCATTATTGCCGTACGTGGGTACGGCACCTAGCACAAGCTTTTCGCTTATTTGGAGGGGAGAGGAGAATATAAGTCAAGCTCAGCTTCGCTAATATTCTTTATAAAAAAAAGAAATCTGTTTGTTTCATATTCGAATGAGGTACGCTACGCTGTTTCAGGTAGAACAACAATGCGCTCAAATTGTCTAATCGAACGAAACCTTTTCCCTTACAGGGTCGAATCCAATAGCGGGCAAATTGGAAGCATTGAACACATGGTGTTGTTAGGAGCAGGAATAAAAAATCAATTACTTCTCTGTAGACGGCTCGTGCCAAATTGATTCGGGCGCGCTGCCCCCCCGATAGGGACACCCCCCTTTCGCCTACCAACGTTTGATCGCCGTACGGAAACTGTTTGAAGTCCTTCTCCAAAGCGCAGACCCTGCATACCTGGAACATATTAGTTTTTTTACTCGTGGTGCCGCGGCTGGAGCGTACTTCCTCTCAGAATAATAATATTTTCATTGGCATAAGCAATAGACATATGAAAAGTACACCTATAGTATTAACACAGACATTAAAAGCTAACGCAAACAAGGGTAGGTCGATACATAGATACGCTCGGCTTTTAAAGATATGATTATTTTTTTAAATCTCTGTCAATTATAATTTATGAGAGCTAGTAAAGAGAAAATTTTAAGAGATGTTCGACAAAAGTTTGCTAGTTTTTGGTACACTATATGATTTGTTAAGGTTCCGTAGTAAAACTACAAGGAAGCCTTATATAGTTTCGCCACGGACGATATAGTGACGAACGGACTCGCCAAGTCCGTTCGTCAGTCCGTCCGTCCGTCTGGCTATCACTGCAATTATAAGTATAAAACAATCTATCCATTATCACTTTATCATATAAAAAATATTAAAAAGTAAGCATGCAATAATGAGCCCATTTAAGAAAGCAGTTTTAATAATTAAACAATTAGGTAGAATCGTGCCTGCACAGCCAAGAAAGCCATTCTATTCTTGAATACATACCCTCTTATATTTTTCCGAGTCATAAGGCAAACCGAATAATATGTTTTCTCGTACTGTGCTCGGGAAAAGCCACGCCTCTTGGCACGCGTACGATATATCCCCGAACACCGAAACACTGCCAGTCGCCGCTGGCAATTCCTTGAGCAGCAGTTGTAGAACGGAAGACTGCAAACAATAAATTTCCTCTTACACAATGCCTCATATTAATTTATCAAAAGAAAGTAGAATACGTATAGTACGTATTCTACTTTACTTTATTATGGCCATAATTACATTTGTAAGTTCTTACGTAAGCTTACGTAAGTCACTTACGTAACTAACATAATACTCGACACTGTTTACATTTCGTAAGTTACAGTAACTTACAAATCTAATGGCGGACTATGGTTTAAATAACACGTGACAATGCGACATGCTGTATATTTTGGCGTGTCTTCTTGTGATATAATACAAATGAAAACCATTGTGGTCATGCCACATTGGTGGCTGCGTTGCTTCTAGCGCAGTCGTGTGGCCTGCGCTAAATCTGTGGTATGATTCGTAGCTGATATGCCACATGGTACGACGTCACTACGTCGTAATGCATCAAGGTTCCGTGACGAAAAAATCCTAGGCAGCGTCGATATTGCCATTTGTCCCTATTAATTAATTAATTTATTTATTTGTTTAATGGACAATCAACAGGTTACAATAACTCTTATTAAACTAAACAAAACTGAAACAACATATTATTGTTGTATTGTAGACCCACTTAGAGATTGCCATAACTTGCAAATAAAAAAACCAGATTGTCAATTAGAAGGAGAAAACACGAAAATGAGGGGGACATGAAAATATATACCGTAAGATCTAGCAAGTTGTGATAAAAACTAGCTAGACCTAGTGCCACGAACAAAAAATTCATTCATTCATTATATTCGTTGTAATTCATTCATTATACGACTATGAGATCACTGAGTAACCCTCTTTTTATACATATACTATATCTATATCATAGTGTGTAACACTTTTGACTTTCACGGAATATTTTTCAGTATAGTACTCGTATAAAAGTAGATACAAAACTTGTAATTATGCACAATGAAGAAAAACTGCAGGAATTTACACTTTTAATATGATTTTGTATCAAATTAAAAAAAAATTCTTTTTCAAAACTTCGCGAGTCAATATTTTTATTTTAGGTATACGTGAAATGGATTCGCACTTCAATGCCAGAGAAGTCTTCAAATCTCACGAATGTTGTTTTGGTTACATAATTTTCGTGCCATATCTTAGATCTAATATACAATTATGATAAAGAGCAAAATAAAAATTTATCCCAGGTCACGGAGTTTCCAACTCAGTCTAAGTTGAAAATTATCATTTTTCATGCATTTGAGATGAAATTTAGAATAAACTAGTAGGGTGCGTGGGTGCGCGGCTCGCTAAAGCGAACCGCGGTTTTTCTGTCCACCAAGTAGACCTTCGGGTCTTGATCATCTTTTTCCAAGGAACTACTCTTCCATCTTTCATAGTCTCTGAGATAAACATCGACGAAATCTGTATGACCGCCATCTTGAATCCGCCATTTTGGATTTTTTTTCGACTCTGCCAATTGGATGAGGTTTCGAGTGCTTTTTGTTTGAACACTGCCCACCTATCTTCGATATCCAGGCCGTGCTCCTCACCCGTCTCCAAAAACCTCAACCATCAGCTCTCTCCATATTTTTCCTCCAAATGAATTTTTGTCCTCTATACGAAACCGTCAGAAATTTTGAAAAGGAACCGTATACAGTCTTGCATATATTTTGTATGGAAAAAAATAAAATCCGCCATCTTGAATTTTTTTCTATTCATCAAGTAGACCATCGGATCCTGATCATCTTTTTCCAAGAAATCACTCTTCCATCTTTTATAGTCTCCGAGATAGACACCGACGAACTTTGTATGGCCGCCATATTGAATCCGCCATTTTGGAGTTTTTTTTCGGCTCTCTGCCAATCGGATGAGGTTTCGAGTGACATTTGGTTGAACACCCCCCACCTATCTTCGATACCCTGGCCGGTGCTCCTCACCCGTCTCCGAAATCCTCAATCATCAGCTCTCTCCATATTTTTGTTCCGAATGAATTTTTGTCCTCTATACGAAACCGTGAGTGAAAAAAAATTTTTCCATACAAAATTTTACAGGAGAGGTGATCAATGAGTCAGTCAGTGAGTCAGTGAATCAGCACGAGTAGCTATATATATAGTAACTAGTAGGGCGCGTGGGTGCGCGGCTCGCTAAAGCGAACCGCGGTTTTTCTGTTCACCAAGTAGATCTTCGGGTCTTTATCATCTTTTTCGAAATCTGTATGGCCGCCATCTTGAATCCGCCATTTTGCAAGTTTTTTTCGGCTCTCTGCCAATTGGATGAGGTTTTGAGCGACATTTGTTTGAACACCTCCCACCTATCTTCGATACCCTGGCCGGTGCTCCTCACCCGTCTCCGAAATCCTCAATCATCAGCTCTCTCAATATTTTTCCTCCTAATGAATTTATGTCCTCGATACGAAACCATTTGAAAAGGAACCCTATCGTAGTCTTGCATAATATATTTTTTATGAAAAAAAAAAATCCGCCATCTTGAATTTTTTTCTATTCATCACGTAGACCATCAGATCCTGATCATCTTTTTCCAGGAAACCACTCGTCCATCTCTTATAGTCTCCGAGATAGACACCGTCGAATTTTGTATGGCCGCCATCTTGATTCCGCCATTTTGAATTTTTTTTCAGCTCCCTGCCAATTGGATAAGGTTTCGAGTAGCTTTTGTTTCAACACTCCCCACCTATCTTCGATAACCTGGCCGTGCTCTTCACTCATCTCCGAAATCCTCAACCATCAGCTCTCTCCATATCTTTCCTCCAAATGATTTTTTGTCCTCTATACGACACCATCAGAAATTTTGAAAAGGAACCGTATTAAAGTCTTGCATATATTTTGTATGGAAAAAAATAAATTCCGCCATCTTGAATTTTTTTTCTATTCATCAAGTAGACCTTCGGGTCCTGTTCATCTTTTTCCAAGAAACCACTCTTCCACCTTTTATAGTCTCCGAGATAGACACTGACGAAATTTGTATGGCCGCCATCTTGAATCCGCCATTTTGGAGTTTTTTTCGGCTCTCTGCCAATTGGATGAAGTTTCGAGTGACATTTGGTTGAACACCCCCCACCTATCTTCGATACCCTGGCCGGTGCTCCTCACCCGTCTCCGAAATCCTCAATCATCAGCTCTCTCCATATTTTTCCTCCGAATGAATTTTTGTCCTCTATACGAAACCATGCTTGGAAAAATTTTTTCTCATACAAAATTTTACAGGAGAGGTGATCAATGAGTGAGTGAGTGAGTGAGTGTGTCAGTGAATCAGCACGAGTAGCTATATATATATTAACTAGTAGGGCGCGTGGGTGCGCGGCCCGCTGCAGCGGACCGCGGTTTTTCTGCTCTTAGACTTTCAGGGCTTGATCATTTTTTACCAAAAACCCACTCTTCGATTTTTTATTCTTTGTCAGATAGACACTGACAAAATTTGTATGGCCGCCATCTTGAATCCGCTAATTTGCAGGTTTTTTTCGGCTCTCTGCCAATTGGATGAGGTTTCGAGTGGCTTTTGTTTGAGCACCCCCGCACTTATCTTCAATATCCTGGCAGTGCTCCTCACCCGTCTTCGAAATCCTCAATCATCAGCTCCCTCCATATTTTTCATCCAAATGAATTTTTGTCCCTAAACGAAACCATCAGCGGAAAGAAACGTATCAAAGTCTTGCATATATTTTGTATGAAAAAATAAAATTCCGCCATCTTGAATTTTTTTTCTATTCATCAAGTAGACCTTCGAGTCCTGATCATCTTTTTCCAAAAAACCACTCTTCCATCTTTCATAGTCTTCGAGATAGACACCGACGAAATTTGTTTGGCCGCCATCTTGAATCCGCCATTTTGGAGGTTTTTTTCAGTTCTCTGCTAATTGGATGAAGTTTCGAGTGACATTTGTTTGAACACCCCCTACCTATCTTCGATATCCTGGCCGTGCTCCTCACCCGTCTCCGAAATCCTCAACCATCAGCTCTCTCCATATTTTTCCTCGGAATGAATTTTTGTCCTCTCTACGAAACCATCAGAAATTTTGAAAAAGAACCAATTAAAGTCTTGCATATATTTTGTATGGAAAAAATTTAATTCCGCCATCTTGAATTTTTTTTCTATTCATCAAGTAGACCTTCGGGTCCTGATCATCTTTTTCCAAGAAACCACTCTTCCATCTCTTATAGTCTCCGAGATAGACACCGACGAAATTTGTATGGCCGCCATCTTGAATCCGCCATTTTGGAGTTTTTTTTCGGCTCTTTGCCAATTGGATGAGGTTTCGAGTGACATTTGGTTGAACACCCCCTACTTATCTTCGATAGCCTGGCCGGTGCTCCTCGCCCGTCTCCGAAATCCTCAATCATCAGCTCTCTCCATATTTTTCCTCCGAATGAATTTTTGTCCTCTATACGAAACTGTGAGTGAAAAAATATTTTTCCATACAAAATTTTACAGGAGAGGTGATCAATGAGTCAGTGAGTGAGTGAGTGAATCAGCACGAGTAGCTATATATATATTAATACGCTTGTGAATTAAATGTGTAGTCTGACGTTTCACTAGTTTATCTACGTATCTACCTACATGTTACATAATACTGCGTACGTTTCTGAACTACACACACATAGATGTGAAAGTAAATTGGAATTAAGACAAGCCCATACAAAAATAATACCCAGAGTTTTCTCTTCACATAAAATATGCATTCTACAACAAAGTTGTTATGCCCGTAAAAATTAAAGCATCATAATATTGAGTTTTTTCTTCCTAAGAATTAACTCTCAACAACTCTATAGACAATAATAAAACAGTCCTATAGACATAATAACGAGAATATATTATTGTGTCTGTGATCAACCTTATTTACTAATTCAAATATACAGTAGGTATAGTCTTAAGCTCGCTGCATACATAACGTGCACGGGACGTGGACGGGACGTGGCCCGGACGTGGCCCGGACGTGGTTAGTAAACACGGACGGGAATTTTTAATGCATACGCAACGTGGCAATAACTCAGAACTAACGTGCTAGTGATGTGAACAAGGAAAGATGGATTTTTCTAAGATTGTAGCGAGCTAACTTGGAAGGGGTATAGCAGTGTAAATACAACCCATACCCCTAATCGGTTTTTACACGCCATCGTGTCGAAACGTTAAATCGCTTGGCGGCACGTCTTTGACGGTAGGGTGGTAACTAGCCACGGCCAAAGCCTCCCACCAGGCCAGACCAGAGACAATTTAGAAATTATAAATTCCTAAATTGCCCCCGCCGGGAATCGAACCCGAGACCTCTCAGTTATAAGACCACAGCGCTCACCACTGCGCCAGGGAGGTCGTCAAAGGTTGATACTATATACCTATTGATTTGAGCATAAAAAGTTCAACTGTAATTATTATTATATATTAAAATATAAGTAGAGATACCAATGCAATAAATTAATAAAATAAATCTGACCGTTTTCAGTGAGTGATAGTTCGACTGCAATTTTACACCACAGATAATTTTTATATTTGGTGTCTAAATACTTTCAATGATCGTACACACTCAATTAGTTTTTCCATTCGTCCATTTTTGCTTCGTAGGTAAATACACAAACATCACTACTTAGCTCTCCGGAGCGAACGGGGCGACTGTGCATACGCAGCGGAATCACGCACGGGACGGGGCACGTACGGGACGGGACGTGCTAAACATCGTCGCCGACGATATTTTTCCCGTTCCGCGCGTGGCACGTTCCCGTCCCGTCCGTGCTCCGTGACGTATGCACAGTCGCTTACATTTTCTATGAAACGATGTTTCCAAAACTCCACGTCCCGTCCCGTCCCGTCCCGTGCACGTTATGTATGCAGCGGCCTTTACATCTAAGGATAGCAGTGGCGCAGTATAATTTACAGTTTTGGCGTGTTCCAGATATTCTAAATTACAATTTATGCTAAGGGCGTAGCAAACTCATACCAAATTAGATTCGAGTATGTTTTGCGTTCACATTCAAGTTAACGCGCTTCCCACTGGATGTACGTGTCATACAAAAGTTTCATGTAGGTACATAGGTACATAGGAATATGTATCTTAAAACAGGCGAAGTAATCATAGTTGCATTATTAAGGTCGCCGTTAGTAGAAAGTAATTAAACTTAGCTAATGGTAAAACAGAGTGATAACGCAATCGAGTTTTGTCTTTTAAAGCTAAATTTAATTGTTAATCGCGTAGTGCATAGGTCTCTTATACATGTATGCCGGCGTCCTGCCAAGTTTATTGACAAACTTTACAAGATTTTTAGCGAGATAACTTCCGAGGCTAAGTATTAAATAAACGAAACTTAAAAGCCTAACCAAGTTTTTGGTATCTTCTGTGCGAATTCCAAGTAATCACGATGGTATTTTTGTTGTTTTAAAATATGCCTTGAAAAGTTTCCGTGTAACAAACAAAATTTTATTTTCTTTGAAAAATAATACGTTACATAGTTCTTTCAATTCACGAAGGCACGTGGCTCATGGTTGTGTGTGTATCGTATCTGTATAAGTGTGAGCGAGAGCTTGCTCGCGCCTGACCGCTCCCACCTAGGCTCCTGACAGGCACACACACTTACACAATATGCATGTACACGACGTAACCACAAGTAAAGCGCCCGTAACTTCGTGAGATGAACGTACTTTACCTACAGGGTGTAGGGACACCGTAACGAAAACTGAAACCAGCGATGCAGTACACGATTCTGTGCCGCTCAACGCTGGAATTTTTCATCAGTTTTTTCATGATTTTGACAATTTTTTATTTTATTTTTTAAATTAATTACAATAGAATCGTGTATATCTCAAATTGATTTTAACTGAAAAAATAAGAAATGGCAATATTTTACACAAAACAGCAATGTGCGTGCGCCTTATGTAAACCGTCGCTTGCGACGCGCCATACCTAAAGCAATAAAGTAAAGATAATTATTATGTATGTACTAATTACCTGATACTGCATATGTAAATTACTAGATAAATAATTCATCACCTAGTAATTAGCTTTCTGAATGAGATCGATCGAACCTCTGATGCTGAAGTAAGATTCCATGTTATGCAAATTTTAATGACTCTCACCTTTCCAGATCCAACAGCGCCGATGATAGCGCAAAGTCTTCCTTTGCGAATACGTAGTGAAATGTTTTTGAGTGCCAGGAAATTGGGATCGCCCGTCCAACTTGCAGATACTTCACGTATTTCCACTGCAGTATCGTTGGATAGTGAAAGGCTTCTGCGGTACTTTCTGCCTATTGAACCTGTTAAAACCAGTAAGTTCAAGTTCCCATTCAAACATAGTTTTGTTTCAATTAATAACTTCATTCCGATTAAGATGGGACCTTGCAATTATAATGGGGTATGACGTGTAATAAAATAAAAAAATACAGGCAATTCTTCAGTTAAAACGTCTAAAAAGGAGGTGGGTTGATAAGGCAACAAAATCCGCCCCTCATACACTCGAAAAAAAAAGTTCCAGATTTCGACAAATTGTAAATGTATTTATATACTTGAAGATATAAACTTTATTCTAATATAAAGTTTAGGTGATAAAAAAAATAGTAAGTTACAGAAAATATTACCCAAAGAGAGAGTGTTTCTTTTACTTTTCTTACATTTTCATACATTTTAGTCGTTTTTTAAGCTTTGATTTAATATTTCAGAATGAGGCGCTCCATGAACCATGGTAAATGTAACTGATAATGATGCTCCTTTTTATAAGCTTTTATATGAGTATTAATTTATTTTGGTTCAAGGAGCACCTCATTCTAAAATATTAAATCAAAGCTTAAAAAACGACTAAAATGTATGAAAATGTAAGAAAAGTAAAAGAAACACTCTTTTTTTTTTTGGGTAATATTTTCTGTAACTTACTATTTTTTTTATCACCTAAACTTTATATTAGAATAAAGTTTATATCTTCAAGTATATAAATACATTTACAATTTGTCGGAATCTGGAACTTTTTTTTTCGAGTGTATGAGGGGCGGATTTTGGGCCTTATCAACCCACCTCCTTTAAAGATTTATTTTTTCGTTTTTGTTTTTCTTTTTTCCAAAATACCGGTTTAATTGTCCCGATTTAAAGTCACAAATTCAGCACAACCGATTTTAATTTGGAGCGTATCCGTAGACGTAAACGTAGACGTAAAAGTATAAAAATGCATGCACGAAATTGTGCGATAATTCAATATGGACTATGTCCTATATACATCGATGTATGTGAAACCGTATTATTTCAGAGGTAGACAGATATTATTTGTATTTAAGTTTCCCATAATTTCCAGAGAAAAATTTGATCAGTTAAGTCGTGTTACGTTAATTATCCAGTGAATGCAAGAAGTTAGAAATATCCTGCATAAATATTCTCTCTGTTTAATAATAATAATCGAAATTCGAAATTCCTGTTTATTTTATGTAAAATAGTGTCGGCATAGCACTTTATGATAATTTATGGAGCTTGAACATATATTATAAAAATAATATACAGATACCCACGCGAATAACAAGTTTTTAAATTATGCTTTTGCCCGAAGTTAGGGGTTTTAAGAATCCCGTGGGAACCCTTTGTTTTCCCGGGATGAGAAGTATCTTATGTTACTTTGTAGGTTTTTATATACATCCACACGAAAAATCAACTCTACCGGTTAATATAATAAGATCTATTGAAACTTCAGTTTACCTTTACTAACGCCGTTCACAATGGGACCTTCAGGCACGATGTGGTAGGAGAGTGGCTGGATGGACTTCTTGGACTCTCTGAAGCTGCTCGTCACATTCCGGAACAATTGAGACTGTGGCGCCACTGACATCGCCAGTAAGTCTGGCCTGTCCTCTGTAGGTTAAATACAAGATTAGGGCAGAGTCAAGTCAATGTCGCGTGACGTCTATAAATAAGTTCAATTTCCTATACTCTCCTAATCTTAAGGTTGCTTTGCTTGACTGAGATCGCTACTAACCGATAAAGCCGCCTTTTTTATTTTATTTCTTCTTATATCTTATATATCCATATTATAAATATTATAAATGTACCAAAAAGTCGAACGTTTTAAAAGAGTGATTCTAGCTTTATCTTGGCTAAGGAAACGCATTTTACGCCAAAGACCCGTTGCCTTTTAACAATGTCATACTCGTACGATATATCATATCAACAAGATGTAATATATAATTACATTATATTATATATAATTTAATATAAATAATAATCAACTTTTTATATTTAATATTTTGTATGTATTTAATTATGAAGAGTAAACATTAATTTTGTAGAGCTTTGCCCTCATTTCTCATTTTAGTATTTCACGAAGGAACAAAGGATTAATATGTATTTTGGCCTTACAAACAGATAGACAAATGTGTGATTAGGTGATTAACGTTCAAATAATGACCGTTAATGATACGTTAATGACTTAACGTTCAAATATAAAATCATACGCACTTAATAATGATAGACAGTTATTTCGATATCACAGACAATGTTGTTTATTTACTATTATCATTATTTATATAATTTTATTTATAAAATAAATAATATATTTCTTAGCCAGATACAAAAAATGTGTCAATATTATAAACATTTTCTTGACAAGTTGATGAAATATCAAAGGGAGCTTAAATCATATTATGACCATGTTGCATAATATAAAGTAAAAATACCAACACAAAGCTAACTGCATACTGCATACCATAGCTGCAGAGTTATGAATATTCAAATCTGCAATCAGGCCGACCTTGTTGCATGCACGAAGTGACTATACAGTTTGAACAAAAACTTCGCACTGTCTAAGTCCAGTAGTATACGCTAAAGGTACTACCATTTACAAGGAAACCACATTTTTTGTAACGCTATTTTATCCTACATTGAAGCAATTCTACACCAGCTCGACGTCTGCTAGATTGTTCTTAAAAATAAAACCACATAAGCGACTTTCAAAAGGTAAGAACTTGAATAGGATTCAGTATTTTCTGAACTTAAGAGAGTTTTAAAGTGAATAATATGCTTTCGAACGAATCTTCGTAAACTCAGTATAGAAACGGACCAGTAGAGTCCGAACATATCAAAGACAAGACATACTCGTATCATGAGAAATACCAAATACGACCTCTTGCAGCACATAATTCAGGTAAAAAAATCTGGCAGCAGAGCACCTGGCCTAAAAAGCCAAATAGATAAAAAGTACCCGATCACTATTACATTATTACATACAGCAACCTCGAAAGTGCTGATAGCCTTTACGAACTGCTGCTTTCAGGTTTCATATTGACTATTGTCTTATATCATCTGAATGCCTTTCCAGTGGCCATAGCAAGCATCAAATTCAAGCTTCTAGTTACTTTGAAATGCTAACGGCTTATAGTCAGCTATGAATTATCGGGACTGCAACCATGCGCCGGAAAGTGCAATGTTGATAGACCCGCCACTGGGTGGACCAACGACATCACACGCTGTCGCAGAGATTTGGATACAGGCGACGCAAGAGCGAGATGTCCTAGATGCAGGGGACATAGGCATATCTAGTAATGATCTCTAATCGGTTGATAAAGAAGAAGAAGTAGATACTCTGAAAAAAAAGCAATCACTCAGGCGTTAGTAGCCACTGGCCACTGGGAGTTTTTTCTAGCTCTTTAAAATTAATACTTACCGAATTCTAAAAACTCCTGTACTCTTCGTAAGGAAACGATGAGCTCTGCAGTGAACGACAGCACCAGCGGCAGTATCAGCGTGATGTTGATTTGCGCTGCATTTATGAACTGCTGCAGTGGGTAGATCTGCAAAAATAGAACTTGTAATTCGCTCGTTCATAGCAGTAGGAGTATTATGGTCTTAATAAAAGAAATGGCTGCATCCCTTCCAAGTTAGTCCGCTACTATTTTTAGGCAGCATCGACACCTAATGGTGAGATCACAGTCAAAGGCTATCTTGTCTCGAATAAAAAAAAATTAACTTACATCTATAAACCTTAATGATACTTAAACCTAGATGGTATTTTCATATGTGTGCTGTTTGGGTTGGAGATCCTGGGTCCATGGGCTCTTTGAAGAGCTTTCAAAAAGGTCATCGAATCTACCGGGGATCCAAAAGCGGGCAGCTCCTTTGGCCAAAGAATTACATTGGCCATAAAAATTGGCAGCCAACATTTTGGCTATTGTCGTACCCACTCCTAACACAAGTTTTCACTTATTCGAAGAGGAGAGGAGAATATCAGTCAAGTTCAGCTTGGCTGATATTCTTTTTAAAAAAATTTAAAAATATTATACCGCGCTCGAGTGTCATCGATGTTATGATTAAATATTAGAATTTTAGTTCTAATTTTAGAAATAATTTAATATCAACAGTTCGATATATAAAAAAATTAAATCTAACAACAAAATGTAAAATAATTAAAGCTATTTCCATTTTCGATATTTCTGTAACCATGAAGCTACGGTTGATCAGTCAGCAGAATTATGAGGTTTTAATGGTTTTAGTAATGTAAAATATTTGCTGTGGGCAAATATAGCTGGTTGGATCGCAAGCGTGCATTTCCGAAGCGCATTACCAGCCACAGATTTTTTAGCTGCGTCAGTGTTCCTGGATGTTTACACTAAAAAACCACGAAAGCTGCAGTCAGTGTTGCAACTTGCCCCTACCAATTAAAATTTTTAGTTTGCGATTTTCTTAACTAAGGAGAAGGATAATCACCATAAAGATATTAAGTGTTGATCATGTTATACAGACTTTAATAAAGTAATTAGGTATAAGAAAATAATATTTTCTTGATCAAGTTATATTGCGCCTTGCGAATTTATTTTTCTTATCCATTAAATAACTAAAATATAACTTTAATAATTATTATAAACTAGCTGATTCCCGCGACTGACTTCGTCCGCGTCGATTTAGTTTTTAAAATCCCGCGGAAAATCTTTGATTTTCCGGGATAAAAAGTAGCTTATGTCACTCTCCAGGTCCTCAACGTCACGTCGATCCGTAGCTCTGTTGCAGCTTTATTGAAAGACAAACAAACACACTTTCGCATTTATAATATTACTAAGGGCTACGTCTGATATGCTTTTGTTGCCGACAAAACATTTTTTTACCTTGATCAAATATTTGATTCCTGATAAGTTCAAAATTCAAAATTAATTTATTTCATGTAGGCTAACTTGTAGTTTTTATGACACGTCATAAATCTACCATGTCAAGTCATATTGCGAACCATTTAATTAATTCCCAATTGTAAACTAGCTTATCTACCTGTTCCATTTACTCAAAGACCTATGCATATTATTAAGATTTTTAATCAAAACTAGTTATCATCAGAGAAAAAACTTACTTCTACCTAGAACCTTTGATTATTATTCAAAAGAGCTTGAGTAGGTATTATTTGAATGATATATTTGAATAGTTCTAGTTATAATATTACCTTTGTTAGGAAAATTATGCGGTTGGGCAAGGACTTGATAAGTACCTAGTATTATTGGTATTTGTGAGTATTATTCACAAATACCGATAAACCGAGTTCCCTGCACGGGGATAATGGAACAAGATGACAATGTGACATTGCTTAAAGGTTATTTACATTGTGATTATTTACGTGTTATTTATTAAAGTGAGATTTATAGATATGTCACCTTGCAAGATCAACATCTTTTTATACTCGTACGATAATAAAATATTTAAAAAAATGAAAAACAATATGTTATAAATATGTACGCAGAATTAGTTTCTTAGGGCTTCGTAGTAAAACAGAACAAACAAACAATAAACTGTAGTAAAACAAAGATCCCTTATAGTCACCCAGTCTATAAGTCTGTCTATCCATCTTTTTGTCAAAGTAATTTTATTCTAAAGAAAACAAAAAATAATGCAAGTTCGTAAAGGACACATTTTCATATACCGTCCTTGGTGTTGAGATTTTATATTTATTTAGGAATATAACAGAATATTTGCTTAAAAAAATTTTGGGCATAAAAATCAATTTAAAGCTATTACAGCATTAATATATAATTTATTAAAAGCGTTTGTGTTATCAACAATACCTACGTTTTCTTCATTAACATTCTGCTATCTTCAAGGGCACCTTTCTTTTTTTTGGTAAAGTACTGTACAGAACTGTGTTAAACATTATACAACTACTACCTATAAACTTGGTATTTTAATTATGCTTATATTGTTAAGTAATTATGAAGTGGTGGTAATAGTTAAATCTGATAAGACAATGTGAACTCTTGAAGTATTAAAAAGTATTATCATTAAGATACAGCAAGATATTCGATGCTCTTTTCATCCTACTAATATTATAAACGCGAAAGTTTGTAAGCATCGATGGATGGATGGATAGATGGATGGATGGATGGATGGATGGATGGATGTTTGTTACTCTTTCACGTAAAAACTACTGAACCAATTTGGCTGGGCATAGCGCATAGGCTACTATTTATCCCGGAAAATAAGAGAGTTCCCCCGGGAATTACAAAACGTTAATCCACGCGAACGAAGTTACGGTCATCAACTAGTCATTCACAATATAGTATCTTATATTCGCAATATACATTTTTAAATATCATCATCATCAAATACCCCAGATAAGATAGAAATGTGATCATAAGCTATATTACTCGTACATGGTTTATGATAAGATGGTAAATAAGAGAAATTTTCTTGACTGATAATAATGTAACTCATTCAAAGTTCTTTGTTACAACTATTTACTATCTATAATAGTCGTCAATATATTCACAGCTCTAGAGAATGGCTTACCAGCAGCGATTTCGGGATTATAGTAAAGGTACAAACACATAAGTGGGAGCATAAATAGAAAGTGTAGATATCTATAAGTGTAGCTAACAATCTATACCTGCATGAAAAGTCGATTAAATGAATTTAGAGAGTCTAAATTCAATTAATCGCAGAAATTAGTTCATTGTATCGAGCTGATGACAGTATAAATACCGCAAAAGCGGCACCACGCAGTTGCAGGATTGTTTTCCCTAGCAACAGCCAAAAACCTTCAAACACTTTAAGTACCTATCGCTGATAGGTATAAAGTTTAATAATTTATATTCAGTACCTTGATAGTAAAATTATGTTATCAAATTCCACAAAAACCTTGTTCTGTTAAAACTCCTTATTATCACACTAACAAAAACCATGTTACAATGTCGGACGTTAATGGTAACAACATTAAAGTCTGATATTGTAAATATATCGTATTGTTAGTCCCTAAAATCGGCGGTGATAAAAAAACACGGGGCGAGTACTGGAACTTTAATTTTTATTCACAGAATGCACTGACAGTTATTACTGCTACTTAAATCACTTTTAGATTTCTAGTGACGCGACTCGCGAGGATCTCTAGACTTTGTTGTTACCTTTTCCCGGTTGCTGCATGTTTAAAAGATAAGCCGCGAATCAAACGCAATTTCGTTTGTATGATATTATTAGGGACTTTGCTAAGCTAAAAAACGAATGCATCATACTCACAATGTTAGCCGTCATATTGCTCCCAAGCAAAATGTAAGTCAGGATTGTAAGAAACATGGCTGCCCGTTCTGTGAAGATCATAAAACCGAGAAACACTGTCCTCAACATGGTAGCTGTCTTCACTTCTTTGAGCTCGTCCATCCTTTTTTCACCGACTACTTTCTGGAACGGTATCTCCCAGGCATACATTTTTATCACCTGTAAATAAAGTATGTATAAGTAAGTTCTTTCAATTCACGAGGGCGCGTGAGCTTTACTTGTAGTTACGTCGTGTACATGCACATTGAGTAAGTGTGCGTGCCTGTCAGGAGCCTAGGTGGGAGCAGTCAGGCGCGAGCAAGCTCTCGCTCCCGCGCGCCCTCGTGAATTGCAAGAAATATTATTTATAACGTAACGTATTTATGAACTAAAATCTAGATCCCTCACGTATCTATTTACTGATGAACAATTTAGATATGGTTTACGGGGTAGGTGCCTATATATGCAGAGTGTAATTTTGTTTTATTTATTAAAAATAATCTGGAATTTGAAAAGATATATTTTTTGGCATTCTTTTATATAGGCAAAAGTCAAAAGTCACGTAATATTAGAAGCGGTATTTTAGCAATAAGCAAAGCTTTAAGTGCCTTGGGCAAAGTAACTTTATTTAAAAGTAGATAATATACTCGCACCTACTAATAAATTGAAAGTATTCTAGAAGAAAGCAAATATAAATAAACTAATCAACTTCAGCCATGAAAACTCGTAAGCCATAATATTAAATTGGTGTAGAAATTAAGCATAAAGCTATAGATATCGTGCTAAAAACATGGCTGGAAGAATCTGACATAATACGAGTAGCAGATTGCCTTTACCTACCGCACAATGTGTAATATTTGTATATTTATCTAAACTGATTTATTCGACTTGTATACATAGTTATTACATAATAAATTAAATAATGTATTTAATTATATTCCTATCTTTATTTCACAACATAAAATGGTGATAAAACGCAATAAAGTGACACCCTTGATCTAAATTCAAAGTCTGATGTGATAGACTTATATTTTATTTAAATTTTATAAGTGTAGTTGCTTCTCGTAAAAATCAATCCCTACTTCTTAAGAAATTACCAAAATAATTTTATTTTACATAAATACATACAGATATCCATTTTTATTTTTAATTATAATTTAACGAGCCCACGGCTTCGCTCACATTAAGTTCGATTTTTCAAACCCTCATTTTATCCCCTTAAGAGCTTATAGTATGCCAGCGTGCCACGTTTGATCGTCCATATCAATAAAAATATTGAATCAATAATATTGAAAGAAATATATAGTAAAGTTGACGATATAGACTGAATGTTGTATTAAGTGAAAACACGATTACTAAAAATTTTCTCGATAAAAAAAATTCACAAATTTCCCTCTGAATTTTACAAATAAAACGCAGTAGTCAATGAATACTTTACCTATACTAATAAAACTTAAAATATATACTCAACTTAGTACAATAAGGGTCCTATACTATGTATTATTTAAAATTAAGTAATTTTTTCGTTATTAGAAATGAAATTCTGAAAAATATTGCGTGTGGGGCTGTGGGCCGACGGGCGACTCGTGTCCACCGCATGAATTCATTCACGCTCCGGCATTCGAACGGGGAACCCGCGTCGCTTGTTCTCACGCATACCTACCAGAATACGTATATTATCTAAGAAATTATAAGTGTAGTGAAATAGGAAATAAGCGGAATAAGAAAAATAAGACGAAATTGGAGAATAGAAAATGCTAAAAACATGAATTGATTACTACAATAATAACTTTATTGGCTCTTGTCTGTGGAATAGGTACATAGTTTCATACACCTACCATCACTAAATATTAAGGTAGTTTTCCCAGTTAGTAGCCACAGTCACATTATTTTAGTAGTATAAGGGTAATTCTACGATAAGAGGTAACTTGTGCGGCAATCAGTTTAAAATAGAAATTTTACTGTATATGTTGTTATTTTTTGCAATGAAACACATCACCTAAATGTACTTTATTAAATAACGTCACGATTCAATGCCTAATTAAAGTATATTTTTCTGAAATTCCTTATAAAGTCTAAAAAAGTCTCTAACCTGGCCTGTCCCCCTGTCGGTTTCAGTTTAATTTGAAACGATACTTACTTTATTTGTATCAGTTATTAAACTAAAGTATGTTAAACACAAACTTCAATAAATGTTTTCAAGTATTGTTAAGGAAAAATAGAACAATATTTATTTATTTGCAATATATTTTAAACTTAACTTTTGTCCCACTGTTTTTGGGTATCTACTCTAGAAAATTTCATTCCGCTACTACAAACAAAAATATAAAACGGTCATATTCCAAATAGTGCTCAAAGTCATCTACCGATGTGTAGTTCGTAATGCAAAACACGTGAGCCGTTAAGAGCGCCGTCATTTGTTAGTTTTTGCGACCGTTGATTCAAAGTAGCCGTTTCGCGAGGTCATTGTGTCTCTCACCTGGCAAGTCATAAAAGTTATATTATTCATTCAATTTATTTGCATTTACTGGTCTAATTAAATAATGATGGACTAGTGAAAGTGTGATACATAATGTACCGAAAAACTTCTTATGTCAATTAAAACAATACAATTTATCATGAAAACGTCTCTCACCTGCCATATTTCACCTGGCAAGATAAATGTCAGGAGAGAAACTTGTTGACCAGGGGAGATAAGGCTAGTGCAAACAAACAAAGTAAAAAAAGTCAAAAAATCAACAAAGTCAAAATAGTCAAAAAAAGTCAAAAAAGTCAAAAAAAGTCAAAAAAATCAAAAACCGTCAAAAATGTCAAAACAGTATTTTTTGACTTTTTTTGAATTTTTTGAATTTTTGGAATTTTTTGATTTTTTGACTTTTTAATAAAATATGCATAAAGTGACTTGCCCTTACGTGAAAAGATAAATAAATAGAACAAAAATCATAATATAAGTGTTTAGTGAAAAAACAGCTACTTTTCTCCGTGGCCGTATTCTCTATGGACTTAAAACCTCTTATCGTAGAATCACCCATAAACAAAAGACTAGTTATAGCCTATTTTGTTACAGAATGCAAATACATAGCTTCCTAAAGGTCTTCCTTAGGCTTCCTAAGTCTAAGACTAAGTCTAAGACTAAGTCTAAGACTAAGTCTAAGACTAAGTCTAAGACTAAGTCTAAGACTAAGTCTAAGTCTAAGTCTAAGACTAAGTCTAAGACTAAGTCTAAGACTAAGTCTAAGACTAAGTCTAAGACTAAGTCTAAGACTAAGTCTAAGACTAAGTCTAAGACTAAGTCTAAGACTAAGTCTAAGACTAAGTCTAAGACTAAGTCTAAGACTAAGTCTAAGACTAAGTCTAAGACTAGGTCTAAGACTAAGTCTAAGACTAGGTCTAAGACTAAGTCTAAGACTAGGTCTAAGACTAAGTCTAAGACTAGGTCTAAGACTAGGTCTAAGACTAAGTCTAAGACTAGGTCTAAGACTAGGTCTAAGACTAAGTCTAAGACTAAGTCTAAGACTAAGACTAAGTCTAAGACTAAGTCTATGTCTAAGAATAAGACTAAGTCTAAGACTAAGACTAAGTCTAAGACTAAGTCTAAGACTAAGTATTTTGTTACAGAATGAAAATACATAGCTTCCTAAAGGTCTTCCTTAGGCTTCCTAAGTCTAAGACTAAGTCTAAGACTAAGTCTAAGACTAAGTCTAAGACTAAGTCTAAGACTAAGTCTAAGTCTAAGACTAAGTCTAAGACTAAGTCTAGGTCTAAGACTAAGTCTAAGACTAGGTCTGACTAAGTCTAAGACTAAGTCTAAGACTAAGTCTAAGACTAAGTCTAAGACTAGGTCTAAGACTAAGTCTAAGACTAAGTCTAAGACTAGGTCTAAGACTAGGTCTAAGACTAAGTCTAAGACTAAGTCTAAGTCTAAGACTAAGTCTAAGACTAAGTCTAGGTCTAAGACTAAGTCTAAGACTAGGTCTAAGACTAGGTCTAAGACTAAGTCTAATACTAAGTCTAAGACTAAGTCTAACACTAATTCTAAGACAGACTAAGACTAAGTCTAAGTCTAAGACTAAGTCTAAGACTAAGTCTAAGACTAAGTCTAAGACTAAGTCATAGCCTTAGTGAAAGACTTAGACTTAGACCTAGTCTTAGGCTTTGCTTAGACTTAGACTTAGTATTTGACTTAAACTTGACTTAGTCTTAGACTAGACTAAGTCTAAGTCTAATTGTAAGTCTTAGTTATTAATAATATATAATAATATTAGTTTCATTTTATTTCCATACCTATGTACTAGAGGTTCGTTAAATGTATCATATACCCTATCGTACGGCGCGTGACCCCTGCCGCGTGATGAACTCGTGCGAGTGAGATAGCTGCAACTACGCGGTGCGGGCGGCTCCACGCTGGGCAGCGAGGCGGGGGCAAAATTTGGATTCTAGCTGGCATACTGTCGACTCTTAAGGGTTGAATTTTGAAAAAACCTTTCTCATCGGGTGCCTACGTCATAATAGCTATCTGTATGCCAAATTTTAACCCGATCCGTCCAGTGATTTGAGCTGTGCATTGATAGATCAGGCAATCAGTCAGTCACCTTTCCTTTCTATATGTATATATATTTATAGATTAAACATTATTTAATTTAATTTTAATTATATTAATTAATATGAATAATTTTTTAATTAATTATGTAATTTGAATAATATTAATTAATTTGTTTAATTAACTATATTTAGATAGGTAATTGCAAGCGGTGAAAAGGAAGGAAAACATTTTGAGGCAATTTGCTTGGTACGATGATTGTAAAGAAAATTGGGAATAATGTTCTCAAAGGTACGTGAATTCTGTTAATCCTCATTTGGCTATGGTATAACCCATCTCATCAGAGAGGATTCCTGTGCTCTGTAGTGGAATAATAAAAGATATTACAAAGGTTCTCTACGTTATAATACCATTTTATAATAAACACGTTTATTGAAATTTGCGCGTATCTTATACAGGTCTGTGCTACCCTATCAAACATTCTGTCCCCTAACAAAAAAATTTACAATGCTGTATTGTCTAGTGACTAGACAATACAGCATTGTAAAGGATGCTCCGGTGTCGGGGCGAAACGTGCGTCGAGAGTAGTATAAAAGTCTTGTGTGGTGGTGCATGTGAGTGGTGGTGGCATTGCTTGCTTGGGAACTTAGCTTTATTGCTTGGTTGGGGAGGTAAGCGGTGCTTAGCTTATAACTGCATGTTTGACCATACAGATTTTTTCTGTTGGCGGATTACAGCAAAATAATTCTAACATTTTTTAGGGTTCCGAAAAAAACTTCGGAACCCTTATAGGATCACTTCGTTGTCCGTCTGTCTGTTAGTGTGTCACCATCGTTTTTCTCGAAAACGGCTTATGATCCGAAGTCGAAATTTATACTGAATATAAAGTTCAATGGTCTCGTAGTGTTTTAAGAATATCAAGCTTATAGCTCAACTCAGTGAAAAGTTACAGCTTTAAAACCACGGCTTTCTCATTATTAAAACAAATTAAGAGACATCTTCCAAAAATCGTTTTTTTCCATACCTAATTCTTAGTTTCATAGTAAGTGCCGTTATATTTTACAAACACCAGCTTTAAAGTCTTACAAATGACGAACATATTGATATCTCTAAACATAGTAAGACTAACTTAAACAGCTAAAAACCAAATAAAAACCTACCACTTACTATGACTTTTAAAGTACTGTAACTGGAGTAAAGTATCTGAAGCTAAAACACACTATCAGATGCATCGACTGAGAGCCGCGACAGATAAGGTTTCACAGTCGTTTGAGATCAGCAGGCCCATATTTCTATCGGACGTTCGAAGACTCAAGAATGGCCCAAGGTTACGTCCGCGACTACGTCCGATTGTGTGCACAATTTAATGTACATTCACTATCCAGCCGCGGTTGACGCGTCGGATAGTTTGTTCTAAGCCTAACTTTTTAATGCGTCACAACACAGAACTGTCACAACTTTTGTAGACTGACCTCTATAATTACTCTATGATTTGTAGAATAGACCAGGTATGTAATAGAATCTGCAATGGCATATACATTAAGAAAAATATTTTTTATCTATTACCTATCTCTTTAATTAATTTATGCCGTCATATTTTGTATTCACATCACACTATATCAGATATCACACTAATTCATATTATAAAGCCGAATGTTTGTATATGTATGTGTGTGTGTATGTTTATTACTCTTATTACTCCTTCACGCCACAACGAATTAACCGATTTGGCTGAAATTTGGAATGGAGATAGCTAATACCCAGGATAGAACATAACATAGGAAACATTTTATCCCTAAAAATTACAGAGTTCCCATGGGAATTGAAAAATCTTGATCCACGCGGCCGAAGTCGCGGGCATCGTCTAGTACCTAATAAATTTACCTTCATTTTTTGGCTTGTTCTCTTTAGGACAGATTCGCTTTACGACAGATTCGCTTTACGGCAGATTCGCTTTACGGCAAAAATTGTACAGGTCGAGATAAAATATGGTCTTCACTCCAAGGAAAACTTTCCTTTATATAATTATTATTGACCGAGCGAAGCGAGCTCTCCGAGTCTACTTGAGTGAATTTGCACTTGTCCGTCATTTGAATTTTTTCTTTAAACTAAAGTTAGGTTAGGTTAGGGTTATACATGAATATTCAGGTGCCCGGCCGAAGGCCGGGCACTTAGGTTCTGTTGGGATCGTAAGCCTACCTAAAGCTTACAAAAAAAAAGTAAGTAAAAAAAAATTGAATTTTTTTTTGATGCTAATATTAGGTACATTTTGATGATAGAACAATATATAGTCTGATTTTTAATTCGGTGGAATTCTGACAGCTGTCATTTTATAAATAGAGCGAGTTATTTGTATGAAAAACAGTATTACCACCTGTAGTTCGATTTTACCCCAAACTATCTGTCAGGCATTTGTCATATATCTATGTGCGGCCATTGATTTTTATTTGTATATAAGTTTCAATTTATTATCTTTTTTGTGGGATTTTTTAAATCTCTGGTAACATTAAGATACGTTAGAATTCCACGGAATTAAAAATCAGACTATAGGATGTGTTATAAATTATAATTATAATTAAAAGTTAAAACTATCTTTAGGGAATTATAGGATACCGCGAGTTCTCAGTTCGGGGCGAACCACTAGTTATATATTGTAATAATTAACTTTTAACATTAGACGTAATAAAAAATAATATTAGTTGACGCAAAACTGTTTTAACATGACTTGACCGATAGTAAATACAGCGCCATCTATTAGCATTAATTTTTTTTTGTGAGAAAAATGAAATAAAAAAATGTTTCTGACTAAATACAAAAACTTTTTTTTTGATAAAATGAAATTAAAAAAATGATTGTTATTAAATTTAACTCAAGATAAATACCTACACATAACATTATTACATTTTTGAAAAAAAAAAATCAAATTTTTTTTCAACTTTTTTTTTTTGTTTTAGGTAGGTTTACGATCCCAACAGAACCTAAGTGCCCGGCCTTCGGCCGGGCACCTGAATATTCATGTATAACCCTAACCTAACCTAACTTTAGTTTATTTAAAGAAAAAATTATACAAAAATAATTGCAATATTAACACACTAACAACAGAACAACAAAAAAAACAAATGCATGTTTTGAATGGCGCTCTCTGATTGGTGCAAATAGCCATAACCAACGAGATCGTGCAAATTGCCAGTCGCATCCGTCTCACTCGCACCAACGAAATTGTGCAAATGGCCAGTCGTATCCATCTCACTCGCACCAAATCGTGCAGTGGCAGTGGACAATAATAAAAATAGTGGCTCTTTATTTGATGCTTTCTTTGGAATATTTTGTGGCCATTGTGAAGAAGCCGAGTTAGTATATTAGAAGCTTCATCATTTTCCCGTTGCTGAGTTATTAAATTAGAAGCTAGGTTTTGATGCCAAAAAATAAATTTTGTTGGTCGACTTATTATATTCCTTTAACTTAAGGTGTGTTAGTGTTGAGAAGGTATGAAGTATGCGCGGAAGTATGAATATGGTAAAGATATATGAACGGAGAAGGTATGTCTGGGGACAGACATAGTTGCAGGATGACCGAATGTGGGAAACGGAATGTAAGTGTATGACAGGGATGGATGTATGCGATAGAGAGAGTGGGAAGATATGGAGATAAAAAAGATTGGCAAGATGGCATACGGAGTTAAGACATGCTAAGGAGTGCTAAAAGTAGTTTAAATAAAAGAAGTTAATATATATTTAGTGTTTTTACTTTGAGCTATTCCCACATTTATTAGAACATACGATATTATTACTTGCTTGTTCAGACATGAAAAGGGTCACAAAGAAAATTCTGTCAAACATAGAGAATCTTTTGATTGACTATCTCGAATGCTTTAAAGACAGCTTAGACTTAGTTTTACAAGTTATACATTGCATTATGGAAGTAACTCAAAGAGACAAATAATGGGATGAAACATGGAGATTGGGAACTGTGAGAAAACTACACAACCCCATTGAGTTTGGGCTTGTTTGATTCATCTTGACAAGTACTCTAGTCCTAGATGATATGCAGGGTCTGATGATGTGACCGGAAGGCGTCTATAGGAACTTCAATAACACTGCGCACTTAAGCTGTCATCTAGTAGGTACCTAATTAATACAATGGTCAAGAGTTTCGGAACCCTCAGTGCGCGAGTATGACTCGCACTTGACCGGTTATTTGTTAATCATGAACTTCCGCAAAGTAACGCCTGACTATCCAATATTCTGTCCCCTATCAGATATATTGATAGTATTAATTCATAGATTAAATTAAAACGCAAAAGCCCACAAAAATATGTAGGTTTGACCGTCTGTGTCCATTTTAGCGTACCTATAACCCGATATGATTAAATCAATAAAGATAGTGAAATTAGAGTGTGTGGAAAACGCCGGTTTATCATCATTATCAGCACCAGGTGTTGATGACTTACTGATGCATGACTGAAATTTGTGCCTAATTAATCGTGATTATTTATAATGAAACTTCTGACTTTATGTATGTATGATGTATTTACTGAAAACCCCAGTAGGTTTCAATAAAAAAAAATCTGTGATATATAATTATGTTTAAAAAAAAAAAAAATTAACCAAAGATTACATAGGTAAAATTATCTAATATAATAAATTATGTAAAATTAGAATTATTACGCCAGGCATTTTATTCATTTCAACTAAACAAAATAAACAGAGATAAACAGTCTAAAATCGACATTGAGTCTAGAATAACAACAAGCTTTGGAAATATACGACATACTCGTATGTGCTAATTTTTTATCATTAAAATTTTCCTTATCCGAGTGCGTATAATAGTTACCTACATATTATACTAAAAAATCCATTTGTTTAGGCTTTGGTTACATTATAATAATTATTTTTATGTTCTAATACGTTGAGCTTGTCAGCAAACAAGTATTTTATAGTTGTCTGATATTATATAAGACGCTACCAAAACAGAGGCTTGTTAACAGTTATCCTTATCAACGATGAATAGCATTTCTTATCGTTGGGATTAGAAGCTCTTAGCATTTAAAGTCTAGAGACATCTCAAAATCTTAATTGATAAATATCGTGTAACTACTTACTATTTTCCGGCCCTAAAAAGTGTACGTGAATGCAAAGTTCTTACTCACGATTGTGTCGCCTAGCTATCTTTAAAGAGAAAGCCACAATGCCCTAGTATGCTTTTAAAAGTTCTTCCAGACTTGTATTCCAGGTACATACATTTATGTATGTATGTACCTGGAATGTTAATTAAGAAAATATAGGATACCTGTATTCCATTAATAACTTCGCTCATAACTTTGATTCGCTCGTCGGTCTTTTCAGCAGTACGGAACCTCACTCTACCCAACACTTGTCCAAGAACACCTGCAATAAGTAATTAAGTATTAGCTTTCCATCTCAAGTTGGCCGTCGTCGACATTTACAAAATGACGTCATACCGTACCGTTGACAAGAAAATAATAATTGTATTTTTTACTATCACCCTATGGTATAAAAAGAGGTGGATATGTTACAAGCGTGTGGTAAACGAAGCGCGTAATGGCAGGTATTTGTCGTAATTTGTCATGTCATTTAACAATGAAGTACTCTATTATACTCTTCATCATTCGGAACAAGTTTTTCGCTTGTTTTGTGAGTATATAACTCATCCCAAGTAGAATATCATAAACTGTCACCACAACAAATTTAATTTTTTTAATAATTACTTTATTAACCTTGAATTGGCAGCGCAATGATGATCAGTGCAGCAAATCCGATGAGGGCAGCGTACCCTGCCTGAATATATCCCAGGTAGCATACCGCTATCAACTGTATGGGTATAATCCAGACGTAGTGCAGAAATAGGAAGGCCAAGTCAAAACGTTGCAAGTCGTTCGATAGTAGGTTTACTACCTTTCCGGCAGTAGTCTCACCCAAAGATCCGTTATTCATTCGCATTATCTAAAACAAATTGACAGATTAGAAGCAACGCCTACCAACGGAGTGGAGTGGACCGGTGTCATCTAGTGTTTGTTTATTTTGATAACAAGTCAAACTTAGGAGAGCGGCAGCGAAGTTTCCACGATTTATTTTAGTTTTGTTTTCATTATATCAATAATTTCAAAAAATTGTTATTTATGTTCAAGATAATGTTATTAGGTATATTTATCAACGATATTTATAGGTAGATAAATGAAATTACTTTACATTGTGTGAAAGGCACCATATACCTAGTATATTATTCGTTTTCAAGATAATAAATAACTTTGGTGCAGAGTTAAAACGAAGTTTTATGTTTATGTAATATCTATGAGTGATGGAGTTGACTCTACGAATCTAAGGCTGGCTGATTGTCTCCTGGGGCTAGATTATGTAACAGTTCCAGATGACTACAATTTGGGTACCTTCAAATCAAGAGTGAATATGCATTTTCTAGGCAAGCGCGCTCCTTCTTACAGTATGTCTTTACTCGTGAGTACTTACCTTTCTAAACATCAATGTGCTAGTCGCTATTCTCAGTTTCATACCAAACTGTTGGCAGTAAAAATTTCCGTGGTGATTGAAGAAAGCAGCAGCAAAGTTGGCCACCACCATAGCGGCTGCAAAGTACGCCGCCCTCGTCTGACTCACAGCGGAGTTGACTGACCAGTACTTGAGTAGCTCAGCAAATAGCAGCGGTGTCCCGGTCCTATTGAGGATACATATTACAAAGTACCTAATTACATTTACGTAAACCTTTGGAGGTTTGGAAAGGTTTGGAAAGAGGTTTGGAACCTCTCTGCAATGAGCTTAACGTAGGCGAATTAGAATTTGATACCTTTACAACTTCTCTACAATGAACTTAACTTACTAGAATTAAATTGCTACTCCGAAAAAAATTCAAGACTCAAAAACTATAGTTGTTTTGGCTTTAAAAAGACTCAAGCAACATTTTTATGATGGCAGAATTTTTAAGTTGTCGCTTTTAATTATATATTAGTCTATGCCATGCGACTTCGTCTGCTTGGATATAGGTTTTTGACTGTTGTAACCAGGCAGTTTTTCCGGATGCGTTGTTTTTCCGGTATAAAAAGAGCCTATCCAGGTCCTCAACTATAAAATATCACATCGATCTGTCGCTTCGTCGCTGAGTGATTGAAGGACAAACCAACAAACAAACACCGTTTCGTAACAATCTCTTATTTTTACTTTTCAGTAACAATCTCTTGAGGCAGACTATTATATATAGTAATTACAACTACAATTGTTGTTGCACTGGAATGAAGCATGTAATTTTCTTTGAAATCCACGCGTTTAAAGTTGAAGACAGCCATGTAGGATCTACAATTCTGCCCTCCTTACGAAAAGTGCAATAACTCGGGTTTTGGGCCTCAAAGACTTTTAACCTAACGCACATATAAATAGAGTTGAAAGTCTGAAAAGAGAGCCAAAGAAAGAGAAAGAGGCCCAAAACCCGAGTTATTGCACTTTTCGTAAGGAGGGCAGAATTACATAGGCATAAGAAAAGTCGATGATTACCTACTCTAAGGCTGAAATCTATAGACCGCACTCTCACTCAGCTGAGACTCAAGACAGAGTTAAAACTAGACAGATTTATGTCAGCATATTTGTGTCTCGTTTTAACTCTATCTTAAGTCTGAGCTGATTTAGAGCACGTTCTATGGATCTCAGCATAAGAACGATTACTTTTACCGCCTTGTCGTTACGTTACACTTATCGCATGCTATCCTGCCCATGTTGCTAATGATTGATAAGAGGAAATAAATAATTATATCAATATTCATTCCATACATACCTACGTAATTTTACAAATTTACAATGTTAATTTATGCAAATGAATTAAATGGAAGTGTCGCACCATTAATGCGAAGTAACTGCCTCTTATAAGCTTATCCTTACTGATATAAAAATGTGAATGTGTGTTTGTTTGTCGGTTTGTTAATTTCTCCTTCAATCACATAGCAATGGAGCAAAGGATTGATGTGCAAAAAGCATGAGGTATATTTTGGACGGATTTTTAAAACCTAACTCTACGCGGACGAAGTCGTGGGCAAAGGCTAGTTGTATTATAAACTAGACAATGGCCGCGACTTCGTCAACGTGGATTAAGGTTTTTGATTCCAGCGGGAACTCTTTAATTTTCCGAGATAAACAGTAGTAGCCTATGTGTTAATCCATGTTATAATCTATCTCCATTCCAAATTTCAGCCAAATCCGTCCAGTACTTTTTGGTGAAAGAGTAACAAACATACATATACATAGACACACACACACAAACACATACAAACTTTTGCTTTTATAATATCAGTGTCAGCTTATATTCATTCGCTGTCAGTGTCATAATTCTTTGAACGTTAGTATAAACTAAATTTTTTTACAAATTTTGTCTGACTGTCTACTTGCCTGGACTATAGTTTTTGTAACGGCAAAATCTATTTTGATGGGATTCTCAGAGAGAGAAAGTAACTTTTATCCAGAGAATTTTTATCAGGGGATATTATCCCATAATTATGTTAAAAATGTTGATACAAGGGACAAAATATAGGTTAAAACATTTTCACGGCCTGTCCGCCAATCTTTATGTTTGGCGTGAAAATGATTTGCTTCCCGAAGACGGATGCATTCTACTTTTTGTCCAGGGAAATCAAAAAGTTCTCGCGGAATCTATGAAAGACGAAAATCAATGCGAATGCGAAGTCTTATGCACCCGCTAGTCTGTATAATAATTTAGATATTTTAATAAATTATAATAATGAACCATATTTCCTTGTTCTATTTACTGTTTGACCTTCTAATTTTAGCACATGAACTTTTAATGTATCAATTTGCTGGTGCCTACGTAGTACCTAACTACCTACTCTTTAGTATTAGCGATTGATTTAATTACAATGGGTATATTTCCAATGGGCCTCAGCATTCCTGCACCATTTCATTGGCTCCGCAATATACATTTACTTTATTCCCAACTATATAGCTGATAGCTGATGTCTGGGATATCGTTTGCGTGATTTTTTTTCTAATTAAATATTAGGTTTTTTAAAAAGTAGACTGTTTCTGGATTTCAACAGTGAAGTCAATACCAACTAAGGAGGTATATCTAATATCTATCAAATCAAAATCGACAGTTCCTAAATCACCAGTTGAGGAGTGCAGTTCCTAGCATTATCAATTATCAGGGTTGAGGAATTAGGTAGTCTTTACTTGGCCCCTGCAATATCTATTCATAATCGACAGTTCCTAAATCCCCACTGTTTCGGTGAGCAATAGCCCTTCAGCATAGGGATTGAAGAATTGAACCCGAAATTTTTGTGGGTTCACCTTGCAAAGTTTTTCTATCAATTAAAAATACTTATACATATAAGCAGACAATGTGAGAGGAAAATATTATTCAAGTTCTGCAAAAAATATCATATCTTAAAATACCAAGGAGCCGATATTTTATAAGTATACCTTTTTTTCTCACAAATAATAATAATCATTAAAATAGATGTCCTGTTGACTTGGTGTCCAGCTGAGGACTTTTATCAGTTCAAACAACGACGAAAAACAAATGAAAGTAATGAAACACAAATTGTGATTTCGCCCCAACAAATATGTAAAACGCAGTCGTTTCGATACAAGTACGATGTGGTAGCTCTTTGTCCCGGCACAAACTGTGTATCATTAAAATTTGACGGCATCGTCACTGACACCTTGAATATTCATTTTCATGTCGATTACTTGCGCCTGAAGGGAACCACGTAGAGAATCCATAATGCTGCTGCATGCATGAATGTAAACTCACCAGATGCATTTCACGACTGATCTCTCCCTCATGCGCGTTATTTAGATACTTGTTCTTATTTAATTACCTAATAGTTAAAGGTGACGTAGACTTAGCTTTCTTAAAAATCACAAATAAGAAACCTTTGTTTTCCCAGGATTTAAAGTATCCTATAATTGTCTCCTTAAAGTTGAAAGTCAACCCTAGTCCATACGTACCTCATTCCAACATATAAAAACTGCATTATCCCTCCCGGAATGAAGGACCACATAAAAGTTTTACTGAGCACTTTTATAAAAGAAGGTTTTTCGCCTATAAGTTTGCTTTTTGCTTCAGCTTCAAACCAGTTCCTGAAATAAAAAAAAAACATTGTAAATTCGTAAATATACCTAATATACCTACGTTCATCGATATACTAAGTACTTAGTACATATCATACAATATCGATGGCCACATCAATTTCAAAACATTTTTGTTACTCCTAGACAATGCTCGCGACTTCGTCTGTGTGGATTAAGGTTTTTTAGTTCCCTAATTTTCCGGAATAATATGTGTTTATCCTGGGTATGAGCTATTTCCATTCCAAATTTCAACCAAATCGGTTCATTCGTTGTGGCGTGAAGGAATAACAAACACAAACACACACACACACACACACACACACACACACACACACACAAACTTTCGCCTTTATAATATTAGAGAGTGGTGATCGAAAATATTAAAAAGTAAAAACTCTTATTGTTTATCTTATTTAGCCATGATAAATAAAAAGTGAGTAAAATGTGCTGAGTAAAAAAGAAATCTAGGAAGGACGTAGTTATATAAGTAAATTGTTAAAGTTGTTATCAAAAAAATAAATAGCATTAATACATCTGGCAGATCTGGCAGAAGGACGTATGTGGCCCATGTAGCCCTCCAAAATGTACTTAAGTAGTTCTAAAATCGCGTGCTTAAAATGGTTGTACAGATTTTATCAATTCACGGGCCACGGCCTAGTGGTGGTTTGAAAATCAATGTGTCAAGGTCCCCAGGTTTTGTCTTCGGAGTAAAATACTTGTTTACAATTTTTTTACTTGGTACTTCCTAGAAACTTGTCTGAGCTGAGCATTCTGCTACGCTTCTGAAGTGTACTCGCATGATTTGAGTCTTCATACATAACTTTTGTGTTAATACAGATTAATTTTGTGTTAATTCTTTTACTATTGTATTTTTCCCACTATATTTTTATTGAAATCTACAAAAAAATATTTGTAAACTTTTGAAGCTGAAATCTCGCCTGATAGTGATGAAGCTGAGATATATAAATAAAATCAATAATCAGCTTATCTACGAGTACAAATCAGCTTCATTCAGTGAAGAAGTAGGTACCTACACAACATTTCATACACGTTTTATGAAATTTTGTGTGGCATGTTTCCGAAAATAGCTTTACAACGACTGCTAACTGTGTCCCGGCAAAATTGCCTTCCACATTGTTTTTTATACACTAATATAGCAGATACATATTAATTTAATCATACAAGGTAAATACGAGTCAGTGCCAACGAATTTCAATAGGCAACTTTTATGTATAAAGATTTTAATTTCACACCTTTTAAAAAAAATTAATACATTGTTATTCACCCACCACAATATTCTATTTATCCATAATTTTATTTTTTAATTTCGTATGAAAAAATTAATAATTATTTTAAATTAAAAATACGAACTACATTAGACCATCATAAGATAAAGAGTTATTGCTCCTAATTTTGGAATTTATACCGCTAGTAGATATAGTACCGATAACAAATTCCTAACTATCATGATATATTTTCGATAGTTAATATATCAATAATTCCTAGGAAATGTATTCAATTCAGTTTTTAAAAATCTTGTTGGAATTTTTTGATTTTCTGCCGTTTTTGAAGTCGAGCTAACGCCGCGCATGGTTTCATCGTTTCTATTTAGGCCCGCCCGACTTCAAAATACGTGTAAAAACTAAAATTATTTTATACTTTTAAGTGGCGTTTGAAGTTGGTGTTTTAAAAATATTTTTTATATTATTATTTTAAGCTTTTTAGTATTTTAGCTACACTAAAAAGCTTAAAATAATAATAGGACCAATTAGATACCACTAGATAATTTAATTTTGCTGCATAAAAAAATATTACGATGCCGAATAGATATTTAGCATAATTATGTATGTATGCTATGAACTATGCATGGGTAAAAGTAAATGTAATTAACATTTAGTAGACATTCGAGTCTGAATAAGTAAGTAATAAACGATAGACAAAATAAACTATTTAGGTTGTCATGGCCATAGTCTGTTTGGCTTCCGCAATCTCTCTGGCACCGTGGGGGTTCGCTTGCTTTGCAAACAATAGTTCCCACAATCGATTTCCATCATCGTCAGCCCTTCCGTCCCTTCCCAACCTCGCAAGTTATTTCGAAATCACACAAAAAACTCAATTGCCGCCTGTATGAAAGATTGAGAACGAAAATTTTCAGGAACCAACGGAAAAGTTGGAAAGCATGATATTTTTGTATGAAAATCTCAATTCCTTCCTTGATCAATTGCACCCGTGCAAAGCCGGAGCAACTGCTCCCATTCTCGCTTTTTCGCTTTTTAACTAAATCCACGCAGTCGAGGTTGCGGACAAGTTTTTTTAGTTAGATAGGCTTATGCTTGATGACAATGATTGATAGAAAACACTGATGAGGTTGGAGCGTGCTTGCCTTAAAGATGTCTATTTACCCTAGTCTTGAAGAGCCTTAAATTATACGTTACAGGAAATACGGACGCCGGAAAAACGTCCACACCTTAGTGGTTTATTTAAGAAACTTTGAACGTAGTAAGTAAGTTGTGTTTCAACCACATAAGGATGCCACGATTTCTCATAGTTTGGGTAAAATTTTCACCAAGAGAGAGTTTTGACGACCTCCTTGGCGCAGTGGTGAGCGCTGGGGTCTTATAACTGGGAGGTCTCAGGTTCGATTCTCGGCGGGAGCAATTTTGGAATTTATAATTTCTGAATTGTCTCTGGTCTGGTCTGGTGGGAGGCTTTGGCCGTGGCTAGTTACCACCCTACCGTCAAAGACGTGCCGCCAAGCGATTTAGCGTTCCGACGTGTAGAATCCGATCAGGGTTGAATTTACAGTGTCATATACCTTCTAAGTTAGCCTGCTACTATGTTAGACTGCATCGTCACTTACTATCACGTGAGATTACTTTCAAAGACTATCTCGTCATCGATTTAAAAAAAAAGAGTTCAATCGTGCAAAGTCAGCACGAGTCAGCTAATATAATAGCTGACTCGTAATAATTATTATTATTAGTAATCAAAGATAATATGAAATGCTCTATTTGTGTTATCTTGCATTAAAAACAAAAAATATCTTATCAATTGTGCCTAACATTTAATTATCAAATAATAATCTTGAAAAACAAGTTACAAACAAAGATACCGCTACTTTGACTGTCTAAAAAAACTCGAAAATATTATCGACATTTAAAACAATTTAGTTAAGTACATCTTTCATTAGTTTCTATTTAACATACCTACAGTTCGAATAATTGATTATATTATTAAGACACGCGGTAGCGTGTCAAGCCAAGTTTGAGCTAAAAGAAAGGAGCTGGCGACACGGCCGTGTGTTATATTCCACGAACCATTTAACTTTTGCCGCCCCAATAACTCAAAATCTATTTAACATAAAGACATGAAATTTGGTATATTTATTAAAACCCCTTAGAACCCCACATATGTAAATACAGCTCAAACGGTTATTAAGATATTAATGTCCAAAAATCGGCATTTTCATCACTTAGTGAGTGATGACTCATCACTCCCTAGGACAGGGTACCTTTGTACCCTTCAAACATTTAGTATTGGCACTGGACACGAAGCTCTTATAGTTTTTGAATAAACCACACTGAAAGTGTTCACCAATATTAACAATCTTAGCAAACATAAAAAATAAAAAGAATAGTTGATACTTAGGATGGAATCACATCTGTCCGCATCAATTCGTATATTATAAAATCAAGTGACACACTTAAATACGTATTTTAGATACAAAAAATCGGAAAGCCGAATCGATGCTAACAAATGTGATTCGTCGCCTACTAGGCTCGCGTCGGTATATACTATTCAAGGTTTTCAAGGTATTTCAAAGTAAGCACATTATATTAATTGAATAAGTTTGTATGAACAAAAAAAGATGCTTTTTTCTATTCAATAATTTTACAGGTAATTATTTATTATGTAGGTACACATACGTACCCTTCAGCATTATCTTAGAGTTTCTTTACAAAGTTGTATAACAAAATTGCCACCAACTCCTTAGCTATAAGTTGCGTACGGATTTTATTATTAATTACTAAGTATACTAATACCGCTTTTAAAGTTCGTAAAATATGAAGAGGCTTTTCCAAGCAAATATCTATTGTGCTAGTCACTAATCCAGTCATTTGCTTACTTACCTTTCTAATTCATCCCCAACTGTTTTCGAATCGTATATAGTTCTCGCTGGCACTAGATCATACTCTTCTAAATCACGCCTGTATCCAAAATAAAACAACGGGAACATCCACGCATAAAATAACCGCGAAAACATTCCCGGGGGTGTTTTCTTTTCCGGCTCCTTAGATTGTTTAAGATCGTCATTTTTGCTGTTTTGCTCCGGTAAAGTTTTGGTCGTCACCATTTTTGTTCGAGAGCACACAGTCAATATATTTACTACATACACTTATTAAACTAGTACGTAACTATAACGCGTGCTAAGGGAGGTTGCGCGCGAGTGGTTCGACATATATCCCGACTGTGTGAACACTAAAGTTTTCCCCGTCGCCGTCGTGCGCTCTACTTAGTCTGTTTTAACCGATATCTATTTAATCCATGTCCATAAAGCATTATGACGCGAACGGCGCGTTTATCGCTGTTGAGCTGACAAACGAGTTGGAATGCTCACACATTCAGCGGTGGCTGATGGCAGCGCGTAGTAGTGTACTCAAATTGAACAGAAACAGAGTGTCATTTTGGGACATAGTGCCCAAAGTTTTGAAGTTTTGCGAATTTTTTTTATTAGTGCAAATATTACTGATAGTAATTGGGCTTAGGCTGAAATTTATGACCGCACTCTCACTCTGCTCAAACTCAAGACAGAGTTAAAATAAAATTTATGTCAGAACATATTTATATGTCCTGTAGGGCTAACATGCGCGCCACGAGAAAGTTTTGTCTACACGTTTACTCGTAGTCTCTATGTGAATCTCTACAGAGATTCACGAGTAAAGTGTAGACAAAGTTTTCTCGTGGCGCGCATGTTAGCCCTACTGAACTCTATCTTTAGTCCGAGCCAAGCACGCTCTATGATCTTAGCATTATATACCATCTTAAATTACACTTACTATCAGTAGCAGACGTTAGGATGGTAATTAAGCTACCCATCGGACCAGACCCGAGACAATTCTGAGATTATAAAATCCTAAATTGCCTGTATCGGGAATCAAACCCGATATCTCCCACAAAAATTGGTAGGGAAGTGATCAAAAATTATTAGGGAGGGTCTACTAATGATCATAGGTACCAAGAGTTCTGATGGACAGGAAATGAATGTGAGGGAGGGATGTAAAATTAGGTACCTTCTTAGGGTTCCTAAGGATGCCAACGGGACCCTATTTTATTAAGCCTTCGTTCTCGGTCCGTATTTAAGCCCTGCTTGAGCGCTACATTACTGATGATTTAACTACATATTTTTACTAAAATTTGACAAACTACAAATATAAATATAGGTAATATTTATATTTGTAGTTTGTCAAAGTTTACTACTTTCAATAGCACATCTAATAAGTTTTCATCACTGATTTATATAAGTATTATTTTAATAATAGAATTTGATTTTTAACCATTCAAATTAGAATCAAGCTTCGTATAGATAAAACATGTAAGAAAAAACCTTCTACTCGTAATGGTTGTATACTTAATACAACTATTACTCGTAATGAGTGTAATTACACTCATATTTAATTTAAGTCAGTCAGTACAGATAAGCCTCCGTGCGCAGTCGGAACTAATCAGCTAGTTATCCAGTAGGTATATTTATTAGTTGTACGAGTACTACAATAAAATTACGAACTTTAAATTCTGGAAAAATATAATTATAATGATAATTGTTTTTTATTTGGCTGCCTATTGCTTTTATGATTTGAATATTTCGATTGAATGACATTGTACAAAGTATTACTTCCTGTATATTATACTAATATTATAAATTCGAAAGTGTATTATCCTTCAATCAAACGGATCAACTTGATTTTTTGCATGGATTTTGTCAAAGAAATATAGAGTTTTAAAGGACAGTTTTTATCCCGGGAAAAAAATTTTCACTCAGATTAGAAGTCAGACTTAGAGTAGCTTAGCTTCTAGAAATGGTGGTAGATTATGTACCTACTTATCATAAGAGCCATAATTTGGCCTAAATGAAATTAATAATTTTTAATCCATTTTTGGGATATTACGGCTCCAGTAATATGATAACTCTAAAAATGCATACTATATGTACATAATGTGAAATACGTAGTCTCAAATACATTGCACTACGACGCTGATTTACAACCCAAGCGAGATTGATGCATTGCTATGATTATAATGCCAGATGCAATCACTGTAATGAGAGTTCTTTCGTAACGCTATTTCGCGGCTTACATTCACGTGGATGTACAAAGGATAAGGAAATGCAAGTTTGTTAGTGCAATAAACTATTGAAATTTTATAATCATAACAATCTATTATAAATACAATATTTAAGAAAAATTAAACCGACTTCAATATACCAAAATAAATAATAATAAAAGGAAAAGCGTCCATATCTTGAAACTACTCATTTTTTTAATATAGAGACTAGCGCTTGACTGCGATCTCACCTGATAGTAGGTAAGTAAAGATGCAGCCTATAATGTCTCTTGATGAAGTACACAACAGATCCGCTTAATAGTTTCGGGGAAATGCGTGTTATATACATAAGTGTTGAATTGATAACCTCTTTTTTTAAGTTTGTTAAAAATATGGTAGCAAAGACCTAAAGAATACCTGTGCGAATCAAACGATGTCTATACAAATAGGTAAGTATGAAGTACGTAAAAAGTAGAAGCAACGTTATTCAGGCCACTGGAAGCTTCGGGCTTTACGCCGTAAATGACACTTGAGACGTTAGTCATAACACAAAGCATCTTACGGCCTACAATGGAGATTGCAGGCTTATGGAATAAGGGGACTTCGCAATGGATGTGGGTCATTAAAAATAGATATTTACTTCACTCAGATTGCATAATCTGATTAGAAGCTTGTCTTCTCTAGACTCTACTATTGATATTGTAATTATAATTAATTTTTGGTTTATTGTCGCATCACGCAAAAACACTAGGCGAATTGAAATAAAACTACAATACAATATTTAATCTTTATTTGCATAATTTAATCTTTATTGGCGTAATGTGTGTACACAAGATAGTTTTATAGCTCAACATAATTATTAAATAAGTACACAATACATAACACAGAATGACAGTTTGGAAAATCTGCGTATTCTTACATCTTTTGATCTTCAGCTTGACTTGAATTTATAGAGCTTATACAGGGAAAATAAAATACCTACGGTATCGTTAGTCACTGCGTAACGAAATCATTTTGTGATTCGGTCATAGTTACCATATTATTGACTAGCTTTTATACGTGGCTTTGCTCTCACCATCTATTAAAAGTACTTAATTCGAAGTGGAACTCTTTATAAAATTACCAATTTTTTGGATTTTTCGAATTTTCAGCCGTTTCTGTGGGTTTCCCTACTTTTTTGACTACAAAAATTCAAATCGTTCAAGCCGTTATTGAATTTTAGCCAGACTAACGAACAGCAATTAATTTTAATTATATAGAAAGAAGAAGATTAGCGTTATAGATTACAATAAAATTATACCTAACCTTAGTAGAAGGCTTTTTAGTCAATAAATATAAATAAAATTGAAGTGTCGTTTACAAATATCTCTTTTTAGTATTTGCATATGTAAGTAAATAAAATAATAACACTAAGTGCTCTAACACCTTGAAGAGATTATAGATTACAGAATTTTCAGTTTCTAAAAATCTATGAGGATAAGCCTTATAGTAAAGCTTTTTAACCAGCTTACGAAACTAGCTTCCAGTATTGCGTAGGATCTCGCTACGTAGTTCATAAAATACAGTTCACATACAGTTTATGAAATTGGTACGAACGCTTATTGAGATTCATATTTCCAAATATGTTTCCAATATTCTCCCTTCCTCAGTATTCGTAACTGTAGTAATTAACGAGTTTTTCACAAAGTAAAAAGAGATCACCCCTTTTGAATTTCGACGTAATCACTCGCATCAATGGCGTTAAAAAACTGATAGATACCTACCCTATAATGTTGGAAATGAATATATCTAGTATAAATTCTGTATATTTTCTTTTTGAAATATTTTGATTGGTAAATAAACAAGTTTTTGGGGTAGGTATAAACAACAAACAAACACATAAATATAGTTCGAAGAGCTGATGGTCGGTGGCGTTCCAAGGTGATGGAGTAGCCACCTTGCACGGGGAAGCGCAGTGTTGGCAGACCTCCTACTATGTAGGCCGACGACATCAAACGAGTCGCAGGGAGCCGCTGGATTCAGGCGGCGCAAGACCGACACTTGTGGAAGTTCAAGCAAGAAACAAATGCAGTGAATGTCTATCGGTTGACAAAAAAGGAAAAGAAAAGAACATCCTGTGAGAAAAGTATTTTGATAAAAATAGAAGAAAATAAATTCATATTCCGTGCTAACAAGACTTGCCCGAATACTTATAGAAATACTAGATGATGCCCGCAACTTTGTCCGCGTGGATTATGGATTTTCAATTCCCGCGGGAACTCTTTAATTTTGCCATATGAGCTATCTCCATTCTCAGCCAAATCAGTTCATATGTTGTGGTGTGAAGGAGTAACAAACATACACACACTTACAAACTTTCACCTTTATAAGATTAGTGTGATTACTGGTGAGGTGATCTTTATTTATAACGGATTAGGATACGTCCTCGATATATTATGAACCTCGTTAGAGACTAATCGACCTAAAAAGTGTTCTTATATAATACTAGAAGCCCGCGCCGACTTCGTCCGGGTTGAAAAATTAAATATTTGTTTTTACGGGAATGACCACAACAGAGCTTCTTATAGGAGACGATTTTCAATAAGATCACCACAGGAACCACACGAATCTCCCACGCCGATACCTGCCACCGGCCCCACCGCGCCGCGCCGACCGGCAACATTTTATTATTTTGTCGCGCGTAAATATTAATTTTCCGATAACTCCTAAGATATTAATTTAAATTGTATAGTGTAAAGGGCAATTATGTTCTAAATTAAATACTTACAATTATAAACATATTTATTTAGATATAGATCGACATCATATTGGTTAAAGAAGCTTCGAAAATAATTCATTATTTTTAATCAAAATTTGAAAGATAGAAATGGTTACTGTAAGTTAGCCTTAGAAGATAGACATATGGTATCGCGGACTTTTTTTTAGAACTTTTTGAGAGGAACAATTCACCCATACATCATTTTCATCCAATAAAAGTATATGACCCAGCGCACGCCTTGAAAACGTTTAGAAGTCAAAAAAATTTCCGCCTTGTTTATCAAATTTACTCAAATTATGTAGCCATAATACATTTATGTGCATAATATATAGCCTATAACCATCTGGAATAATGTACCTTTGAAATGGTGAAAGAATTTTTGAAATAGGTGCGGTGGTTCCAAAGTTTGCTCCGGACATACATACAAACTCACAAAATTAGCGCTCTCTCTTTATTATAATAGTATAGATAGTATAGATATTGTTTTGATAATTTTTTCAAAGCAGGTGTAGTGTGTAAAATAATAAACACGAAATGTTATGCATTTTTACTATAAAAATGTGTAAGACGCCAACGGCCCAATAATTTTAATGTATGTAAAGGGTATTTGCCCTTACATTAAAATACGTGAATCATGTTCGTCAAATTCGGCCCACAACAAACGGCTCGTTAGAAGAAAGTCAGTACTCATTGACCTACTGTTGCCTTCCGAAGGTGGTAAAAGTGTATGTAGCCCAAGGTCCATCGATATAAGCGACGCGATGGTGCGTAGAGCGATGGTGTTGGCCGGCGTGCGGGTATGGCGGGTATAGCGGGTATGCGGCGGCGGTGGAGCCCGCGCCCCGTCGGCCGTCCGCCGCCGCAGTATGACGCGGCCCGCCAACCGCCCGCCCGCCCCGACTACAACATCGCTAATGCGCCTAATGCGCCTAATGCTCACCGATTATAACTAATAATGTTCTGACGATCCTATATCATGTGTGCCGATACACTAACAGTGCCTTCGAAATCACAACGCAGTTTATATAAGGTTGTGTTAGTGTATTAATTTTTTAGTGAAAAACCAACGGATACCTTCGCTCTCTTCATGGTTAATATTTATCAAACAGTATTCAGGGCTGCGGAATTGATAAAATGTTTGTGTTATTGAAAGGACAAAGAATGGTGTTTACAAAGAAATGTAGCGTAGCAACGGGAGTTATGTATGTGATCGATTATTAAAGTATTGCCATCGGATAGTGAGACGTGATCAAATATTAAGTGGAAAAGAAACATGTCGGTCGGTGCTTTGAAAGTTTTGTACGTAACGGTCAACTGCCAAAAACTTAAGAGCCGCCAATGATTTAATGGGGTTTCTACTGTATAATCCTGAGTCAAAGTTAAGTTATTTCTATCTAATAAATCAAACAAATTTTCATGATAGACACAGCCTAAAGTGATATCTCAAAATCTCAAAAATGGTTACGTATCTTGTTATAAAAATACCTAAAGCGGGTCAAAATGACAAATAATGACTACTTTTATGCAACTTAACTGAATGATAAGACCTATTAACAATGTTAACCAAAACGAGCTTTTTGGGAGTACATATAATACTTTAATGTATCGGTAAAACTTTAGTCTACACCTTAAGCAATCCTAATGATATTACTTCCGTTTCCGCGTTCATGACTTTAATTAATAATTTTTTTTATTTTTTTCAGTTACATATTCAAAAATTTACCAATATTAAAACTATGTTGCTTTGCTTAAAATTGATGTAATCCTTCGATATTTTAATTTGAAGAGTTTCCACACAAAATACAAAATAATATGTATCGCGGTTGATTAATTCCCCATCGAAGAGATTTCAAAAAATTTGGTGTTAAAACTAAAACTAGGTTCGTTAGACGTTAACTAAATATGACCTTAGAAAAATAGAATACTCGAAATTCTAAATTTTAATTTTACCTTGCCACTGCTTATCAATTGAATGGAATTGAATTATTTTACCAACGAGTCTTGATTTTTATATCTAATTAACAAATTGTGTAAAAATTACAATCTTGGAATAATAGGAAAACAAATCTATTATCAAAAGAAAATTATCATTTAACTTATCTTTAACCCAAACGTTTACCGTAGAGTCCGTAGAAAATGTATGAGAGCAATAAAAGTTTATAACTCGAACTTTTCACGTTTAATTCTTTATTTCATATTGTTTTCAAGGCGAGAGTTTTAATTACGATATCAATTTTTGGAATACATCTTATATTGGGAAAATGTACCTTCGCTACTTATTTATTTTTATAATGTCATTTATAATATTAAATAAACATTTATTGACATATATTTGAAAAGTTCACGCAGCTTTACTCAAAGTAAATGCAAATAATAAAAAAGTAAAAACAAGGATTTTTGAAACATAATCTGGCGACTCGGAGGAAAAAAATTTTGTGTTTTAGATGGAGACGCCTTGACGTCTAATTTCTTTGCAAAAAAATCTGTCAATTACGGTGCGGGGCGAGGTAGCACACATAAACAATTTCTTACTACAGGTGCATTTTTCAATCACGTCGCTATGCACGCACATGACAAGACTACCAAACACAACCTTAAAGTATACGCACACAACCAAATTCACACACAGAGACGTTCTATCCTTACACGAAACAATCATGTCATTTATGTAAGCAATTTTGGGCTGCGACACTATCGATTATCGACTTTCGATAAGTTCTAAATGAATTAATGAATGAATGAAGTTCAACTAATAGTATAAATTAAAATATTGTTAAATCAACTTAGCAATCAATTACTGTTCGTTGGTCTGGCTAAGACTTAAAAAGTTTTTAATGAATTGTATAAAATGAGAATATAAATCTAAATCGAATGTTCTGAATCTAATATATAGGATACTTTTTATCCTAATAAACAATAAGGTTCATCCGCGATAGGGGATGAAAGTTTTTGAAAAATACTATTTTATTCAATTTTGGTGAAGATCTAATAAATATTATCGGAGATAGAGGACATACCTTCTCGCGGATAGTAGCAAGTTACTCTAAACTACGCCACGCGGACGAAGTCACGGAAATCAGCTAGTAAATAAATAAATTTAAGAAATGCCACATACAATTTTGTAGTCGAGTTTATAGTTTTTAAACTTTTATCCATGTTTTATCAATGGATAGTAGACATTTGTTGGAACACTAACTGGTTCTATAAGAAAATTAAAAAATACATGATGTACCTATACCATACACACCGAAAATATCAATATCGATATAATTTCTGCTTCCAGCCCTAATTTTCTTGCAGTGTGACCAACTTCTTTAAAATAAAATCCTCATTTTTGAACAAAAAACTACCTTAAAAATACTGTTAATGATAAGCTTATCCAACTTTATGAATGAGTACAATACCTATTACAATTTAATTTTTCATAAACCGAGGTGGCACGAGGGCATTTAATTGTGGCGATTGAATATTAATAAGGCTTTTTAATCACAAATCTGTGTATGTTTGTAATGATTTTTGCGCATGCAATTATATCGGTTACTTATATTATACTAGCGGCCCGTCCCGGCTTCGCAAGGGTGGATATTTATTTTTTAAACATTTTGGCATAAACGCACAGTAAATGCAGGACATACTTACCTAAATAATAATATATTTAGCAATAGTGTATCGCTGGCTCCCTTTGGGTATGGGACTTGATGATTGAAAACAAAATGATAACAGAATAAATTACATCAATGAACTCGTAATATCTTTCGAATGGAATGTCCGATTTTAATAAACTAAAAAGTAATTTGCAGGTATTTAAACAGCCTTGCTTGAAAAAACATTTATTTTGGTAAGGATTAAGGCAAAGGTATAAATAACTTGGTCTGATTTTGGTCGGATTTCTATTAAATTTTAAAATGTTAAAAAGTAGTTATAGTGACATAGCTACAATAGTAGCTCAGTTTACTAGTAAGAGTTTACTACAGATAATGATATATTTTTACTATGCAAGACCAACAAAATCTCAGTCACACGACAAGAAAATATTATAAAATGTTAACGAATATTCTACTTAACTCAGTTTTGACGAAATGTGCGACTCGTCCTTTTCAAAATAACCGATTAAATTGTTTGCCTAAAGTTTATAAATTAATATAAACATAAACCCCCAACCTTTCCTATTCGATCGTAATTTTAATTGTATGTAATCAAATCATTATGCAGTTCATGATAAAGGGCTCCAATCGAGTAATAAGAAGATTGGTTAATTTTTTAAAATTTCCCGAAATTATTTCTTGTACGATTCCGTAGCAACATTTTCGGATCAACAGTATTTTTAAGTTTTCTCCTTAAATAGTGCATTAATTGGATAAAAGAATATATCAGGAGAAAAGTAATGTTATCCTTTCATAAACTGGATATTTTTGGTATTTTTTTTAGAAGGAAAATCACTCATAGTCGGCATATTATACCGGAGCTCATCCTCCGCTAACCATACGTTGTTGACAGGCGCGTGACGCGAGTCAAACAGTTTTATATAACGGGTATGACCGCTGGGCATACCCGTCAAATAAAAACTTACAGAGGGGTACGCATCCTATGGCCACTCCAGAGCTTAATCCTCCTAGTCTGGCGACCTTTGTTTTCTAAATCTGTTCATATCACATTTGACCAATAGCAATAAACAGATAGCACTATCTTCAAAATCACGAGTTACAATAACTATAGGATTGTTTCAAGGTGTATCTACCTCGGAACCAATTTTGTTGGTTTTAGCACAGAATACATAATCGTACTGGTATTAGTGTAACTTTTTGCACAAGTGACCCTTTATTCCCGATTCTTCGTATCCTGTGAGTTTAATGATCTCAACCGAAAATAGCAGTGTTTTTTTAATATACGCAATAAATAGGAGTGCAATTGGTGTGCAATAAATAGGCTGTGACAAACTATAAACCAAAGTTAAATTAATTTTATCAAAATGTGTATATAAATAAGTAAATTAGTACAGTGTTCAATATATAGAAAGTATATAATCCTGGCTGTCACTTGTGGTCATGGAAAACGGTGCCTTAAAACATGGGAGCAACAACAACAATAACGACATTGTCGAGGAGAAACTGGTAAGTTTACTAATGTTATCTATCTGTATTAATCCAGTCAATGACCTCGTCCCATTCCTTCGTCGTCTTCGTCTTCGTCGTCCATAACTTCGTCACCATATGAAGTTTATTTACTTCAATATCCCTTAACTTTCGTCTTGGTGTTATTAAGTAAACCTTGAGTAGATATACTTATTTATTTGAATATTTTTTTCAAAAGCCGGTAAACAATTTAAAAAAATAATCATGTGTAATTTCAAAAAGTTCCCAATTAGAGTCAGATATTAAAATAAAATGAAGATATCCAAAAGCTTTCAATACTTTCAATACTTGATCCATTTATTACTCTAATAGAAAACAATCGCAGCGGTCAATAATAACTTACTTACCCTAAGATTTATTTATATATCAATAGCTTTTGCTTGCGAGTTCGTCCGCATGGAGTTAAAAGGAAATGCGGTTGGAGAGACTTTTGAAAAATAGGTATTAAAATAAAGTAGTGCCGTCGTTCTTCGAAAGTTCGGAGGGCGTCCGGGCGCGATAGGGACAAAATCCAGATTTGAATGTTTAGCCTACATAAAAAGGCATAGCATATATAGGCATATTCGAGGTTTGGCTCTCTACTGTTTCCTCCTCCAATATTGGACCAATTTAAAAGATATTTCATATACTGAATAAGAGGGATACATACTGTGCATATTTTCCTTTTATCGTTAATAGTTGTCAAATTTGGACACTAGGCCTCTATTGACCGCGGTTTAAAATATGCAATTATGAGCATTTTGTATGGGTTCTAGTGCTTAGAAAAATAATGTATCTTCAAAAATGAAAACATAAAGATATAGAAGACGTTGATATTTATTTAATTGTAAAAAATCATTTTTCTAGGGTCATTAACCAGGGAGGAAACAGGCGAGAGCGTTTGTATAAAGAAAAGTTCGCTCGCATTTCGTCTTAAGTTTTTAAAAATCCCGCGGGAATTCTCGCTTTTCCCAACAAACGACTAAACCAACAAACACACTGCATCATCAAGCATCGCTGTGCTATTCTCTATAAATGATACTATACTATATTTTCGTCTACAATGCGGTCTCGTCTTAGTGAACTAAAGTTTATGGCGATTGAAATTTTTGATTGCGACGAGCGCAATTAATCTGCATCGTCATTATGCGGTATTGAGCTTCTGACGCCAACGGTTACAAGTCGTCAACAACCTTGCAATAACATAGCATACCTATTTTCGAGTTCAGTATAAGTTGAGACTATATATCGATGGTTGAGACTTAATAGCTCGACGGTTCGATCCCCACCCGTTGCACTATTCTCGTTAATTCGAAAGTTTGGATGTATGTTTGTTACTCAATCACGCCGCAACGACTAAACCGATTTGGCTGAAATTTGGCACAGAGGCAGATTATAGAATAGCAGATACGTTTTATCCCGGAAACTAAGAGAGTTCCCGCGGGAATCCAAAAAACCTCAATCCACGCGAACGAAGTCGCGCTCGCGGGCGTCAACTAGTTTAAAATAAATAATCATGTGTATGTAATTTCAAAAGTCGCGGGCATCATCTAGTACACTATAAATGTGAGAGTTTGGATTTATGGATGGACTAGCTAATGCCCGCGACTTCGTCCGCGTGAATTTAGTTTTTAAAATCCCGCGGGAACTCTTTGATTTTCCGGGATAAAAAGTAGCCTATGTTTTAATCCAAGGTATAATTTATCTCCATTTTAAATTTCAGCCAAATCGGTCCAGTAGTTTTTGCGTGAAAGAGTAACAAACATACACACACACACACACACACACACACACACACACACACACATACAAACTTTCGGCTTTATAATATTAGTGTGAAGTGTGATGTGATGTGATTATTGGATGGATGAATGGATCGATGGATGGATGCTTGTTACTCAATCACGCCACAACGACTGAACTGATTTGGCTGAAACTTGGCACAGAGATATATTATAGCATATAGGCTACTTATCCCGGTTTAATAAGTGAGTTCACGCGGCAACCAACCACAACCAACCACAAAACCACAAGTCCAAAACCCACGCGAACGAAGTCATCAATGTCATATAAAAATTATAACGATTCTTGTACACTTAGTTACTGCTCTTAAATATCGAAGTATTGATATCTTCTACTTAGATTGTGCAAATAAAGAACATGCACCTATTTCAGCCATATCATACAATAAGTATGCTGCTGCTATTATCGATAAAATCGTCATCATAACGTAAAGATATGAATATCACATGTCATCGTGATATTTATATCTTTACGTTAAACTATTCTTCTTTTATTTGATTGTATTATAGGTATCTTATCATAAGCGCTACAGTAAAGATTTCGCTAACTACAGCCTTGTAAAAATAACACACCTACTATAAGCTAAAATCTAACAAAAAATTCTTGCTATTTGTAAATAAATAAGTATTATTATTGGGTCAATTCATGTCCTGACGAAAACAATAAAAATCCTGACCATATTCCGTTAAACAAAAAAAAACACTGAATACTACTGAATAGTAATAGAATAGCGCGCAGCGGTTAAAATTTTGCCTCCGTTTCAAGAGATCAGCGGTCCGATCGGCGGACAGCAGTTAAATTACTTAAGTCTCCTTTGCTTTCGTTTAGAACACTATAATTTAAAATACTTTTAAATATAACATAGTCCCGGCCGGCCAAACTTTTCTATCAAGACTCTGGATCTATTTGCCTATGTTATTTTTCTTAATAAAAATTGACGCTGTATATATATTTCAATAAATTAGATCATAATAAATTTACCGCGATTTTCATTAAGTAAGTGGGTAGTAGCTACTTAATGAAAACTGGAAATTTTTCAAAGCACCGAACCATATACTAACTAAAAAATTAATTAAAGGTTTTCGGTTGTTAAGGCGTGCAATATTTCGCGAATCTCCATGTTATTTTCGCGGTGCGAGGCCAGGCAAGCCAGCACTTGACTTTTCAGAGCGAAATGCACTTGGTAAAGTGAAAGTTGCTATTGTAACTAGCTTTAGATGTATATCTAGATGGGCTGTTCATTAACGCTCGGTTTCTATGTTCAATCTATTTCTACAATCTATAGAATTATTCCTAAAAAAACGATGTTAATTGCCATTATACAAAATTTAACAATTTGTAAAAAGACATTAAGTTGAAGTTATTACCTACCAAGTTAGTGAATTTCTTAATGACATAGTTAAATGGCAACAATTGACTTGGCATTCTTCATTTAGCATTTCTTCGGATCTTTTTTCTTCGCGGAGCTATTTTCATCGGAACAACCTACCTCTTATATTTTCTTTATAAGTTCTGCTTTTTAATTTTACGTTTATAAGTTCTGTTTTACTACGGTACACCATCAAAAATGCTTTGTGCACATGCATTAGGAATATCCTGATCACCTAAGGGTATGGAAGGCATTGGTAGAGCCGGTTGTTAGACTGAGCCACCTGCTAGTAGCACGCGATAGGTCAAGGACATCGCACACCTTAGACAACCTATGGTAGATTATGTAACCCCCACAGTTCTATAGGTTACAATACATAAGAAATCGATGAAATCACGAAGGAACAGTTTATTTTCATAGAGAAAGTGACAGCTTACTACCAACAGATGTTTCTATGCTGAGTTTTAGAAATGTACGTAGTAATGCAACAAAACATAACAAGTTTGTACCTATCTCGATCACGTTAGCTTTCAAAGAGAAAAAAAAAGGCATCAAAATCGCTCTATTTGTTAGGGAAGTAAGAGGGAACAGACATACACACATCAAAATTATAACACCCCGTCGGGAAACCGCTGAGTGGGTCCGAGAGTGAACCGATTTTGCTCGGAGGCGTAGATGCCAAGTTCCGGGAGACCTCAGGGTCGCGTCGTGAGCAGCTGGAATGAGGAATCCAGTAATTTCTTTATTTTCTTTACTTTTCCATCTCCATAACAGCCTCTCCGGAACGAGCGCAACAAAAAAAGGTAAAGTATGAAAAAAAAATGTTTTAGGTATTCTATAGAATGCCTTGGTATTTTATACAATACCGGATTAAACATAATAAATATATAGATTGGCGATAACATATTATATACATTTTTACAAAATTCATATCACTCTCTTCTATCACTCGAGACGCTGGGAGTGACGTCAGCAGCATTATTCGCATGGATGGAGTGAATCAAAGAAACGATGACGTCAGATCAGCTGACGTGACGTCAAGTTTGCATTTTTTGCGCATACAATACGACAGCCGTACGACTTCTAGCGATCTCCTTTTACGAATTGGTGACGAATAATATAATTAAATATAGGTATCTCTCTTACTACTTATTGGAAAAATGGAATGGTAAATAAATCTTTACATGATAACAAGAGTCAGGATGATAAGAAGTTTCGAGTGTGAAAAAGATAAACGTCATGCTTAGATTCAAATTATAATAGGAAAACTCGTGCTAACGTGAAAATGATAAGGGATATAATCTTATCTTACTTCTTATAATATTAATGCGAATGTGTTTGTTTGTTGGTTTATCCTTTAATCAAGGCATAGTTGCAGAAATGTAGGGCTAACATGTGCGCCACGAGAAAATTTGTCCACACGTTTACTCGTAATCTCTAGGTATGTGAATCTTTACTGAGATTCATGAGTAAAGTGTAGACAAAATTGAGTAAAGTGTAGCAATATAGGCAACGTAGTTTTACTTTAAATAGCCATTTTTATTTTCATTGCTTTATTTTGTATGTGTCCATTTATTTCGTAATTAGGCTCCGATATTTCTTTAGCTTTATAAATAACTAGTTTTTGCCCGCGCTTTCGCTCACGTTAAGTTCAATTTTTTGAACCCCTATTTTACCCCCTAGGGGTTGAATTTTCAAAAATCCTTTTTTAGGTCATAATAGCTGTATCTGTATGCCAAATTTCAGCCTGATCCGTCTAGTGATTTGAGCTGTGCGTTGATAGATCAGTCAGTCAGTCAGTCAACTTTTCCTTTTATATATTTAGACTAGCTTTTGCTCGCGGCTTTGCTCACGTTAAGTTCGATTTTTCAAATCCCTATTTTACCCCCTTAGGGGTTGAATTTTCAAAAATCCTTCCTTAGTGTGCGCCTACATCATAAAAAAAAACCAACTGTAAAAATTTCAAGTTTCTAACTTCAGTAGTTTAGGCTGTGCGTTGATATCTCAGTCAGTCAGTCAGGACTTTGAATTTTATATATATAGATATTTATGATCGAATAGACGATGCCAGTGATTTCACCTATGTGTTTTTAGATTTTTTTTTAAATCCCGCGGAAACTCATTGATTTTATGTCCATCTGTGGAATGCACACTCGCTCTGTGCTTTTCGCCAAAATAGGTTCAAGAATTATTGCCCATCACCTCATATCAATATTTATTATTTCTTTACGAAAGATACCAGTTATTTTCCGGATAAAATGTAGCCAGTAGCACCGTAGAAACATTATTTTGATGATAGATTTGCTTTAAATATTTTGCTTATGTAATGGAAATAAAAAACTGTTAAATCCAAAATAATGCAGCATGTGAATTATTATGTAATAAATATTATCATCATTATCATAATTCAGCGCCGGCTCACGGGACACGGGTCTCCCCTCGGAACGAGAAGGGTTTAGGCCATAGTCCATCATGCTGGCCAAGTGTGGATCGGCAGACTTCACACACCATTGAGAACAGTATGGAAAGCTCTTAAGCATGCAGATTTTCTTACGATGTTTTCATTCACAGTTAAATAAATCGATACAATGTAGGTAGTGTGTCCAGAAGCCGCGTTGAGATTCGCGAGGCAGCATGGCGACAGCGGCTACAGCTGTAGGCTCGACGGGCGGCAGCCGCTGCAATACAAGTAGCTGTAACGGGTACACTACATCGCCGGGAGGTTGACGAGGTCACGCCGCACCGCCCTCGGGCGGCTCCGTCGCCGGTCGGCGCGCGGCGGGCTGGGCGCCGCCGCGGCGAGCGCCGAGCGGTGACGCGCGCAGCCGGAGCGACCTCTTGCGTGCGCCGCACACCCCCGACCGAGTCGAGTCCGGTGCCTACGCTGCGGACTCCGCCGCCTCTCACACTGCCATCGAATTGTTATCTAAATATCCGTTCCGGGGGCCTCGCCTCTACTGGACGACGCCGCGATTTATGCCGTTTTACGCGTTCCGAACGACTAATATACCTAAATTCGACCTAAGTTTCCGATAAAATGTAAAAAAGTATATAAAAAGAGTCGAGTGCTTGCTTAATCGATCGGCTGCATTACAAAGTTAAAACTGTTATTATCGTTTTGCGGTCAAATTTTGCAGCTTTTGTTGCGCTACGATTCAGCTCCAGGGCTTCATTGTTATATATTCTAGTCCAAGTGGTCAAGACAAGCTTTCGCACAACTTAAATTAAGTATTGAGTGGTGCCGTCCTGTGCTTAGTTCATACTGTGGACAGTGCGTCGGTTCTTAAGAGGTGTTTTTTTGTCGTTAATTTAGTTGCGAGCTTTGGCGATTTATTTTTTTATTTCCTTTTACATTTGTTTGCTATTATTGTGATAAAACGCGATCCATGCTTGGAGTTATGACTACCATGGTATGGTTTCCTTTGTCTACATTATATACCTCTTATTCTTTTTAGTAAAGAAAGGTAGTTTACTCTTTACATTGATATGTATTCATTTTAGAATTATTGTATCCTATGCTTTCTCTGTGAATGAATATCGATTTCATTCATGATATTGAGCAGACAATCACAGGAGAGGATTTTGACGTACCTAACGTAAGCTTTTTGCAGCCTTTTATTGCAGTAATCATGGTAGAACACAATAGAACCTTTATTAGGAGCTTCGTTTGATACCCTTTGAAAGATCAGTTTTGCGTGCATTTGCGATTATTACCTTATGATTCAAATACATTTTTGAAACCTTGGAGTAGCGAGGCTTTAGTTTTATAGCAACATATTTTTAAATCTTTCAAAAATTGTTTGATTTAATGCCATTTTATTGAATTAAGTACTTGTTAGTCCATAAAGACTAAATCAATAAAATAGCAAAAAATATTACGATTTGATAAAATTAACAACGTTTTATTTTACACTACATAGTGCATACATATTTATATCGGTAATTACGTAAATCATACAATTTAAGTAGCCACTCCCAAGTCAAGTCAAGTCCCGAGCAAAGTCGACAGAAATTTTGGCAGAATATCAAAGCCTCATACTTATTACAAAGAACTGGCACCATTTCGCACAACACAACTTTATTTTAATCAGTAGTTCAGTAGTTTATCTACAGTAGGTATAGTATATAGTTTAAGCATGTACAGATTTTAATATTTTAGCAGTACGAGGCACGAGCATTACTTAAGCATAGCATATGAATGATAAAAAATACATGATCATTTTAATACTGAAAAACACACATTTAACCATTTTAGTGTGATACATCTAAATGTTTTTTTGTATTTTTTAAATAACTGTCATAATATAATCTACAGTTATATAATCTGCCAATAAACATATGAAAGAATATTTACAATAGGAACCAGCTAATGTCACGAAGTTTAATGAAACAGAATGATGCATATTCATTGTGTAAAAAGGCGCTACACAATTACGTAACTTAGTAGACAAGTATTTTCCGCTTGTCACTAGTATTACAAATTCGACACTTCAAATAAGACATACCTAATAGAATTCTGTTCTGTTAACATTTAAAACAAAGAAGTCTATTTTCCTTGAAAATGTGACCAACGAATAAATCAATACCTACCAACTTGTTATACAATTGCGTGCACTAACTCCATACAAACCTACATACCGCAAGGCCTATATACGATTATTATTTGAGTTAAATTATTCTGGTCCTATACCTAAATATGCAGGTCCTACACTGTACAAATCAAATCACGTCTCAGACCTATAATAACTTAAATAAATTAAAACTACTACTAGTTATATTACATATAATATGCTTAAATTCCTAATTATATTAAATGTTTAATAAAGCACGAGGCATATTATCTATTAATATTTTTTACTTCTTACAACTTATCTTTACTAAAGAGTGCTAACAGTAAATAGTAATTGGTCAAGTGTGTGCCAGATACGGAGTTTTTACTCTGTTATGTAAAGCCAACGCGAAATCATCATAAGAAAATTTCAACTGTAAACAAAAAGAACTATTAGAAAGAAATTTTTTATGCAGTTCCTCACTATAAAAAGATTTGACGATCCAGGCGCAAGAACAAATTAAATAGATAACTAAAAATTAACATGGTCAATCATATCTTCTTAGATGTTTTATCCATAATAGTTGTGATTTTAACTTGTTATAATACAATATGACGTATTATGTAAAAGAGGGAAAAGGAAAATCATTACGACACAAGACTATTTATTTACCTTTAATAAGTTTATGTATGCATTTTTAAAAAGGGCTGTGGAGCCTATTGGCAGACTAATGATGAAACCATAAGGATTCCTTTTTTATTTACAGAATACTATTACTACTTATTGGTTTATTTTATATTTTTATATCCGAAAAAGCAAACTGTTTTCCGTGGAAATAAGATATTTTTCTGCAGTAAAAGGAACCTTTGCTCGTCTTCAGAATACTAATATCCACCTTTACCATATAATCAAAATGGGTAAATAGTTTAGCCGGTCAAAATAATCATGAATTTCACATTTCCCTAAATTAATTTTCCCTGAATTTCTAAATAAAACGTGAAACATAGTTTCTTTATTTTTAACCGAAAGCCCAAAAGCTAGTTTTCATTGATATTTGAAAAATATAAATACAAACATTTTCATACAAACTTTCACCCATATTTAACCCTCTTAGGGGTTGAATTTCGGAAAATCCTTTCGTGAAAGAAAAGTGATTCGCTTCGTTACAACAAAAAAAACTGTTGTCATAATTTTATTTTTCAGTAGATTCAGTAGGTACTTTCTGCTTGACTTTATTAGTCAGGTAGGTACATTTTCTTTTCTAAGGTGTCAAAAATGATATTTTAATTACAATAATTAAATAAAGCTGTGAAGGAAGTTTGGCGTGGCGTTATGTAAGAAAAAATAAATAAAAAATATCAAAGCCTCAATAGCTCTTGGCTCACGGCGCGAAATTGACGACGGTTTGACTATCACACCACGTTGCGCTATTGTAAATTAAATTAAATTAAATACAAGATATATTAGAAGCGTATTTTTTTATATTTTAACGAATATAACCCTTGCTGAACATGACGTACATTCTCTTTTCGCCTCCAACAAACCGACAAAGGTTATAGGAGTAGGCAACTAGCGTGACAACAGTGAATCGGGTGGGGTTGGAACCAGCGAGGTGTGGACTAATGCTGAGATCTATAAAGCGTGCTCTGACTTAGCTCGGACTCAAGATAAGAGTTAAAACGAGACACAAATATGCTCCGACATAAATCTGTCTCGTTTTATCCATGTCTCGAGTCTGAGTAGAGTGAGATAGCGGCCTATAGATTTCAGCCTGAGTGTTCAGTCTTCACCTTTTTTTTGGCTTTTTGGAGGCTATTTATAAGAGAGAAGGGAATAATAGTCAAGTCGCGCTAATATTCTTTTATTATCAAATAGAATAAAAAACAGCTTTCAACAGTATCAACTGAAAATTTATAGCCAGTGTCATCACTGTCACTCGACATGATGAAAGGCTTCTAACGATACCCCAACATCCAAATCTGTTCATGCATTATGAAGATATAGTGGAATAAATAAACTCACATATGTACAATGTACATTCACGAACCTTGAAATGACACTCCTTTTTTTGGGCAGGCAGTAAAGAAAGTGATATTTTCCTGTATTAGGCCGTGGGAGATGAATCTCGTGTCGCGTAAGGAGTACACGAACTAGTAGAGGCGCTAAATAGGCCGACCGCCCGCTGACGCGCTGTTGAATACGCCGCGCCCTCGTTTACCTCTTTCAGCCCTCGCTCCTACATTTATACCGAACGCGATGTATTATTCTAGATCATGGCCCACTATTTGAAAAGAGTTTTTTTTTGTTGGCACGCCGTTGGTAAAAACTTTTTTGGCTGAGTTAATGTCGCGGATTTGTGTGCATCGTCGATTGTTTTATTTCCAATTTTTATACGACGACATTTTGAGTGCACTTACTGATAATATAAAGCTTATGTAATATTTTTGAAACCTACCGGGTATAAATGCAGACTGAAAACTGAAAAACTGACAATTCAATCCCCACCCGTTGCACTATTGTCGTAACCTCTTCTAGCACACTTAATAAATAAATAAGAAATATAAGCATATATAATAAAAACAAGAGTGTTTATCTGTACTTTAGGTTTTAACTAAACCTGACTGACAGTGATAACTATAAATATAATTTGCGAAGTACATAATTCCCAAATGTAGGAAGACGTAGGTACCATCTTACACGCGTGCTTTGTTACGACTTTTACGTATGTACTTACTCTATGACTTTACTTAGCAAAACTTTGTCAGTTGATTTAATTGTACTATTCTTAAAATAAACACGGATCGTTCCGTCAAGGTTAATTATTATCTCTTATCAAAATCTACTCGAATGTGTTGCGCGTAATGGATGCTCTTATTTCAACAAAAAACATTTATCATCATTACATTAACATATATCATATTCATGGTGTGATTAGATAAGAGGAATAATATAGTTAAACGTTTTAATAAAGTAGGTACCATAACAAATTCTAAATTTAACACCATTACGTATATCTACGTACCTACTCGAACACCAGTTATAAATTACATGATATAATATCTCTAAAACCATACCATAGTAAACATATCCATATTTCGTTTGTGAAATTTTGTATTACTTTAAAGTTAAGTTAACCTAACGCAACCGCACGTATCGGAATCAGAGGAGCGAGTGGAGATAAGCGCGCATCTATGCAAAACACGGCAATCGCTCTGCTGGAGACGGCGTCGGCGTTCGAGAGAGCCGTGCTGGAATGTGAGCACCTGGAGGCGTCGGAGCACGGCGGGTTCCGGTGAGAGCGCGGGCACGGCAGCGGCATGGCTGAGCGCGGCCCGCCCGACGTGCCGCTGATCGTGACGCCGCCGGGCGCGGGCGCGGCGCTCACCACGTCGCGGCGCGCGGCGTCCGCGCGCGGCTCCCGCGACGACCCGCCGCCCTCCACGTGGCGCTCCTCGGTGCGCGTGCGCGACACCAGTTTCCGCGGCTCCCGAAAAAGCGTCGTACGACTCGAACCGCCCTGTAATGGCCTCAACGGGTTGCCCGCCATCGGCAAGGAGGTAAATCTCTGGCTGATTAAACGATTGGCATTACTGTACTGATCAATCAATCAATCACCCGACCATGTCTTTCGAAATCAATAACAATTAATTATGCTCATCTATGTACTCGCAGAGCTTCAGCCTAGTTATTGTGTCGATGTTATTTATGTTGCTGCAAAAATGTGAAGGATTATATTTTATTGTAAACTATTTATCCATTGGAGAAGAGTCGATGAAGGGACCGATGCCGTTAACCCAGGCGAAAAATTAAACCTCTTATGAGTTTTTCAACGCATCAAGTATAACTTTGAAAGTCTTTTGAATTCTAACACATATTGTACCTACCCACTCCTATATAATTTGTAAAAGTATTCTGCAACAAATGGAATATAAATACATTTATTATTAATTAATATTTGATTTAAATCATAAAATATCGTTAATTTGTATATTGTTCTAAACTAATACAAACGCCTAACTGTCACTTGTAACCATAATACACTATACTTATATCACATTTATATAGGTACTATACCAATATAATGTACACAAATGTTAAAATACCAAGGTAAGTTTCACACAAGCTAGTCCGAGTTATGGCACACCGCGCCTGTATTCGCCTGCGTTCTTATTAAGCTTTAAGCTTATGCTGACTGTAAAGTGTACAATTATTCAATTGTGTTCATCTAATGAAAACAGAATTAATATGAACTGTTGTATCTCTTAAGTATGTGCTAGCTCTATGCGCTATACCAAAAAAATATGCCTTCGGATCCAGTCGACAATTATTTTTATTTCCGCAACAGTAGTAAACACTTTTTTTACAGTGCGAAAAATAAACGAATTTTCTTCATATTTCATATTGTGTACCAATATTTATAATATTTTATTCCTATTATTCCTTTCGTAAACGGGGAAAATTTATAACAATTTGTGTAAAAGTTGCAGTCAAAAATGTAATAATTGTCACTGGCTTCAATACTATAATATTTTTAAGCTTACGTAAGCGTTTTTCATTCGATGTCCATTCCAACATCATTCATTTACCGCAATGCATTCATGGAAGGTTCAGATTATAATGCCGGTTACGTAAAGAAATATCGACTAACGATATTTTTCGAAGCTTTCGACCGGTATTCCGCTCCAAGTTCTCAGCGAAATCGTATGTTATATTGCTAGCTTGCTTACTTACGTTCAATTGATAATTATTTCTTGTAAAAATCGAAACGATATTGAGATGAAAATCTCGGCAATATAGTGTGAATCAACCTTTATGTGACAGCAAGTAAAATTAATAAATCAAAAATAAAATAACTCGCAAGTTACAATGGTTATAAAAAAGCAACAATTTTATGCCATTAATTTAACTATCCCGACTACGCAAAATGCTAAGGAGGGTACTGATACGAGTATACTGGTAAGTCTGAGTAAACAATTTGAAGTAAGCTTCATAGTATTGCTGATTTGAATTTCTCGCAATTTTATATGAATACTAGTAGGGCGCGTGGGTGCGCGGCTCGCTAAAGCGAACCGCGTGTTTTCTGTTCACTAAGTAGATCTTCGGGTCTTGATCATCTTTTACCAAGAAACCACTCTTCCATCTTTTATAGTCTCCGAGATAGACACCGACGACATTTGTATGGCCGCCATCTTGAATCCGCCATTTTGGTATTTTTTTTCAGCTCATTGCCAATTGGATGATGTTTCGAGTGATTTTTGTTTGGGCACCCTCAACCTATCTTCAATACCCTGACCGTGCTCCTCACCCGTCTCCGAAATCCTCAATCATCAGTTCCCTCCATATTTTTCATCCAAATGAATTTTTGTCCTCTATACGAAACCATCAGCGGAAAGGAACGTATCAAAGTCTTGCATACATTTTATATTATGAAAAAAAAAATCCGCCATCTTGAATTTTTTCTATTCATCACGTAGACCATCGGGTCCTGATCATCTTTTTCCAAGAAACTACTCTTCCTTCTTTTATAGTCTTCGAGATAGACACCGACGAAATTTGTATGGCCGCCATCTTGAATCCGCCATTTTGGAGTTTTTTTTCAGCTCTCTGCCAATTAGATGAAGTTTCGAGTGACATTTGTTTGAACACTCCCCACCTATCTTCGATATCCTGGCCGTGCTCCTCACCCGTCTCCGAAATCCTCAACCATCAGTTCTCTCCATATTTTTCCTCCGAATGAATTTTTGTCCTCTCTACGAAACCATCAGAAATTTTGAAAAGGAACCAATTAAAGTCTTGTATAGATTTTGTATGAAAAAATAAAAAATCCGCCATCTTGAATTTTTTTCTATTCATCACGTAGACCAACGGGCCCTGATCATCTTTATCAATGAAACCACTCCTCCGTCTTTCATAGTCTCCGAGATAGACACCGACGAAATTTGTATGGCAGCCATCTTGAATCCGCCATTTTGAAGTTTTTTTCAGCTCCCTGCCAATTGGATGAGGTATCGAGTGACTTTTGTTTGAACACTCCCCACTTATCTTCGATATCCAGACCATGCTCCTCACCCGTCTCTGAAATCCTCAACCATCAGCTCTCTCCATATTTTTCCTCCAAATTAATTTTTGTCCTCTGTACGAAACCATCAGAAATTTTGAAAAGGAACCATAAAAAGTCTTGCATATATTTTGTATGGAAAAAAATAAAATCCGCCATCTTGAATTTTTTTCTATTCATCAAGTAGACCGTCGGATCCTGATCATGTTTTTCCAAGAAACCACTCTTCCATCTTTTATAGTCTCCGAGATAGACACCGACGAACTTTGTATGGCCGCCATCTTGAATCCGCCATTTTGGAGTTTTTTTTCGGCTTTCTGCCAATTGGATGAAGTTTCGAGTGACATTTGGTTGAACACCCCCCACCTATCTACGATACCCTGGCCGGTGCTCCTCACCCGTCTCCGAAATCCTCAATCATCAGCTCTCTCCATATTTTTGTTCCGAATCAATTTTTCTCCTTTATACGAAACCGTGAGTGAAAAAAATTTTTTCCATACAAAATTTTACAGGAGAGGTGATCAATGAGTCAGTGAGTCAGTCAGTCAATCAGTGAATCAGCACGAGTAGCTATATATATATTAATTCATCAGTTAAACGTCAGATGAGAATGTATACTATACATTCTCAAGTGTTCTTAAGTTTCTCAAACCGTGAACAACAACGGAAGTTACAGTCAAACTCCATTGCTTAGCGTGTGAATTGATAATATTACAGATACACATTTAAAGGTAAGTTTGAGGAAACCACATACAAAGAGAGTCACCATATAAACGTAGTTATGTTTTAATTTAAGACGTTCCTACCGTACGAAGCATTTACTTCAAACTTTGCAAATAAAATCAAGTGCGAAATAACGAATTTTTAAGTTGTTTTTTGCAGTGAAAAAAAAAACATGAAAAAAGTCAAGTGTATTTAGTACAAACGTAAAATAAAAACCTTTCTTTTTAATTAAAAAAAAACTAATTTCCAATCTCGATAATAATATGTGTCCCCAATACTTACAAGGTTTGATCAGTCAATACAACTACATCAAAAATCCTACAACTCAACGGGATGTTAGCTCTTATGGTGAGATCTATAGAGCGTGCTCTGACTTAGCTCGGACTTAAAATAGAGTTAAAACGAGACACAAAATGCTTTGACATAAATCTGTCTCATTTTAACTTTGTCTTGAGCTTGAGCTGAGTGAAAGTGCGGTCTATAGATTTCAGCCTAAGTGGACAAAAAATATAAGGTATTTAAATCCAAAAAACCCATGCTGTTAAATTAAAAAAACGTACCCGATGCAATAAATCTGAACGCGTATATTAATCATCTTTCATGATGAGACCTTAATACTAAATCGCAAACAATCTCCTTGTTTCTCCTTTGTTTTTTTCCATGCTCTAAAGCTCTACACTAAACTGATAACTCTAAAAATGCTATTCTTTTCCGCAGGGAAAACTTTGATCAGAGAATTTTAGACCTCAGCAGGGTTAGCATGGGCAAGGGACATGTTATCCACGGGGAAAGGATAAAATGCTTATCCCCACGCTCAGTTTTATTCCCGTCAAGCATGAGCAAAACGGTGGAAACAATATCCACAGTGGATATACTTTTAGGAATATAATTCTCGTTTCCCCTGTACCCATGCTTTAGCATAGCGAGAAGATAATTTTATCTCTTGTCAGTGGATAAAATCGGGGATACAAGTTTTGTATCCAGCCTATGCTCACCCTGCTGCAGTTAAGAGCATGGATTTAGGAATTACCTAATTTAATAACAAGTCTTAGTGTCTCCATTGTTTATAGAAATTGTGTACTTAATTAGTACCATTAGCAAGGTACTTAAAACTTGGCCTGCAAATATCTAATAATTTAATTAGTTTTTGTAGAGTATTTCCTAAGAATACGAGTAGATGGATAGTTTGTTAGATTATAGTTGAGTGTTGTTTTTCATAGTTTTTTAGATAGAATCGCCTCGTGACAGTTGCCCTAAGGTTGTTAGGATATTTTGCTATCAACATCGAAATCGTTAATTTTTGTTCATAGTACTCGAACTATTTCATCGTTTTCATTAAACAGGAGTTCGAACTCGGCCGCAAAATCCACAGAATGCTCAAGCGGCGCATTTTTAAGTACCTACTTATTGAGGATCTAGTGTTCATTTTAGGTTACCATGACTGTGCATAAGTCTGTCATCTATTATGGAAATATGAAATCAAGACATTTTCCCTAAAGTTAGTTTCCATAAAAATGACCAATCACGCACAGTTAATGTTAACTTGAAAAGTTACTCTTAGCATCCTGAAAATTCTAGTGACGTCAGTAGCATCGAGAGCGCCGTAAGAATGCGTGAGCAGGGGTCACATCTACGGAGACCTCTACGTGTGTATGTATACCTATTCTTTATTGTCACTACAGATAATTACATAATTTTACATCTCACGGTGACGTCGGTTTACTGACGTCATTAACATTTCTTTTATGACGCTGGTGTTGCTGGCGTCACCCGCATTTTCAACATTAAAAAAACACTGGGTTCGCTTCCAGTAAGTCGTCTCATGGTAAACGATTACATTTATTCAGGAATCAGTTTTTAGGGTGTGATATTTTTTTTTCTAGTAGAGGCTCTTGTTTCATGTGGATTCTGATAATTCTTATTTGATTATTTTCTGAGCAAAAGCTTCGATTTGGCAGCATGTTTAAGGCAGCCCTAAGATGTCATTCAGTCTTAGATTAGGTATTTTATTAATTTCCATCAGGATGTTAGATGTCGTCTTCTTGATTTCATCAAACTTTCTAACCTTCTCAACAAATACGATACCTAGCATGTCGAATAAAAATCGATGTACCTATTAGTGATATTTTCCAGTGAAACTTTATTTAAAATCTTATATTTGTCGCGAATGTTCTTAAATCAAATCTAGTGTTACAAAAGAAAGTTATGCAGAAATGCACCTATACAGAATATTAGGTACAAATTACAATAGTGACCACTGCTCGAGAAATTTGAAGAAACGAACATTATTTAGGTATATAGCGTAGTAACTTCTATATACTCAAATCCTTTAATTGTTTGAAGCCAAGTGTAGTGTATTTACAGTGAACATTTGTATGTAACACGGTCTCGCTTGCCGCAGGTCCTCTCACTGGGCGCGACGGGCGGCCACAAAGGGACGACGCAACCATCCCATCCCTGCACTATCCTCCACCATTCTCCTTATAAGGTAAGTATTATATAAGTTATATAAAATTTTAATATACGTTAAGTGAGAGATCCGAAGACGGTGAGCCTACTAGGTCTGCAGTAGAATTATTTAGAAAATCTCAACTGACTAATCAGTGAAAGTTCATCGACATCATCATAATCAAGCAAAAAAGACTAAAAATATTTTACTTGACCTTTTACAAGGTAACACCGTTTTATTTCTCCCGGACTAGTAACTTTAACGGTCTATTACAGATAATATTTCAAAAAAATACCTAAGTACGAATAATCAATTTAAACTTTTAAATCGGCTTTCCTTTTTAATAACCACAATTTAGCAGATATACAGTTTATACACGGCAGACTACGTCCCAGGCTCCACCGAGCTGCTAAAATATTTTATCAACAATCCATAAGGCGCTGTTTTTAAAATAGTAGAGAAAACGGTTACATGGAGTTGCTTGTTGTTGTTGTTGTTACAAAGTATGACATTAATAATAATACTTAGGACTCGCCATTTACAGGTGGTAAACTGCTCCAGACAGTCTGCACATTTGCTGCAATCTGTAAAACAAGTAATAATTTCAATGAAAGCAAGCCGCTTCACCTCAAAGATGTCTCATTTTTAAACTGTATGCACGCTAAACTATGGATGCAGTATAACTTTACGGAATTCAGTTCATACTATGGCGCTGGTAAATAAAAAATGTTTGTCGCATCGACCTCGCTCGTTCCCAGCACGCAAAAGCGGCACCTATACTACCAGCGGTGCACGCTAACTATTAAATTATTCCCAGGCAGTTATTATCAGAAATATGTAGTTACACAATTTTTTATTTAGAAATGACTGGTATAGCGGTGAAATTTCACTGCAGGCGATATTAAGTTTTAGATTCATTTCTCTGCAATTTATAAGATACCAAAAACAATCTAACTTTGTCATAATCAGCTAGAAACCTTCAATCAATAAAATGTAATGCCTAGAGAAAATGCTAACAAATAATAGCGAACCTGTTTTCAGTAAGACAGGCTAATGAATGCCTGCATCGTTCGATGCTGCAGTGTGCTATGCAACAATACCAGCACGAGTGCGTTAAAGTTTGTAGAAGTTTGCGGGAAAATATATATATAAGTATATATATATATATATCTTATAATCCACTAACTGTCTTTTAAGGTGAACAAATTGCAGAAACCGAGAAACTTAGCGGGGCGCTTACAACGTTTTGGTTTTTCACTCATAGTGTGATTTCATTGTCAGTGCGATAAGAACGTTGTACACGATGTGCTTAGAGTGTCGCTTACGCGTTTTTGCGAGAGACCGCTTGTTTCCCATTTAAATGCCGATTTCACCAGCGTCGAGTGATATTTAACCGAGGAATATATGAAGCCAAAATATTTTATTCCACTGTTAAAAGTTATAAGTGAACTAGTCTTAGTGCTGATGATGCTAAGAAAAAATAGATATCTATAAATAGATATAGATAAATTATTAATCAAAGCGAGAAACAGATATAAACCTTTATGGAGCATGCACTACGCACGTTGCACAATGTAAATTCGAGAATTAACTTTTCCCAATAAATTAATCTCACATAAAAATAAAATTGTTATATGCTGATGCCCGCGACTATGACCGCGCGGATTAAGGGTTTTTGATTCCCAAGGGATAAAGTATAGCCTATATACTATTCTGATGTATAAGCTTTTATATTGTGAAGTTTCATTATAATTCGTCCAGTACTTTTTGTGTGATAGAGTAACAATGGATGTTTGTCCATTTCCATCCTCACAAAATTTGGTATTTAGGATTATGCACTCTCGCAACTAACTGCTCGTATACCAACATTGTAAGGTATGCATACGAAGCCTTGCAAATAAACTTATTGTTTCAGGCCGCTTGGGATTGGTTGATCCTCATACTAGTCATCTACACCGCAATATTCACCCCCTACGTGGCCGCCTTCCAGCTGAATGAACCAGATTTTGACAAACGATCGCGCGGATTCGGCCAGGACCCTATTGTTGTTATTGATATGATAGGTAATACCTAGTTAAGAATAAGAATAAGGTGTATGTAACATTTTCAGAAGCTCATTTATGAAAGATGCGAGTGAGAAATTTCGTTTTTCTGATACTAGTAAATCTAAACTAAACGTTTCTAAACTAAAATATTATTTTGTGGGCAGCTGAAACAAGCTGATGGTTTTATACCTATCCGATTAAACGACAGGGTTTCAATGAAAAATTTTCAAACTGCTATAAAATTCTGAAAACTTAAACACTTGAACACCTGAGGGTTAGTATAAAATTTAATTCGATTTATCGCATTTCGTATTCGATGACCTTAGCGTCAAAGTAAAATGAACGTAGACTGTATGTAAAGTTCACAAGTTCAAGTTTTCAGAATTTTACAGCAGTTTGAAAAATTTTCATTGCAACCCCCTCGTTTAATCGGATAAGTATGAAGCAATCGGCCTGCTTCAGCTGCCCACAAAATAATTATTTATTATATTATATTGATATGCTACATACTTATTGTAACAGTTTTGAAATTAAAAAACATTTTAAAAATAGCAACTTCTAATTTTCATGACTACCCTTTTCAGCAGAATCTGCTTTCGCAACTGGTGTTAGAGTCTTGACTTGTCATAAGACCCACAAGTTGCCTACAGGATATAAATATATTTGAATTTGATTAGACACTAATAGACATTTTTTGGATTGATTTCAGTTGACGTGACATTCATAATAGACATCCTGATCAACTTCCGCACGACATACGTCAACGCCGCGGACGAAGTGGAGTCCGACCCCGCGAAGATTGCGCTGCACTACCTGCGCGGATGGTTCCTCATCGACCTGGTCGCCGCCATTCCCTTCGACCTTCTTCTCTTCGGCACTGACACCGATGAAGTGAGCCGCCTTTACCTCGCACGCACTCACCCGACCATATCACATACCTATACACACTAAAAAATTAGAATGATAGTATCTAAAAAATGCCTGAACTAGAGGGTAATAGCAACCAGATGATCAATTGTCCGAAATCAGACAATATCAGAACTATAACCCGAACCATACCAATTTCATAACAGTCAACACAATCAGTAGAACGGAAGAGTAATTAAAAATGTTAGGCACGATATTAAATCTATACCTACCTCTTATGTAAGATAAAATCGCGGAACACGATTCACTCTGTTAAGAGAATGATAAAATGGGTCGTTAGAAAAGTAGGTCGAGTTGTATTTTCACGAAGATTATTTTAAGGGGAAGAAAATCAGAATAGTATTTATATATACGAAGGCTCCAGTGTTAGTTTCGGACAAATGAAGCTCTGGATAAAACTATTAGCATACATCACGTACAGTAGTGGAATGCAGTTAACGCAGCTGTCACTTGAATATTATGACACTATTCTACTAAACGATATTATATGCCGATCACAAAGCCCCACATATTTAACAAATTGGCTGGTTATATGCCTAATGCCTATATATTTATTTCGAATTTAATCTTCGTCCATTATATTATTATTGATACAATTATCGCTCTATATTATTTTATAACCGATGTTTATTATTTCGAAATTATTTTATTTTGTGTAACTATAATTTGTTAAATAAGATGTAATTTAATGAGCAAAACTTAAGTAATATGCCTCTTTGTACGTTTTCAAAATAAAAAATAAATTGTTTAGCGATTCATAAAGATATGGAGAGTGCAGATAGCCCAAGGTGGGTGCGTACTGAATTTGTAATACCGTTTCTTGTTACAGCAGGGGCTGGAAAGTGATGAGGTATACCATCTTTGTGAACTATTTTTATGTTGCTGCCACTCTATTTTATTACATTTTAGTTTTTATACTTTGAATTAATTTCCACTAGCCATTTTAAATCCACTAAGCGAATGCGTTAATGGAAGATGAGGACGCTTCCCATGAGCAAATTTGTTTTTGAATTTTACACAGCGCCAATTCTAAGAAGTGCCCACTCGCCTTATCACGAGCTTCGCCACCTGTTTCCGACGATATAAAGAGGCGAGAATATTATCTTACTACTGACAGAATATACGAGTCCTGCATTGATATTTGAATGTAGTCACGGCTTTGCTCTACCTTTAGTGCGTAATGCAGTATAGACTTTGGAAATGACATCTCAGGTTTTATTTTATGCAAGGTAGCTTACAATTATATCAATAACATAGTATTGACAACTTATATATTTTGTTTCCTGCAGAGGAGTAGAATGCAACTAGAGGCAAGGTAATGGCGGCCTTCATCTTTATAGCATGATGTAAACAAAAATTTGTATGAGTACCCATTAAAATAACAATTGGTCAGAAGGTTTTACCTAAACAAAGAGGTGTTACTCTATCAAAAATACTATAACTTTGATAGATTTTGACGATTTTTCATAAAAGTTATGTAAGTAGGTAATGTTCAATCTTGTCACCTTTAACATACCTATTATTACTATGCTCAATGATTGAGTACTCATATGCTGAAGAAATATTAACTTGATTACAAAGTAATTATTTATTACAAAAAATAATTAAAATAAGTTAGCTATTACAGTGTATCCGAAACAGATATTTACTATCGATTCATAATAAACAATCGATACTAAAGTGAAATATCTGTGTCATAAGCGTGACCTAAACGCGTCCTTAATTAAGGCTTTTAAAAATATTGTGTACATTTTTTTTAGTTTTGGCTTAGAGGACGCAGTGCATTAAAATAATATACGACACTCGTGACTTAAGTAGTTCATTAATGCATGGCGTGAATTATTATCGAATATATGCTATTATAAATTATAAAGAATAGAAGAAAGATTTTAAACAATTCTTGACACAATTGATATATCAAAAGCTTACAAATGTAACAAAATCATAATGTATTAAGACAGATGCAACAAGTATTTCGATGTTTGATTTTTACTTTTAATCCGGAACTCTTCATTAGTAAATTGCAAACTATCGCCATTCTGAGCTGTTTAATTAAACTGAAATTTGAATAGGTATTATTTCGTATATTTTAGCGAAGCGTTAACTTAAGGCCGTTATAAAAATGCCTCAATTATGTTCGTAGGTAGTTACGATTCAAAGTTATACTTAAATAAAAGATGTTATAGGTAGGCATATAAATATTAACAGATTTGACTATAATGAAAATATGAGAAGAATATTATAGGCAAGGGCAGTGAACTTTTTGATAAAATGTGTTTAGTCATGTATCGCTAAAACGAATGAAAAAGAAAATCAGAAGTGACAAGCTTATATCTTGCTTTAGGTAAAATGGCCATCGCATATATAATTTTATTACTATCATTTTTATTTATTTTAGGCAGAACATACCTATATATTCATAAGCTTAGTTCATAGAAGTGCAAGGCACGAAGTGCACAGAGCTTGGTAGTAAATACGCTCACACTTCCCAGACGAATATTTCTGTAAAAATTCGCATTATCACAACATAACAAAGCACTAAACTATAATATGTATCGAAAACATATTGCATTCTTGTGGCACCCACCTTACATAAAACCATAATACCTACCTACTTATCTACTTAAGAAATGTTAATACTTTATTTATTTTTACAGTTTTTCATTTTCTAAGTCCTTTGAAATCGTTATATTGTGTACCTATTTTTTTTAATTATCTGAGTGAAGATGTAAATTGCTAAGTTACGTTTTTAATTTATCAAAAAAAATTATTTTTATTATGTAATTATTTAGTCACAAAATTCATTAAATATAAACATCATTGGATAATTATTATTAAATGCGTATGTACAAAGAAAATCAAGTTTATTTCCTTAACTAGAATACCTATTATGTGAAAATTATTAGTACTTAGTAATAGGTAATTTACGGGATAACTTGAAAATATGCTTAACTTAACTATGCGTTTAATAGGTAACTTTGTATAACCTCGAGTAGTTAGGTCCTCATATGCTGTAGGCAACGCAATTGTCATTTTGCACCTGTAATAAATCACTCATGATTGTTAAACATATATATGCATAGTTATAAGAAAGTAGGTAATAATAAAACAGATAAAGCTACGTTATTTAGGTAGTACTAGTAAATCTCTCCCAATTCAAACTTGATTAGCATTAACAGTTCCTAATATTTTGCCTAGATAACTTTTAGTTTAGTCATTATAAAACCAATTAACAATAGGTACAAAATTATGTTGAATGTAACAATTAGAAATAAACAATTTTATGCACCGCAACCTCTAAAGAAGCCTAATTTAAAATAGTTTGAAACAACGCTTGTAATTGCAAAACCTGTATGGCTGAAGTCAGAAGACGCATCGTATATCCATAGACAAACTTCTGCTTGGTTGAAGTGAACATCGCTGCGAAGCCTCATTAATGCTACTTAGTAATACGCGAACGTTCATAAACTGCTTGGGTTCGATATGCGGCTAAAGAGATTGCTTTTGTGTTTGTTGTTCAGCTTTTTCAGTGTGCTTTCTGTGTTTGCAGACGACTACACTCATCGGTCTGTTGAAAACGGCGCGGTTGTTGCGCCTGGTACGTGTGGCGCGTAAAATTGACCGATACTCCGAATATGGCACTGCCGTTCTGCTCCTCCTTATGGCTACCTTTGTCCTTATTGCGCACTGGCTAGCTTGTATATGGTAAGCACGAACATATTTTGGACCACTGTTTTCACTTCGGAGTATTTGATGTTTAATAATGTTAATGTTAAAGGTACGCTATCGGGAGTTGGGAGAGACCTCAACTGCATGCCCCTATTGGCTGGCTTGACGCTCTTGCTAATGATGTACAGGCTACTTACGACAACTCCACGGGGCCGTCTTTGAGGTACCTACTAAAGACATTGTTCATCAAGTTTACTAATAGTTATTTTTATAAGTGCGGTATGTTGAGAAATGCAGTTGAGATGCCTGAGCCACAGGCGAGGATTTTTTAATGGCGCTGAGAGTTTAATTTTTAACGCACACGTCTTTCATACTACGTTTTTCAAAACATTTGTTAGTAATAATGGTTACATCAATAAAATATGTTCAGTAGGTATAACCATATTAGCATAGCATAGTTTTAGTATTAGCTGGATATTTTAAAGTAGGTACTATTTTTTCACGAACTTAAAAAATATCGTAGGCTCAATAGAATTTGACTTATATATTTAACTACTTAATTTACTTACTTAAAAAAAAGAGCCACAAAACAAATGTGCTGTTGGGCCATCAAATGGGTTAAACCATACTGTGGTTATTGGTCAAATCATCCTAGTATTCCTTACGAATTCCCATCATGGACTCCACTCACGTCAAGTTCATAATGTTTTCAAGGTTTTGTGAGTGAAGTTAGGGGGAGGTGTCAAACCGCATCTACTAAAACTTGTGAAAAGTGTAACTTTACCGCACACATTCACATCAGTGTGGGTTTAGGACCGCGAGAGCACCTTAATGAAACTTTTACGATATCATCATACTAATAATGATAAATTTAATTTTCCTTTCTATCGTAGATCTCGATACATCACAGCTTTGTACTTCACTTGCACTTCGTTGACTAGCGTCGGCTTTGGGAATGTAGCGCCTAACACTGACATGGAGAAAGGATTTACGATATTTGTCATGCTTGTAGGATGTACGTGACTATTTTATTATTTTAAATTTAATAAAATATTATACGAGTACCTAGAATAAGATTTGGGACTTTCCACTTTCTATGCGATAAATTGCCTATAGGGAATATCGTACAAAAAAAATATGATTATAGCCTAGTGGTTAAAACTTTGGCTTTACGTGCCTCTAACTTTTCGGAGTTAAGTACATATTAAGCAATAAAATGTTACTTGCTTTAACGGTGAAGGAAAACATCGTGAGGAAACCTGCATGACTGAGAATTCTCCATGATGTCCACAAAGGTGTAGGTGCCAATCCGCACTTTGCCAGCGTAGTGGACTATGGCCCAACCGTTCTCATTCTGAAAGCAGACCTACGGGTTTGCTTTCAGAATGAGAAGGGTTAGGCAATAGTCCACTACTGTGTCCACTACGTAGTCCAGTATTGGGTACGCACAGTACTGGGCCCGCTATGGATTCAAATAATGATAAATAACGCTCGTTCAATAAAATTTAAGAAAATATTGGTATATCATCTTATCCTCTGTTCTTACTTAACGTTAAATACAAAAAGTTGTACTATTAACAGTTTCTAGCATCTCACTGTTTCCACTTAGATACTGAGCATGAAAAGATACAAGTCGACGTTTAACTACTTTAAAGCTTTTTGCCAGCAATTTTTGTATTCAAAATTCTAATTGGTAATTAATTATTTATGGATTTATATTACTATTGCAGCACTAATGTACGCTAGCATATTCGGTAACGTGTCCGCAATAATTCAAAGACTGTATTCTGGAACGGCGAGGTACCACACACAAATATTAAGAGTCCGGGAGTTCATTCGATTTCATCAGGTAATTCAATTTTGCTTTCAAGAAATTTTAAAATTAATTTATATATAAAAAAAATTAAAATGAATTTCATCTGGCAACAGAATAGCTGGCTCATTTTTTGCGCAACGGATCAGCCTGGCTGTCCAGCGCGGAAATGCAGCCAGTATTCTTGGCACCATTCCACTCGGGCATGATTTGTATAGTAATTAGATCAGTTTAATTCATCAAAAGCTCTTTTTCTTCCAAAAAGATTGTCAGACCCCGAACATTATCTTTGTTAACTATTGAATTCAGAAATGTACCTTAATATTTTTTTATTCAGATTACAAATCCCTTACGGCAAAGATTAGAAGAATATTTTCAACATGCGTGGAGCTATACGAACGGAATCGACACGTCCAGCGTTTTAAAAGGATTTCCTGAATGTCTTCAAGCTGATATTTGCCTTCATTTAAATCGTAATTTGCTTGCAAGTTGTGCCGCATTTGATGGTGCTAGTCCAGGCTGCTTAAGGTAAGTACCCTTCACCTTAGCTCCTGCTTTCCAAAGTGCTTTCTTTTCGATTGGTGGCCATATCGAATTGCATTGAGTTTCCAGAGTCTATGCCAGTATATAGCCTTTTGAACTTTAAAGCACTCAGACAAAATTGCCCAGTTTACAGCACTGACGCAACGTCTTCTGCCTATCGGCCTTCTATTTGGCATCATTAATTCAGACAGCGTGCTCAGTTTCACAAACCTCGTTTCTTTCATAGAACTCCAAGTAGACGAGCAATGTATACAATTAAATATTGAATTAAGAATTAAACTTTATATTTCAGAGCACTTTCTCTAAGATTTAAAACAACTCACGCGCCACCAGGAGAAACACTAGTTCATCGGGGTGACGTACTCACATCACTATTCTTCATATCTAGAGGTTCTATCGAAATTCTAAAAGACGACATCGTTATGGCCATCTTAGGTAAGTTTTATACTTGTAACATAATTTAATATGCAACATAAGTAGCAGCTAATATTTCGTTTAGCGAAAACTTGAAATAAAACTTTTCTCTTTCATTGAATGTTTTGCATACTTTCTGAGAGCAAAATATTATACACTTGTAAAATCATTAAATTTCTACGACGATGTATATAAAATAATTTTCGCGTCTTAATAATTACTTCTGTTAAAGATACATCTGAATACTGAAATGTGTCTTAAAACTTAAGACAATTGCAAAAATTATTATTTAATTCTAATAATTACCATACCAGGATCTCGCTGGCAGGTATTCAGCACGGGATCGTGAACTGTGGCAATCATTTCAAGATTTACTTACGTCCAGCAGTGGACTTCTAACGGTTAAAATGATGATGATGATTATATTTTATGTTACTAGGCAAAGATGACATCTTCGGCGAAAATCCCTGCATACACAGTACCGTGGGCCGCAGCAACTGCCGAGTGCGCGCGCTCACATACTGCGACCTTCATCGTGTGCACCGCGACGACCTTCTCGACGTCCTCGACTTCTACCCCGAGTTCCGAGCCTCCTTCGTCAACAATCTGGAGATCACCTACAATATGCGAGACGTCAGTATGAATCCAGATTCCAAACATATCCGTGGTTTTCATGCATGATTCTCGAATCAAATCTTAGCTTGCTTCACGGTACATGCTATCCGTTATGATTTAGTTATAGCTAACACAATATTATGTAATCGTAGATTGTAGGTTTAAAGGATAGCGTCCTAGTGGAAAGCATAGCGTTTAAAAGATTCCTATAATTATCGAATGAAATAAATGTTATTATAGTTAAAATAATCCAAACCAGTTGCTGGGGATGGCGAAACATTGTAATTAATTCATTAATTCTAAATCCAGTCTCTAAATGTTGCATAAAAGGGCTGATTAGAAAACGGTTGTGTTAATATTTTTTTTTTTTTATTCGATGACAAGGTAGCCCTTGACTGCGATCTCACCTGATGGTAAGTGACGATGCAGTCTAAGATGGTAGCGGGCTAACTTGGAAGGGATATAGCAGTGTAAACTCAACCCATACCCCTAATCGGTTCCTACACATAAACTCCATACACTAAACTCATATATATATCTAAATAAAATGTCAAATCCAACAGCCCATCCATTAAGCCCAATTCTTTAAAAAAATAGTACTTTTATAATTTAGTTATTTATTTTTTATGTTACGTAAAGTCACTATTTTTATTTCGTAGATGTTTGTAGACTATGGAAGCAAAAGGTCTACGGCGTAGACTCTACGCTGTCGTAGTAGGGCCATTTTGAAATTCGGCGGCGCGGTTGCTACGTCAAGCGTAACCAATCAATTATATAGGTCTACGGGCTCTACGGCGTAGACTCTACGCTGCAACAACATCCTTTATACTCGTAATATTTTTACCACTTCATGACTGTATACTTTTAAGATGGCTTATATTTGGAATGCTCATAGGAAGAACTAGGCGGAATTGAGCCTAGGCGGCGGATGCGCTACGAAAACCCTTGCGACGCGAGGCTTCTGCGCGAAGCTTACGCGCGAACAACACGACGGCCTCACACGGAGACCTTCGCTGACAAGGTGGTGCGTGCTTCGATCTTATCTATGTGCACCATAAATGTTACAGTATACTGTAATGGACCAGCCAAACCTGGCCCGATGATTTGCTCACTAAATAGTAAACTTAGTCCACGGCCTACGTTGATGTTGCCACACAAAATATAATATGATCGATTTTACTTTAGCTGCCTTAAAAGGTAAAAAAGGTTTTGAGGAAACGCGTAGCCCTCGTAACAAGCACTTACGTTCTTAGGTTTGGTTTTTTTTAAATATCTAGGTTACCTTTTAAGACAGCCAAAAAAGTAGATTATTTATATCTAATTTACATATTTCACATACCCAAATATTCAGTTCATTGTATTATGTGGCCGGTCCATTAAACGCACTCAAAATTTTACACCACTGATTGACATTTCAGCTTACAAAGTTGAACGTTGCATTAATTTAAAAATAAAATATAGATAACAAGAAACTATTGGATGTTTATGAATTTTTATTTTAAGTTATTTGTATAATATCTATGTTGCACATGTAGAGATTTCGATAAACCAAAGAAGATGTAATTTGCTAAGCCAGCAAAACCCAAGTAAATATAATGTATTACAAATAAATTAAATAATATAATGTATTACAAATAAATTGTCCAAGTATAATAATATTTTTTTTTTAAATAAGGTTTATTGAAATCTTATTTTTTCGCACTGAGCTGTATTTTAAGCTAATTAGGTGTTTGTTATTTGATGTTGTATACAATTCTCTTCCAGGACTCTCAGTGTAGCGATGAAGACACTGAATCGCCACCAAGTCGTGGTATTCTAGAGTTTTCTGCTGATAAAGCGGGTCAAGACGTCACACCTCTTAACTTTAATTTTAGTAAACAACGCTCCACAACGCTTAATTCAATTACAGGTGATTACATTAAATTATCATTGGAATGTAGTATTAAGTATGATATTTAATATTCATTCTTCTATTATATTAAGCGAGACATCACATAATATCTACCTATTTAATTCGTGGTATGCACTGAGGGTACGGGCATGATATAAAGCTATGTATGTTGACATGCTCATTCTTACTACGAGAATAGATTTTGCTTAGTACTTTTTATATGGTGGAAAAGATGTTAACACTATATCTAACAACTGTTATGAAAATGCTTCTAAGTACAATTTTGCTTTTTATTTTGTCTGCCTACTCTGTGTACACCACTGAGATTTCTGAAACTTTTGTTATGTCCCGCTCCTTGTAAGTTTATAAAATAACTTAGAGTAGATGCACACACATAGAAAATATGGAACGATGTGCAAGCCCCTTTTTAACTAAAGTCCTTTGAGAACCTACATTGATAAATTTTTATTTGAAATCATTATTTTAATGACATGGCGTAGCATGTACTTATATTATGGTAAAGTCTGAATGACAAACGTTATCGTACCGTAACTAAGGTTTACCTCTGTAGTTAAGCTGTACAGTTTAACTATGCAAGTAAACTTGTAATATACACTACGGGTACATCCACATCCTCGCATGAATAAAATACCCATTTAAAACAGGTAAATATACTATGAGGTAATAAAGAGTATACAACCACTTACGTTAGCGGTGGGTGTTAGTTGCAAAAAAAAAAAGCAATCGAATGAATCGAATAATTGAACTATCGATTGTCGATTTATTAGTCTTCATAAAAATCGAAATACAAACAACTCTTTAAAAACCGAAAATCGAATGAATATCGTCGTAATAATTATGTGACGTACATAAAGAATTTGAAACTCTGTACGTACTGTAAGACGCCAGCACTTTCTCGCCGATTACAGCGATGCAAGGTAAAATACCGCGAAATATGATTGAAAATGTAATACTTCGTTACAAGTTGAATAATAGAAAAAACCGATAGTTCAATTGTTACCTATTCGAGAGTTATAGAACAATAATAACTATTTAATAATTTGATTGTTTTTCGATTAATAGCCCATCGAAACAAAATTATTGTCTATTAAAATATATTGTACTTATTAGATAATAATTACTGATTGCAGTTACGTCATGTCCCTAAAAGAATAGTAGGTAATTGTTAATTACACAGATCTTTTTTCTTCTTAGGTAGACTGAAACTTTTTAATAGACTTTATTCATTTCAATTGAAAAATAACAAGGGAAATGATGAAGTTTATCAGCATCTTTAACCCTCCAATATATTACCATATACTTAAATCATTATTTCCTTATTTTTAATTAAAATATAATTGTTAATTGTTGATTAATTAAACGAGAGATAACGATTTGATTTAATTTGAGGCAGCATGAAGTGATACGCTTTTTAATCCTACATTTCTCCTACCGAATCAGGGTGGTGCGTGGAATGTGGAACGAGTGATATGCCCTTCCGGCTTCCGTTTTTCCACTAAACTATAATTTGAGAACCTTTAAATCAAGATAAAATAGACATCTTTTGGGCAAGCGCGCTCCATCTTAAACTGTATCTTTTCTTACCATCAATCGTCAAGCGCTAGTTTATATATTTAAAAAAAAGCTAGACGTTAGACGCATGTTGTACGTATACGCCTCGTATCCACGTTCCTCCGCCGCCCGCTCTGAGCGCGGCCCTTGTGTGCAGGCATGCTAGCGCAACTAAAACGGAGCTTCCCAGACCTCTACCACCATAAAACCCACCAGCCGCTGCACAACAAATACTGTAAGTATGCATTACAAACTCTCTAGCTGCATGTTTCTGTAAAACAACTTACCTTCCCTCTGTGATCAAAATCATTTATTTGGTTTCTATCAAAACATTTAAAAATATAAAGAATAGCTACTTAAGGAAGAAGATTAATTAATGATCATAAACCTAAATCGGCGACTTGTTCTGCGTGGGTTGCTTTTTTGAAAATCCGGTGGGAACTCACTGATTTCACGAGTTATATAAGTATTCCATGTGCAATCCCTATCGTGGTGCCAAATTTTGTCAAGATTGATTTAAATATGTCTACAACTACCTACATAATTATATTATAACTAGCGGACCCGACAGACGTTGTCCTGTCTTAACTATGAATATTGAAACTCTTTGACGAAATTGGCAGCACGCATTCTGTCAATGTTATGTCAAACGCCATAAGGTTACATCAAAAAAGTTTGAATTGTAAAAGCGGTTACATTAGAAATAATTTAATATGGTGGTTAATATTTCTTAAATTTTCTAATTTTCCGCGCAATTTTCTTAATTTTTTCTTTCATAAGAACCTTCTCCTGACAATAACAAACACAATAAAAAAAGAATTAGCGAAATCGGTCCAGCCGTTCACGCGTGATGCGCTTACCAACACATTAAGCGATTCATTTTTATATATTAGATTGTTAAACAATAAGCATACTATAATTTTTTTATACAAAAATAATATCGTTCATAAAGCGTTTAGTGGATATCTAATCTATTTACAATAGATAAATTACACATTTATAATTTATTTATTATTTTAAATAAAAATAAAGACGTTAAATTTCAATTAAGTACTACGAAAAGAGACATCCCTACCGTATTCTCGTTGATAGTGCTCTCCTTAAATAAATAGATCGCTCATTTCATCGACTTTCTACATTAAAAAGATGAAGTTCAATCCAATTGTAATTCCAGCGCAATCGACGCCCCAAACGTACAGAGGGAGGGCTGGCGTCCGGCGGCAGTCGTCCGTGGGTCCCCTGAACGACACGTCTCCGCTGACGGGCGGCGTGGCGGCGGGCGAGCCGGCCGTGAGCACGCCGGCGCACAGCGCCACGCTGCCCGTCTCCAGTCTCAGCACCAACCCCAGCTCGTACTACACCAACGCGTCGCCCAGCCCGCCCGCGCCGCCCGCCCCCGCGCCCGTGCACGTCTCCTGCGACGACATCCTCGCGCCGCACGCCGCGCACGCGCACGCTGCCGGCCGCGCCTCCCGCTCCGCGCCGCACTCGGCCGTCAACTTACACCAAACCGGACGACCCACTGCTCTCGCCTTCACCTCGGACAGAGTACAAAACGCCACGCAGGTAAACAGTACATTTCGATACATGTAACTTATGTGGTCTATTATAGTAAATAGTGATGACCACGACCACTGTACCAAGAGTGTTATGAAGAAGAAGAAGACTGTTCATAATTATTTAATATTAATTTATTATGAATAGACTTGTTCTTTACACAGCGGGACCGAAAGAGTGTTATAATAATTATTATAAAACATTGAATTATTTTATCTAATTATATTATTTCGCATATTATTTTATGTAAGCTTATCTGTGTGGAAATGTGTTTACTTATGTTTAGGTCGAAGGGACATAGCGCTTATGTATATTATCTAAACATTAAAGTTTACTTATTTATAACTAAAAAAAACTTAAGTTTGAATACTTAATTGTTACAGGATGTAATATCCCCACAATACCAAAACGTGGGCGCGGCGGCGACCGCAGCGTCGGTGGCCACGATATTGTCGCGGTTGGAGGAGTTGAGCAGACGCGTCGCCGCGCTGGAGAGCGGGCTGACGGCCGACGTGCGCCGCATCCTGCAGCTGCTGCAGGCGCGCGAGGCGCCGCTGCACGCGCGCGAGGCGCCGCTGCACAACGCGCAGGCCGCGCACACCCCCTCGCAACCCTTAGCGAAACCTTCTCTGTCCGTTCCACATAGTAACGAGGTAAGTATATCAATCTTCTGTACCTACATGGGGATGACTGACGGATAGCACAGTCTATAACCACGAAATCTACAAGAGCCGAGAAATTATTTGCCTAAGGCTTTTTCTAAAGGGAGACTGTTCGCTAGTAATTAATTGTTAACTCACCGGCAAATAAAAAAAATCCATGAAAAAACGGCCCTTTAAATAATATTCAACGACTAAATTATATTATTTATTGAATTTTCCAGAACCAGTGGGAGTGGAACTGGAACGGCGACCGTTCGAGCGGCGGGAGCGGCGGGCGAGGCGGGCGGGAGCGCGCCGAGCGCACGCCGGGCGTGCAGCGCTCGGCGTCGGAGCCGCACGCGCCCGTGCCGCCCGCGCTGCCGCCGCCGCCGCACTCGCACTCGTTCTACAGGTAGTGTGAGGCAGGCGAGACGAGCGCTCCCTGCTCTCGGCCTTCGACGCGCTCGCTCGCAGAGTCCGCCTCGTGCGGCTCGCTGGCGGGCGGCTCGCCGGCCGCGCCCGAGCCGCCCGCGCCGCTCGCGCTCGCGCCCGGCGCCACGCGTCCGCCCGCTCCCGCCGCGCGCTTCCACTTCTGCCGGCGCATTGCGCGCGCGCGCCGCGACGACGCGAGAACCTTTCTCTGACGCGCCCGACCCCACGCATGGACCAATTTTGTATTTCCGTCGGTGCCCGACACCGACTCGTCCTCTCGACCTCTCGAGCGGACCGCGGCGCGCCGACGATGTCCGCTCACACCGAGTCCATTTGTATTTAAATTGCACAGATTGTTGCCGTAGTAAGTAACTGAATACTGAATGAAGTGTCCAAGTTTGGGTCGAATAAAAATTGGCCTCGATTTTGAAAATTTTATTCGCAAAATTAAGTTACAACGTTTGTATCTAAGTGATATGAGTGTTTTGTCATGCAATAATGGATGGACGCATCGGTTGCTTTAATTTTTTATAGATTAACAAACGTTAAATATACATTAAAATAATAACTAATGAGAGAAAACATCTAAAAATAAATAATTGATCTCGTCTTTTGTTAATCTATCTACATTGGTTCACGTACGAACCTGGATGAACGGGATGAACAATTTCGTTGACCTAAATGTAAAGCTCAGTTTAGATCTCAGCCGCACATAATAAAGCTATAAGACTGAGACACGATGTAACACAGTGACCTGTATTTCCAGAAGAGAGTAAACGATAAACGCTTTCTACCCGTCCTTGCTCCTTGCCTTTACATTGTAGCTAGGTAATGTCTACTACTTTGATCAAACATTTTGGAATGCTCCTTGTAGAAGTGCGTTTATGAAAGTTTGCTTGTCATACTAATATTGTAGGTGTATGTAAATACCGTGTAAACTTCAATGTTGCATACCCATATTATTAACCATTAAACCAAACTATTGTTAATTTATTTACCCAAACTTCGACTGATTAACGTCTAATTTTAAATAAAACAATTCTCTGGTTACTAAATAATTATAAATTAATGTACAAGTACATACTAAGGCACATTTATCTGACTTTATTTATTTTATATTTACGTCGTAATGTTACTTAATATATCATCAACTTCCGATCTATTAAGTAAAATAATGTTCGTTTTCCTAACAAGTTCATTAATTTATTACACAAAAATTTCATCTTTATGGAGCTAACCAAACATATCTTCAGATACTGAATCGCTAATCAATTTAACGGAAAACTAAATTATGTGAAAGTTTGCAATAGCATCACTATAACTTTTATCAAATACAAAATAATTCCTTTGACATTAATTGCATTGAATATTGACATACATTAACTAATCTGTTGTTTTGGAAACCTCTTTTGGAAAAAATGATCGATTAGGTATAATAAGCAGATTGGTTAAATAAATAATCATTGATTAGCATTACAGAAACTGAAGATTACTATAATTAATAACATTAATTTAATATACCCATTGTTAATATTATTTTAAAATACCGATCAATTTTTTGACGTAAGCGCTACTTTTGTGAGATTTATTTTATATCTAAGAATTATTATTAACGCTAAATTACGGCTCAATAATTATATTATTATCTTTATATTATGTCAGTAGATAATAATAGTTACGAGTAAGACATCTCGCCAATATATCATGTAAGCAATAATAAAAATACACTAATATAAGAACAGACAGACTGCATGATTACATGGTAAGCAGCTGTGGCATCAAATATAACTAAAACATGTATTATTATACGATATAGTTAAAGGTTTTGTATGTTTAGTTACTGAAAAACATAATTTGTTTTACTAAGTCCTAATAATGATTCATCCAAAACAAACAAACGAATTTTTGTTTCTAAACAGATCTAAAATTAATTTATGAAACAAAACTAACCTATTTATGTAATAAACTATTATGATTTGCGATTTAGGTACATGTTAGGCTTATTACTCGTGAAGCAAAGGTTTTTTTTTTTAGACAAATGCAAAGACGTCTCGGCATTCTTGAGAATAATTTGCCTAGGAAAATTTAAATGTGACAGTGTTTTCTTGCTTTTAACTATCGCATGTATATTATATATTAAAAATATACCGCTCGCATAAACATACAAACTAGAACAACATTCTATTGGACTATATACAAACACACACATACAAAATATACCTATTCGTATCCAAGTGTGAAAAGCGCTGTTGTTTAACGTTAGTATTATTTTTATTTGAAACCAAAATGTGTAAAGCCCACTATAAATTTCAGTTATAGAGACCTTATAAAAAGAGCCACAGCGTTAAAAATATTTAATTACACAACCAGAATAGGATACCAATAGATTTTAGAATATAGGTTTACGCATAAGTCGGTCAATTGCGAAATGTAATTAGATAGTATGACGTAATTAATTAAAAAAAACATGTTTGTTGCTTCCCATGTTGAAATGGAACACCTTTATCAGGCTTATGCTTTCGTAGGAGTAGATTTTCATTAGTACATAAATAAATATACTTATTGATACTGTAGAGCATAACTATTGCAAACTTTACTATTGTTTTTTACTTTTTAATACTTATAATATACTTTCTTGTTACCTTAGTTAATATCCATCTTACCGATAAGTTCGTGTTCTACATAAAAGGTAATTTGTCGCAGGCACATGCAACGGTAAAATAGTTAATTTTTTTTTGTTGTTGCTTATTGCCTGTAGATTTAAATTAAAATATATTCTTTCAATTTCATTTAAATTAAGAATTGCGTTTTTCACCATAGGTTTTTCACTGAATATCTCGCTGACATTTTCAGTCACGTTGACGAAGAAAATTACTCCGTATAAGAAAAATTATTGTTGATCTTGTTTTTCGTTGTTAGCATCCAAGAATATAATCACTTCGTTTTAGTTAGCATAGTGCAGGTGACAAGGTGTGAATTTGAACCTTATGATTGTAACAATATTAGGGTACAAAATAAGTTACGTTCTATTGACCCTTCACCCGCACCACTCTACAACGAAGAAACTATAATTGATTTTGACACTTCAAACATTAACACCGAAATAATCAGAATAAACTGCACCCCATTTCCTACCAGGCGCCCTTCCAATTGCACAGATCTTTGTTTTCTTATCTATAATTTTATTAAGTACGCTAGCAGATAATTTACATGGATAAAAATTACTGAACTTAATTACTTTAAAAATATTTTTATTTCTGCCATTTGAGTAAATTATACAATAAAAATACGCACAAAGTTTAAGTGTTTAGTTTCGATTACTTAGTTTGAAATAACAAAATTTCACTTTCGGCTTGTCTATCAACTATTTTAAGCACAGGCTATGATTTATTGTAAACTAAACCCTACTGTCCTTCATAAGCTAGTACTACTGAACTGAAGTAATTACTGAAGTAATACTGAAAGAAGAAAAAGTGTAGGCACTTCCAATCCCATAGCTTATTAAAATTGCCCCTTTGACGTTACCAAGTATTGTTTGGAGATATTATCTCACTTTAATACCTCAGTTTAGGTAAGTTATATAACTTAACATCATGTTGTATAACATGTTTCAATGTTTAACACTTTTTAGTAGGTCGCTACTATGGACGCATGTTATATACCTCACAATGTAGACGACAGGATTGTTATGTAACAAAGGTTTTATACAATATGTTACGTAATCTGAACGTACTTACTTAGGTATGGTCAGAAGCGATGTGCGTAATAAAAAAAATTAAATTTTTTCATATGTATGTAAATGTTTCCAAAATTAAGACTGGCCGCACATTCTATGGCTACCATCGCCTGAGCAACTACTTCTATGTACATTTTTGTATTGACATCGCACACAAACGCAATTTGCATGATAAAGAGTTGCTCACAAGCAACTAGTAGCCTTCAGGTCTATATAGACGGAGGACAATCGATTTTATCGATTCTATTAATCATAAACCAGCCAATCTATGGCAATCATCTAAAAAATCCAATTTATGCTAGTAAGGACAGTAGGCATTTTTTTAGATTTCATCTTAACCTTGTTGATAGTGCGTAATTTTTAAATATTTTACTTAGGTATTTACCGGCTCAGGTTTTCACATCGATTTTATCGTACGTAGGCATTTAGCAAATACTTGATAATAACTTTTATCTAGAACCTTTATTTATTTCCAGCTTTTTTTTAGCTCTTTTATTAGATGTTTTAGAAGTGTTCAGCATACAACATAGGTACTACCTTAATTAATTTATGTACTTTTCAATTTGCGTGCACAAAATTAGAAATTTCGAGGTATTATAATTAATAATAATGAACCATTAAATATTTTTGTCTGTTCTTTACGCATTTATTCATTTGTATCTACCTATCTTAATATCTTGTAAGTTAATATCGTGTCGAATTAATAAAATAAAAGGCTTTTAGCGGTTGGTCTATTGTAAAGCATTTGCAGCTGAATGTGAGGCTAAAATTCGAGATTTTATCGATAATATGTTATGTACATACTAAGTTAGGCAAGCAACTGAATAAATGATTAATTAAGTTGTACAGAATTTTTCTCATAACATCGGTTTCCTCAAATAAAATTTATCGTATACATATTACATAGGTACGTATGTATATCATATAATATGTGATGGTAATGTCACTGTAAATTATTCATTAAATCATAATGGTTTTTTAATAATTAAGATCTTAAAACGTAAGCTTAAGGGGACTTGTAATAAGTTCCCTACTCGCTTTATCATTTTGAAAATTGTTGCCTTGAAATAATTTTAGTCACAAAACTGGTTGTTTCAGCTTAAATAATCACACAAACATATTGTAGGTACTATTATAGAGTATATTGATAAGTTTAGTATTTTATATTTCAAAAACATTAAAGCGCAAATTGTTAAGGCGTGCATAATATTATAATTAGTAATTTTGTCTGTGATCAAAAATTTATATTGTTAAGCTGAAAATTAAGCGCACGTACCTATGTAAAATTATTACTAAGTTTGTAGGTTTTATTTGTGCATTACCTATTTGTTTTGTAGTTTTTATATTATAGGTATAATGTTTTATTATTATTCTAGGTTAGGTACCTTTTATCTGTATTGCGGTTAGATATATAAATTTAGTAAACGTATTAGGAGCGTTATACCTAACTGGATAGGTGCTTATTGTGTCAGGAGTCATTTATAAAGCCTCAAGAGGCTAGTGACAATTCTAGCGAAATTCCGTTGCAATATGGCACAATAATACGTATATAGTGTGTATTAGATAAGCGCCATACCGCCTGCATTTGCGCGTTGGTGAACACAACGCCAAAAAAAAATTCTTGTACGGAATTTTGCTAAATTCTGCTGTTTTGAAATAGCAAATTCACCGGTTTTGAAACCCAAAGCATGCTGCTGCTGTTTTGAAATTTCTAGATATATTATTAGAATTTCGAATAACAAACGCCGATTGGTCACAATAGATCAATAAACGATGTTATATTGTTTTTTAATTTCTGTTGCATATTTTGTAATGCAATTAATTATTCCTCTTTCTTTTACGTAGCATTAATATGTACCAAAACAAACTTCAAACGCCTTATTAAATACACACGTGCTCATCTGTCCCTTCTCATAATTTAATAGGTGCCTATTACGTACACTGAATAATTGTTACTCTGTCTTGTTACTATAACTTTACGATATTTTATTTATATTTATCATTTTCTTAAATATTTTATGAGCAAACAATAATTAATGTCTAATATGTATTAAGTTATCGTAAGATTACTATTTATCGTTTGAAATTTTATTTTACGATTAAATTTATTACTGTACGGAACGTTCTGTGCGAGTTGTACTTGCATTTGGCTGGTTTTTCATCATGGAACTATACTCCGTCCAATTATTATTTTCTCGATGACAGATTGGTTTAGGTTGAGCGCATATATTCACTTATTTCGCCTCTAAAAAAAGATCAATCTTTTATCGAGACATACAGGGGTCAGAAAGATCTGACCCCTGAATTTCTTGATAGAAGCCTACGCTACGAAAATCAGCCGCTTATCTCCAACTATAGTTTGTATGTGCGCTCAGCCTTAGAAAACTAAAAATTCCTTTATCTTTAATGTGGCATTTTATTTTTTATGTTTTTAGGTTGGATGCATTCTTACCGACACTTCTTACGGTTCTTACAAAGTTACATTAGATTTATACCTATACAGAGAGGAATTTGCTAATCAATTCAAGACCTTAGTGGATGTAAGAATTAGGTGTATTATTGTGCCACCTACATCAATTTGATAAATCATCCCAGTATTATGTTGTTCAGTTCAGTGGGTTTTGCACTATGCAGTGCGCGCATTAACAAGTCATACCCAACCGGACAAACTTTAATTAAGCTGTCACACAGCACATCATAGAAGAAAATAGACGCATGAAAACATGTAGTTGCAAGTTAAAAACCCATTCGATTCCTGGGATTAATCGGGATGCCAATCAACTACTGAGCTGTTGATTACCTTGGTAGATAGTATGATATCTCCTAATTACGGTGCGGAAGCTGACGTAGGTAACTGGATTAAGAATGTCTAAGCTGCTTTTAAAACGTTGGAATTTATAACATTCGAATCTTACTTAATATTATAAATGCCAAAGTTTGGATGTATGGATGGATGGATGTTTGTTACTCAATCACGCCACAACGACTGAGCCGATTTGACTGGGCACACAGATAGATTATAGTCTGGAATGAAACGTAGGCTACTTTTTATTATTGAAAATATGAGTTCCCGCGGGAATCAAGACAAAAACCCTAATCCACGTGAACGAAGTCGCGGGGTCTATACGTATAATTTATGGTCTTATATAATTGACTTCCATGCTTTACTAGGGCCTCGTCAGGTCATCCTTACGAGGCCTTGCTGCGATGGGTGTGAGACATACCTACTTAGGTATTTTGCGAAGAAAAAATGAAGTCGCTGTGCAAGTTGCTTTTTTTCATAACTTTTTTAATTGAAGGAAGTGTCGATATTTTTTTTTGATTGACTTGTGCATTGTACAATTGCTGCAGCCCATCATGCGTCAAGAATTTTCTAAATTTGAAAAAATCTATGAAACAACTGAATGTTTTAATGCGTCTTAACGTTTAAACGTTTTGGTTCGTTTGCCTGTGATAACAGTGGCTACTTGTTTGTACTCAAACTTTACAATAGTATTGTATTAGATAGTAAATAAATTATCACAATTACAGCGCTCCCTGATAAAACCGCAAATGTCTTCACTTTTACATTGTTAAGCCTATTACCCTATTTTTAAGCTTAAAATTGTTATACCTTAGGCTGCCTTACCTCCAGGGATGTCTGTGAAACTCATAAATACTAAATAAATAGATACTAACTAATAAGATCCAAACCTGATTTTCATATCTACGTATACCTACCTGCCTTGCTCTTTTCCATCGGAAATTATCTTAGGATCTGCATATAAAGTGATTCTCAAAATGTAGGCAAGGTATAGTTTTTGCAATCACGAAGGCGCGTGGCTTATGGTTGTGTGTGTATCGTATCTGTATAAGTTAGTGTGAGCGAGAGCTTGCTCGCGCCTCACCGCTCCCACCTAGGCTCCTGACAGGCACGCACACTTACGCAATTCGCATGTACACGACGTAACCCTCACGCGCCCTCGGGAATTGCAAGAACTATACCTACTACCTAATCCCCGCACATTTCCGGTTCTAAGGCAGCAAAACTTTTAATTTAACTCTGACTGAGCGTGGGTGGGTATAGGTAAAGTAGGTAAATGCGTAAGTACAACACCTTGCATGTGAAATCCACTTCCGTGCCACGTTCACATTGGGTCAACACTTTAGTTGTCATTTTATCGAAAGTAAACCCATTTCAGATAATTTTAAATACATAGTACCCATAGTACTTAATAAAATACGACCCCGTTGAGTGTGGGATTGTCAAACCTCCATTTTCTATTTCTTGCTCTTGTGAATGCAAAAAGCAGCATCAATCATTGCTGCAGTCTGAATGCGGTGATTGACTGAATTTATGGCATTTTTGGTGCACCGCAATCGGTGATTGCGATCGTCACACTACATGTCGATTCCTCTGAATTGCTGATTTTATGGCATTCTTGTTGCATCAATGCATTTTAACCAATAATGGGAGGGTACCAGCTAATCAGAGGCCATTGCGATCGTTACACTGATGCAATCATTTTTACGGAATAGACATGCTGTAGTAATCATTTTTAGACAATCCGCAACCTGACCTCCCCTCCCACCCAAGATCGATTGTGGAACTGGAATAAAATATGTAGAAATTCGCAGAGTTGACAAAATCAGAAAATCGCACAGTATAAAAGCATAGATTTCGATTCATTCATAAAATAAAACTGTCGTCTCGACCCATCAACGTTCACAACTGGACAATGGACATAGTTCTCGATCGATCGCCGCAGAACACAATCTTGTGCCGTTTGTACCCAACTGGTTCTCCGTCCATCTAGTAGGGGGCCTTAGGCTTCTAACGCTGCGTTTTCCGGTCGCCATTCTCGAGCGTCTTAGGATCCCCATATCTATCGACTTTCAAGCGTATGTCAGTAACACTGGTTCTCCTATTACTTGACTAAGTAACGAGATTTCGTTTCTGATAGCTTTATGCATTGCATGCTAAATGGCTCTGAGCATACCTACATATGAGGCCCTAGCTGTTAATGATGATCAGATACGTAAGATACCCTTAATTTTTATTAGGTATTTCATTTTTAATCTATATCTACTATTTATATTATAATTCACGTACCTATTTATTTTAAATGATGCTAAAATATATTCATGAAACGTTCGTTTTGTTACTTAGGTAATATTTTACGAAATTATTATTAACTGTTAACCTTATTATATAACAAGAAATTTTATTGAAAAATGTTTTAGTTAAATATGAATATATTTATGAGTAACATATTACCCAATTATTACCATTAAATTACTTGTAACCCAGTACGTGAGCGAACGCAGTAGGTACTTGGATACAGCGTAGAAACGGTAAGTGTGAGAAAATAATGGCCTGAGCACACTTAACGTTTCAACCCTGATAATGTGTTGCATTGTCACCCACATAACTCGGAAAAATACCCTTGGGAGATCTGTGTGAAAAAATAAAGATTTCTAGTTTGTAATGTACCTACCTATCTACAACGAGTAGATGATTTGACGCTACTATTCTGTATTAAGTACAAACTGTGATTGATGCTGTTAAAGCTTAATTATTAATTTTTGAATTGCTTTATAAGTAGTTAATCGTTATAATACCTATTCCTACATTATAATTTTAGATTGTTCAGTAACACGAAAAATAAACTGTACAATCAATGCTATTACATTATGTGTACTAATGTCATTGTAACTAAACTGAGCACGTTAGCCATTATTATTATAGTTGAAGGAATATATTTTGAACAGCGCAAATAATAATAATATGATCGCTGAGTACGTAAATAAGTTCAGATAATAAAATATCACGCACATGCGATAGGTTGGTTGTTTTATTTATTTTGCCTAACAACTTCAGAAAAATTGGAATGCTTGATAATAAACATAATTAATAATTTCTATAATATACCTACCATTGGAGGGCATCATCAGAGTGTCAGTGTAATGATATTATTATCATCAGATAATAATAATTTCATTATAGATACCTAATAATTATTATTACTCATATTAATAATTGACAATTCCTCAATCCCGAGTTTGAATACGCGGGCCTTATTTTGTGATCGAAGACGTGGGCAGACTCCGTGCAGTAGGTACCTACCAGAAATTAGAATTTGGAACCAGAAATTATCATCTAGCAAATTTTTTCTATTGATAAAAGAAAAATTACGTAGGTAAACCGGCCAAGAAATATCTGAGAAATCAGTGTACAACCACACAAAAACACACCTTTTTTAAAATCAGTTAAAAAGTTGTCTACTTCCCTTCCGGTAACTTCCGGTACCTACCTACTCAATTAAGGCCCAAGAGACGGGTCTGCCCGCGAAATTCAAATTTAATTTGGTTTTTTCGCAATTTGTAAACTAATACGACAAAGTAGGCTTATGGTATTCAAATTGCGCCAATGGCAGTATCATCTTCACAGGTTTATATACTAATCTTAACGTGAAAGTATCCAGTTTAAGAAATTAGTCAAAATAATGAGTTTGACGTGAGCTACTCACAAATTAGTCATTATTTTGATTAATTTCTTAAACTGGATACTTTCACGGAAAGATCACTTTCCTTTCCTTTATTTTTATTTGAGGGTTACTTTAAAAACTTTTATGAATGAGGAACTATGAATGAGGAAGTTCCTCATTCATAAAAATTACAGGGATCGATTTATTTTTATTATAGGAATCATGGAAGTATTAGTACCTACTACTAAACCTTGCTGTTGCACATTCATTCCTCTACCATGTACATCATAGAGTTAAGAGTACTATAGAGTATAAATGAGTACCTACCTATAATATTGTCAAGGGTGACAGTCGTGACAAAATGTGACAAGCGTGACAACCAAAGAGTATAATAACAGACATAGAGGAAAGTGACAACTGACAGGCACGTGTGTAGGTTCATCAATCAAAGAGGAGAGGAGATTAGAGAATACAATAGTAAAATTGTAGTAAAGTCAAGTAAAAATTAAAATCTAATTTCAAAACTATGGGGAAGGCTAAGAAGTTTAAACCCTCTCAAGTGGCAAAAAATGTATCACTCGCAGATCAAATAGAAACTTCGAATTCATTAAAAATTAAAAATAGAAGGGAGAAAACCAGAAGCGAAGGCGATGAAGAAGTAAGCTTTTTTCATCCTTTTTCACTAGTATTCACCATCGCGTTCAGCAATTTAGGATGTAAAGAGTCCTAATAAAATGCGTGATTCACGAAAAAGTGTATATTGTCGAAAATGGTACGCTCATTATATAAACAATTGGGTGTCGCGCTTGTGCGTTCCTTATGGTTATGAGGGTGTGGAGTGTAGTGATCATTGTCGTATATTATATGGAATCTAAGCTAGTAGTCTAGACCGTAGGTTCAGCAGGTTGCTGGCTATAGCAGCTGCGTTGCCAATATACTCGGGAACCGCCACGACCACTTGGGTACCTTTTTCTCAACAATATATTTCTTGGAAAGTCACTATTTTCTATTATTTATTTTTATTTAAAAATTCATAAATTAGAGTAAGTACTCTAAATGTAAGTGCATTTACGAATTTAAGTTTATTGGCAAAGAAGACTGATTCATAGCACTATTTTCCTGCTTTATAATGTCATACTAGAAATTACTGAATAGTTAACCCTAGCCAGATGATAATGGAACTCTTCCCTATCCTAGGCCTGAAGATCTAAATGAAAAGCAGACTATTCCTATACATTTGACTCATTTAAAATGAAGGAAAAAAGGGTACAGATAGCCTAACATTGTCACTATATTTGTTATTATGTATATATTGTTAGTTTCTTGTTGTTTATTACCAATTTAAATATTTTTTCCAGTTTGTTAATGCCGACTTATCAAAAAAAATATTAAAAGCTGCAAGGAAGCAACAAGCAGAAAGTGGCAATGCAACTCCTATTTCTGCACCTTCAGCTTTGTTATCACTTCGTGGTAAGTGTATGAGCCCTTATAAGTAACAGCCCTTATCTGTGACTTCCTCACTGCTAAGATGCTAGGCATATGTCTTTCATAGGAACTTCTACACTCCTGCTGGAGTCCAACACCTCACTGTATTTTAATGTTGTTTTTTTTACACTGTGCAACATTATCATCTTGGGACTCTAATGTCATTCATTATATAATATTATGTGTTTGCAGTGTGCAGGCCATTGCCACGTTAGCTTTGTGTTGATCTATAACAATTATGGATTGCCAGAAATCATACAGGAAAGGCAATTTGTAATAAAATTGTTTATTATCACATTTTATTATGTGTTCATTTAATTATTTTTTCTTCTCTCTCCATAGAACAAAAACTTTCTATAATGAAAGAAAATAGTCATTTCACAAATCACTACAAGATATACTTTTTTCAGATCCAACGTCTGACCATGAAGAAAGCTCAGACCATGATGATTTGGAACCAGATACTTTTTATGATAACATTGAAATCAATGAAGAGGACGAAGAAGCACTCAGAATGTTTATGTCCTCTAAACCTGAGAAAACACGAACACTAGCAGATATCATAAAAGATAAAATTACAGACAAACAAACTGAACTACAAACTCAATTCTCAGATGTAGAAACCTTAAAATTACAAAATATTGACCCCAGGTAAAGTTCTCTGAATACTTCTAGTTTTTTGTATAAAATGGAATTTGCTTATCTGAATACCTATACAAAAAAAAAGGTGACTGATATATCAACACACAGCTTAAGCCACTGGATGGATCGGGCTCAAATTTGGTATGCATCTTAGTATTATGACGTAGATATCCGCTAAGAAAGAATTTTCGAAAATTCAACTTCCAAGGAGACAAAATAGGGGTTTGAAAAATCAAACTTTACATGAATGGAGGCACGAGCAAAAGCTAGTAATGCTATATAATCTTTAATTCTACAAGCAGATGCCGATGAATTTGTACTCAAACTAAAAAGTCTGGCTCATTTTTGATTGGCTGTTAAGCTTGGAAATGCCAAATGAAATGAAATGTAATCAAATTAGACTTAAATTTTTATTGAAACATTTCTATTTATTAATTCTTGCTCAATGATGTTCAAAAATAGGGTACAGTAGTAAATCTTCATCTTCTTGAGTTGTGGCTATGCAGGTCTCGAGGCCCTGTAGCACGTTGACCGTCGCCGATCTATTGTGCTCGCCACTATTCATATTTCCTCGCCGATACTCGTTGCCGCCAGGAACAGCACAATAGTAAAATTATTGTATAAATATTGAACAATATATAATTAGTGTATTTATTAAGAACTTACTTTTATTGATATAATGTAACTTTGAATCATAAATTACTTAGATAATTAGTATTTTTCCAGAATTAAGACCATGTATCAAGGTGTGCGAGATGTCTTACAGAAATACAGATCAGGAAAATTGCCTAAAGCATTTAAAATGATACCTCATCTGCAGAATTGGGAACAAGTCCTTTATATTACTGAACCCACCTCCTGGTCAGCAGCAGCCATGTATCAAGTAAATTTATTTTAATATTACTTGGAATAATATAGAAAAGTTTTATTTTGAAACTAGCTGATGCCTGCGACTTTGTGTTTGGATTGAGGTTTTTCAAATTCCTGCGGGAACTCTCTTATTTTCCGGGACAAAGAGTAGTCTATATATTATTGCAGATGACTCTACTTTGTGCTAAATTTGATTAATGATGAATTATATAAGAGTAGGTAAACAATCAACAATAAATGGAAATGGTTCTGAACAGTAGTGGCTTTTATGAGGGGTAAATTGCCGATAGTTAAAAGAACTTATTTTAAAGGGGAATACTGGCCTTGCCATCTCTAATTAACAGTATATCTACAACAAACTATTAGCAATCTGATTTTGTCATTACATTCGCTTGTAACTTCTAAACTTCTTAGTGGATATAACTGCAGTGTTCATACAATATGACTTTGTTTCAGGCAACAAGGATATTTGCCTCAAACCTAAAGGAGAAAATGGCACAGAGATTTTATAACTTAGTACTGTTACCTAGAGTAAGAGATGATCTGGCTGAATACAAAAGATTAAACTTTCATTTATATCAAGCCTTGAGGAAATCTCTATTTAAGCCGGGAGCTTTTATGAAAGGCATTTTATTACCTCTGTTAGAAGTGAGTAAAAAAGTTACATAAGTACATACCACTGCAGATAGTATGGCAATAGCTACTAGTAGGTATTAATAGATTGAAATATGTGCTTTCAGGCTGGAGACTGCACGTTGCGTGAGGCTGTTATAGTCGGCTCAGTTTTGGCTCGTAACTCTGTGCCAGTACTTCATTCTAGTGCTGCCTTATTGAAAATTGCTGAAATGGACTACACTGGTGCTAATTCAATATTTTTGAGAATATTGTTTGATAAGAAATATGCTCTGCCGTACAGGGTTGTGGACTCTGTTGTTTTCCATTTTCTCAGGTATATTAGCTTGACATACACTAAAACGTTTTAGAATCTAGATGGACAGACTGATAGAATAGAATAGAATAGAAATATTTTTTATTCAAATAAACTTTTACAAGCACTTTTGAATCGTCAATGAATCTACCACTGGTTCGGAATGCCTTTCCTGCCGAGAAGAGCCAGCAAGAAACTCGGCGGTTGCTCTTTTCAAAAAAATAAAAATTTTACAATTGTTATTGAAACTATGCTATGTATTCAGTGCTTCCACGATGAATTTTCCTGAGTACAATACAAGTAAAAATAAATACAATACAAATACAAATAAATACAATTCAATACATGTTAACACAGGCAGGCAAAAGCAGACCCATTCCCGTTGGTGGAACCCGTTCACGAGCATGACACGAGATGATCAACTCCAAAAATGCAGTATTGATTCAGTTCTACTTCAATTGATCTAATTACAACACAAAAAGCTGACTACACAGTTTGTGCAAGTTTAATTAAACAGACTGCTGTTTTAGTCCACCACAATAGAATTGCATCCTAACTGCAATTTTGCAGTTTACTTGAAGTTTAAACATCTAGATAGACAGCTGTATGTTTATCACAGTAAATAGCTGTTATGATTTTAATTTTTTAATGTATTATGTATTCTGTGATATTTGTAACAGGTTTCAAAGTGAATCGCGAGTATTGCCGGTGTTATGGCACCAGGCGTTGCTGACTTTTGTTCAACGTTACAAAGCTGACATATCAACAGAGCAACGAGATGCACTGCTAGAACTTTTAAGAAAACAATCACACCCCACAATTACTCATGAAGTAAGGCTGATATATTTTGTACTAGTTGATGCAAGAAATTGGTAGCAGGTCAATAACAAATGTGCATGCAATTTCAATTAAGTTCAACTTTGTCTATAATTTGCAACAGGAAATAATATCCAAATCATCAATATTTTTTTTATAAAATTGACAACCAATCAGGATCATATTTAAATAAATATCTGAATCCAGTTGCAGTTATTTCTGATTAAAATACATACATAAAAAGTTCAATAGGGGATTGATTTTTTATAAATATTCACCAAAAAAAGTTCTTTTGTGTTTAATAAGATAAGGTTACTAAACATAATAAATACTCAGCATAAATACTGACTTTTACAACCTACTTAGATTGTTTTTGTGAGAAAGTTTAACCTTGTCAGTAACTTAACTGTTACTTGGTACTAAAATGCAACTAACATTTGTTTGTTTGGCTTTTTGAAAATTTTGTACCTTTAATTTTTTAATTGTAAATTCTAATACTTAAAAAAAATTCAATGTTTATTACAATTATAATGAAAAATTTAATTGTTTTATAGATTCGAAGAGAGCTACAAGCGGCCAAGTGCAGGGATGTAGAAGTTAATGAGCAAGTCCAGAACTGTAAGGTTGTTGAATAACATGTATACTTATGTTTTTAATCAATATTATAATATAAATCTCACTCTTTTCTCTAATTTTATACATTCCTCTTCATATTCAATACAGTTAACAATAACCTACATTGACCTGAATCAAAAATTATGTAAATTTATGGGTAATAACCTTGTAATCACTTTATAGGATAAGAACACATTTACAATAAAAAATTCTGAAAAATAAATGTTTATTAGGAATGCACAATGTTTGTGCATACAAAGACATCTTTACATTTTCAGATTGGGTAACAAAATTGGAATATCAATTTGACTTGAAACAAAATGAACCGGCGGTAAAACTGTTGTGCCACAATCACATTTTCTTCCAGAAACAAAATCAAATGTCCCAACTTTGCATTTACAATGTTCACAATATAATTTTCCTTTAGTCCATTGTTCTTCCTCAATTTTAACTTTAATCCAGTGAGGTAACTCATCTTCTAATAGATAGAGAATCTTTTTTGGATCATAACTTCCACATGTCTCCATACAAGGTGCTTTGTTGTATGCAGCACTCAAATCTTCTAATAAGACTTGTCGACACTTGTGGCATTTAACATTCCCTACGTTTAATTGACTTTGCATTGTTTTGATAAAAGATAGTTATTATAATTTTATTTTCACTTAAATATTATGTTACTGAAAGAGTAATTTAATCTTAGATATTCATACAAGGTTGCATTGCGCGTGGATCGAAGATATAATGTTGGTTACACCATGGCAAATCAAGGAACTATAATAAAAATTCAGTTTCACTTGTAAAAGCCTCCTTTATTTACTTGTATTACTCACTACTGAATTTATAGATTGTCTGTTACATATTAAATAAATGGGAGTGATTATATAGGTACGTTAGTTAATACCTTTGTTTATTGATATAAACTTTTTTTTTGTAGGTTATAAAATAGTACCTAAAAAAAATAGGGTTTGACACGGGTTTGACGTTGCTGTATAGAATGACACTTGACAGGCGCTTCTAGCATTGACGTGTCTATGATTTCTTATGGGGCCCATACACGGTCAAACAAACGGAAACGGAGGCGTTTGATTGGGTGCGCTGGTGTTTGATGACCTTGATCAAACAGCGCACCTAATCAAACACCTCCCGTTTCCGTTTATTTGACAAACATATTTGATCGTGTATAGACCCCCTTAGTTTAGTTTTTTTACTCAGGTAGGTTTATAATAATATAATCCAAAAGACCTATATAAAGTTTTATTTAAAACACTGCGATTTTGCACTTTGCAGTCCGTTTGTTTAGAATCTAAAGAGACGGACTGCAAAATCGCAGCGTTTTAAGGTAGTTGACTGCTGGTATAAGTAAGTATACGTAGGTACCTACCTACCTAATATGTTAAATATGTAAATTCTTAGTTCTTTCAGTTGTGCGATTCAATTACATCTATGATATCCCGTACACTTGAATTAATCGAAATAATGGCCGCTTGTGCCGCATTGCGAATGTTAAGTTCTACGACTTTCATTATGATACTGTTGAAGACTCTTGTAAACACTCCAATGACCGGGTTCACCAGCCAGTCGGTCAGAATATTGCCCGTCAGACGAACCCGAAGACGCCTATAAACAGTCATACAATTTTAATTAACGACTAACGAGTAGATAAAATATTGCTAAAGAAAAACTCCTCTAATTAAGTCGATCCATTTACATAACTTATCCTATTCTAATCAAATGATCAAGTAGAGGAACTTGGAGTTTAGCTCTCTCCACATCGCCCGCTGAGTGATTTACTAATATTTTAACAGTATTCGATTTATGTAAGGTTACTTACCCAATCTCAGTGATTGAAAATTGTTGTAAATGAATATCATCGTTATTGAAATCAATCAAGACATCCGCAATCACGACGAACCGGTCCAGCGAACCGAGGATGCCTCCCGAAGGTCCTATATTCATTACTTTTACCAGATACTTGTAGTCGAACTGCAAGTCAAAAGTTATCAATGTTTACCGACCTTTAAATACTTAGATATTTATTTTATGTTGAAGAGAGTACCTATTTATTTATTTACTAGTTGAAACCGCGGCTTCGCTCGCGTGGATTTATCTTTGATTTTCCAGGATAAAAGTACATATCTAGCCTATGTCACTCTCCCGGTCCTCAACTAAGTTTAAGTTTAAACTAAGTTTAACTACCCATGCAAAAAATCACGTCGATCCTTTGCTTTGTTGTGGCGTGATTGAAGGACAAAACAACAAACAAACACATTTTCGCATTTATAATATTATATAGTAAGGATAATCGGGTCAAGACAGGTGTGCCAGCGATTTATGAGGCGCGAAGAACCTCGTAAGTCGGCATGTAATCCGGTCGAAAAATATGGGTAGTGGGGTAGGTTGCCCTTGCATAAATTTCTAAGAAGCTGAAAATTTATATGAAGGTCAGGAATACCATCAAATGAAATTGTGAAAAGTCCCCATCGATTCCATGTCTGCAAAAATTTATACGAGGTCAAAGTTCGCAAAAATGGGTTTCTTGGATTTTTTTGCGAATCGGTATATGAGGGGCTTGTTACTGTCGTATAGGTACCATGTTTATATTTTATTCAGCTAAGTACGTACCTATGTAAACTATTGATCAACGATAATTGTAATTTTTATCTTTCTTTTTAAGCCTTGCTACTTTACAATAATCTTCATCAAGAGCAACCCACGCCTGTATGCAAGTGACCCTTAAGCATTTCGTAATCACCATGTTAATTAGGCAGGTACCTACCTAGCAATTACTTGTCATTCACTTACTTATTATAGATATTATGTTATCATCAATCTACGATCAGTATTGCCCAATTTATCGATAAGGACAAATTAATTACATATTTGGAAATTAGGTAGGTATGGTAGGTAAGAACCTATGCTTTGTTTTCATAATACCTACTAAGTTCAGAAATTCACGCCCGTGAACACGATCTTCGTGAAAATAGTTACTTACGGAGACAGGCGTTTAGGAAACGTACCTATTGGTTTTTATGCGCTTATTGAAACCTAATAGGTACGGTCGTATATGTAGGTATTAGGTACTTACTTCTAATTCAGTAAACTCCAGCTGTAGGCGTACACGCAACATTTTAGCGAAATATTTGACTTCCTGGTCGCAATGGCGGGCCACGTTCACCAGACCCCTCATCTGGCCGTCATGCAGCCGCAGCCAGGCGCTGTACGTTATAATTATTGGCTTCTAAAAGAAATAATATACCTTCATGGTGATAAGCTTTTTGGTAATACGTAAGTATTCATCATAACATCCCATTAACGTCTCACTCCTGAGCGCAGGTATCCTCTCAGATAATTAGATATAAGCCATACCTAGTCCACCACGCTGGCCCAATGCGAGTTGGTAGACTCAACACAACTTTGAGAACCTTATGGAGAACTCTCAGACATGCAGACGATTTCCTTTACCATTGAAGCATTTGATTTTTAATTAATTAGGTAAGTAGTGCGCCTATAATAAAAGCGCACATAAGTAACTCCAAAAAGTCGACCTGCGACCCCCCGAATAGTCCGCAGTTCTAACCACTAGTCTATCACTACTCATGGTAGTATTACATTTATTTTATTAATTAAGTACTAGTCTGGACGATGCTCGCGACTTCGTGCGGATTAAGTATTTTTGATTCCCACGAGAATTCTTCGGAATAAAATCACCGTCCCTGGAGGATAAAATAGGGTAATCACCATAATTATTTCACTATGGCGATAATGTGCTATTCTGATGTATAATATGCTGCCTATTACATTGTGAAGTTTCATCAAAATCGGTCCAGTAGATTTGCGTGAAAGAGTAACAAACATAGATAGATGGGTGGACCATCTATCCTCACAGAATTTCACAGGTAAGTTTAATAAGTATTATAAGGATACTTACAACTTCGAATCCCTCTATGATTTCAGGCAGTTCCATAGGATCTAGGCCGTTTTCTCGTAAAAAAGGTATTATCGTCTTTATGGTTTTATCTACGTAGTCATTTACTGTAGCCGATAACCCGTAGCCCCATTTTACACTGAAATATTACCTTGTAACATAAAATCTATCTACCTAAGTCTTCTAATTTATTTCTATGATATTGATATGATAGTTGGATTATGATTTTTGACCTTAGCTAAAATAATTAACCGGTCAAATGCGACTCGCATGCGAAGGGTTCCGTACCAAAAATAAACTTTTAAACAAGGACAGCCCCCTTTAATTTTTAATTTATTTTTATTATTTCTTGTTATAGCTGCAACAGATATACACAGTCTCTGAAAATTTCAACTCTCTACATCTTACGGGTCATGAGGTACAGCCCGCTGACAGACAGACGGACGGAAAGCGGAGGCTTAGTAATAGGGTCCCGTTGTTTATCCTTCGGATACGGAACCCTAAAAAGTTTGAAATATAATGATTAAAGTACGATTACGATACATGTAATTTAGGTATTCTGAATAAATTAACTTTACTATACCCTTGAATAAAATCATGTTCTGTTGCTGAGCGAGTGAAGGATAAACGACAAACATATTTTTTCAGAATACGCGTCACCCAACGACGCGTAAAAATGTAACAATTTCTTCTCTGATAAACGTTACAAGCTTAGGTTTAGATCACAGCGCTCTTAAATGTTAAACACCCCATTACTTTATAAATGTTATTAGGCAGACGCGGACGTTACCATTTAAGAAGATATAGACTACGAAAAAATTATTATGGTATTAAGGTATTGGTACATACTCAGTTTTGCTTTGAATAATATTGCACTCTGCCATAGCTAACACAGAAAAAGTGCATAAAATAAAAGTGAAACTTTTTCTATCCATTTTCATAGCTGTTTCTTCACTCGTGAAATATCAGTAACACTTTTAATGAATGAGTTTTTATTGTAAACATCTCCAGAGTCAAGTAAATTATTTATAGGTAATGCAGGTAAATTATTTATAGGTAATCTCTTTGATAAAGAGATTACAAATAAGACGATAATAATCTAATTAATAAAGTATTTAGTATACCATTATTAATATTATAGCTATGAAAATATGATACTGACTGTAGGTATAAGTACAGTCAAACCTGAGTAAGTGAGAACTGGGTAAGCGAGAAAACTCTATTAATGAGAGTATTTGCCAGGTCCCGTCATTTTGCCCTCCTAAAACCTCTATAAGTGAGAAACAAAAACCTGTATAAGTGACACTAATTTTTCACGCGCGAACCTCTTTAAGTGAGATTTCTACCTGCCTATACCTCTATAAGCGACAGTTTAACCAATTTAACATTTGCTATTCATGACTCATTCTTCAATTTCGAGGAACTCTTATTCTATTTGAATTATCAAATGTGCGTCTGTTATAGTTTTAGGAACTTACATTGTATTCGAACGACCAAATGTGCATTTGTTATTGTTTTATTATAAGTTCGAGGAACTCATATTCTATTCAAAAAGCCTTTTTGGTAGGCTAGACCTCTATAAGTGAGATAGACCCCTACTGTAACTCTGTAAGCTAGAAACTCGGGTTAGTGAGAAACCTCTATAAGAGAAAAAGAGATCGCGGTCCCTTGAGCTCTCACTTATCCAGGTTTGACTGTAATTGAAATTGAAAAAAGGCCGATGCAAATAATTAATTATTGATTTATCGTAACCCTATTTTAAATTAACGAAATAAACCTGCGATTATTTAGAAAGGCATAAAAAAATAATTCTACATAAGTAATTATCTATCTATTACTAGGTGCCTGATTTAATTTTCAAAAATACCCTCGGAACTCCTTCATTCCTCTTTGATTTTCCGGAAACAAAAGTAGCCTATGTCGCACTCCAGGTCCGCAACTAATAATACCCAAGCAAAAAATCACGTCAATCCGTTTCTGCGCGATGGAAGGACAAACACTTGCATTTATAATATTAATAAGGATTCCAATCATATTTTTATCCTATAAAAAAATCAATTTTATTTACTTAGGCTATATAATATTCATTTAGTTAATTAAAACGAAATTAATTTTTCTGGTATTATTGCTACGGTCTTGAATAAAAATAAAACATACATGAAACAAAACGCAATTGTATTTATTTAATAAACAAAGTACCTAATAACCTACTAATAACAGCAATAATTGAGGTACCTATCGTGTATTCTCAAGTCGCTACCTCTTAAAAGTCCACTTGCATCAGTTTGAATTAAAATATTTTCTATATCTGTATTTTTTCTTGTAAGCCTTGGAATACACGAGTCAAAATGAGGCATTACAAAATTAAGTAGTTATGTGCAAGTGCGTCAGTACAAGATTGTTTTAATCTTTAATGATGCTTTAACCTATCAATATGACAGGTCCCGTCGTATTCTTACTTACTATATAATAATTATTACAATTATTGAGCTATAAAACGAGTGGAGTTAATTGTTAAGAAATAAAAATAAATAAATATATAAGGACATAAAAAACAATTTAACGAAATAAACTACGCGGATTTTTTCGAAAGATCACCGAGCATTTTTCTTCTTTGTTTTAGCATGTGTCCAAAGAGGTAAGGGAAGAATGGTATATAGAGTAGCATATAGAAGATTAGGAAGTAGTAATAATTAAAAATGAAATTCCATTTGTTTGGCATGGACACTGTGAACAGTTGCTTCTCGGCGACCTCTTCTAGGGAATGGTACATGCAGAGTAGTTCTCCAGTTATGCCCAGAGGATACAAAACGAGGAAAGTCGAGTATCTGAAAAATAAATAGAAAAAAAAAACTTATCAATTGTACTAAATTTTTTGGACAATAAAATCTTGAGCTAATTTAAATAGCAAGTTCTTTGGCAAAAAAGTAGGTAGGTACTTAATAAATTAATCATTAATTTACTTCCTATAATTAACTTTTTTCGAGGCAAGTGAGCCAAAGGGAAGTTAATATTTCGTTTGACAAACCCCAATAACTCTTAAAATTTTAAGAAATTCCTTTGCTCTCTATAAATTGGCCGGTTCAACCGTTCTTAATTAGTGTGAAACAGATAAATAAGGCTTAAGTTGATGGAATCTCGAACTGTCATAAGTGCCACAAGTTGGCCTACATGAAATAATAAATGATTTTGAATTAACATGATCTCTATAGAGAAAAACGAAACTAATTTCCTAAGGTAGTTTCGAAACTACAAAAAACAAATTGAACCGAAAAATTCACTGTTTACCTGAAGAAAGTAAGCAGTTCTGGTACAGCTTTTAACAAATTAAGTCCGTAATAAGCGTATCTAATTATTTCTGTTATGGACCAGGCGAGAAGGCATATGGGGAGGCCGGGACTGACGGTGGCAGCGTCGGTGGCCAGCAGAACACCCGCTACGAGGAACACCCTGGAGTAAACTTGCATCAGCACTACGAAAACACTGGACGGAACTAAGCGTATTGCTGCGTGCAGTACCTAAAACAAACACACTGAAGATGCGGCTTATTCGGTTGTGCACTATCTCTAAATTAAAAAGATGGCAGGTCTAAATAGACGCACACGTGCAATAACGTTTCAACCCACAAACCTTTGTCAAATTAAATACATTCATAATGTAAAGGAATAAAGTTAACTTTTCAATTGATAAGTTATCTGTGGTCTTATAACTGGGAGGTCTCGGGTTCGATTCCCGGCGGGGGCAATTAAGGAATTTATAATTTCTAAATTGTCTCTGGTCTGGTCTGGTGGGAGGCTTTGGCCCCTACCGTCAAAGACGTGCCGCCAAGCGATTTAGCGTTCCGGCACGGTGGCGTGTAGAAACCGATTAGGGGTATGCCGTATGGGTTGAGTTTACACTGCTATATCCCTTCCAAGTTAGCTCGCTACCATCTTAGACTACATCGTTACTTACCATCTGGTGAGATCGCAGTCAAGGGCTACCTTGTCATCGAATAAAAAAAAAAGTTGTGTGGGTTGACTCTTTATTGCATATGTGCATCCAATTAAGATCTCAATGGTTTCAAATATCTATTTTAAGAAATACCTCGTGCCTCACAATTCAGCAAAAAACAAACACGTTTTCCTTAGGGTGCGTCCACATCTGGCGAATGTGCCGCGAATGTGCAGCTCGCGAGCCGTTTGCGAGCTGCCCGCGAGCTGCGCGCATGAATTTTTGTTCGTGAGCCGCTCCTGCGCCGCCCGCGCGCAGTTCGCGCGCAACCTATGCGCCGTACGCGATCAGCGAGCGGGCGGCGCGCTAGCGGCTCGCGTCTTCGGAAGTACTGAGCCAGTAAACGGCACCCTGATTACGTAAAAATATGCAACAGCAACAGCAATAGCAACGCGACAGCGATCGGTCGCAAAATGTCACTAAAAATCGTATTACGGAAGCCAATCGCACGTCTATTGCTCACGTGTTGATACTAGCGCCACTCGCGATAGGACGGCAATAGATGTAAACAAAATACACAGTTTTTATCGACGTCAGTGGTTGAATTGTTATATTTTTTATTTGTTTTGTGTTGTGGTCTGTGGTAAAACCCTCTCGAAGTATTTGGACTTCCTTTCTTCTCCATCAAGCATCTCTAAAGAAGAAAAGTACATTTTGCAATAGGCGAGCAATAGACGTGCGATTAGCTTGCGTAATACGAATTTTAGTGACATTTTGCAACCGATCGCGTAGTGATTGCTGTCGTGTTGCTACTGCTGTCACAATGAAATTTGACGTTTGAGAAGTGACGTTTGACAGCAGAAGTGACGTTTGACAGCAACGATTGCGCGATTTACGCCTGTCGCGAACCTGTCGCGAGATACGTAATAACCCTGCCGAACTGTAAGCGCGAGAATTGAGTGCGCGCAGATCGCGCGCCGCGCGCACGCCTTTTACGAGCCTTGCATGAGTTGCGCTAGAGGCGCACCAAACCATTGCCGTGACTGCACGCGTGCAGCTCGCGGGCAGCTCGCAAACGGCTCGCGAGCTGCACATTCGCGGCACATTCGCCAGATGTGGACGCACCCTTAAGTGTGAGGTCAAAGCTGCGAGTTTATACTCAGAAATAGAAAACCCAGGTACCATCAGTTACAAAGTAACATTAATAGGTAGAAATACATATATTTTTTAAGTCATTACAGTAACAGAAACACATTCATTTAATTTAATTAACATAATTACCCTCTACTGTTTTAATTTAAATGAATTTGGAAAATTTAAATACAATGGTACAATTGAACTAAATAAAATTATAATACAGTAGGTAGAAACGTACCTAGTTACATAGACAAAAATGGAAAATACAGACAGGCAGGTATATTTTAGTATAAATAACAAATTTTAATTTAAGAAAAACTAAACAGAAAAAAAAACACTTTAATATTATACCAAAAAAAGAATAACTGAAAAGGGAAAATTGACCATATACATAACTTTTTACTAAGTTGAAGTGAATATAAGCAAATAAAAAACAATGATTACAATTCGATTCGAAGCCCAAATAGATTATCATATGTGAATATCTTGCAGTTCCAATAAAGGTTTATTACATACATGTAAATTACATACATACATGTAAATTGATAACCTCGTTTTTTTTTGAAGTCGGTTAAAAACAAACTGTGACAATGTAATATTTAACGGTTTGATGGCAGTTTAAAAAATACTTCAAGCCTTTTCTTAAACGGGCAAGCCAGCTGGTCGATTGCAGAAAATCTACATCAATCATCGCTGCAATCTTAATTTTGTGACTAGATATGCCCGCGTACGCTTGGATACAGGTTTTTAATTCCCGCGAGATCTCTCGGTTTTTCCAAGATAAAAAGTATGTAGTGTTATTCCAGACTATAATCTATATCAGTGCTAAATTTCAGCCAAATCGGTTCAGTCGTTGCTGCGTGATTGAGTAACAAACATACATCCAAACTTTCGCATTTATAATCCTAATCCTATTGATATTATAAATGCGAAAGTTTGTGAAGTTTGTTACACAATAACGTCGCAACGACTGACCGATTTGGCTGAGCACAGAGATAGATCATAGTCTGGAATAGGACATAGGCTTCTTTTTATCCCGGGAAATAAGAAAGTTCCCGCGGGAAATAAAAACCTGGATCCACGCGGGTATCAGCTAGTATTATATAATAGGACTAGACTAGATTACTAGATACTAGACTAGACAATAGGATAACAGGATAAATAGCGAGACATACAGTTGACCAATTAGAGGCGATCGCGATCGAAAAATTATATCTTTCAACTCTTCCTTACCTCCAACAATGCCGCGTTTTGGAATATTAACACTGTCCATTTGACTTCTTGCCAAAAATTATCTAGTGTACCCCGATTTAAAAAATACGTTAAGGTCTGCAGTAGTAAATATGACCACCTGAAACACATAAGTTACATAGAAAAATCAAAAATAATACGTAGTAAGAAATTTAAAGTCTAAGTATATATTTTTATTCCTACAATAGCTGGTGCCTAAGACTTCGCACGCACTGATTTAAGTACCCAAGCTTAAAATAAAAAACAACATACTTATTAAAAAATACATCATTCATAGCATTTCATTATTCATGCTACATTTGCATTTCGTAAAAAGCTGTTATTTCGATATTACAAGACAATTCAATTTTATTTATTTATTTGTATAGATATCTCTTGGCGGCCACGACGGCTACAGTCTAGATGTGTAGATAGTAGAGATGTATAGATGATATGGGTATAGATGTATAGTTGGAAATATACGTAATATTCCCAACATAGCAACAGGAAAAGATGTTGTTTTTTTTTGCATAATTAAATATAATTTATGTTCTTTTCCGCGCAATGGCGACGCGCGACGTCACAAGTCAAGGCGAAGTTCATGATAAGTAATTTTACGGAAGAAATACCCAAGCAAGTTTACTTTAATATATTATGTTTAATTAGTTAACTTGTTTATAATACTGGTCATTGCATATTAAAATACGCATTTAAAGTAGAGTTCCGCAGCTATTAAAAAGAATTTCTTAACATGAAAGAAACCATGATAGAGTAGAATAAAATAGAATAGAATGGAATAATTTGTTATTCAAATAAACTTAAATACCTATATTAAAATATGTAAATTCGCTAATTAATTCAGTTTGTTTCAAGCAGTTCCCGGATCAACTACACATTACCTAGGTTGAGTTGAGAAGTTGAGTTAAGTATTCGTTAGATAACAGAGCGGATTAAATTAATTAAAAGCGAAATGTAAGTTTTTTTTAAATTGGACTACGCCAGAAGATTCGCTGCCCTCTCATATATTCGACTTTTGTGTCGCTATAGCCTCGGCCTTGTAGGATCGCTTCATTCGCAATTCATTCCTTCGCAAGCTTCTGGTAGGAAGCGTCTGGGAGATAGAACAGACAAGCGTGGATTTGGGGTGCTTAGATTTCGTTTGTCGGTAAGTACCTATACCACCTAACCTAGTTTTAGGATTGAATTATATAAGCCTAGGCTAAACTAATTTAATTTACGTAAGATTACAATCTAAAGATTCTTTAAAATTATTGTTCGTTGATTATATAGCCTCAGTTTGACTAGAAGACGAAATAAAATTTAGCGATCATGGCGCAAGAAAAATATAATGTTTTAACTTTTAATGAATGTTTTCACAAGGCGTGGTCAACTTTCAAAGTTATACTCAAGCATGTTAGCTCCCGAGGCGGCAAACTTTCACTTTCACTGAATAATAAAAAAGGTGTATAATTACCATATGTAGTAATTTTTAAATCGCTCAAAGATTTTTAACCAAATGAATGTTTGATACCCATATACTAGTCAAAAAAAATGGCCACCTACTACTTTACTTTCCACAAGAGACATAATAGGTATGAGAGGTAGCACAACGCTGAGCGAATCTACGAAACGTTGTATCCATTTCCATTAGAACTAAGTGATGCAGCTGATTGGGTAACATTGGATAAATTGTGCTATAAAGACGCGTTTTAGCGAGGAAGAAGCGTAACATAGTGCTACTTTACATATCTCCACCACCCACACATCCTGAGTTCACGTCCCCTTCAACGAATATGTAAAAACTTGGCTTTGTATGAACACTTTTCCACTAGGGCTGAGCTAAGCTAATAGACGAAAATCAAAAGATCATATTGATTCAATCATACACATCCTGACCTACACAGCTTATAGCTAATCTCTGCTCGCTGTTAACTACTGGACTGTATCTAAACAACTACCAAACAGTAAGTATTTTTTTTGGTTAAAAATAAGATAATTTACGTTTGGGGCACCCTTAAAGGTTGTTATTTCAGTATCCTGCATTAAGTCTTTAATCTGCACATGTATGGGAGGCCAAATAGATGTAATTTGTGCAGAGTAATGTAACCTGTACACTGCAATAAATACATAAGCCATTGAATCTGTGTGAACTGCCAACACATACCTATACAGGGGTTCACCACAGCAGTAAGCCTTTTCTGAGATATGAGTGCTTGATGCACGACACTGAAATGATGTACAAGTGATATGTGGAGCAAGTTTACGCAACTAATCTATGTGCATGACAACATATTCTGCATATTTAACTCTTAATTTTGTTTTAATTTAATGTGCAAAAATCAGCATAAGCGCGGTTGGTTACAAACACTATGAAAGCAATTAATTCACATAGGTCAGCTATATTCGCATAGGTTGTATAAGTTTCTTGTACAGTAAATTGCAATTACTGTATTGCAAGTACCTTTATGTATAATTCATCACTAACATCACAACTATGTTGTGATTAATACCTAATTAACAAATTGGCACTGTAATAAATATATTAATAGAGGTCAAACGAAAAAGAACTTTATTATAATCTAAATCTAAATTATTGTTTTTATTTTAACCTTTAAGTACTGATGTGGTTATGCCAGGTCATAAATGGTGACGTGACGTTTCTCAGACGGCTATAGAATAATTAGTAAATAGTATGATTATTTAATAATAAACACATTAATAATTTCAAATATATTCCATCTACTATATATTTGCTAAGAATGTATAAGAAAACAACAAAATATTCATGTTGTTATTCGGTTGATCTATCTGAAAAATAAAAATTTATTTACACGCCGTCTTTGAGACACCCACATCATTACTTAAAGGTTAATAATTCATGGTACTATTTAGTAATTGAGAATGACTGACTGAGCAATGGGAGGGATACATGGCTTGAATAACCAATGGGCATTAGGGGTCCCAAAATGCTGGAATGGCATTGACCCTGCACTGAGTTGATTCACCCCCAAGGGAATGCAAAGTGACATTTACTTACAATATCACTGTATCACTTATTCACAATCAAAGTGAAAAGAAGTGTATATCATCTCTCGCTCTCTCTCCAAATATAAATTAGCAATTAAGGATATCTTGTCTAAGACCGACTAGCTATATGTTAGTTATTAGCCTCAATAGTGATAGCAATGAAAGGTGCAGGCTGAAAACTAAAAAAAAAAGTGTACCAGCCCAACTGTTGCTGGTTAGATCCCCACTTGTTGCACAATTATTGTCCCCACACCTAAACTATCGGTTTAGTTAGAGGGAAGACAAGAATATAAGTCAAGTTCAGCTTGCCCAATATTTAAATTTAAAAAAGAAAAAATCTATTTTTGTTAACTGATATGTTTTCTTGATAGCACACCCTTTCAGCACTTTAAACATGTTCTTTTAAATTAGGTAGGTACTTACTTATACACTTTAATCTTTTCGTAAGATTAAGCATAGTAGAAAATAAGTGTATTATAGATAATTTTATTTTATTATAGAACTATTACAACTATTATTATTTAATGATATTAGGCCGTATATTATCAAAAGAATTTAGACTTTCTTGGCTTTATGTGAAGATTGTCATCCTACCTTACGTATAAATTACTTCTAGTCCAGGACATGAATATATACTTTATATTTACAGAAATAAAAATTTAGAACTTATTTAGAAGTTACTCACCCCAATGTTTGAATACCGTTATAAGCGATAAGGTATGACTTTCCCATAAACGAAAGTTCTGTATGCTTGGATTTTTTTAAAGGATTAGCAGACATTTTAATATTTTATTTAATTCGAACCAGCTACAGTAACGCAACTTCTTGTTATCGTTATTATGAATTAAATAAACGTCAGAATCTATGAAACCAAGTTTAAAATTGAACAAAAACAAATAGACGCTTGCGCTGCGTCAGCCATCCACTGAGTATAAAATCGGAAATCCATTTAAAAATTTCAATTAATCCAAAGAGATTAGAGAATATAGTCACTATACGTTTTTTAATCCTAGTGTTCGTAGTCTGTGCATATTATCACAGATATAATATGTATTAGGAGCAGCAAGTCCAGTGTCCAATGTGCATAAAATACTAGAGATAGAGGTCAGTGTGCCGATTGCCATTTGGCAAATGGAATGATGGCAATCACAGATTACTATGATACTACGTATCAGATGGCTCAGTGCCCTACAAATTTTAAACCCTCGAAATCAAGGCCCATGATTGGCTAATGTATCATTTTGGAAAACTGCTGTAACCAATGGCGTAATAACAATTTTTTTTTCTATTTTTGTCAATGGATTTTTATTTTTGTTATGAAGGTATCTACCTTAGGTATGTACCATAGGTATCTACCACAGGTATGTACCGTAGGTATCTACCTATTGCCATCCTTGCCCATAATAATAATTATAGGTTATAATTTATAAAAAATAGGAAATAAAGAAACAAATTTAAAAATATTTGTTTAATTCACTTTGAAATAACATAATACCTATCGCTTTTGTTATACACATTTTTGGAATTTCAGGTAAGTCTTTATGATCTTGTCTAATATATATTTATATAGGACATATATTTTGTTTATTAGATACACCCTACACCAATTAAGACGTCATATTTTTAATAATTTGTTTCACGAAACGTTTTTCAAATTACAACACACTGGTAAACACATAAGATCCTAAACACTTTTATAATATAAATCATAAAACTTTGTCTTTTCTCACACTGTGGAAACTTATATAAAAAAAGCGTCCTTACGCGAATTATTATAACGGGCACATAACACTTGCACTATATTTCAATAAATTGAAATAACAATTGCTATTCTGGGACAGAATAATATGAAAATTAAACTAAAAAAACCAAATACAATAATAATGGCGTCGATTGGGCGTCAGCCATCAGGAGAATCATAGATTACTGTAGATCTATAAATACTTCATACTACATATAGGTACCTAATGTAGATATAGAGATGTCTGTAAAAATTGTCATGCATCATAGTGGAAAAGATTTTGTAAGGCTATGGAAATTTGTATGGGACTGAACTGGCCGTGATGGCAATACTGATTTCTTTCTTTCAAACTGATTTACGGGAAGCGCGGAGGTTAGCTACAATAATTTTACTAATTATTGTTAGATTTCTAAATATAATTTAAATTCTTAGGAAAACTATTTCTATTCATAAATTTAAATTTTTATTTTGTTTTTCAGTGATTCAGGAACAATCTTTATTGAATTGTCACAATGGTTGCCGCAAAGAAACAGGTAAGCCACCACGTGTTTCTATTGCGTGATCGGACTTATGGCATGATTATTCATATAAACTTTTAAATAATCTCCTACAATAAGTCCTAAATTAAATGTTACTCGATAGGCTCGCTTTTTCTGTATTTTGCGGGGTTGAGGATGTAACATACATTTTTGGAGTATTTAACTTATAGCATATTGAGATGGTTAATATTACAGATGTGGAAAATGTTAAATGATTCGCATCCGTTTTCTTTTTGATCTATACTATCTTATATCTATCTGTAACCTGTCTACAAGTCAAAGCAACATCCTTATTCAAAAATTACCTTAATGTTGCCCAGGCCAACTTCTCAGGTTATGCCCAAGTTTATAATCTTTAATAATATAGATAGATTACAGGTAGAAAATAAGAACCTATAAGGCAAAATTTTAATTCTTACAAATCATTGTTATAAATGTGAGTAATAATAATTATTGTATTAAGGCACATCAACGGTACCTATGTATTTAATTTTTTTTGAAGATGTTTTTCACTTTGTATCATTTGTTTACAGAAAAAGACAATTGAGTCTATAAATTCCAGACTGGCTCTGGTTATGAAATCTGGAAAATATTGCCTTGGCTACAAGCAAACTCTAAAAACACTGCGCCAGGGAAAGGCTAAGCTGGTTATCATTGCCAAAAATGCTCCACCACTGAGGTGAGACTACTGAGAAGTAGAGTTCCCTTTATAATTTTTCATTGGGAAGCATATGGAGTCTTTGGACTAAGAAGTATGGTTTCCCTAAATGAAGTTCAGTAAAACTTGACTTCAGAAATTTTATGCAATTTACCTAATTTGTCTTTATAGCCTATTTAATTTTCAATTTTATGTTTTAATAAAAAGAATTTTATTTTACTGAGCTTCAATTTTTATGGGAACCCTATGGAGTAGTCTGAATCCATTTGCTTTAACTTGGCAGGTGAGGTTTACGACATTTGTAATAATGTACTAATTTAGTTCAATTTTAATTTGCAACTACTAATGTTGTGTTCTTAAAATGCAGTAAAAATTCAATAAATAAACACATTTGCCGGTTTTATTACATTTCGAATTATAATCACTAAATTTGTTCAGAAAAACAGTTGTGTAAACACGAATTATAATAAATTAATTGCACAATAATATTCATATTTGCACTTTTTAAAAAAGTTATTTGTTTCAGGAAATCTGAAATTGAATACTATGCCCTGTTGGCCAAAACTGGAGTTCACCACTACAGTGGCAACAACATTGAACTGGGCACTGCCTGCGGAAAGTACTACAGAGTCTGCACACTGGCCATTACGGACCCTGGAGACTCAGATATTATTACAACTCTACCAGAGGCGACAGCTTAGATATAATAAAACTAGTATTATATAAATTTATATTTTTTATTTCTCAGACCTCATGTAAATACTTAGTTTTAAAAAATTTGCAATAAATGTGACTGATATTTCTAGAAACTCAATTATTATGATCATTGGTCATGTTGTTCGCATTTTGCAAATAAATGCCAATCTTTTAATTGATCATATTGTAGTAAAACTATTTCATTTATTGCACCTTTTTCAATTATACAACTAAAAATTAAATCAGAATCATTAAACTGAGATATCATAATGAGCTATAGAAACCTTGGTACCAATACTAAATGTGATAGTAAACCATAGGGGTAGATACAGTGTATGTAGTTGACTAGTCATCACTTTTTTGTTGTTTATAATTTCTTCAGCCAATTTTTCTACTGTAACAAGATATTTCAAAACTTTGACTAGTCTAATCATCACCACAGTAAGTCAATTTTGCTTAGGATGAAAATAGTCCAGTTCTTGATAAACCTTCAGATTCTTTATCAGACAAAGGGACTAGCATTAAACCTGGCACAGGAGGTTGCATTTCTAAGTCTCTTAAATCATTTACTTTAACTTTTAGATTACTCCGTAACTTATTTATGTCTATGTTGAGTTGTTTTTGATCAGCTTCAAGTAATGACTTTGCATCACTCAGTTTGTGTTTAATGAGAACCGAACCCACTGTCACCCAACACTTGGTTTGGTTGGTTTTATTAATATCTCTGAGGGCTTCACGATTCTGATTTCTTCTTTTGTCCAAAAGTACGATTTCTTTTTTGTCGTTGATAATTTCTTCAGCCAATTTTTCTACTGAAACGAGATATTTCAAAACTTTGGCTTGGTCATCCATAATCACCGGTTACCACAACACACTCTCGGTATCACAGAAATACAGAATACATTGAAAATAAATCATTGAATAAAAGGGTTTATTCAATGTGCTCGGTATTAACAATTATAATAGCCAAGAGATTAAAGAATATATTAATTATTATTATACCCAGCAATATTCAATATTATCAAAGGCAGAACCCTTTTCATTCTTATAACTTATATGTCTGTGGCAGAACCTCAATTTTCATACATTTTTTTCGTAGAGAGAGAAGACATAGAGCCAGTGACGATTTCTTTCTCACACACTAAAAAGAGAGCAGAAATAAAGTTACTAATGTGATAAACAGAGACGCAGCTACCCAATTTTTTGTCCCTCATCGTGTAACCAGTTTTTTTCAAGGTCGTCACACTTTTGTGCGAAACAAACTGACAGTTATAAGAAAAATTTAGTATCTATGTGTGTTGCCAGCTTTAGGTACCTATACAATGTCCCGATTTTCCCTATCCTACTAATATTATAAATGAGAAAGTTTGGATGTATGTATGGATGGATGTTTGTTACTCAATCACGCCACACTAAACCGATATGGCTGAAATTTGGCACGGAGATAGGTTTTTTAGTAATGTCCTCTGACATACCGTAACGGCGGGTTACTTTGGCTACTTTTTCAATTTTTTTTTTAAATTTTTGTTGAAACAAAATAAGGTCGTGATGGAAGAAATGAATATTTTGAGAAAAGAAAAGAAAGATGATGGATACTACATAATATATGTCGGCGATGATTAAAGTGTATTCAGTAAGATAGTGTCGGTTACTGTTCTGAATTATCCTGAAGTTTCGTTCGAATGTCCAACGACCAGTCGAGAACTGTTAGCGATCTTAAGAATTATTTTATTTGCAAAGTTCTTAATTTTTAAAGCCATTTTTAAATAGCTAGAGGCAGACTTTTTATGTTTTTTTTTTTAATAATTATTAACTTAAACTATGAAGAGTTGCAGTTTTATACGACTGCCTGAAAAAAGGAATATACTGTTAATTTCATTCATGATGATTTTGATGACTAAATATACAATTTTTGTTGCTTTTAATTCAATAGCATTACTCGATTGAAGGAAAATTATAAACTGTTCTTTACAAATTATTTTGTGTAACATTCTTACTAGTAACTTGTGTAACGAAAAAAAATATTCCTTTGTGTTACATGCATCTTTTTCAAAATGACTCACATATGCTAAATTTCTATTCGGCATTTCAATATTTTTTTAAGGATCAAAAAATTATCTAGTGAATTGGTCCTATGAAACTACACTAAAAAACTTTAATATAAAAAAAATATTTTTAAAAATCCGACTTCAACCGCAATACGTGTACAAACTAAAATTATTTTATACTTTTAAGTGGTGGTTGAAGTCGGTTTTTTAAAAATACTTTTTTTAATATTATTATTCTTTATTGCACACAATATTAAGATATATGTAAAAAATAGAAGCTTACCCTAATAGGTATATCTCTCCCAAACAACCTTATATGTGTAGGTATGTTATTTAAAAAATAAAACAATTCAGCATCTGTTTTGTCGTTTTATTTAAAAATCCTGGGAAGAATTTTCCATCTAATTTGGGGTAACAGGGGAGTGCAGTTATTGTGGCAACATTAAACTCAAACTTGTCATGTGACGTCATCGTTACGTCATGTTATTTCTATTTCAGTCGCGGTTACACAGTACCTTCGTCTATTGCCTTCTCTGTCTACGATTTTTTTCGAGCCATGGCAACTAATTTAAGTCAACTTCATAAAAAAACCAATACTACCAACCAATGTAAAGAAGAAAGAAATGTCACAGTTACGGATGTATATTGTATAGATGTGGTATAGATCACAAACATATAAGAGTAAGCAGACCTAACATAAGAAAAAATTGGCGTTCCAATTACGCCTACATACAAATCTCACGCACACATTGACAGTAAACAGAGCCGGACTTCGAAAAGCGAGGTTCAGCGAGGTTGAAGGGACTGGAGAGTATTTAATATCTGTAATTTGAAATAATATGGAAACTACGGAAAGTTGCCATCAAATTGTAGGTTAAACCCTTATTTTACATTCTGTAAACTTAATTCTATAAATTAATTCTTAATTATGAAAATGGATTCTAATGTGCTAAGTTTCGCGGTTTTGTAATCAAACAAGTAATAATGTTACAAAATAATATTTAATAAAATCAAAACAAAACATGATTTACAAAATCTACCCAAAAGATATATCTATTAGATAAATAAAACAAAATCAAAAAGCAACTTTTTCTCTAATATCTTTTAGAAATACAAACATTGACAATACGATAACATCAACAGTAGTTTAATTAACTCTTACATTCTATTCAGCCTGTATCACTCATTTCAATAACCTTATTAGAATAGTATTACACATTTTAAACTTATAAAAATAACAAAATAAACCATATGTCTCAGTCTTTTCAATAACGTAATAAGGAATAGTATTACTCTATACTCTTTATTAATAGTATTACTAGGCTGTAAATTTTGCAAGTCCATCAAAACTTGATCTCCAGCAGCTTTTCTTTCTACTGGACCTTTTACTGATGATGTAGACATATGCTGAAAACAAGAGTAATAAATTATCAGTTGTCTAGTATTAACAATTTAATAGGTAATACAAATAGGTACACAGCTATATATGTATGGGTATAGCTGTCAATATTTACGTTTAAATGGCAAGATGTTTTGGGTTGGTACCTAAATATAAGAACAACTAGAAACTTACTTGTAATGTTGAATCAAAAATCATTGGGATTGCATTAGAAGTAAGGACGGTACGAAAACCACTGCAATCCACTAAATGTGCTTCAAAATGTTCAGAACATAGCACACTCGATGTTTTGTGCTGCCAATTTTTTTTATTCGTCTGCATCAACCAGGCATTTTTTATATTTTCATCTTTTGGAAAGCTGAAAAATGATTTAATTTTATAATTTATCCTTACTTTTATAGAAATAGAAATAGAAATATTTTATTTCAAATAAACTTTCACAAGCACTTTTGAATCGTCAATGAATCTACCACTGGTTCGGAATGCCTTTCCCGCCGAGAAGAGCCAGCAAGAAACTCGGCGGTCGCTCTTTTAAAAAAAAAGTAAAAATTTTACAATATTTAATGAAACTATGCTATGTATTGCTTCCACGATTAATTTTCCTAAGTCCAATACAATACAAATAAAAATTAATACAATCCAATACATCTTAAAACAGGCAGGCAAAAACAGACTAATTATTTAATCAAAATATACCCACTAAACAAAACTTGCGCCTGAATACGGCCCTGTCAAATTGTACAAGTATATGAAACGACAAACAAGATCCTGATATTAATTAATTGATAAATATTGCAACAGGAATATACTAGAACCAAAATTACTATAACTGTCTACGAGTTTTGCGTATATAATAATTAGAGACTGCTTCTAAAATGCCGAACGATTATTAATAATCACACAGTAAGCATATAACCAAATTACGAGTCTATAGCACATCAAAACTTACCGATGAAAAGTAATTGCAGGTGTTTTCCTATACGGAGAATTGCCACACAGAGGTGCACAACACTTCACCATTTTATTTCAGAATTTTTGATTCTTTAGACTCGATTTTAAAGCAAATTTAAAAGAATAAACAACTCGCAGGTTATGTTGTTGTTTTGACAAATTGACATATTGCACCATACTGCTCTTATTTGTAGCTTACGAATTGCCTCAAGCTCAATTATGTCTATGAGTGCGTAAGTGTTGCAACAACAGAAGTAAAAGAGATAGAATCATATATTTTTTGTTGGAGAGAAGCAAGCGAAGATATTATTTATTCGTTTAGATGTAGTTGTGAAAATTATGTTAGGTCTGCTTACTCTTATATGTTTGTGGTATAGATAGATACGTCTTATCGATATTTAAGTTTTATCGTCATCGACTAAAACAGGGATGTACCGTAAATTTATTGTTCAAAAGTCAAGTGAAAATGTTGCGTAAATTATCTGCTAAGTCAAGTAAAGTATCACTGCACTCTTCTTTTTATCCACACGTCTACTATGTATCAGCCTCTGCAAACTCGCATACATGGAACATTTTGTATGGAGTTATGCCCTTCAGTGTGTGACGTCATATTGCCAACATTATATTGTCAAAGAGGAATTATCTACAAGGAGTTGATTCTTGGTTCGACTGGCTTCCTTTTATGAAAAGTCCTTAACCAAAAGGAAGAAGAAAATCGTTTTCACTTCTCAGTCAGTTGTCAGTACACTAATAAGAGAAAAATATTTGTCAAACGTTAAGATGAATCTATCAAGACATTACATCCTCAGCATTGACAATTCTTTCTTCTTTAGATTGGTTGTTAGTATTGGTTTTTTTATAAGGTTGGCTAAAAATAGTTACCTTGGCTCGAAAACAATGTATGAAGTTCCGCCTCTTAAAATGAAATGATTATATTCTCTTGGGTAGGACTTACTCTGTGATCGGCATCCGCAGTTGGCCAATTCGGCCATTTTGATTTCGTAGCGTCCCGCCGATAAATGCTAACCTCAAAGTTACATTAAAAACTTTTACATTATAATTTAAAACAACAAGCAAATGAACTAGCTAAGAAATTGATTTATAACTTGGTGCACTTTATAGTATACTTAATTACTTACATATTTTCACCATGGAGGGCCCAAATCGTGGATTCCGAGGTGGCGGACGCGGAGGCCCTCGAGGCCGAGGAGGTTTTGAAATGCGTGGAAGGTAAGTTTAATTTAAATAACAATGAAACAAAGCACTTTCATAGGTTTAATTATGTACTTGGCTGGAGTCTAACCGACTTCTATTTTTGTTACTTGTTTTATCCTGACTTTATTTTCTAAACAGGGGTGGTGGCCCTGGAATGCGAGGCCGCGGCGGTGGAGGACTACCTCCTAGAGGGGGTGGTCCATCTCGCGGAGGCCCACGTGGATTCCGGGGAGGACCAATGCGCGGCGGTGGAGCTGAGAGAGGCGGGAGATTCCCTCCAGGCCCGCAAGGTCCGGGACCTCATCCTGTGCCTACAATTGAATCTCGAGGCCCCCCACAAAGTAATTACTTGGTTATTACGCATTATTTCTATTATCTAAATATATAAAAGGCAAAGGAGACTCACTGACTGACTGACTGACTGACTGATCTATCAACACACAGCTCTAATCACTGGACCGATCGAGCTGAAATTTGGTATACAGGTAGCTGTTAGGACGTAGACATCCGCTAAGAAAGGATTTTGGAAAATTTCAACCCCAAGAGGGTTAAATAGGGGGTTAAAAAAATCGAACCTAACGTGAGCGAAGCCACGGGTTAAAGCTAGTCAGGAATAATTATTAAATGCATTCTTGAACACTGACATGTATCGTTCGAATACCTTTCTCAAGTGCCTCAACTTATATTAATCACAATTAAGTTTAAAATTAGTGATTAATACTTATATGTAACCAATTGTAATAATATTCAAACATTTTATATATGACATAGAGTTATACTATTAGAGAAATACATTTCTGTGAACTACACTGATATCTGTGTCTAGGAGGAGGCTTCAATAACAACAGAGGTGGTCCTGGAGGCATGAGAGGTCGTGGAGGCAGGGGCAGAGGAGATTATGGACCTCGCAGTGATAGGGGAGGTCGTGGAGGCATGCCAATGAGAGGTATACTCTTTATATGTATCATAATATGTAAAACTCAAAAGAGTCAAAATTACTCAATGAAAAATCAGCTTACAACATGTTGAGGTGTCTGTAAAAACATCTATGCAAGATTTATAGGGCACAAAAAATGGCTACAGTATGCTTACAAAGCTGAAAAAATTCCAATATTATTCATATTCTACTACTATACTTATATTTTTGTGTAAAATTTTATCAAAATTCAATCTTCAGAAAGTTTATGAATGAAAAAGCACCTTCCATTTTAGTTATTGAATATTGTAAGCTTTTGACCAAAACATTAATAAATATTAATATTAATATATTATATAAATAATAAACAGAGTCAAATGACACAGTGAAACTTGAAATCTGATAATAAGAATTTTCAATAACTTATTGCACATAATTAGGTCGCGGAGGTAGAGGCGGCGGACCACCGGCGGGCGTTCCCCACGGACCGCCCGCGCCCGTGCCCAGTGGGCCCAATGCGCCCCCGCGCCCCGCGCCAGCGCCGCACCAAGCAGGGGTTCCGCCCGGCCCGCAGGGAGCGCCCTTCAAGAGAGGCGGAGGACCACACGGAGGGCCTGGCGGGCCGCCCAAACGTGGAAGGTATAAACTGATAATATTTCAGAAATTTGAAAGGGGTTTAGTGTGAGAAGGTAAAAAACATATTAACAGAGAGTTACATTCACACTTATATTATAACAATGATTCAAATCCTAATAGAAACTAGATTTCTTTATGTATATTATTATTACCAACTTATTTATCTAGGCTGTGATGTGATGTTGAGATCAGTTCGAGGGTTGTGCAATGACAAGGTAACACACACACATTCACATCACACTACTATTAACAGGTGTAATAGGTGGTACAGTTAAATCAAACTAAATATATTTTGGCATAATTGGTGTATGAATATTTTGCTCTTACAATCTTCTTATTTGGATTAACACTTTATTTGAATGTCTTTGTTTAGGTTTGAGGGACCGCGCGGACGACCTGCCGGCTACCAGCCGGCCGCTGCTCACAGCGCTCCGCCTGCCAATGGCTATGGGCCACCAGCGTATGTATATTATACTATTTCTTAGTAGTGTTATAGATTATACCTCTCCTATCCGAGAGATTCTACGCGCGTTAAAATTCGACCCTTACTGTTCAACGCAACAAGAGTAAATAAAGTTTGTTTTAGAAATTGTGTGAATATAACTAGCCATTGGGCAACACACAGTACAGCTATTGTTCAACAAACCCCATTCCCCATTTAGTTACAAAAACAATATAATGATGATCCAAGTTCTTGATAGGAATGTGCCGGCTGATACACACATGACGCTATATACCCCACTGATACTAATCGCCTATAGAGTGTACGTTAAGTGCTTAGGAACTATTTGTTTATACACTCATGTACTTTCAGGCACACCGGTTATCAGCCTTATGAACAACCACCGGCGGATCCCTACGCGCCACAGACATACAGCTCAAGGTAAATAGGAAATAGTCATTCTATGCAACTTCTGAACTAAACTTAACCTACATAAAAAATGTACACTGTAAGATCAGTCCATTTTGGTTAGCAGTGTAACACGTTAATAAGTTAAGCTTGTGTAGAGACTCTGGACCACTCACATCAGACACCTTTAATGTGCATATCTGAGATACCAAAAACCTCAATGCTGCTGTTCAGTCAAATCAAAAAATTTATGAAAAAAAAGTGAAAGGCTGGCCTGAGCATGTTAAAAAAAACTAGTGCCGTAGTTTTCTTTACTTGTTTCTTTTTATGTGGTCAATAAAATATTAAATAAGTAGGGAACTTGATTCACTTCAGAAAATTTATAAAAATAATTCAATGGCTGAAAAATAAAATGTTATTTGATAGATTTAAAAAAACTACATTTACAATGATGAAAATACAAATGCGATAGGAATTGCCGTCTGATACTTAGATGCAGATAATTTGCAATCTGATTTTAACCCTTTTTATTTATTGTATTGAGTAGCTTAATGAGCCGATTCAAGTGTCTGTCATTGTTTCAGTTCATATCAAGGAAACTACGCCCAGGCCCCGGCACAGTCTGGTTCCACCTACAACTCAGGCTATGGCTCTAATTATGGATACTCTAGTGGCGGCCAAGGTTATGAAAATGAGGGCTATGGGTAAATATAAAGGATTCATTTATTAATTTACTAGTTATTTCCTTGCTTCATTTCAGAAAAGAATGTGTGCTCAATAAATGTCATGTTTTTTTATTTCTGACTGCAATTTCACCCGATGTTAAGTGATGATGCAGTCTAAGATAGTGTGGCTTACCGTGAGAGGAGTATGGTAATTTTTTAATTAAATCCATATACACAATCGATTTCTAAATGTCATCATGACAAAACACCAAATTGCTAGGCGGTGCACATCTTTGACATTTTTTGCCAAGGTGCAGCGGGGCAATCTCGACAGCGGGAAATTTCAACTAATCTTAATAACTTCTACATTTTACTTTATTTGAATAAGTGACATCTATGACCGGATAGCTCAAAAGCAATTTCATAATTTCTACATAGATGGCACTGCTAGACCCAATACTGTTTGATCGACACGGTCATTTTGTTTTCTTCTCTTTTTCTTGTTTGCACGTGCTAATTAGTGTCTCATATTTTTGCGAAAAAAAGTGGTAATTAATGTGTTTTTCGAAGATTTTCAAAGGTAAGACATTTAATTAAAGCCTATTTCATGTTTTTAGCTATTTTTTTCTGTTGTAACTTGCGTTTTAACAGCATTTTGGTGTGAGTTTGAATAACCCCACCTGGATTGTAATGGCGGCTAATTTCAACTATTTTGCAGTTGAAATTGCCCCACCAGATTTTATATGGAAATGAACAAACACTAGTGATGTGCATGCTTCGATATGTTTTGTCGATGTAAATACGTTACAAATATTTAACTTGTAGCTATATTATTGTAATCTTTCTATTCGCAGGATCGCAACACGATTCAAATCGATGAATTTCGAGGGATTTTTCAATTTCTTACTACTTTATTAATTTATTGCAGATGGTTCGCCACTATATAAAAAAAACGGACAAGTCATACACAATGGCAGAATTGCAGCAAGCAGTGCAAGATGAAAAAATGAAATGAAAAAGAAAAAAAGGAAAAAGATAGATGAATCTTGGTCCTAAATTATAAAATTACGTAACGTTTATATGACCGATTGTAGATTTAGGACGAGGGGTGCTCTGGTTCTATTTTAAATACATATTCCTTTCTTAAAATGAAGTTTTGATTTATGATTAGTGAGTAGATATAGTACCTTTAGTAGATAGCAGACCAAAATTATTTATTGGTGTATCTATCGACTTATTTTTTATTACGTTCCCATCACTATTAACTATGGCGAGCAGTCGAAATTACCCCGCCTAAACCTTTAACGTGTTTTTATTCAAAAATGAGCTTAGCTGCATAAATGACAAGATTCAATTTAGATTACCATCCCTATAAAAAACTCTGCAACTGACTAACATCAAGCTAAGAGCTCTAGAAGAGAAATTATAATTAATAGTTGAAATTGCCCCACGGAGGGGTAATTACAACTATTTTTGCCTTTTTTGACAAAAACACATTTTTAAGCCTATCTATTGAATATTTTTCAATATGAGTTTGTAAAAATAATACACAGATAATGACTCTGGAGCGTCAATACATTACATTTTTAATAAAACTATATCATCTAATATTTTTATACCTTCAAAGTTGTGGTTTAGGTTTTACCAGTCGAGATTGCCCCGCTGCACCTATACCAATTTTGACAGGAAAGTTTAATCTTAACGGTAGAGTAAATTTGAATTGCTTAAACTACAACAACTTTCCTGGTGCAGTAGTCTCTGATTTCTGGTGGGTGCAATTTGGAAATTTATAATTTCTGAATTGCCTCTGGTCTGGTCAGGTGGGGGGCTTTGGCCATAGAAACAGATTAGGGGTATGGGTTGAATTTACACTGCCATACCCCTTCCAAGTTAGCCCGCTACCATCTTAGATTGCATCGTCGCTTACCATCAGGTGAGATCTTCAAGGACTATCTCGTCATTGAATAATAAAATTTAAAAAAAACTCATAGAAACAGATTTGGGGTATGGGTTGAATTTACACTGCCATACCCCTTCCAAGTTAGTCAGCTACCATCTTAGATAGCATCGTCGCTTACCATCAGGTGAGATCTTCAAGGACTATCTCGTCATTGAATAATAAAATTTAAAAAAAAACTCATAGAAACAGATTTGGGGTATGGGTTGAATTTACACTGCCATACCCCTTCCAAGTTAGCTACCATCTTAGATTGCATCGTCGCTTACCATCAGGTGAGATCTTCACTATCTCGTCATTGAATAATAAAATAAAATAAAAAACGAAATGAACTGGTACTAAGAGGTTTTCTGTTTGTTGCAGTGGCGCTGGCGACGCGGGCTACGGCACCGGCGAGCCGGCGGCGTATGGCTCCGCGCCCGCCTACGACTCGTACTCGCAACCCGCCTACAACTCGTACCAGCAGCCGCAGGCGCAGTACAACAACTACGGTAAGCCGCCGCGCCGCCCCGCGCCCACACACTGACACCACACACTGCGGCTCGGCAAACGCGTCGCGTTAAACGACGCGTCTTATAACTAGTCTATACAACACAAACGAACGCCTCTCATGACGTGTTTAAGGGTAAAAACATGCCAAAGATGCCTCGCGACGCGTTTGTTGTGACGCATTCAGTAGACCCATTCTATGAAAGCTGCATCGGTCATAGCGTCTCAGATGTGGTGATTGGCTGAATTTATCGTGTTCTTGCTGCAATAATGCGTTTCAGCCAACAGATTGTGAGTATCGGCCAATAAGAGGCGATTGCAAAACTCACATTGTAGGAATAATTTGTAGAAATAATTTTTAGTGAATCACACAGTAGGGTCAACTCGTACATGTCAGTGCCGATACTCGCAAAGTACGAGACGCGAATATCCCCGCGCGTTCCCCACATGTCGATTAGGTATGTGCAACCAATGTTAACCTGCTGATCGCCCATTATAGACGTGGTGACATTTCAGTACTGAAAATGTGAATGATACAAGATTACACATTGTATGCATCAGGAACGCACGAGACTATGTTGATAACTTTCACATTTCCGACATTCTTAATTGAAAAGTACTGATTTAACAGTAAGAGCTGATATGTGTGATCAGTATTAAAGCTCTAAACTTTAGAACTTCAAATGCTTTAGAGTCTAAAACTCGTACACATTTTATAATTGATATAATTAATATTAATTAGCACTCATGCATACTACTATATGCACTACTAGCATTATGGTCTACTGCAGAGGATGACCTACTCAGGTTAACCTGAATATTGAGGTGTGAAAGAATTATTGATTTACAATCTCCTATGAGAAATTTTGATATTTATTGCCTACTGTTATTACTCAGAAGCAATTCTTTGTACTGTCTATGAAAATTTTTAATGAGTATTTTTGAAATAAGAGAAAACAACTGTTTTTTTTGATAGGCACATAGTGCTAGGTTATATCAAAATTGGGAGACTCTTTTAAATACATTCAGTTGAAGTATTTAAGGGTTATAATAATATGTATGTTTATGTCAATTTTTATTTATGTATTTACTAAGAAAGTAGAAGAAAATTCGAAAACAAACATGCATAACTACCATTCTGTAGCATAAAAATATGTTTATAATATTATATAGGTTGTCAACAACTTCAGGGTTTGAACTGTAATATGATTCAAGTCTGTTGATCTCAAGTAGGAGTAAGTAAGAGCAAAGTAGGGTATATTACTAGACTTTACATTACAAATAGCCTACAACAGTTGGAAAAAATGACCATGTAAAAAAACTACACTATACTATACTATATACTAATGATACGTAAAACCGTGACAATTTTAGGTTATATGTGCTTAAATAGTTTAACAAAAGAGTAATTTTTCTTGAAAATACACATTTCCTAAAGTTCAAATCATCTTGTGTTGAAATTTTTGTCTTGTATTTAATAAATCAAGCATACTTCCTGTTTCTATTTTAGGTGAGTGAAAGTGCGATATTCTGAAGACACCAATATTCTAAAAATCTTCAAAATTAGTCTTTACACAAGACTTATGCGTCCATTCAAAAATACATGATGCTGTCAATAAAAGAAGTTTTTCATACCGATGTTTTATATATACTGATGAATGTTAGACATTATTTATGTATACTAATGTAGAAATTGAAAAAAAAAAAAACAATCAATATAGAGTTTGACAATACGAACTCAGAAAAAAAGGCTATTGATGGATGGTATTAAAATTAAAAATAAGATGAAATTATTCATAATTATTTGGCGTACATGCATGACAATAATAAAACGCTATCTAACAAGTACAAGACCAACCTTTCATGTTTGATATTTATTACATGTTACGAGGGGATGCTATAATACTTGAATAGAAAATTATAATTAAGAAGACAAGAAACTACATGGCAAAGTAATTTTGAAAAATTATAACATAAAATTCATGCATTATGTGTATATAAAAGTATATTATAAAATTTTTAATATTAATTATTATTATTGTAGTGAAAAAGAAAGAAAGTGAAAAAATATTATACTTAAGCTGTTATTGTAGAGCTATTTAATAGGTCATTTTTGTAATATAAAAATAATAACTTGGTCAGTACTTTCGAAATGTCAAAAGTGGTCTTATCAAAATGGCTCTACTCAACGTTACAACTATTGTAACATATCCTGAACGTCAATATAACACTTATATATAATGCGACTTTCCAAGATTTTTTTATGCATCAGTGTAATAAAATTATGTATATTATAAGACATATAGAAGGAATAGGTGTTTTAAAATAGTAAAATATTAGCATACAAAATAGGAATCTTATAATAAGAGTATATTGATGGAATCTTCTGAATAATTTTTATCAACATGCATTCATTTCTATTAGTAAAATGAAACAAAACATCAATATTTGTTAATTGTTTATATTACAGGCAGTTGGTGATCTCTTTGAGTCGTAAGAAAAACTAAGAACATCCGTACAAAACCCTAGCTATAGATAGCTGGATCAATTTACATGAAGCATTAATGGATGCAAAAATGTTATGAAAGGAATATTGTTATATAACATTAGCATTGTATCATTCTATTCCAACTACTAGGAATTTCATAATGAGTTATTTTGCTTAGTTAGTTTATTATTGACGACGTGATTTTATAATGACCAGATAACATTAGAAGCAGTAAAATCGTACTAATTGATGAAATAGTACCATACGATGTTTTAAGTCACAGAGATAAACGAAATACATTTCCGAATACATTTTGTATTAACACATTTATTTGTAAGTAATGGTATGTAAAAGTACCATTTTTAGAATTAAGGAACTTAATTTAATAAAATTTAATGCGAAAATTTGCGCACTTTTTTATTGACTGAACAATCACCATAAACCAAAAGGTAGAATATATACCTGCAAAAGGTTTAACAATACTGGAAAAGCCATTAAATATATTAGGATATTTATTTTAAGTGTATTAATAGAGTTCTTTTAAAAATACCAGAAAGCCAAAACAAGAGGTTTTATTGGTAGGTAAGGTTTGGTAAATAAAATAGTCCCTGCTCCGACATAGCACTTATATAACGTTATATAACCTTATAACGTTCTTTAACATAAGTTACATTTTAGTACAATTTGTTAATTTTATTTACAATCCCACACCCCTGGTAAACTATCGAACACTAGATTGAGCAATTGCTCATTTCAGGCTTTCAAAAATGGTAAGTTTTAGTAGATTTTTGAACTGTTATAAAACATCAACAATTTGCTAACGTGTGGCAATTTGTTATAATAGAACATTGTACATTTCTTGTCAAGCTATGTTAAATAAACATTGGAAATATTTTGGAATAAAAGTGTTATGTAACAAATGTTATAACACAATTTATAACTGTTGTGTGAGAGGATCATATTGTGGTCTCAAATCTCAATAGGTGTTTAAGACTTAAGAACCAGAGATCGATCTAAAAAAGTTTTTGGTGATAGGTGGATGAAAAAAACTTAAATTGCGAGTTGATTTTATTATGTTAGTTTTGAAATATGCCTCTGTGCTAGTTTAGTTTACGCACGTAGTAAAATCAACCACTTGACATTAATTAATGAATTAAAACAGGATCATGATTGCTAAAGGAAATACTGAAGCCAATATTTATTTTAGTGGTTCTCTTTCAAACAAATAATCTTTTTTGGCAACTCATATATAACCTACAATTAAATCTCAGCCACTTTGATTGAAAATGGGTAACCTAGTTGAAGGCTTCACAGGCATAGTTAAGTACCAAGAACAGTACTGTTTTATGAAACAGACTCAGAACTGTCGTTCCAGATTAGGTCACTCATGTGACAAAAGGTAACAATTTCATAACATTACTAGTTTTTAAAATGCATTCAATTATAAATATCTTTTATTTTTCAGGTTATAAATCATTTTTATAGGTACTTTACAAATATGATTTAATAATATGAGCAATCGTTGTTTCTCTGATTTAATAAAATTTATAATTTTTTTCCACTTATGTCAGTATTATAAAAGTTGAATTTGGGATAATTTTTTACCTTTTTACACAGAACAGGACAGTACGGCAGAATGTGCACAGAATAGGTAAAATAATATGTGATATGAACTGAATGATAAAAAATCAAGTACATGAGTCTTGTAACAGAGAATATAAGTTAGTCATTAGTATGCTAAGATGAAATTCTAGCAAAGGCTTCGTGAGCTGCAAACCAGACCTAGGCGAGAGTAGTCTTAACTACTTCGAAGATGTAGTATTATTATGAAATGCAGGTAACCATTGCTTCATATATTTATTTAATTAGATGTATTTAGATAGAAATCCTTATTTTAATGTAATCGTGTGTTAAGGTGTAAATGGCAATTGAATGAAAATTCAAAAGTACAAATACATGGTGTCTTTATCGATACTATTTAAGCTCATGCTAAGCGATTATATTATAAGAAAATGACTAATAATGGACTTGTTAGTGTATCAAAAGTAAAAACTGAAATATAAACAATTGCAGTACATAACATAATGTGAAGTGCTGAAAGAAAATGATTGCCGGATACAGGCTAAGCTTGAAATGGCTAATTTTTTAACTGATTTTAATATTTTAGATGCATAATATTATGAAAAGGATGGAAATGGTCTTTCTCAACAAAAAATATATATTATCCATAACATATATTACAAAAAAAAAATCTAATAGAAAAACTGATAACTTTTCCAGTTTGGTGATATCACTTGCATGGTAACAGTTAAGACTGAAATTAATTGTAAGCAATATTGTAGATATAAGAGACAAATAATTATAATTACCTAGGTAACTAAACAACACGTCCTCAATACCTTGAGGTATGATAGTTGATACAATAGATATCATAGAATTACATGTCACTGGGACAACAATATTTTATCCCAATAAAGTATCAAAAATACATAATTATTACTGCTAATAACTATCTATTGATAGGTTGATTACATTATATTAAAGAATTAAAATATAATGGTCATCGAAACGATTTTCGAAGAACAGGATGCTTTCTGCTCATAAAATTAACAATTTTATTGATTTTGTAGAATGAAGCTATAAGTTGACTATTGATAAGTTAATACCAACAGGTGTGTATTGTTAGGAGATAACAGAAAATGTAATTTCTCATCTTGAGATTGTCTATAATAATGGCTTTACATTTTACATTCTGTTAACATTTTATACATAAGATACGTGCCCTATCTAGTAAGGGACACCCAAATGAATATCTTAATGGAATGCTATGAATTATTTTTTTAAGGGAATTTTCGCGTACAATTGTTGACAACCGTTTGATAATACATATAAAATTTAATAATTATAGTAGAACAGTTTTATTTAGCGATTTTTGAATTTGATATGTCTATTATTATGTAATTAAAAATTTATATAATATAATATTTATATAGTTTTATAATACTATTCTAAACTTTCAGAATATGGATGAAACTAACATGTAATTAAAAAACTATTGAAGACTACACGTCGACTCCTCGAATACTTTGGCAACAGCAATTGACGACATGTTGCAACAGCGAACTGCATGTTGGAGGGCAGAATTCAAATGATGGTAGGTTACTAAAATATAATGCACATTTAAATAAGCACGAAAGCACAGCGACGTGTCTTTTCTAAAATGTTTCAAAGTGAATTTTTGATTAACATTTGAATATATTAATATTTGAAATATATTATAATATAATAAATATATTATAATATTTGAAATATATTAATATTTGAATATCATGTACTTAGTTATATTAATTTAATGTAATTATTATTTCGAGGGTCGGTCAGTCAGAGATGAATGCAATCATCACATTGTAACTTTCATTCCATCACAATTGACCGCAGCTTTAATAAGGACTAGACAATATTCTCTATTTAATTAAAAAAAGATACCCCGTAACTCTCGTATATATGTAGATTTTTGTCTATTATATTTTGCAACTTTTGACTGGCTGATATAAGGCTAGATTTTCAAGCTAGGACAGTAAGCTAGTAAGCCAGTGACTGACGCTCGTATAGCTCCATAGCGTGTAGTTCTATTTTTCTATATTTTTAAATCAATTTTCTTGTACTTAGGTGGTTACAACAAGCTGTTCCGAAATGGCAGGACGCGCGCCGAATACATCTACGCGATACTTACAGCGTGGCTTGAGGGTAGTTTTAATAACGTTAGCTTATGTATTGTAAAATTCAAATAAAATATATTGAAGGGTTATTGACTTTTTTTACGATTTCATAATTTTGAGTCCGTAAGCCGCGACTGATATGTGTGCATAGACCACAGTCATTTGGGACCAAGGCATATTCACATTACTATAGAACGCCACATTTCTATCGAACGTCCGGAAGCCTAGGTTACGTCCAATAGTTTGTACAGTTCAATGTACATTTACTATCCAGATACCTATAAGTCACGGGTCGGGGGCGTGGCTTACGGTCGCATCCGATCACAGGACACTTAACCGATGGCATGTTCTCGGCTTAGAAACCATAAGCCATGTATGCACGAAGCAACAAATCGTCGCCCCAGTTCAACAAGGTTCTATCTAGCATTTTGTCAATTTTCGAGGTTTTTGGTTACGCTGGTAGAATATTTTTTTGTGCTTCTTTCTGTAAAAAAATCTTTCAAAAATTCTCATTCTGTAATGAGATATTATCAAAACAACTAAGTTCTATCTACATTTTGCCTGATTTTGAGAGTCACAAGGTTCTAAGTGAAAATTGTATGGCAGATAGAACTTTGTTTTCCAATTATGGGCAATAACTTGTAGTGGTCATACTAATTAAATTTTAAAGTAAACATTATTTATATGTATAAAAATTGAAATTTGATGTCTGACCAAGCTATACGAAAAATAACTGCGCAAAAGTACTTGATATTAACAAAATTATTAATATAATATAATTAAAAATTTCGTTATTTTTGTGTCACGATTTATTTGTTTACGAATTTTTACCCCAATTTTACTATTTAAAGAGCCAATGAGTAAAAATGCTTTTAAAATAGGGCTACTCCAATAACCTTAAAGCATTAAAAAATAAATCGGCCATATTGTTTCGCCAGACGAAGATGTTAAATGTGCGCGTCAGTTCCGAAAAAATACAATAATCAAGATTTAATGAGGTTAGAATTATATTTTATTTCTAATAAACTGTCTAATCAAATTTGATTGATTTTTTTGGTTTCATAAACTAGATGGCGCCACTAGTAAGTTAGTTGCCGCTAAACTATGTCACCGTAAGAATAGACTTAAGAAACGTCAATTTGTATGTAAAGTGTCGGTGGCCAGCCCCCCTCGCCCCTCTGTTGTGCTTAGTTTTAATACGTAGTGCAATACAGTTTTTACATTGAACTCCTTGTTTCAATAACGCGTCCTAGTTCGCGTTCAGACCAAGGGGACAGGGTGGGATGCTTTTTCTCCATGGTCCTGATCGAGCCGGATAAGGAACAACCCTACGGTTTGTATGCGCATAGAAACTAGTGGTGGATCGCCACTAAAGTGCGCACCGGTTAAATACCGGTACAGGTGGTGTGCAGTAGCAACACTGAAGAAGTGTCAGCGGTGGCAGTGACATTGACATCCAAGTGACAGGTGTCGATGTGAAGTTGGCAGCAGCGACGTGACATCCCAAGTGACAGGTGTCAATGTGAAGTTGGCAGCAGCGGCGTGACATCCCAGGTGACGGATGTCAAAGTGAAGTTGGCAGCAGCTACGGGACGTCAAGGTGACAAGTGACAAGGTGTAGTGGCAGTGCAACTGTGAGTACAATTGTTTATTTATTAAGGCCCAAGAGACGGGTCTGCCCGCGAAATTCAAATTTAATTTGGTTTTTCGCAATTTGTAAACTAATACGACAAAGTAGGCTTATGGTATTCAAATTGCGATAATGGCAGTATCATTTTCACAGGTTTATATACTAATCTTAACGTGAAAGTATCCAGTTTAAGAAATTAGTCAAAATAATGAGTTTGACGTGAGCTACTCACAAAGTAGTCATTATTTTGATTAATTTCTTAAACTGGATACTTTTACGTAAAGATTAGTATACAAACCTGTGAAGATGATACTGCCATTATCGCAATTTGAATACCATAAGCCTACTTTGTCGTATTCGTTTATAAATGGCGAAAAACCAAATTAAATTTGAATTTCGCGGGCAGCTCCGTGTCTTGGGCCTTAAAAGTGAAAGTTAAAGTATTTCAAGAATGCGAGACTTGTAAATTTTCAAGATTATTAATTATTAACATAGACAAAATTTAGAGACTTGGTAAATTTTAAAGTGTAGTTTAGGACTTAGTATATTTAAGGAAAAAACGTTGATACGGGGAACCTATGCCCGATTTTTCTAAGTTAATGAGGTTTCAAACACTTGTAAAATTTTACGATTTCTTTATATGGACTTAGAAAAGTTTTGAACAGTGAATAGTAACTTGTAATTTTTATGATTGATTTTAACTTAGTAAATTGTAGCTTGTTTATGAACTTGTAAACTTTGTTATTTTGAATATTTTGGATCTTTTGTTTGTTTATTTGACAAGTCGTTGTATTATTTTTTATTCAAAATGGAATCATTAATTAAAGTACAAAATAATTCTAAAAATTTAATTGAGAAAGGTTATATTAATTATAAAAAGTCTCCAAAGGAGCGTCTAACAGAAAATTACATTAAAACTAGATTAGAGTCATTGGAGCAATTATGGAAAACATACTTTGTTAATCACCAGAAAATAATACAACTAGCTACAGATTCAGACTTGTTAAATAATGAATATATTTCGGAGGATATCTTTTCAATGTGTGAAGATATTTATGTTATGTATAAATGTGACCTTAGAGATGCATTATCCAAAATGAATATTTCCTGTTCGGGTTCTTTGTCCAAGGAAAGCAATGTTAGCACTAGAAATGTCAAGCTCCCTAAGATTGAAATTCCTAAGTTCACAGGAAATTATTCAGAATGGACTACATTTAAAGATTTATACACGTCCTTAATACATAACAACACATCTTTAGATGCAGTTCAAAAGATGCAATATTTGAAAAGCTATCTTGAAGGTGAGGCGGCTCAGCTCCTTAAGCATGTCACGGTTTCGGCAGATAATTATGAATCCGCTTGGACCACCTTACAAAATAGGTATTCAAATAAAAAATATTTAGCTACATGTTTACTAAAGAGATTTATGAGTCAGTCAAATACAACAGAGTCCGCTATGTCTATAAAGGATCTTTTGGATACAACTGTAGATTGTTTGAACGGTTTGAAAAACCTGGGAATAGATACAGAGTCTTGGGACATAATTGTGATACACATAGTTAGTTCCAAACTCGCCACTGAAAGTCGGCTTAAATGGGAGTCATTAATTTGTTCAGTGGATGAATTACCCACACTGGATCAGTTTAAAGAGTTTTTGCATGGGAGATTTAGATCTCTAGAATTTTTAGATACCAAACCGACCAGTGTTCCTAAAGGAGTTTCAAACAAACCACGATCTTTGCATATTGTTAGTAACGATAATGTTAATGGTAATGTAAAGTCAAGCAATGATGTTAAAATGATACCATGTCCATTTTGTAGTGAAGGCATTGTGTCTGAGGCTACATGCCACAAGTTAAGCAATTGTAAATTATTTTGTAAAGAAAATTATGACACTCGCTACAACTTTGTCAAATCCAGCGGTCGGTGTTTTGCGTGTATGGGTACGCACTCTATCGCCTTTTGTAGAGTTAGGAATAATTTGTGCCGAATTTGTAAACGCAGGCATCATTCTTTGCTTCACCCTCCCAAACCACCTTCAAAAGTAGAGCCAACAGATGAGAAATCGGTTGAAGCTGAAGATAGTGAAACGACATCAGATGTAGAGCCATCTTCATCAGATAATAAATCGACTTCAAACCTTGCTGTCCACCTATCAAAGAACTCAAATCAGATTTTATTGGCCACAGCTCTTGTCAAAGTACAGACGAGAAGCGGTGAAGATCGAGTAATGAGAGCATTGTTAGACCAAGGGTCTCAGGCGTCCTTTGTGACGGAATCAGCAGTGCAGTTACTCGGTCTGAAAAAGGTAAAGGTTCGGAATACTATCTCTGGCTTAGGCGGAGATAACAGTACATTGGCCACTAAATCTCTCGTGAAACTGAATGTTCAATCACGACTGGATCCAACATTCACTATACAAGTGAATGCTTATGTGCTTAGCACTATTACCACTCTGTTGCCCGCAGAGAAGATAGCCAACTTTGACTGGCCCAATCTGTCGAATATAGTTTTGGCAGATCCAGAATTTCATACACCCAGCAAAATTGACATACTTCTCGGCGCAGATGTTTATGGAGATATAATATGGGATGGATTGATTAAAGGTCCTAAAGGCTTGCCTACAGCTCAGAATACAGCCTTAGGATGGATTCTCTCGGGTCCAACACATCAACCTGTTAGTGATGGTAATCATTCCAAAGCTGTTTGTAACCATAATACAATAGTTTGTATGCATTCCCTAGTTAGGGAAAGTGAGAGCGCTCAATCGAATGACAAAGAAGTTTTGTCACAAAATGAACTCTGCGAAAAACGTCCTCCTCATGAAAAGCAGCCACAGTGTAAATCCAGTGTCAAATCTAAAGCCACTACCCAGAAAAGATTTCATCATCCTGGAAATCGTTTCAAGAAGAATCCTGAGATTAAGGCACAGAACACTGAAGTTAATCGTGAATACCTTGTTCTTGGTCATAGACAATTTAGACAGAATACTCGTGTGGTTAAAGCAGATTCAGTATCCTTACAACATACTGGCATCCGAGGAAGCAAAACCACGACCAAGACCAATGCAGTGTTCAACACTTCATGCAAGGACTCAACGAAAGGGTCTCTTGATATTACACTGATGGCGGAACCCACCATTCCATTGGACCTTCGGCATATCCATCAGCGTCATCTTGAACGATACGAAGATTCAGCAGCATCTGGAAACAGAAAAAGTAAATTATTACGGAATACTTTCAACGCTAAAATAGATCCTTACCTGGTTCGAAAGATTCAGCTGCACGCAGATGACGAAGACGATCACGGAGCAGCTGAAAAAGTAAATTCGAGATTTGATATTAGTAAGTTGATAACAAGATGCAAATCAGTTGATAAGGAATGGAAAAGGTCAAGCATTTAAAGGAATTAGTTTAGATTAAAGGTTTCATGAATCGTAAGGAGTAAACTAAAGGAAGCACGGAAGAAGAAAGCGTAGAGTATCAAAAGGGAAATGTTAAAATGAAGTTTTAAGATCATTAACTGACGGAAGGTTTTTAATTTTTAGTAATTGGCTTAAATGGCTAAAGTTTTGCCGTTCAGATGGTCAGTAGTCCCTAGTTGGACAGAACCAACGGTAGTGTTATCTTAACTTAGTAGGTACTTGGACAATTACAGTACTAGGTTTGTAGGGAACAGAACTTTCGATATCTTACCTAATATACGCAGTAGGCTCATACTCAGCTTACAATCCCACGAACATATTACAAGGTTACACAATCGGAGCTTGCACAAAATACAAGTGTAAGCAGGGACCTCTGTAGTTGCGAAATATTGAATATATCACAAGGTCAATTTCCACTGAGGTTGAACATCCTGAAGCTAAAGATACAGTCCACAAGAGTTACATTCGACCTACAGTTGAAAATGGCTACGGAAGAAATTGAGATTAAAATTTAAAAATGAGTTCAAAGAAATCAAATTGTCATACCTGTCAGAATCTAAATTAATATAATGTGATTAGTTTGCAGTTGAAACAAAGAACGTTCCTAAGTTATTTGTTTTCGTTAAAGGATCAGTGTATTCGACGATACAAGTTGACGCTGTACCCTGGGTTAGACAAGGTTACACGAGTGTCTCTCTGAATTGTAATTTTGTATGATTAAGATACCAAACTCAGGTGTTTTGCTAATTACTTAGTTATAGTTTTCTTTGAGCTTTTGATGATAAATTGTTTTTGTTATGTTAGATATTGTCTTATGACGTTTCTAGGTTTATTTCGGTTATTGTTTTATAATATTTTTTAGTTTTGTCGCACCCCCTCATGCGCCATGGTGGGCGGTTTACTAGTTGGTGAAGAACATCGTGAACAATGTTCTTGGTGGGCGGAATGTCTAATCAAATTTGATTGATTTTTTTGGTTTCATAAACTAGATGGCGCCACTAGTAAGTTAGTTGCCGCTAAACTATGTCACCGTAAGAATAGACTTAAGAAACGTCAATTTGTATGTAAAGTGTCGGTGGCCAGCCCCCAGGGTTCCCAACTTAGGGCTTTTAGCCCCAAATTTAGGGCGGAATTTTGCTTGTTGGGATTTTTTTAGGGCCCAAAAAAATTTAGGGCTATTTTTAGGGGCATAAATAAATTTTCAAGCGTCACATAATTGACTGACCAAAACGAGTAAATAAAGCAAAATGCCTATGATATTTCGGAATAATATGCTTAAAATCGTTTTAGCTAAAGCATTTTGAAAATACAGTGGATTTCGGCTATAACAACGATGAAGGGACCACTGTTATTTCGTCGTTACATCCGGATGTCGTTACAGGCAAAGGCAAAAAGATACAGACATGTTCATGGTTTATATTCATTTCAAATTTCAAATCAGCATTGTTTGCACCATTTTTAAATTTTGAAATGATTTCCGCCTTTTCTTTAACATTCTTATTCAAAAGTACACAGTTGCTACTCTGTATACCAATTTGCACGCTTACCTACCTAATTACCTAGCTAATATTTATAAACAAAAAGTAAAGATTGCTGACCATCTGTATGGATGTAAACAAAAGATAAGAAAGCTCTTTTGTGTCTTTGGCGGCCGACTCCGGTCGCAACATCTGCTTGGGATTTCCAAGAATTTATTACAAACTATTCAATAAAAACAGTCGCTACACCCGAACTCGACGTTACATCCAAAGTCGCTATAGCCATATGTTTGTACATACTAAAGTATGCTTTAATTCAAGGGACTGAGATTTAACGTCGCTATAGACAAATGGTCGCTACAACCAAGGTCGTAATAAATAAAATCCACTGTATTTCAATACATTGGCGTTGAACACGCTTTTTCGATATATAATATAGTGAAAAACAAATTACGAAACCGATTTCCCTTTTCATTTTAAAACGTGATGGTGGATCTTGCGTTACTTTTACTCCATCTCCAAAAAATGTTACAGTTATAATGTAAACATATTGTATGACTATAAGAATTCCGAATAACAGAGGCGTAACTATAGGGTGGCATTTCGGCAAAATGCTACGGGCCCCAGCCGGAAGGGGCCCCGGTCAGAGAGAGCCAGAAGCACAAGATGATCCTAACATTTATAGCCATTCCTGTGGCTACGGCTAGCTGTAGTCGGCACTAGTGCCGAGCGATCATTTTCAAAATTAAAATTGATATAAACTAAATGCTTTGGGACAAGAAAGGTTACGCACAGTAAATTGATTTACCAAAAGGCTGAGTTGACTGGAGCCTAGGGCAGCAGATTTTAGGGGTGGTAGATTTGGGGCCAAAATTTTTATTTGTCTTACAGAAATTAAAAAGATACATATTTGTATAGGTACCTAAATGTCATTAGGTCCATAAACACATATGTATTTTAAAATTTTATAAAATATCTAATTAATTACCGAATATAGGTACCCCAATAACAATAGCTAAATAGTTTGAAGGGCCAACTTTACCTACGTTGCCGGGTGTGCGGCGCATACAAGCGCAGGGTCTCAAGCGCCAAAAGTACAGGACTATGTAGTAGATATGGCGTAGTGCAAAATAAAAAAACGTTGCTAGAGTCTGGCTAACGAAAGTAGAGCCTGGAAAAGAGCGGCAAATTTAAAAATTGTTAGTATGGCAAACTCAAAATTAGTGTGACAGACATGGAGTAACCTAATTTGATACTTTAGAATTATTTTTTTATTTTTGTTGAAACCAATTGCACACTACTATTTATCGGCATGTACAGATGGAAAAATATTGATAACTAGTTAGTAGAATTCGTTCCCGTGGTTAAGGATTTTTGATTCCCGCGGGAACTCTTATTTTCCGGGATAAAATTGTAAAAATTGTAAAATTGTGTTATTCCAGACTATCTCTGTGCCAAATTTCAGCCAAATCGGTTCAGTCGATGCAGCGCGATTGAGTAACAAACATCCATCCATACATACAACCAAACTTTCACATTTATAATACTACGAGTATGTAATAGGAAATAGAATAATATACCATTTTTATAGGGATAAAAATATAGTGTTGATTTATTTCTAAAATTTACCTATGGAATAAATCTTTTCATAAAAAGAAACCTACCATCTGCCTGAATGAAAAACAACAATATTCAGTAATAATATAATTTATTTTAGTCACTATAGTCTGAATCCAAAATTCTTCTTCATTCTTGTTTTTCTTAAATTCATAACCATTAGCTAGTAGTACGCGGCGAAGAGTTTCCCGACATCCATTAAATCCAATGCTTTCTTTTAATTCCATCAACAGTGTCCTCAATGTAGGAACTTGTTTTCTGACAATATAAAAATCATTGATTTTGTTGCGAATAGCATCTATGTCGAAACTATCTAAGTTAGACACTGTGGGTTTATGGGGCCGTTTTTTTCCTGGTGTATTCCACACACCATCATTTAGCGCACCTTCCTTTTTTATTCTTTTTAAGGTTGTAACACTTACTTCTGTAAAGAATGATGAAACAACGATTACAATATTGACAATAGCAAATTATATGATTATTATTCATTATACATTTATAAATCTTGTGCTTAGTAAAAAATTACCAGTAATTGAAGCTATTTCTTCTAAGTACTGATTCTGGGTTCTCATCCTGTCTTTCTGCTCTAAATCAGTAAGTTTTTCAATAGTTCTCACTATTTCATCGACTCCTGCTACATCCTTCAGATTTTCTGTCAAAGAAAATAATTTGTGTTAAGTACAAATGCGCAATTACTTTACTTACCTACCACAACCAACGAAAAATAACCATTTAATTGGAAGTTGCATTTAGTAGGTATTATTAAGGTGTTTAACGAAATATATAATTAATGTGGATGAAAATAGAGATATAGTTTTTTAAAAAGAGAAATATACAAACAAAGTATCAAAATAATGCGTCATACTAACCTAAAAAATCTAACACAACACGTAAACAATCTTGTTTTTGTTTGAATTTTACATCATTCTCTTGTTGTTTTTCTTCAAATTTGGAAATCATGCAAAACAACATCTTCCGCACTCCACTTTTAATTGTTTTATTCATTCTTAAACGCGTAAATACTCGTAAACAAGATCACAACTAATCACTGCAAATCACCGACAACCACAGACAACCGCCATCTTGTTAGGGCAAAATGTAGTTGACATTTGTTTATGTATTGCCATATAAAAAGTTTGCAAATAATTCGAGTCTCTACTTTCGTTTGCCAGACTCTATTGTAGGTGCCAAGTATGGACTACTAAGTGCCGTAATGCAATCATAAAAAATTTCAAGCTCGCTTCGCTCTCGAAAATGTCGCTTTTACGTTTCGATTGTACTCGTAAGTGCCAAGTATGGACTACTAAGTGCCGTAATGTTATCATAAAAATTTTAGAGGTCGCTTCGCTCGCGAAAATGTCGCTTTTACGTTGCTATTTTAGATGCCAATAATGGACTACTAAGTACCGTAATGCAATTATAAAAAATTTTGCGCTCGCTTCGCTCGCGAAAATATCACTTTTACTTTTCTATTGTAGGTGTCAAGTATAGACTACTAAGTGCCGTAAAGCAATCATATAAAATTTCATGCTCGCTTCGCTCGCCAAAATGTCGCTTTTACGTTGCTATTGTAATAACAACGTAAAAGCGACATTTTTGCGAGCGAAGCGACCTATAACATTTTTATTAAAATTCTTGGCATCTACAGATGCCAAGAATGGTCTACTAAGTTCCGTTATGCAATTATAAAAAATTTCGCACTCGCTTCGCTCGCGAAAATATCACTTTTACATATCTAATATATTATAGGTGCCAAGTATTGATTACTAAGTGCCGTAATGCAATCATAAAAAATTTCGCGCTTGCTTCGCTCGCGAAAATGTCACTTTTACTTTTCTATTGTAGGTGCCAAGTATGGACTACTAAGTGCCGTAATGCAATCATAAAAAATTTCACACTCACTTCGCTCGCGAAAATGTCGCTTTTACGTTGCTATTGTAGATGCCAAGAATGGACTACTAAGTGCCATAATGTAATTATAAAAAATTTCGCGCTCGCTTCGCTCGCGACAATGTCACTTTTACATTTCTATTGTAGGTACCAAGTATGGACTACTAAGTGCCGTAATGCAATCATAAAAAATTTCGCGCTCACTTCGCTCGGGAAAATGTCGCTTTTACGTTGCAATTGTATGTACCTACTTCACGTAGTGATTTATTATAAAATAAAAAAATGTTATCTCATTGGTTGAGCTTCTTTATATTGGGGGAGGGAGGGCCCCATCCGATGAATTTGCCACGGGCCTCAAACGGTATAGTTTTACGCCTCTGCCGAATAATGTAATTAAAATTAAGTTATATTATTTTTATTTACCTCAATAAAACGGGAAACTCATTTAAAAATTAGCCTTGAATGGTAACAAGATACAGGGATTTTTTTGGGGCTTTTGAATATTGCATTTAGGGTTATTTAGGGGTATTTCATGTTGATGTTAGGGCTAATTTTTTTTAGGAGTTGGCAACCCTGCCAGCCCCCCTCGCCCCTCTGTTGTGCTTAGTTTTAATACGTAGTGCAATACAGTTTTTACATTGAACTCCTTGTTTCAATAACGCGTCCTAGTTCGCGTTCAGACCAAGGGGACAGGGTGGGATGCTTTTTCTCCATAAACCATATTTGCTAACGAGTGTATTCATAGTGTAATTAAAAGTATTCATTAGCGTCTTATTATAGTAAATTACCGAGTTATAAGCTAAAATAAAATAAAATATGTGTTATATTTGTGTTATTGTAACACATCTTTCTGTGTTACGTATCACATAAAATCTGTAAAGCGTCATTCATAATGGTAATAAAACTGAATTGATGAAAATTATAATGTTTTTATGTGTGATTCTAAGTACAGCAAAAGCTCCTTATTCACGCTTCCTTCATTTGCGTTTTCACTATTTGCGGATAAAAAAAATGTGACCCATTTCCTATATTCACGGCTGAAAATTTCTTTATTCGCGGATCTAATCGATACATCGGAACATACATATTAATAAAAAGGATTCCAATAGTTATCTAACCCAATATCCTCTGTAAACGCGTCGTCAAATGTACTAATAAAAAGTAAAATAGACTTTATTACAACTATGCCTAAAGTATGTTGTTAAATGATATTGTCGCTGTATTGGTTCGGCCTTTGACAGAAGCTGCCTTCGCCACGGTTGGTGTTGAAGGAGCGTTTAAAAACTGCCAAGCAAGAAAAAATTACAAAATTCTATAAACCATTGCCTAAGCCTGAAGATAATAATTAATAAATATGGTCAAAAACTTCAATTAAATTAATTTTTTTTTATATTCACATTCTTCAAAATTCTAATCAATTTTATAAAATATCTGACATTATTAATTACCATTTTGAAACAAACTTTACGCAAAAAATGTGCTTTTTTTGGGTTACATTTGCGTAATGACAACACAAAATGTTGTTGTGTTACTTTTGTGATATAATTGACAATTTTGGTGGCCTTGCCCACTTATTTAAACCTTACTTTTATTTTTAGTGATACAATTCCGTCGTATTCATACAAAAAATATTAATAATTGGGGTTCTATGTGAAAAAGCTAATTTTGGAGAGAGAATTTTGGATGTAACAAGGTTCTAACTGTTTTGAAAATATGATAAGAAAACTATATTATTACATAATTAAAATGAAATAAGGAATTTTAACATATTTTAAATACGGTAAAACTAAAATTATAATGCAATTGTTTATCATTAGAGAAATACAAATTTTTAAACCTTTGATTAGCCATTACCAAAACCTGTCGTTGATGCACTTAGAACCCTGTTGAACCCTGTTGAACTGGGGCGACGAAATGTGCAATGTGGCAATGTGCTGCTCAACCTCAACATGTTAAGTGATGACGCGGAGAGTATATAAATCACTACGTTTTAAAGTTTCAATGAGGACTGGCAACATCTCAACCTTTCATTTTAAATTCCACTGACCTCTATTTTTAATCTATATTAACACTGGACTTGCTGCTGTGACTTCCTTTTTTGAACCTAGATACTTGTTTGACGCCATCTTGGCATTTTAAGGATGGTTGAAAGCATAGATGTGTATCTCTGGAACAGTCGATTTTAGACTTACTTGCCTTTACACAAGTCTAAGAAATCAATTAAGGGTATACTATTGAAGAAGGCATATTATACAATTGTTGAAGATTACATAAATGATAAAAAAGCGTGGATATAATTCGCTTCAGCAATACATACTTAAGCATGTAATGTGAATATTAATTATTGTAAATTGTACACAATATATTGTTATTACAATATCTATATATTTTTTTAAAGAGGTTGTCGCAGTTTCTTGCTGGTTCTTCTCGGTTGAAACGGTATCTCGAACCATGCAGTGGTAGATTCATTGGACGATTCGAAAGCACTTTGTAAAAGTTTATTTGAATAAAAAGCTATTCTATTCTCAAGAATAAGGACTTAATGAATACAAGGAGTAATAGTGTTTTGTGAAACAAGGCTTTAATTAGTGCTCCATAATTTTGGCTAAGGTAAAGATAACCATGTAGATTATGGAAGTAGTAAGATTTACTAAAGGCGTTTCGCTTGTCGTAGGTTAGTGACGTCATGACAAATCCAATATGGCAGATGAATACTTCCTTTTGAAAACATCGCAGAATTGAGATACGAGTGATGGAATGGTTATTCAAAAATGTTATTTATCAGTATCTCCTAACTTTTGATCACCGAAAACATTGTGGTTAAAGAATACACAGAAAATATTTTTTTTTTTTTTATTGGGCTAAGGAATTTCAAATAAAAAATCGTCAAATATATAATTTTCAATATGCACAGTTACATCTTTATACATGTAAATAATATAGTACATAACAAATAAATAATAAATAGTACCAAATTTTTAGGATTTATCCATTAATAAAATTATTGCAGTTTGGTGTGATTGTTATCATACACAGTGACTTGACTAAGTGCCAATTTCTTAAGTAAACCTTATAGAATTATGGGCAATTTACAGTACCTAAATCGCATTGTGTTAATTTGTGAGTTTGTTGACAATAAAATAATACAAATATGTCCAACATGGCATCGATCTTTGTGAAAATTAAATTAACAAACATAATTACGTATCCAATGTAAATCATCACCCAACTAGCCTAACATTATAAACAATATATGGCATAATATGAATCGATAGTTTGATTTGAATTACATTTTCTTACAGAAATTAACACCTGCAACGTAAAACCTAAGCGTATTAACTTACGAATAATTGTCAATATCAAAACATTTATCCTATAGGTTATTGCTTAATAATATATATTTCTCAGTAGCTCGTATTGAAATTACAGTATTCAGTACAAAACGCCACGTTCGTCAAAAGATAAAAGATCGTCGAATACGAAATTGTAAAGCCATGCACGGACTGCGCGTTCCAGTTCACGCGTAGTCGGGTACGCGTACCTTGAAACCGTTTTTCGTAACTGCAGCACGTGTACACATACTTTCTTAAAAATAAATAACACGCGTGTGGACTATTCACCGGCAGTCGGTATTTTGATGCGTGGTCCGATTTTACTGTAGCCGCTACTATAAGACAAGATAAGATTCGTGGCAGTCCGAATTGTACACGTTTAATCTGTCCCCGTATTCAGCATGGGCGCACTATGCGTACACTGGAACGCGCAGTCCGTACTATAATATTTGTGGATTGTCTTTTGAGCACTTATCAATCTGTCATTATCACAAGTCTTTGTTGTCCGAGGGGCCAGTTGCCACCACTTCCAGCTACCAGTTGGCCATGCCCGGCTTGTTGAGCGTCATGAAGTAGATCTGGCACGAGGAGCCGCCCTTGGCCGAAGAGAAGAACACCTTGTCGTTGCGTTCGCACAGGAATTTCAGCCTCTGGGCCTTCTTGTGCATGAACACGCCGTCTAAATGCCCGCTCTCCACTGAACGGATCTCGATTGCCTTGTTGCCCCAGCCCATTATCTGCCCCGTGCCGATGTAGGCCACCGAGGTTGGCATCTCACCCCACTGGAATGAAACGTATTAATTAACTAGTTTTCACACGACTTTCGAGTGGTGCATTTTTGAAGCTTCACTGTGGAAGCACTGTATACATAGCTTAGTTTGGTTACTTATTTTAAAATTGTTTTATTTTTTGAAAAGAGCAACTGTTGAGTTTCTTGCCGGTTCTTCTCAGCAAAATCTGCATTCCGAACCGGTGGTAGATTTATGACGTGTCATAAGTGCTACAAGGTAGCCTACATGAAATAAATAAATTTTAAATTTGAATTTAGTTTCTCCTTAAATTTGTAATGTCATTTACCACCAAGTGAGATAGAAGTTATCAGAAGCTCATGTTTTCCAAAAGAATAATAATATCTAGTTTAGGTTATTTGAGGTGTAAAACAACTAAACATAAACAAAAGTACACAGACAAGTTTCGAATTTATAATCATTAGGGCTAGCAAAATGTGCTCGTACTCTTTTTTTTTTTTTTAGTTAAAGTGCAAGTTAAGTTGAAAGTGAATAATAAAATTATTCCTAGCAGGATTTGTTTCTTACCTGTAGGAGTATATTTTTGCTAACTCTGCCGTAAGTGTTGACGTAGACACCTTCGTTGTCGTAGCACAGTAGTAGCTGCACTCCGTTGGAATTAGGCAGTGGTACGATGCAATGCGGAACTATTGCGCCTTGCGTCTGGAAATAAATACGATTACAAATTAAGCGAAAGTAATTAAATGTTTCGCATATATTTAGCTGGCAAGTTAATATACCTGCAATTTAACGATTTGATTAACATAATATTGTTTCAGTCGGCAACTAAAACAAATCAGCTGTAAGCTATCTTTTATTAGTACATTAACATGGTTCAGAAAAATAAAGCAGTCAAAGCGCAAAATAAGTAATTAGTTAATATAATTCTTGCAATTCACGAGGGCGCGTGGCTCATGGTTGTGTATGTGTCGTATCTATATAAGTGTGAGCGAGAGTTTGCTCGCGCCTGACCGCTCCCACCTAGGCTCCTGACGGGCACGCACACTTACGCAATGTGCATGTACACCACGTAACCACAAGTAAAGCTCACCCACCCTTGGGAATTGCAAGAACTATACCACATAAACAATAAAGAGGAAAACAGAAAAAATGACTACAATATTAATTTACCTGACTTACATGTTTTGGAATATAAATGTCATATACACTGGCAGTGTCGAGGTCGACAGCGTGGAAACCGTCGGCCGATCCATAAATTACTTTCAGTCTTGTGCCTTCTTCAATAGTTAAATCGACTAATAAAGGCCTGAAAGAATAAAAATATGTAAGTACATATGTTTAGATACACTAATATGTAATATTTAAGATGATAAGCCTAGTGGTTACAGGTTTCAGTTTTTTCTTCACTAACCCGTAAACTACACTACCAAGCGCAGGTCTCTTCTCATATAAGAGTTATAGGCCCAATGCGAATTGGCACACATCAAACCTTTGAGAACTGTCAGGTATTGCATGTTTCCTTAAGATTCCTTCATGAAGAAACAGGGAATCGTTGAAGCATGTGGATATTTAACTGTTTAAAAAAATATTCAAAATCAAAAAATCAAAATTTATTTATTTCATGTAGGTCAACTTGTAGCTCTTATGACACGTCATAAATCTACCACCGGTTCAGAATGCAGATTCTGCTGAGAAGAGCCGGAAAGAAACTCAGCAGTTGCTCTTTTCAAAAAAAAAAATTATTATTACTACTATTGCTAAATAAAAATATACTAAACATGAAAAACCACGTTTGATTGAGCGCACCCGGTCACATACCTGTGTTGCAAGTCACCAAAACTTTTGAAGGCCATAAATTTGTGATATGGTTTGGGAGCCCACGCGTATATCTCGATGGAGTCCTTCAGAGCGATGACGAGGAACTTGATCCGCTCGTATTTGACTATGCGGAAGTGCACCGCGCCCTGCAGCTCGCCCACGTTTATCCAGCCGTTCCTCCTTTCCACTTGCTGTAACATTTATAATTTTTTTTTATATAATAGTATATTAGCCAAGCTGAAGTTGACTAATATCCTCCTATCCCCTCCAAATAAGCGGGAAGCTTGTGCTACGAGTGCGTACGACAATAGTGCAACGGGTGGGGTTTGAACCTGCGACCTTTCAGTTTTCAGTCCGCAACTTTAACCGTTGGGCTATTGAGGCTTCTAATTTTCACTAGTTAATGCCCGCGGCTTCGCTCGCGTACAATTATGTTTTAAAATCCCGCGGGAACTTTACGGGATCTGGGATAAGAAGTAGCCTACGTCACTCTCCTGTCCCTTAACTATGTCGATGCAAAAAATCAAGTTTATCCGTTGTTTTGTTGCGGCGTGATTGAAGAACAAACCAACAAACAAACACATTTTCACCTTTAAGTACATATTAATATTATAATCAAGTTAGGATTTAAAGGATAAAAAATGAGTAAGAATAAATGGACGCTCGTATACGCAATAACGATTCAACCCACAAACCTTTGTCAAATTAAATACATACATAACGCTCAGTTGCGACAAGAGCGACATAATTCAAAATCGACAATGAGAGAATTCTCTCGTTAGAGAGTAATGTGTTGTGGATGCTGCGGTCTCGAAACAACACAGCGGCCAACAAAGCGACAGAGCATTAAGTCACAATCTCTCGCTCTTATTTTTTTGTGCTTAGCGTAATGTTGTTTTTATAGCAAAAAGTATAAATTTTCGACACTAAAATTGGTGAATTTTGAGTTATGTCACCCTTGTCGCAAATGAGCGATAATGTACAGGAATAAAGTTAACTTTTCAGTTGTGTGGGTTGACTCTTTATTGCATATGTGCGTCCAAGTACTAACATCGTTTGCACCGTCCGTCCGCAAGATCTTCGACTTGAGCCAGCTCAAGTAGTAGACGCGCACGCGGTTCTTCTTGCCCGACACCGTGACGAGTATGTTCTGCCCCTCCAGCACCTCCATCTGCTGGAAGCGGCGCCGCGAGATCAGCTGGTACACCTTCCCCTGCCCGGAGCGGTCCAGCAGCATGAGCCCGTTCTCTGTGCCGATCAGCAGGTTCACGCCTGGAAAACCATTACCAACATTATTCATCAAATTTTTAAGCTATTGCATAGCTTCTATCGCGGGCCTTGAGCGTGGAGACCGAATCCAGAAATTCCGTAACGAAAATAACCTTACACGGGACTCCTCTCACCGCTAGATGGCGTTGATAAAAAATGCTATGCAATAGCTTTACCGCGGCAGTCCCCGAGTGCCACACGTCTTTTTTTTCTACGATTGAACGGAGAAGGCATTTAATGAATCCTTATTAGTATTTTAATAATCACGCTGCAATAAAGCAACGGATCGAAGTAATTTTTTGCATAGGCATATATTTCAGTACCGGGAGAGTGACGCAGGCTACTTTTTATCTTGGAAAATCAAAGAGTTCCCGCGGGATTTAAAAAACTAAATCTACACGACTGAAGCCGCGGTCAACTAATAATAATTATAATTACTAGAACGTTAGTTCGTTTGGTCAAATAGAAAGACATCTGCTATCGTCAAAATATGCTATGAGTTTAATATTGAGGCAGTTATTTCGAAATCACAAAAAATAAACTTGTATAAATTTTACTTAAAGGAATCGCAAATATTTATTGATTGAAGAGTGTTTCAAAAGTGTAGGTGCACACGTGCCGCGTAAATTCGTCCAACACGGGATTGGACGTACTTATTGTGTGAAAAATTCGGCACCGAATGGATTTATTCCGGCACTTGTGAAATGGAACGAACCTACTACTTCGTACAACAATCACGGGCCGGACAAATTCACACGACACGATGGGATACTTAGATTGTATATCGACGGTAAACCGCCAAGATCTTCTAACTCAATCAGAATGTTATTTTTTTTATGCAGAATCAATAAAAAAACCAGTTTGACAAAAAGTATCACATAGGAGCTCTTGGCGGTTAACAGTCAATATGTGAACGTCGGTTCCCGACTGACCCCACAGCGCCGCGCAGAGGATCTCCGAGTTGAACCTCTTCTTGTACTTGCGGATCTCGGGCGTGTCGGAGGACAGGTCGTGGCCGGTGGGCGTCACGTTCACGTTGACGTGGCTCTCGCGCCGCGACGCGTTGCCCGAGCCGCCCGTGCCCGTGCCCGCCGCGCCCGCGCCGAACCCGAACGTGAGGAACGAGCGCTGCTTCTGTTGCAAGAAGAACTGTTGCGAGCCCACCGACGAGTTGGACGGCGAGTGCTGCAGCCCGTGCGCGAGCGGCGACGCCGCGCCCGCCACGAACGACTTGGAGGGGGTCGACTGGGCGGAGGACGGGGGCGGGTGGTGGTGGTGCAGGGGCGCGGCCGTGCCGGTCGCGATCGCTTGCCTATACTGGAAACGAGAACCAATGACAACGATCACTTCACCCACGAACACCAGCATCCTTAGCAGATACAATTTCGACCATCTCGCCAACGTTCAAATATTTTGAGCATCGGAACAGAGTAAAATGGACCTTAATTGCTTTGTTGTTGCATTTGAGGCTGTAGATACACGTATGGACGAACTATAGCCTCAAGACGCGGCCGTTAAAATCTATTTCAGTGTAACATTTTTCTATTAAATGTTTCGATACTCAAAACCCATGAACGTTAGCGAGATGAATAAATCTTACTAAATATACAGACGGCAAACCACGCGATGTGACGCGTGTTGACTTAAATTGTACAGCGCGTATATCGACGAGCCATATAAAAATTACATTATGATTTTTCCTTTTTTTTTTGATATATTAAACGTAACGGTACGTTATACGAGTCAGGTCAAACGTCACATCGCGTGGCAAGAAGTCGAATGTTGCCAACGTGTGCCTGGCCGGCTATTACAAACGTCAGCGAACGCCTCTTTCGCCTCTTCCGCACAGGTCACGAATCCTGCCTAGAATTTGTGCAATATGTGCTCTAAAGCGTGAAATCTATACAGGGAACTCTAAATCTTCTGCGACAGAGTTAAATTGTCGGGACATATTTGTGTCTCGACTTTACTCTATCTCAAGTCTGAACCAAGATAAAGCGTGCTCTATGGGCATCCATTTTCAACCATACGGCGTATTTCCATCATCGCCAACTTTAACAGACTAATGACCTTTTGACAGATTTTATAGTGGCAATTTGTCGAAAGATTTCAATTTGTACGTCAATTGAAATTTACTAGAGGATGGTGAAATACGCCCTTAAATTTTGGACATGTGTTACAATGCGGTCACTGCATCAATGTTCAAACTCCTCACCATTCTAAATTTCGCCAGAAATTGTTGAAGGTGGCGTGTTTAATCAAACAAAGTAGTGTTTAATTACACATGTAACTGACAACTGAAAGTATCTGCAGAAATGTCGTGACGGAGTTTTTGTTAATATCGCAATTGTTACGGCCAGGGCGTCATACTTATGTGGAAAAGGCGTAAGAACAACTTATACTGGACGATAAATTATTTAGTGTAAAGATCGGACGACATATTGTTCCTGTATTTAAACATACGTAACTTTACATAGAGGTATATATCCGATCTTGTTTTACAACTATGCTCTGTATTTACGGAGGATTATAACATATGGTGAAACACAATTGCAATGAACTAATTGAATTGATTCGTAACAAAGAAAACAAAGGTTATTGTTTTTTTTGTGTTAAGTTTAGTTATGTTACAATGGTAAATATAAATAAGTTCATTTGGAGTATGTAAAAGATTTAATAATATAAATAATAGTAATCTCAAAGAATTATTACTCTAAAATCAAATGATAGATTACTTATAATCTTATAAGAAGACTTGGTAATTATTTATTACTTGTAGCGTTTCTGGTTTTATGTATGTAGCTATAAGTTTACGTTTCATTGCTTTTGAGTTTCAACGCATGTAAAAAAAGTCCTTTGTTAGTCATAATATATTGAAATCCATCTCCCATTTTATTAGTTCTCATTTCAAATATGATCGGAAAGTTATTTGCTGCGATGCTATTATCTACAATTTAATCGGGCAAACTTCAATGAACGGAAGGGGGCAGGCAATGATTGATTGACTTTACAAAATTGATGTGAATTAATGACGCTTTAATTCATAAGCTAGGGGTGCCATGACGCATTCTATATTCAGTGTTTGAAGATGGCATGTTTATCTTTTTATATATGTATTTAATACTGTTTATTTTTATATACCTATTACAACTGGAATACAAACATTTCTTAAATTTTAAATTATTCAAAAATATACTATTATCAAATTTTAAATTGTTGTACAGTACGATATTCTAAACAATTTTTATTCTGCAATTAGTAAAAATATTATATTATTTATGCTTTTTTAAATCCCTCTGTACCTCAGCGGTTAAGGTAAAAAGCTCTCTGAATAAAAATAATAATTAATTAATGCAACGTCGAACTACTGTCAACGCTAAATGCTTATATGGGTCAGCGGATGAATAAGTACACGTAAGCTTTTTAGATAATGCATATATAGGAAGAAGTTACAAATCTATTACAACATTGTATGATGTCGTATGAAGCATTCATGTTGCGATACGATTCGTACTTACGTCGTGATAACAGCAGTCTGCAAACCGGTGGCACGGAGGCTCCAGGGTGTTTGCATGATCGACAACCATTATCACATTAATACTATTACTAGAAGCTTGGCACCGTAATACTATGTTGCGATAATAAATGGGCTCCTAACACATCCAAAGGTAGACCGGGGAAAAATGCTCTAGCATTAACTCCGTCTTTGAAATTACGTAAATACTCTCTATTGTACTACACCACATTAAAAAAACGAATATTATAAATGAACTTAAAATTAAATAAGATTCCGAGGAATTGAGAACTTCCTCCTTTTTTGGAAGTAGGTTAAAAAGGATACAAATGGCAGCCTTTTCGCTAAGAAGCGATCTCTGATAGGCAATCACGTTCCAGAGGATAGGACTTTAAAGAAGTAGGGTGGGTCTTTGAACGTAGGGTGGTCATGTCAATGATATAAATGTTGAAATAAAGAGGATATGTAGTTTAAATAAAGTTTATATCGCATAAAGTGAAGATACTATGTAAATCGTGTGAAAATACGTACTACTTAGCACAGAAAACTTATAAGTGACGAAGGATAAAGTGCTCTCACAGAAATATTGCTCTTAATCTATAAAATCATCATACATATTGTTATTATATAAAATACATCAAAATATAAATATATGTGGTAAGAGCCCAGTCGCAATAAATATGACGCGAAGTTACAATCTAGTTAAACATTAAGCACTGATTTAGTGGGATGGATTGTATAATTACTAAATCGTGAATTCGATGTGTCCACTATTTGTATAATATTTTGCCATAATGAAACATGAGGTCACTTAAAACTGCAATTAATTTTCTAAGGTCTCCGCCTAATATACAGAGACGTACCATGGACGCTTTAGTTTTTATATAGTACAAGGTAAGTGCTAAAAAATTCGTACCTTTATTTGCTAATGAACAAAATTATATCGACGGGTGAAAGGCTAATTGATCTAAGCGACATTTTGTAAAACTTGCAGAAAGACTGATCAAAGTTTTTTTTTTTAAATCATAAAAAAGCAACTATTGGATAGTCTTTATACTGTATTAAATAAATAAAAGACTATCCAATAGTTGTTTTTTTATGATTTAAAAAAAAAACTGATCAGTCTTCCTGCAAGTTTTACAAAATGTCGCTTAGATCAATTAGCCTTTTACCCGTCGATATAGAATTCTTCTAATAGAAGAGACCAGAAACGTCTCTTGTCACGATCAATATTTCCTTCCATGGGTCAGCAGATTAGTAGAGATAATGGAATGAGATCTGATGTATTGAGCTGTTCCCGGGAACAGGAAAAGGCTCTAATGTGGGACGCAACTTATAAATCTAAGTTGTCCCATTAGAATATTTGTTAAAATTAAAAACCAATTATTAAGCTTTTAGCAATTATTAATGGTGAGGGATATGTACTTTATCTGCCGGCTGCTGCCGTAGATCGGGCAAATCCTATCAAAACGGTAATACGGTACGGTCATGGTACGTTCCGATGCGGTAGGCGGAAAGCTTAAGCCTATTCTCACACGGATGGATCAGTTTTCAACCCCGATCAATCAATTAGTTGATTGCGTTGGAACGAAGAAAAACATGAGAAATATCTATAACATTTCTGCTGTAGATTATCTAAAAATGAATGCAAAAGTGTGACGATTGTCGATACCTTTTTTTTTAAAGAATAATAACCAAGCTGAAACTGACAAATATCCTCTTATCCCCTCCAAATAAGCGGGAATCTTGTGCTAGGAGTGGGTACTGTAATAGTGCAACGGGTGGGGTTCGAACCTGCGACCTTTCCGTTTTCAGTTCGCATCTTTAACCGTTGGGCAATTGAGGCTTAAATTTTTTTGATGGGCTGTATTTATGGCTTCCTAGCATTATAACCAATAGAGAGGGAATGCCAGCCAGTCAAAGGGGATTGCAATCGTCAAGCTGACGCAATTATTTTTAGATAATCCTACATGAGATATACGTACATTTTTCATGTATGTAACATATCAAGTAGCTTTATGGTTCAGTTACACAAGGAGTTTCTCGAATGCGAGCGAAATTTTCGGCACTCGTATTCGAGCATTGCTTTACTGATATGAGTTTTTACCATAATGTATAATAATGTAATGTATAATCGCAGGCGTAGTGTATAATATAAAATTATATGGAAAGTATTCGCATGGGATAATCGTAAACTATTTCTTGCCGCTCGCATTCGACGAACTCTTCTTGTGTAAGTGACGCCTTATGCTGAAATCTCTAGAGCGTGCTCCGACTTAGCTTGGACTTAGGATTGAGTTAAAACGAGACACAGATATGCTGACATAAATCTGTCTCGTTTTAACTCTGTCTTGAGTCTGAGCAGAGTGAGAGTGCGGTCTATAAATTTCAGCCTTAGCGTCGCCATTTTTAACAAATTGTGAGCGTTCCGCAATTGAAATGAGTTGAAAACTGATTTTATATATATCACCACATGTGAGAAGCCACTAAGGCGATAAGTCTTTATTATAAGGCTATGTTTAGATGACAGGCTGGAAATGTATATTCTGGTAAACAAATATAGGCTTGTGAGGTTACCTCTTCGCTGGTGGACTTGTCGTGTCGCGGCGGCGTGGTCGGCTGGCCGGCTTGACTCAGCAAGTCGGGTAGCACAGAGCTCGTCCGGGAGCCGCTGCCTTCGTTATTACCACTCGATCGGCCCTGCGTACATTTCGTTGAAAATCACAAGGATTCAAAATTAAGGAACCACTTTTAGTAAAACTATCGTGGGGTATGCATTGTTATGCTTAACGTACTTAACTTTGATACTGCCGATGCCGTCCACAAGCTGTAACGTCGTTAACTACCAAAACCATATTTCCTAATATAAACCCTAATTTAAATGTCTTTGGATTTATATTAGCAAATATGGTCTTGGTAGTTAACGGCATTATAGCTTGTGGACGGCAGGATAGTGATATGCATTACTTGTATAGGCCAAGTTTACACGGCTTAATTGTTATTAAAACACACGTTAGTTAGTTTACACGGCTTTTACTACACCGCACATTTTTGCAGAATAAATCGTACCAAATACACTTGTGTGACCAAGGCTTTAGCTGAGATCTATACATAGCTCATCTCTGCTCAGATTCAAGAGTAAAAACGAGACAGATGTATATCCAAGACAAATGTATCTCGCTTTAGCTGTCTCACGTTCGAGCTAAGAGCACGCTCTATAAATTTCAACCTTAAACTGAGGTATGCGCTTCCGTACATTGTCGAGATCGTGGTACACAGTTAAATCACAAGTTACAGGCAGACCACGATCTGATTGTAAGGCTAGAATCATACAGCGCTGGCAGACAATGGTTTATGTTATCTATGATTTTAATCGAGTACCTACCACGATCCAGATTGACCGTGTATGGCGTATCTAAGAGATACTCGTAGATCATGAAGAGCATTGTCTTGCTAACATATTGGCCCACCAGTTTAAGTACCAATTTGCATATTTCTGAATACCAATATATGTCAGTGTCTTATACCTGACGACCACGGACAGTTTGAAGCAAACCAGTTATATACGGCATTCATTTAAAACCAGTTTTTTTTTAAATAATAATAATATAACACAAAAGTTGAACAATAAAAAAAAAACTATGAAGCACAACGTAAAATACGATGGCACTCGATGTGTCGAGTTGTTAACGCTAGGAAGAATATTTATTCTGAACACAAGAAAACTGTTCTTATAAAACTAATCATTATTTTATTAATTTAATTATATGTTTAATCTAAAATAATATATTATGATAAGTATATAAAACAATTAAATTGTAGATTTCCTTTAGAAGCCCGTGCTATTACAGTAACTAATTTAAAATGGGACGAATAACCAAAAAAAAAAAAAGAATTTTATTCGACTTCCGAAGGAGGCAAATCTTTAAAATCCTGTTCATTGTTCTGTTACTTTTCTAAAATGTTTAGAACAAATATATTAATTATATAATTAAAAAAGACTGCGAGCAAGCATAACCCAAAAATAGATTAACAAAGCTCAACAATCACAACGAAAACTATGAAAACAAGAGACTTTCTACCTGATTATATTTCTTGCAAGCAGTTTGCAAGTGAATAGAGGCACGATGAGTGCCGTCATTTAAGATTAATTAATTTTTGTTGCACAGGTTATATAGGTTAGAGATGAAATTTATTATTCTAATGACCAAGCCAGGCCACTAGATTGTTGTTCATCGATTGAGCGGTCTATATTGATAATAAAGACTCAAAATGATACAAAAATTAAGTAGATTTGAAAGTAACAATCTAAACTTACCATAAATCACCTTGCCGTGACAGATATAACCAGAAGTCTAAGACTGAAATCTATAAACCGCACTCTTACTCAGCTCAAACTCAAGACAGAGTTAAAACGAGACAGATTTATGTCAGAGCATATTTGTGTCTCGTTTTAACTCTTGAGTCCGAGCTAAGTCTAAGCAGGCTCTATAGATCTCAGCATAAATATTCTTATAAAATAAATCAATTATATTTCGTTAATATTACGGGTTGCGCGCACGCATCTAATCTGGACGTCCGAGTACGTAATAAAATCTTCTCTATCCTAGAATATGCCCGAATCAGGGTCCAAATATTATTCCATTTCGCTATTGGCAAGTTACAAGTTTATACCGGTCCAAAATAATAATTGGTTATTATTCCATACCGGTATAAAGATGAAACCTGTAAATTGTAAAAATATCGGTTACGTCTAAATTAGATATGTCTTTGCGAGCCCGTATCAAAGTGTCTAGTGTCCCGGCATTGCTTCGATCAGAGTAGGCTAGTTATTGGTTTAACGTTGCAACAGCATAGCGTGACAAACACAAACACGGTAGCATAAAACATGCACTTGAAAAAACACATTCGCATAACAGATGATGAATGTTGTCGGCAGCTTCGGTGACAAGTCGTGAGGCGGTCATTCCTGGTGTTAAAATATCTGTCTGTGGCACGATTCATCGCAGAGGGCATTTTGAATTTTGTGGCAGGAAGTCGGTACTCGCGCAGAATGGAAATATGTTATTGTTAGTAAGTATACTTGTTATGTCGTTCGGTTAGAAGAAACTAGCTACGAAATATCTACTGTGAAATTAGTTATCTACATTACCATTACCATATTTTACTACGCTTCATGTACCCTACATTGTCCCATAATAATGAAAAATGTCTACTTTTATATTTTATAATAATAAATAATATTCACAAAGAAGAGTCACGCCAAAACGTAAGACGCGTGAGCAAATATACTGTCATCACAATACAATCTTAATATTTTACTTTCAAAAACTATTTTAAAATGCACGCGGTAACTTTCAGTCAAATGAATACCAATAAATGCTCAAAGCTCAACCATTCCCACACAGCTCACCCGCTCCAACAAAGTCACACCCAACGGCTACAAACCACGTACGGGACGTTCAATGTATACGTACAATACAGCATCGCCAATGTTAGTCATACAACTAGGTTAGGTAATAACAGATTAGAACCCTCATACCAAACGTAAGTAAAAATATATTAATCAAACTATCCCGAGCAGTGAGCAATTACCTGATCCTGTGCGATTACCGCTTCCTGCCCACTCGATATTAGCTCTGTGTGCCGGTTAAATAGGGAGTTTCTTCGGAATACGATATCGGACTCGGTCTTTTCCCTGCGCGGCCGCGGCGGCGCGTCGGCGGTCAGGTCGGGCGAGCCCGCCTCGAGGCCGACGCCGGCCGCCTCGAGGCACACGCTGCCTGTCTCGAGGCACACGCTGCTGGCCGGCGAGTCGCCGCTAGGGCTCTGGCGACTCGGGCTGCTGTCCTGCCTCAGCAGCACGGCGACATTCTTCAGAGCCTCGATGGGATTGTTAGCCTTCTTCTCCACAGTTTTCGTTTCAACTTTCTTTGCTCCGTTTCTCTGCGCTATTTTTAAGCTATCGTTCATTTTGATGAAATCCGTCAGGACGGGCTCGCCCGACGTCTGCGGCTTGCTGGATTGCTTGCGCGAATGGTTAAAGATCCCGCTAGACCTCAGTTGTTTCGCGCCAGCTTGGTTGTCGTGTTTAGGGAAGTAAATTGCGGAATGTCTAGTGCTGGACAGCGGAAACAGATCGGAGTTCTCGCGCCTGAATGCTCTGAAGAATCTGTTAGGAGACTGTACTTCGGAGTCCTGCTCTCTTTTGTACTTTAGAATGTCGCTTAGCTTTTCCTGTGTGGTCTTTTCGCTGGGCTTCTGCAACTGCTTGTGCCGCGCCGGCGGCGTCGCGGTGGCCTTGTACTTGACCCACGCATCCTCCATTTCAATCCGGGATTGACGTTGGAGTTGCGCACGTTTGTGCTCAGTCTCTTTACTGAGATCTTGTTTCTCCTCCTTGGCATCAGAATTTTTCGAAGGGAAAAATCTGGCAAAGTCCCAATCCTTCAGCAGAACGGCTTCGTCAACGTCCGATTGTCTTTTATTTTGGGTCTCCCTCTGCTGTTTTTGAACATGTTCAGTACAAAAAGTACATAATATGAATAAGTACACCAAAATGACAACATATCGAAAGTTGTTAAAATTATGATAGTGCTCACTAATCTTACTTTGGCGTGAAAAATAAATGTATAATGACCCCACCAAATCCAATATTACGAATCTTTTAGTGAATATATTCATGAGAAAAATAGACCTAGCAATAAACATAGCATGATTGTGAAATCTACTGAGTAATAACAGAATGTAATTAGTAACTAAAATGATATCGAGTTGAGAGTCAATGCTGAATGTAATAAGAACGTTTATTGAAAGGTCTAACCGCCGGTAACTGCCTCCGCTCGTTGGTTGATAATTACGAAATTTGTTTGTAATAAAATTTCGTAAATTTTTGTGTAATTTCAAATTAAACAAAAATTCAAATGAGAACCAACCTGGCTGTTAACATTGACAGCTATTTTGGTTGTCAAAAGCACGGCTGCAACCGGCAGTACGTGATCGAACAGAAAATTAATTAATTTTGTGTGAATCCAAATTTATTGAACAATGTATTGTGAAAAGTAATTAATATTATGAAATTATTTACTAAAGTTTTTGCAATAGAAATTTCCTATTTCGATCACGGTATTCTAGTGAGCAAACTGTTACCACAAAACAGCGTATACAATAAATTATATACTCACAATAATACGATAAGATGAAGCAAAGTGAATCTAATTTAAAAAAATCTAGAATTATCCAAGAAGAATATAGTATGAAAAAACAGTTCTACAAAAATAATAATTTTAGTTGTTTATTATGCAGCGAGACAAGACGATGTAACATTAAAAAGAAGTAATAATTTAATTATTCGTATCAAACAATTCAAAGATTTCTATGGATTTTTACAAAAAACATAAATCCAAGCGGACGAAGTCGCAGATATCATTTTTTCATTTTTGTTATTATTCGGTACAAAATAAATCTGTTCGTATTTTCAATTCACTTTGCACCATTCTACCGCGGCGTGCATTTGATTTTGGCTAAATAAAACGCGTCTATTAGAGTCTGCCTTCACTTTAACATAGTCCTTTAACTTTCAATTCGACTTCAACAGTGTGAACAGCATCTTAGAAGTTAACTTTCAATTCGAGTTCAACAGTGTGAACAGTATCATAAAGGTTACCATTCAATTTGACTTCAACAATGGGAACAGCATCATAAAAGTTAACTTTCGATTTGACTGCAATGTGAACAGCATCAGAAAAGTTAACTTTCAATTCACTTCAACAATGCGAACATTATCATAAAAGTTAACTTTTGATTTGACTGCAACATGAACAGCACCAGAAAAGTTAACTTTCAATTCGACTTCAACAGTGTGAACAGCATCATAAAAGTTAACTTTCGATTTGATTGCATCAGAAATGTTAACTTTATATTCAACTGCAACAGTGTGAAATTTATCATAAAAGTATATCTTTCGATTTAACCGCAATAAAGTGAACAGCAACATAAGTTAACTTTCGATTCAACTGTAACGAAGTGAACAGCATCATAAAAGTTAACCTTCAACATCAATACAGTGAAAAGCATCTTAAAAGTAAACTTCAACTTCATTCTCGCGCGATCATTTCATATATGGCAAAGTGAAGTGAACTCTAGCGAACGCGTGTTGTTAAGCCATGAGTCAGGAGGCGCATGGTGGTGTGTTCCCCACTCACCCGCTTGACGAGCGTGCGGTCCGCGTGCGGGTCGTCGTCGTCCGGCGTGGGCGGCAGCGGGCGCGTGGGCGCGCACCCGTCCTCCGACACCGCGCTCAGCCCCGGCCTATAGCAGAACTCGGGACTAACAAGCCGAACCAAAACAAACGAACCAAATCCGGGGACGGGGAACCAAATCATAAAGCATGCAGCAAATCAAAATAAACAGGACGAAAGTAATTAGTTAGTTTTCACATTAAAACATATGATTAGATATAATAATCATCATCATCAGCAACCCATAAACGGCTCACTACTGAGCGGAGGTCTCCTGTCAGAGAAGGGTTTATAAGCCCTAGTTGACCATGTGTGATATTTAATTGCTTAAACGCACATCACTCCAAAAAAATCAGAGAGAGCACAGACATATCCATTACCACACAGAGCAAGTGATAGTGATATTAGGTACTTAAAACGCACATAATTCTGAAGTCAGACGCGTGCTTGGAATTTAACCCCGATCCCCCGAAAAGTAGTAAATAATAATTTAAAATTGACATTATATTAACCCAATTGACATTTTTACGTTATAACTAACCTTGCTGAATTTTTTTTAAATTAGTTCTCAATTAATTGAGCTCATCATAGAGATGTTCCTATGATGAGCATTTTAAATATTTGCATGTTATTTAGTACAATATGAAGAAACTAAAATATTTTACATTGTTTAACATCTCACTGTGTTCTCAATATTCAGCAAATAAATTTCGACGGTTCCGTAGAACAAAGTCTCATCTGCTAAATTCATAACTTGAGATTTGAGCCTTGTAGATGTGACTTTTAAGGCTCAAATTTCAAGTTGTGAATTTAGCAGATGAGACTTTGTTCTACGAAACAGTCGAACTTCATTTCAAAGGCCGACGTCTTAAGGCCCAAGACACGGAGCTGCCCGCGAAATTCAAATTTAATTTGGTTTTTCGCCATTTATAAACGAATACGACAAAGTAGGCTTATGGTATTCAAATTGCGCCAATGGCAGAATCATCTACACAGGTTTATATACTAATCTTTACGTGAAACTATCCAGTTTAAGAAATTAATCAAAATAATGAATAATTTGTGAGTAACTCACGTCAAACTCATTATTTTGATTAATTTCTTAAACTGGACGCTTTCACGTAAAGATTAGTATATAAACCTGTGAAGATAATACTGCCATTGGCGCAATTTGAATACCATAAGCTTACTTTGTCGTATTCGTTTATAAATGGCGAAAAACCAAATTAAATTTGAATTTCGCGGGCAGCTCCGTGTCTTGGGCCTTAACAACTAGGCTATCACCGCCTCAGGACAGGCAGCAACAGGTACTCACAGCGGCTTGGGCGGATCGCTGGCCAGCAGCGTGCCGTCGTTGCGCACGCGGCCGCCGCTCTCCTCCGCCTCCGAGTCGCTGTCCGACTCCTCGAACGGCGGCTCGGGCGCGCTGCGCTCCACCGGCGGCCCTGCAACACCACCGCCAATACTAAGCGCCACTGTTCTCGGAACATCATTTCATTTCCTCCCTAAACTCGCTGGCCCACTGATCTCTATAATTAATCTATACTAATATTATAAAGCTAAAGAGTGTTTGTTTGAACGCGCTAATCTCAGGAACTACTGATTCGAATCGAAAAATTCTTTTTGTGTTGGATAGTCCATTTATCGAGGAAGGCTTTAAGCTATATAACATCACGCTGCGACCAATAGGAGCGAAGCATCAGTGAAAAATGTTGCAAAAACGGGGAAAATTATCCATATTTAAAATATATTCTTTTAAAAACTTCTAAATGGCGATCATAATAACAAAAATTGACGCAGGCGACAGCTAGTCTGTGATTAAGGCTGCCTGTCCATTGAAGCGGAGTGGAGCGGAGACGGGCTTCGCAGACCAATCAGGTCATTGCTAGATGACGCGACAATTTTATCACGTCATCTTTCAATAATATCATTGGTCCAGTGAAAACATCTCCGCTCCGCTCCACTTCAATGGACAGGCAGCCTTGAATAGGCTGGTCATATTTTTTTTGGACCTACTTGATTGACGCCATTTTGTAAGTATGTTCTTTTAAGTGTACCTTGTCCGTTAGTGGGAGCCCGCGGCGGTCGATTCGGTGGCTCGTTCCCAGACACGACCGCAAACTCGTTGAGTTGTGCAGCCAGCTTGTCCAAGTCCTAATAAAATGTTACATTTAAATTATTACGCCATGTTTTGAAGACATACCTCATAGTGAGCGCATTTTTAGTTAGTGTTATTTTATCACAAACATAGCCCATAGGTAAATCATCTTTATAAAAATAAATAAATACTATTATTGTAGTGTGCCTATCCGTCTGCCAGTCATTTTTTTCCGACTCAACCGCTGAACCGATTTTGAACTGATCACGGCACTGAAAGACTTAATGTAAAAATTAAACGCGTAAAGTTTTAACTATGTGGCATATTTGCTACAACACAGAATATTATAGTTTGAAGTCAAGCGATATGCGAAAAAATTAAAAATATTAAATTTCCTGTATTAAAAAAAAAAAAAATTGGAAAGTGCAGTGTGTTATTTTGTATAACAAAAAAGTATTGAGAACTTTAGTGATGATTCACGTAAGTAAATTATAAAAAGCAAACCTACCTCCGGCCTTCGCGGCGGAAGCTGCACTCATTAATCGGATGTGCAAACAAAAACAGCGTGACATGAAAACAAAAAAACAAGCTAGTAAAATAAAATCACATACACCGGAAGACGCACATGCAAGAGAAAGTAATACACATTTGATGTGAAAAAATGTAATACACATTTGATGAAAATGTAATACACATTTGATAAAAATGTTGAAACTCAATTATTAGTGTTTTAAATGTAATGATAAAAACTTCATTAGCATAATATTTTGGGTAAATGTCCAGCCTTCAAATTGAATCTTTAACTTTCTATCGTAATAAAATTTCATTTTAAAATTCTAAAAAAACTTCCCAGCATGTGTGCAGACGATTTTAATTATTCAAAATAATTCAAAATTACAAATACCAAAACAAAAATAGAAGAATATAATATGTAGAAATAATAATAAAAAAAAATCATATGATATTTTATGAATTTGAACAGCTACGGCATCCTTAGACCCTGAGGGTATCCACCATATGTTATAAATGCGAAAATGTGTTGGTTTATAAAGAGCTGCAGATCGACTTGATTTATTTTCATAAGGTATTTTCAAAATTAGCTCTTAAAGTCTTCATACATTATACATAGTTATACTATAGATTTATACAGGCTTCCTTTTATTCCGGGAAAACAAGCGGTTACCCTTTACTGTGGAATTTTTTAAAACGTAATTTCTCGCAGAGTTACCAACATATCTCACCGAATCGTGAAGCTGAAGTGGCAATGGGCTTCAGTTCTTCGAACTATATTCGATAAACTGATGGTCGGTGGGCTCCCAAGGGCTGGAGGCACCGGAAAGCGCATTTTTGGTAGACAAAATTAAAGCGCAAGACCTTCGCTTGTGATATAAGAGAGCTATTCTATCGGTTGATAAAGAACTCTACGCTGACAAGGTAGGATCAAAATTGTGTACCATGGGCTTGAATATGTGGTGCGAGCCGCGCTGCGGGGGCTGCGGCGTGCCGTTGTTGGAGCCCGAGCTGTTGGAGGAGCCCGACGACTTCGGCGTGGGCGGCAGGGGCCTGGCGAACGAGACAACGCTCAAACATCTACATCGCATGCTCTAGAGACACTCATCTCTGAGCCCACCTACGACGCAATTTTTCACATATTTCTTTTTTATCCTATTCCTATTTATTATTATTTTTAATATTATAAATGCGAAAATTTGAATGTATGGACGTTTGGTACTCAATCACGTCGCAACGACTGAACCGATTTGGCTGTAATTTGGCACAGAGATAGATTATAGTCTGGAATAACACGTAGGCTATTTTAAGGAAATAAGAGAGTTAAGGGACTACGACATGAGAGCACGAGTCAGAGCAAGCCATTGGATTCGAAAAGATTCAAAAGACCTGAACATATGGAAGTCTATGCAAGGGATGTCGAGATGTCAAGTAGTGGAGTCTATCATTTGATAAATAAGGAAAGGAGATGCTTGACAGTTTTGTACAAGTTTGGTGAAAATATAAGAAATAGGACCACAGTTACCTATATCTATTTGGCTGTTGCGCCTGGGGGTCTGGCACTACGATCAGTCTTTGTGGAATGGACGGCCGGGCTGGTGGGCCGGGCTCTGTAGGAACAACAAAACAGAAACACGTGTTAGTAAGTAGTACGGCTGCCCCATTTCAAAATCTAGTAAGTGTGATTGATAAAATTTTACAGGAGACCAAAAAAAACATGTTTTGTAGTAGAAGGCTTAGCAAAGTAATAAATATATCAAATGAAAACTTTCAAAGTAGTTTATTTACAAAACATTAATTCATCAACAGATACTGAAGAGTTCAGAAAGGCTACCATAAATATGTTTTTTTGGTCTCCTGTAAAATTTTGTCAATCACAGTTACTAGGTTTTGAAATGGGGCAGCCAAGTAGTAAGAAGTAGTGTAACAGTATTAATAAGTCTTTACTTTTATAAAATGTTATAATCGTAAATTATTTTTTTGTTAATAGGCAAAACATATTTTGCTAATATTATGGAAAAATATTTTGAATATTTTTTGTAAATTTTAAATTTACTTTTTATCCCCCGACGCAAAAACGATGGGGTGTTATATAAGTTTGACGTGTCTGTGGCATCGTAGCTCCTGAACGGATGAATCGATTTTGATTTTGTTTTAAAGGTGAATGGTGGGAGTGTTCATAGCTGTTTGATGAAAATCGGTCCAAGATGGCCGCCGCCACAAAATGGCGGATTATTTTTATTTTAACGATTACTGACTAGCGATTAGGATGTTAAAACATGTTGGGGGTGTTTTAAATTTTTAATTTACACTTGTATATAAAACTCAAAAATTATAAGTTCTTAGTAAGCTTCTTGTCAAGGCTGAATCGTAGTCAACAAGTGCCGGCCTAATCGTTCCTCCTGCTTTACACGTACTGTGGTAGTAAAAATAGCACACTGCCTGGTTTAAATGTAACATGTAAAATTTATTGCACACTGTTTACGTTACTGATTTGGATAAACTCTATGTCAATAGCAGTCGTGCTTCTGAATTTGTACAACATTTTAGTACAAGGTAATGTAACATCTCACCTGGTATCTCCTCACGCTCTTCACGTTTGCTGTTTCGTTTAGGCGGCGGTTGTGGTTGCTGTGCTTCGGCAGCTCTGGAAGAGATTATTGCAATTTAGCCATGAAGCTCCCTTCTCCTAATTTTCTGATGGCAAGCCTCTAAGGCGGAAAGTGCTGTGTTGGCTAAGCTCGCACTATAAAATGTGATATATTGGATTGTTTGAGAAAAAAAAAGTGACAGTGTACAGCAAACAAGCGTTAGTATATTTTTTTAGTTAGTATACTTCCATCTATATGGTTATGATGTATGGTTATAACCAAATATGGTTGAGCGAAGCAATGGCTGGATCATGCGTCATGCTCGTGAACGGGTGCCACCAACGGGAATGGGTCTGCTTTGACTGCCCGTCTTGACATGCTTTGGATTGGTGTACCTACGTATGCATTTTTGCATTTTTGAAGCTTTATTGTGGAAGCACTGTATACATAGCATAGCTTTGTAAAAAAAATTTTTTTTCTGAAAAGAGCAACTGCTGAGTTTCTTGCCGGCTCTTCTCAGCAGAATATGCATTCCGAACCAGTGGTAGATTTGTGACATGTTATAAGAGCTACAAGTTAGTCTATTTGAAATAAATAAATTTTGAATTTTGAATTTTGAATTTCTATATCTCTGGATCTTTCTTGCGACCAGCTCAGGCACAGAGGGCTACACTTACTTCCAAGTTAGTCCGCTGCCATCTTAGACTGCAACGTCACTTAACATCAGGTGAGATCGCAGTCAAGGACTATTTTGTCATTGAATAAACAAAAGCACGTACCTGCCCTCCTGTATCTGCTGGAAGTTCCTGCGCAGCGTGTCGCCGCCCTGGTGCGCGGCGGCGTTGTGCACGATGGACGAGGGCTCGCCGGCCACCGCGTTGTCCTCCTCCTCGCCCTCCGACCCCGAGTACTTGTAGTCCTCCCTCACCGAGTTGTCCTGCTTTCTCTTCTTACACCTGTCTATGTGGTCCTTCAGCTGTATTCTGACTTGCCTTTCTGTGGGCTGATCCCTGCCGACCATTTCAAGTGTTATAAAACAAGCTATAATGTAAGAAAAATTAAACCAACTTATACTAACTATATTCTTTACTCCGGTATATTGATAACGAAATAAAGAAGCCCTAATAAATTATTATACAATGTGTATTGAAACTCCGAAATAATACTGAAGGAGGTGAATGTGCTCATGAAACTGAACAACTTTCCCCAAGGAACATAGGTCAAAATGTGAAAAAAAAAATGTGGATCCATACAAGATTGACGATCAGCTGATTGATTTACTATGGGAGGTAAAAATTTTTTTTTTCATATTTCAACATATGTTCCTTGGGGAAAATTGTTCAGTTTCATGAGCACATTCACCTCCTTCAGTATCATTTCGGAGTTTCAATACACGTTGTATGTGAATATTTTATAGTTTCAATAATATTACATACATGTGTAGAATTGATGATCTATTTTTTTTGAAGTTTTGTCAAAAAAAAATTCTAAAATTGTCTTGCCAACTAGGCAAGAGAAGTGGTACAATGTGTGCACAAATACCATCTTTCCAAGTCTGGGCTGCTAAATGTTGCTGATTTAGAGTAACAGGTTTAATCCTCCTTTAAGATTTGATTATGATCATAATTAGTTTGGTAATTTAAGTATTAAAATTTTTGATATTTTTTTACCTGATAAATGGATGCTTCAAAAGTTGCTCAGTGTATGGGCGCTGGTGATAGTCTTTTACGAGCACAGTCTCAATGAAGCCATGAAATTTTTTGGCCCATTTCTTAGATTTTAAACGAGGAGGCGGATTTCTGAAACAAACGAACATTCATGCTTACAATATTTAATATGCCAGGACGAACTATACTATAAAACTTTTGCCTGCAGCTTTGCTCACATCAAGTTTCATTTTTCAAACTCCTATTTTACCCCACTTGGGTGTTGTATTTTCAAAAATCCTTTTTCAGCAGATGCCAACATGCATTGAGAGATCAGTCAGTCAGTCACTTTTTGCTTTTTATATAATTAGAAGATAACAGTCCACCAATTCGCATTGGGTCAGCATGGCGGACTATGGTCCTTCTCTGAACGGAAACCTGCGCTCAGTAGCAGCAGGTGATGGGTTGTTGATGATGAATACTTGATAGAAAGAAAGAACACACAGAAACAAGGCATTTATTTAAGAAATTGAGCCACACATTGCGATACACTAAGGTACATTATCCCGACATTTCCACCTCTCAAGCATTTTACCAAAAAAATCCAAGCAATAGAAGCGTCAAGTTAACATATCGCTCATTTGCGACAAGAGTGACATAATTCAAAATCGATGATGAGAGAATTCTCTCGTTTTGTGGATGCTGCAGTCTCGAAACAACACAGCGGCCAACAAAGCGACAGAGCATTAAGTCACAATCTCTCTCGCTCTTATTTTTTTGTGCTTAGCGTAATGTCTTTTTATAGCAAAAAGTGTAAACTTTCGACACTAAAATTTGTGAATTTTGAATTATGTCACCCTTGTCGCAAATGAGAGATTATGTTATGTGCGGCACCACCCGAAAAAAACATTTACCTTGGAATGAGAAAAAGCGCTCTCATGGGATGCAGATCGCACAGAGGCGGTTGACTCTCCGCCATTTCGAGTGCGGTGATACCCAGCGACCAGAGGTCGGAGCGATTGTCGTACGTGGCCTCCGGGTTCTCGTCACACGCGATCACCTCCGGCGCCATCCAGTACGGGGTGCCGATGAACGTGTTCCTTCTGCCGATCGTTCGGTCCAGCTGAGCCGACACTCCGAAGTCAACTGCACAGAAAGTTGCTAGCCTACAATCTCATCACTGATTTACAAAACTACTGGATCATGCGTCATGCTCGTGAATGGGTGCCACCAACGGGAATGGGTCTGCTTTCTGTCTACTCTCTTAATATGCATTGGATTGTATTTATTTCTATTTGTATCGTATTGGACTTAGGAAACTTCATTGTGGAAGCACTGTATACATAGCAGTTTCATTACCTATTATAAAATTATTTTTTTTAAAAGGGCAACCGCCGAGTTTATCGCTGGCTCTTCTCGGCAGGAAAGGCATTCCGATGATAGTGGTAGATTCACCGATGATTCAAAAGCACTTGTAAAAGTTTATTTGAATAAAAAATATTTCTATTCTATTCTACTCAAAGGCTTCCTTTATGCTCAAAATATTATATAGGGGTGACATGCTCACTAGGTGATCAAACCCCTTCAAATAAATAAGATTAAAAAAATTAAATACTATAGTATTGTTTTCTTAACATAATAATGCTCCTAATTTTTTTACCAATTTACTATGACAATAGTGCAACTGGTGAGGATCGAACCTGCAGCCTTTTAGTTTTCAGTCCACACCTTTAACTGTTGGGCACATTACATTCATAGGATATTTAAAGCAGAGTATTATGTTTATGTAGTTTATTGTTCATTAGTATGAAGTTTCCCACAGCAGTTATTCATCATGCATAATTAGATATTGATTGAGATTTTCTATTGAGCAAACATGTAAATGTGCATTGTGCACTTTGTGTTATTTAACACATAAAAGTTAGAAAACATTCTATAACTAAATAATAATAGTGACAATTGTTAGACAAATAAATCAATGACTGCAGCAAAATATAATATTGTTTAATTCCTTTGTGCAAGTATTAGGTACCAACCAATTAATTAAAAAAAATGTTAAGTTAAATCTGCAAGAAAAACTGTGGGCGATTGCATAACACCATCTGATTACTACTATTGTTTATGTAATTAGAACAGTATGTGGAGCATGTACATTGTATAGATATCAAACTGCTGTACAATGTACTCCATAGAAAATACATTTTATAGTTTATTTATCTATATGGTAGGAAATATATGGTGTAAGGCACACCATAATGAAAACTAAAACCATGGATTCAGTACATGATTTTGAGTCGATCAGCGTTTGAATTTTTCATTTTTTGACAACTTTTTTTTCATTTTTTAAGTAACAAAGCAAAAAGATTGGCTTACCAAGTTTAACTTCAGCATTATCAGTAAGAAGAACGTTTTGTCCTTTGATATCACGATGTATAACTTTATTGGAGTGCAAATAGCTAAGCCCTCTTAGGATTTCCCTACAGATGTAGGAAATCCATTCTTCTTTTAGTGATTGGCCCTTGGTCGATTTTACCAAGTCTGTCACAGATCCTGAAAGATAACTTACATTTAGAAAACCATAATATATAAATAAAGCTAAAATAACTGTATTTGTATAATAACTGAGTTGGCAGATATCAGAAGTACAATATTATTAGGGGATTAGCTGGCCTACTACTGAGTATAGGTCTTCTCAAAATGAGAAGAGTTTAAGCCATTATAGTCCACCACACTGGCCAAGTGCGTATTGACAGATTTCACACATCTTTATAGACACTTCACACAAATTAAAGAGAGCTCTCAGGAATGCAGATTTCATCACGATATTTTCCTTCACTATTAAAACAAGGGATACTTCGGTTTAAAGATTTTTATTTCTCAAAAAAAAAAATTTTGTTTAAAATGTTCATAACTCTGAGAAGTTAGAGATGCATGCTTGGAATTCGAACTTGGACCCCCGAAAAGAAAGCTGAAGCCTTCACCATTACACTATTTTTGTACACTGCAGACAAAGAATCTTAAAATCCTTTCTAATATTATAACTGCGAAAATGTGTGTGTTTGTTTGTGGGTTTGTCTACGACAGAAAAAACATGTAGGCATAATACGCTCTACTAACCGCGCGAAATCGGGGTGGATCGCTAGTAAAAAATATTTCCAAAAATCTTCCAACTTAACACTAATTTAGGTTTTTTTTGTTAATTTAAATAAAAAAATAAGCGATACACACCAGCGCCGCAATATTCCATGACCAACCAGAGTTGATCATCTTTCCCAGGAGGACTCTTTTTGATAAAAGCACCATAATAGGTAGCTATGTTGCGATGAGTGGAATAGTTCTTTAGGACATTGATCTCTAGTTTTATCTCTTCCTCCTCATCCTGTGTGACATCCATAACTTTGATGGCAGCAAGCTGTCCTGTTTTAGTGTGACGACCCTATAATAAATGTTTACTTATCAGGCAAAACTATAATCAGTGCATTAGTTTCACTCACATATAAAACAGAATATAAACAAATTATACAAAAATTACAGAATTACAATTGTTTTTATATATTCCAAGATTTTATTATTAATTATTAAATAAAAAGTAAAATTCTTTTTTTTGCCACAACATTTTAATGGATTGGTTGGCAAAAACAAGTTAATAGTACCTATAGTAAAGATCATTTCATAATTTATGAACATTTCTCAAGTAACCATACACATAAATGTAATGTTTGGTAGCTAATTAAAATTCAGAAGCCATAGTAAGAACTAATTCATTTATGTATTTCTATATTTTTAAATTAACAGTGTGTTGGGCTACAGAAGAGGTGTATTTGTATGATTTTCATAATTTTGCTTAAGTACTTTGGATATGGCTTAGTAAATACACACGTGTCCATAATATACATAAAGTGTAATGGTAGGATGCCTAGTATTTTAAATATTATGAAACTCTCTTAACATGAACAATAGCTCTTATGCTTTTGCCTAAGATTTAAACAGAAATCCCCCAAAGTATCACATAAGATAATAGGAAACTTTCGAATGAGGTTCAGATTACCAGATATTACAGTTCACAAATGTGTGTATAAATACAAGTCAAATATACCGTTTATTGTTTTTATGTGATTTGCCAGAAATTTCAATGTTTATATAAAACAGATAGGAGACAGATTAGCCCTGTATGTTATGTATGACCAACAGTTTCGAGTTCTCTCCTAGAAACTTAGTACATCACCAGATTGGGTTGTTATTGAAAATTTCTTGACAGAAAAATGTGGCACCTTTTAGGTCCTAATCAGGGATGTGAACCAGGTAAATAATGATCAGTAGCCCAACAAGCCAGCCACTTAAAATATATAAATGTATGTACAAGAGCCTCTCGATAATTTGACACATTGTAATCTCTCCGTAATTAATTAGAAGTTTTTTCCGGTTGTTTGAGAAATACTTGATAAATTAAAAAAAAATCAATATTACTTGATCCACCTCGGTAATTTGAAGTGGTACAAATGGTATCTTGCTCACCTACTTTAAATAATTTCAAGTTAAGGTTCCCTACTCTCAAAATAGTTTGAAGCGATGATTATTGTTTTCATACACCATCTGTCCTTTGTTTACATGAATGAGATAGTGAGTTCAAAGTTTAGTCTTTTTTAAAACTTCAAAGTGGATTATGATAATGTTTGATTTTGAAAAATCACTAATTTTAATCAAACTCTTGTTTATTTGAATTTTTCCTCCCTTGTTCTTGGTTATTTGAATCCTATTAATTCCCTTGGTAATTTCAACTTTTTCAAGAAACGAAGAACTTTGTAAATGTTTATTTGAATAAAAAAAATCTATTCTGAAATATTAAGAGTCAACTGTGTTTTATTTCATTAATCACTAGCGGACCCGACAGACGTTGTCCTGTCTTAAGTTTTTTTACATCCTCTTTGACGAAATTGGCAGCACGCATTCTGTCAATGTTATGTCAAACGCCATAAGGTTACATCAAAAAAGTTTGAATTGTAAAAGCGGTTACATTAGAAATAATTTAATATGGTGGTTAATATTTCTTAAATTTTCTAATTTTCCGCGCAATTTTCTTAATTTTTTTTTTCATAAAAACCTTCTCCTAACAATAACAAACACAATAAAAAAAGAATTAGCGAAATCGGTCCAGCCGTTCACGCGTGATGCGCTTACCAACACATTAAGCGATTCATTTTTATATATTAGATTATGCTTTTAATGGATAGATTTTATTCTTGTCTTTAACTGTACCAGAATCTAAACAGCTGGAATACATAATTAGAGTTCAGTTTGTTCACAATGTGGGTTAAAGAATAATAGGCCATAGCTTTATTGGAGGTTGGCAGATGGAAATTAATTCTGTTCATTGATACTAATAGCTCCTCTTAAATTGTTCACAGTGTAAATGCACAATTTTTGTCATTAAGGGTCATTTTATAAATTACAATTAGGTATGTATGAATCAAACCAAATTAATTAATGAAGTGCATGGAGATGGAGTACCTATATCTACTAAATATTATATTAATGTATATTATATAGGTATTATTATTTTCAATGTACATACCTTATATACCTGTCCATATGTGCCATTGCCCACTACTTCTATGAGTTCAAATATGCCAGCCGGGTCCTGAAATCACGTATGCACAAGAAATGTATAGATAAAAGCTAATTATAATCCCTAGTGAACCTTAACTATGATTCACGCCCTGTGAGATCATTGCTCCCTGGGATTTTTTTAAATTAAAGGGCCACTGTTTCTATAAATATTAAGAGGCGTTGTGCATAATGTTAAAGTTCGTAAGTTTACCTTTAATGCACTGAGGTCAATGTCGTCCAATGAAGTATTTACAGACGGTGCCAGTTGATGCGCCATTTTGAGTATATTGTCACACACGAAGACAAAGCACGGAGCACCTCACATCAATTCAAAAAGTAAATAAATGCCCTTACGTTACAACATTGGCTTTAGTTTTGATTAGATTGTATTCTTACATTTATGAATGCGATTGATTTATAAAATACATTGTTTACAATTAAAATTACAGTAAATTACAGATACACAATTTATAAGCCGCACACACCACCCGGCAGGGATGCCAGTTGATGAATTTGAACTTTAAATCCTACCATTTTGAATCATATTTTCTACCAAGTTTTGTAACTTGTACCATAAATTGTACTAATAATTTCTACCCAAGGATTTTATATAAGTTATGTACCTACCTATTTAGGACCTTCGAGGAATGACTATTTGTTTCTTTTCAACGATATTTAGATGTAAGTATAAAAATTGTTTCTATTAGGTAGGTACAATTTGTGGGTACAATTTATTATTTCAATAGTTTAATGCACGCGCACGGATGCTAAAGATGTCTTATTATCGATAGCGTAAATTACAACTAGCTCATTACGTCAACATTTTCATGGGAAGCGGGTAACTTTAGAAAGATTTCTAACATTGTAACCCACGTTTTTTGAAGAAGTTTAGTTTTTAAAATCTCGCGAGAACTTTTAGATTTTCCGGGATAAAAAGTAGCCTATGTCACTCTCCCGGTCTTTAACTATAACTACCCATGCAAAAAATCAAGTCCATCCGTTACTTTGTTGCGGCGTGATTAAAGGACAAACCAACAAAAAAAAACACACTTTCGCATTTATAATATTAGTAAGGATAAGGAAGTGAGGTTTAGTAAGGTTGTATTATAATATTAACAACGCTCGGAGTTCACGAAACAACACCACTGGTCTTTTCGCTCTTATTGCAGTCGACTGATGAAGATGAGAATTGCCGTAACTGACTTTTCGTAAGCAATTTCAGTCTTATCGTGGTATATTTTCTCGTCTAGAATTCAAAGTTGCCAGCTCGCCAAAACATCTGATAATATTTCGAATACCTACCTAATAATTGGGAACATAATATATTTGTGTAGGCGTATATAGATTGCCCCAACAAAAAGTCTCCGGTTGAAAAGTAAAAGGCCCGAAGTCTTTTAATAAAGACTTGATGATCTCGGTCTCCAATGTGGCTCCTGATATCGCACATTGTGACTAGCCGTTTTCTGCAACTTAAAATTTTTAAATTACTTATCTATTTCTATCAAAATCTCAATCGTAACCATTTCTATTATGTACCAAAGAACCCTACTTTCTTTTTTAGCTCCGCTCCGCTAGAAAATCAATAGGTATAATTAAACAGTAGGTAGCGTTACAGAACATTTTTGCGAATAAAGTGCGAATGATTTATTACTCTATTTGACTTCAAATTATATTCATCTATTAGCTTCCTATAATGGCTTTCTAAGATGCTATTCATAAAAGCATTTACAGTCACGGAAAGTGAAATGACGAGAATTCTATTTCTAAGTATGTATAGTTTACTAGTTGATGCCCGCGGCTTCGCGCACGTGGAATTAGTTTTTAAAATCCCGCGGGAACTCCTTGATTTTACGGGATAAAGATACGGGATTTGATTTTACGGGGTTTTACGGCCTACAGATGTCACTTTCCCGGTCCTCAACTATATACCCATGCAAAAAATCACATCGATCCGTTGCTTTGTTGCGGCGTAATTGAAAGACAATCCAACAGACCAACAACCCAACAAACAAACACACTTTCGCATTTATAATATTAGTAAGGATTATACTTCGCGAATTCAGCGACGTACTTATAGCTCATCCAGTCGTGAAGCGTACCTAGGTACACCGCTTGACAATGGATGGGGCAGAACCGACGATAGTTAGGGTTCCAAGGTCCCGAGGGGGTTTCTTCTCTGCAGAATCTGCTTTCTGAACCGGTGGTAGAGTCTTGACTTGTCATAAGAGCCACAGGGTGGTCTCCATGAAAATAAATAATTTTGAATTTTTCAAGATGCTGGACTAGCGACCTCGCACCTGAAAGCGCAGTAGGTATCTATTGGCAGACTCCACACGAGGTGAACCGACGACAGCAGAGACAACTCAAGAAACTGCTGGATACAACAACTGATTCATCAACTGTTCGCGTTTTCACGGTTTCGGTAGGTACAATATATAAAAAAATTACGTGCAGGTATTTGATAACCTTCTTAATTTTTGTAAGTCGGTTAAAAGTTTGAATGAGGCTTATAGAATGAGGGCGGTAACAAAAGAAATACTCGGTATGTAGAGCAGTCAAAAAAGCGGTCAAGCGAAACTATTACGAGAAATAACTATGTATACGAAAACTTGATCTTATCCAGATCCGCGTATGAAAGATAAACCTGTTAATAAAATAATAATGAACATGATATTGTTAACAAAATTATCTGACTGATTGGTTACAACAACCTATATAGAAACACAAAATTACAGCGTACCTACATAATTATATATGTATTAATATTATATTCATCACCTTTACTTAGGTACCTACTTATATTCTTGTGGCAATCTATGATGGAAAATAAACCTGAATAGGTAAAGAAGCAATCAGTCTTTTACAGTAGTTCATTAAAGAGATTAGGTACATTATAATATATAACATGTAGCCATACTTACATCGTAAATAGACCGGCCATAGATTCCACATATTTTCGAGGGTGATTTAAAGAAGGAGCTAGATTATCAATTCGCAAAACATTCATATAATAATATTATAAATTTTATAATACTAATCTATTAGGACTTCCAAATAAATATGTGTAAAAAATTTAATAGGTGTATGTATGTATGATTGTATTTAGGTACATATATATGTATACTTCTCCGAAACTACTAATCGAATTTGTGGTCTCTTATTTCTTTGCTGCTCCTGCTTACATTTAGTTTAACTTAGGGAACAGTAAAGATTTCATCAAAATCGGTTCAGTATTTTTTATAATATGGACACTTCGTTTTGAGTTATTCTTTATTTCGGTATATTGAAGACGGTTTAATATTTTTCATAAATTATAACATTTTACAAGCTATAATACGTGAAAAAAAATTATTATATGTATTTAAAATCTTTGGATTAGGTACGGAATATTGATCGACATATCGGAAAGCGCAAGGTGACGTTACTGTTTACCGTAGGTTCCCACGTACTTTTGGTCGTTCACTTTCCCTTCGTATTTCTGTGGCCCGAATAATTATAAAATTATCAACATTTATGTCGATAACGCATACTTATATCGGATACTTGTTTACTCAAATTTTCTTTGTGTCGCACTTGCCTAGTCTAATTTTATTTGATTTTAACTATCTGATTCACTCAGCTTGCCACCCGTGTTATTTAATTAATAGACTTTGTATCTTAAAGTTTACACTAACCTACATTTTTTTTAAAGAATATTAAACAAGCTGAAGTTGACTTATATTCTCATCTCCCCTCTAAATAAGCGGAAAGCTTGTGCTAGGAGTGGGTACGACAATAGTGCAACGGGTGGGGCTCGAACCTGTGACCCTTCAGTTTTCATTCCGCACCTTAACCGTTGGGCTATTGAGGCGTTGGGCTTTTGAGGATTTCCTCAATAAATTTTTTAAACTTCTAAACTTTTTAAATTCACCATCATTCAGAAGTTCTGAATGATGGTGAATTTAAAAGTTTAGAAGTTATTAGCGAATTCACAGTTAAACGGGTATTATAATCGCATAAATCAAATAGGTAACTTGTCGCAATTATTTTGTTTTGTACTAGACAATAATTAATTACCTATTTTGTATTATAATCTCCGTGACTCTGCCTGCGTCGTATTTTAATTCACCCTTTTAAAAGCTAGTGTAAAATATATGAGTACCTAGTTGCTCTTGAGTTAGGATATTTGAAAAATCTGTTTGTCTGGCGGGAGGCTTTGGCCGTGGCTAGTTACCACCCTACAGTCAAAGACGTGCCGTCAAGCGATTTAGCGTTCCGACACGATGGCGTGAAGAAACCGATTAGAGGTATGGGCTGAATTTACACTGCTGTACCAAGTTAGCCTGCAACCATCTTAGATTGCATTGTCACTTACCATCAGGTGAGATCGTAGTCAAGGGCTATCTTGTCATCGAATATGACGACCTCCCTGGCGCAGTGGTGAGCGCTGTGGTCTTATAATTGGGAGGTCTCGGGTTCGATTCCCGGCGGGGGCAATTTAGGAATTTATAATTTCTTAATTGTCTCTGGTCTGGTCTGGTGGGAGGCTTTGGCCGTGGCTAGTTACCACCCTACCGTCAAAGACGTGCCGCCAAGCGATTTAGCGTTCCGACTTCCGACGATGGCGTGTAGAAACCGATTAGGGGTATGGGTTGAATTTACACTGCTATACCCCTTCCAAGTTAGCTCGCTACCATCTTAGACTGCATCGTCACTTACCATCAGGTGAGATCGCAGTCAAGGGCTATCTTGTCATCGAATAAAAAAAAAAAAAAAAGAATAAAAAAAAAAACAGCGAGAGTCCTTTGTTTTTCTATAACTACATAGGTATTACCCATGCAGTAAAATAAGATCTGTAACTCTGATGTGGCGTGGGTAAAGGACAAATCAACAAATCAGTTAACCAACATACCACCAAACAAACATTCGTATTTATATTTTAGTAGGATTATTATAATTAAATAAAAATTATATGTATACCTTGGTATGTCAATTTTGTAATGACAGCGTACCTATATTTTACATGGCTGATTTACACTATATTTAAAATTGCCGTGATCAGTAAATTTAGCGTAGTTTTCACCCTATTTTATTTATTTATTAGAACGCTAGATGAGAAGCGACAAGACGACTGTAGGTAGGTAAACCTAAACGCAGAGTGGTAGCGGTGCGCTCCGAAGGGATCAAATTCGGGAAGAGCGGAGCGGTTTTATAATCGCAGAAATACAGTATTCGCGGGGCGTATCAGCGTAACATGTGACATTTTGTGATTACCTATAAGCGGATGCCCTTTTCTTTTGTTTTAATTTAAAAAATGTTTGCAATGTGTGCAAAATATTGCACGAAGAAACATTTTATTTAATTATATTATCTATCCCTAAAGAAGTGAGAAGGTGTGATAAAGTTATCCGACCTTTTAGGGTAGCATTTAAAAAAATTGCTCCTTAGTTTGCCTATAGGATACCTTAGGGTATTAGGGTAGGATACTTAAGGAATATTTAGCTCCTAGATAAGTCGACCGGTTAAAGCTGTGCGTTGTCACTTGTCTGTCAATCAGTCGACTGGCTGAATGACTGTCAGTAAGTCACGTTACTATTTTATGAGTATAGAATATTATCCTATACGCGACGAGCGGGAAACGCAAACTGGTTTGCATTATTCTTTTTCGCCGATACCTACCGCTGGTACCACGGCGGATTCCGCTCACAAGACAAGCGCTGCTATGTCGTGTGATTATTCATTCGCGGATTCCGCCCTCCGCGCCGCTCTCACCTTGTTTGTAGATACACTAACACTAAGTATATCATAATCACTACGTGAATACCTAACCCCATTCATGAGTCAAGATTTACCTCTTCACTAAGATCACTGCTCTTTAAATGAAATCTCTAACATAATAATACAATGTGTGTTGCAAATTCGTGGATCGATGGAATAACCTTTATTGTCAATAAGCTAGCGGTGAATAGACGTGGCTGTTCATCAGAATGTTATATCATGAATCATGACCTTATTGGAGTATCTGTCTACGTGATCTAATTTTGGTAGGTGAAGGCTGTTAGACTAAAGGTTACATTAAACAATGCACGAGGAATTTAATGCGAGGTACAGGCTAATAGCCGAAAAGCAATACCTAGTGATTATACGTAGGTAGGTAGGCGTACCTAATACCTAGCTAAGTCTAGACCGGTTCTGGCCTAGTTGTGCTCCGCGCAGCAAGACGTGTGCTGTTGCACAAACATCAAACTTAAATTATTGACTAGATATTATAGTAAAATAAAGCCTCGATGCTACGTGCGGCTGCTCGGCCGTGCATACCGAATCGTAAGATCAAAGCACGCATAGGTAGGTACTTTACCAACTCCGACACCTACACGACTTTAGGTCGCGGCTGTGCGTGTGTTGGTGTAATAGAACAGTGAACACACAAGCGCAGACGGCAACACTAATAAAAGTATAATAAAAGTTACCAAGACAGAAGTGCGGTGTACGGTACTATTTGTTTGGAGGGAGGTTGGAGGCACTCGTACAAGCGAGGGAGAGGCTGTGCTGTGTGGCGCGGCGCTGCCAGTTTACCGTTGCAAGGCGCGTAGTGCGGCCGGACGCTCGACCGTCACCCGTGCGCCGCCGGCACCGTAGCCCGGCCTCCGCCACCACCCGCCACCGCACCGCCGTCCCCGCCGCCCTGGACGCTTCCGGGACTCCGCATTCAGCTCTGTGTACTCCCAGGGGTGTTTATGGACAAATCCCCACATATCTTGTTCTCTAACTCAGAGACGAAGTGCTACAACTCGTGCTTATTTCACTGAAGTGCTAATCCCAATTCTGGTTCTTTATTGGATCGCCTTTGTATCTACGAAGGTAAGTTTCTTATTTGAATAACAACTTTATATGGTTTTCATTGGAATTTCTACATAAATTTGCGTTTTAAACGTAATTAAAGTCGTGACTAATCTCTATATTTATGTCGTTGCATGCTAATTAGGTTTGGAAATTAAAAAAATATCTATATAAGTATATCAAATTAAAGAAGGTTTTATATCAAATTAAAGAAGGAAAATTTGTTAATTATAAAAAATATGTTAAGTCTATTTATAATTCAATTTGGATTTTCAAAATGTAATTTTCAAAAAATAGTCATAAGTCTCAAAAGTCATTGAACATTTCTCTAACGAAAAATGACCCTAAAATTCAGATATTTGGCTATAACCTCTCACGCTCCCTTAATTGTATTTCTCATGGCTGAGGGTTGTGGCCCCTTTCTATTCAAAAGCAAAGTTATTCTTGGACAATAATGTGGTGGAGGGGACGGGGGTGGGTACATGACTAGAAATATACACCTAAGTTCCTAGTGAAATATTGTTAACTAAGTAACAAATTCTATTGATCTCTGTGGAAAATTTTGCTGATCTAGATTTTAAGAAATTGCTTTCTCACTTAAAGAGGACTCTCTTAAGGAGGTAGGTCATTATTTTGTAGGTACAACACAAACCTTTGTGACATAATATACAACTAACTCTCTAATAATATTCTACTTTTATTAATAAATTGATAACAACCTATTATTGTTTACGAGTAAATTCCTACATTAACTTATACATCACACAAATAGGTACACCATAACATAATGAACTGAACCCGAGAAAATTACGTATTCTAAGAGACTTTGGTCGTGGCTGGTTGCCAACCTACCGTCAAAGACTTGCCTCCAAGCGATTGGGCGTTCCAGCACGATAGTGTATGAAAACCAATGACGGATATGGGTTTATTAAAACTACCATACTCCCTTTCAATTTAGCGCGATGCCATTTTAAAACTACATCGTCACTCACCATTAGATGAGATAGTAGTCAAGGAAAGATTTTGTCATAGAATTAAAAAAACAAATATCAAAACTAGTTTATGTCATGTGGTTTGTGGGCGGCTTAAACTAAAACTCTACTCGACTCGTTGGAATTTTGTTCTGCTATAATTATAATTTAGTTGCAACATATGTTTTGCAATAGGTAGTTCTTTCCGCGTTTTTTGGCAATAATTTTGACATTCTTACACATATTTTATATTATTTGTCTGCTTTTAACTCGAATAGATTAGACTAATACGATAAGTGTATACCTACCTACCTAGTCGATGATTAATTTTGTGATTTTATTTTTTAGAACCTAACACCGTATTTAAGAGGAGGCGTTTATCTAGATTACGTCCCCAATCCCCATAAAGACATAATGCGATTTTTTTTGTATGACAAACCATAGACACAGATATTAGTTTGTAGAGCGTGTGTTCAAAATTTTATAGAATATTTCAGAAGCAAGCATGGCATACAAGGGAAAACAAAATTGCAATAATCCGCTAAACCAGAAAAAAACTGTATGGTCTAACGTACTGGTACTATAGGTATACTGTCGTTCTTCTCCTGCCTAGTAGAACAAATTCTGTTGACTTTGATTGGTTAATATTAAAATATAAATAAGGCGTAATCGGGTGCACTATCCGAAGTTTTATTCTATTTTTTTGCTTTCTTCCTGTATTTTTTAACTCTATTTGTCTTTGTATCTACGACTATCACTGGTTTGGAAAGCATATTGTGACAAGAACTTTAAAGTAAATTTTATTAATCCCAAATTTTATTCAACTTCACTATCTACTGGATATAATGTGTACCTAGATTTCAAACTTTTTCTAAAATCTAACGCTAAATAAATTATTTCATTACTTATAATAAAATATGTGTACATGTATATTCTACACATAATAAACTGTCCATTCTAGATAGAATAAAGAACAGCGCAAAAAATACTAAGCGAGATTGTGAAAAAATTTGATTAGGCACCTAATCACCTAGGTATTACCTACAACGAAAGAAGTAAAGAATTAAAGGAAATGAATCATGGCTACTTTAAATAATTGATAATTATTTTTTACAGTAAATGGATTCGGAAAATCGACTTTACAAAGAAACTTTTTTATAACTGATTACGCCTAACATCATAAAAACTAGATAATCCGTGCTAATTTCCTCGTTACCTAGTTAAAAAAATATTAACTAGAAATCTTTTTACCTATATTGCATGAAACGTGTTTTAGGGAGCTCGTTGATGTCTTTTGTTCCCACGGATTGTTCAAAGTTTTGAAATGCGTAGTTATATTACATGTTATGAATTTTATAACCTTATAATATCTAAAATATAAGTAATATTATGAAATAAAGCGTATTATGCGTGGAATTTAAAATTTATTTAAAAAAAAATACATAAATTGCTTGCAAATGTCACCTAGCACAATGACTGAGCAATGACGCAGCGTAGTTATAATTTACCCGCATAAATAAGTAGGTACTTTATTATTTCCATGTAGTAATACTCCTATCGCATTTAGAACTAGTTGTTAGTGGTTCGGCCCGATCGAAGACATGACATCCTAAAAGTACGTATATTGAATTATTGTTCACAATAAACTGTCCATAACGAGTGTCGACATAGAGAAAATTTTTGCTAGAAAAAAGTGTAATAATTTTTATTTCTGTGGATAATTTTTATTTCTGATATTAGTATTAGATGTTTGATAAGATATATTAGATGTTTAACTACTGATGCAATACTTGCATGCTACTGTGACTGAAATTATACATAGTTACCGCTTTTAATGTTTTTGACAAAAGAGGTCTAAAAACGGCAATTTTGAGAATTTCTCATGGGGCTATCAAAGTAGCCGCATAGTCATGATTTTGAAGTAGTATAAAAAAAATATATTTTGTGCCCTGCTTAAAAAATCTTTTCGAAAGTACCCCCCACAAACTGGTATTTGGCCGCCTCCCTCATTTGCTTCTGTCAGAGCCCCGTTCGAAAATAGTTTTATTTATTTGTGTATTCAGTGTTTTATGCAGGCTTTGGGCCATCGATTTACATATTCTAGTATTGGATTGAAAGTACCTAATTATGTTAATTAATTCAGAAGACACTGACAGACACTCAGGCAGAAAGACGAATAAGTGCAAATTCACCCAAGTATTCACTCATAGTTCGCTTGATCAATAATAATAAAAATGCTTGCGACCGGTATAGAACAGATTAAAATGCATAAATATGCAATAGCTAATAGCTAACTACAAGTCATCGAAGCATTTAAGTAGGCACTCCGCCTACAGGTCAGTTATCTCCGGTCTCTGTGGTTAATTGATTCTGTTTTCTGTATCGACAGCGGCTCAACTTAGCTATGAAAACTTGCAATTGGTTATTTCATTTATAGACTAGCTCTTGCCGCCGACTTCGTTCGGGTGGAGTTAGATTTTTAAAATCCTTCGGTAACTCTTGTTTTTCCGGAATAAAATGTATGAAAACCATCCCAACTAAACCTGCTTTTGAATTAAAAAAATCGCATTCGCTTCGGTCCATCCGTTTAAACTCTACAATAATACAGATGCTCAGACAAATAAATAGAATGGTAAAATCTATACTCCTCTTTTTGCGTCGGGGTTTAAAAATAGTCAACTTTTCTACTTTATTTGATGTTGCCAATCGCCATTTAATTTGCTTTACATTACCATTTACGTGGCTGGTTTAAACATACCACAAAGCGTTCTGTCTGTGATCATAACTGATACCTTTAGTCACCTACCTACCTATTACCTTTAGTCGTGGTAAAGAGTGTTGATATTGTTGAAATGCATAACTTATTTATAAGCTTCAGGAAGCCAACGTTAGAAGCCTTGTTAGATCATTTCATGAAAACTAAGATCACGCCTGACCATCTGACTCTTTGGACTATTGTTTGTATTCCTGCTATAAACGCGAAACTAATTCCGCGGGGAAGGATTATAATGTTATTTCATGCTTCAATGCTTATATTCTTCGAAGAATAATATTATGTGTTATTGCACGTATTAATAAAATTAATTGGGAAATGAATGCGTGCATAAATTACATTGCCAATAAAAGCTACACATAATTCAATCCTATATGCATAAAAGATTTAATTTTTCTTATTATTTCGGTCGACAGATAAATAATTATTTCTAAAAGACAGATTATTCATTCAGATTCATATTATCCAATTTCATTACTTTCACAAAAAATTAGGTAGAGATCATCTTAGTTCAGTTATAATAATGTGTAATAAATAAATAGTTTATTAGTATATTATTATTAAAAGTTATAATAGTATCATTTCCTAGTAAACACGTAAGCAATATCAACATTTCAAATAAGAGAGATCAATGTGTAAAGTAATAAGTTAGAAACTAATGAGAAACACAAAATCAATCGTGACACACGGCATATTATCTAACATTGCAGTATTGTGCATTTCAGCACTACCAAGAATTCGCCTATGGCGTAGAAAGATGCCATTAAAGTCGGCGGGCGCGGTGCAGGGCGTAGTTTGCATTGTTCATGCCGTGCAATAATATCTATTACCCTATGAGCATAGACCGATGCAGTGGACCTAAGGTTGCCAGGCCTTTTTTAATAAATTTCTTTTTCTTCTTCTTTCAACTTGTAGACGTCCACTGCTGGACAAAGGTCTCTTACATGGGCCTCCACAGGTCTTGGTCTTGTGCCGCCTGAATCCAGTAGCTCCTTGCGACTCGTTTGATGTCGTCGGTCTACCTAGTGGGGGGTCTGCCAACACTGCTCACGACTAAACCTGGTCATGCTGACCATGCTGGTTTTAATTTTGACAAAATTAGTAGACTTATGCCCGTTTTCACTAAACTTACCTAAATCATCCCCTAAGAAGGAGTTTCTTTACATAGATAGTCCTTGAATATAATCCGCTATCCAATGTCATTTCTACTTTTAGGTGTTTCCTAAAGGTCTGTGAAATAGAATTTGTCACCTAATTTAGCTTAAGTAACCTCTGAAAGTTAGGGAACGTTGGTGAAAACGGGCATTAGTCAGTTAATTTCCAATGCAAAAACTGGTATACCATATCAAGATAGTACAGTAAAAGCTCTTTATTCGCGGGGGATACGTTCCGTAAATATGCCGCGAATACAGAAACCGTGAATATGGAATGGTAATTTGTATGGGATTATAGGGGATACGTTCCTAGGTGACAAAATAAAAAACAAATATTTAAAAAAAAAAACAATTTAATTTAAGTTTTTGACCATATTTGATTAATTATTATTTTCAGGTTTAGGCAATAGTTTTAAGGATTTTGTAATTTTTTCTTGCTTGACGCTTTTTATTAAAACCTCCTTCAATTCAGACTGATATTCAGCAGTGGCATTAGCAATTTGCCTCTTAAAAATAAGGCTTTGTTCTATAGACAGATCAGTTTTCATAAAAAAATCACTATGCCATTCTTAAACCTTCACTGAGATTTTTCAAATATTAGTCCATTTGACGACGCGTTTACGAAGGATATTGGGCTTGATACCTATTGGAATCCTTTTTATGTATGTACCCATGTACCGATTAGATCCGCGAATAGAGAAATCTAGCCGCGAATATAGGAATTGGGTCGCATTTTTTTAATCCGCGAATAGTGAAAACGCGAATAAAGGAAGCGCGAATAAGGAGCTTTTACTGTATATCTACCTAAGAGTTCTAACCCTCTCATACTCACTTAATATTATTAACTTCTATGTATCTAACTTAGTAGGTGCATACTTAATTATTTGTTTCCAACTTGACTTGTACTTTAGTTGCAAATTAAATAAAAATTTTTTATGGGTTACTTAACCAAATGCTAAGTTGAAGTAGGCATAACTTGTAGATACGTATGAGTTTTATGTCATTTTTTCGTTTCAGCAACCCTAGGTAGGTCTAAGTTTACGTAACTTCACACAAAGACTTAATGTTGTCCCACGGTCCTCACCTCATTGATACTCAAAGTCCATAAAACAGCTATGTCTAGCTTTAGATAACTTAATGCAGATACTAAATTGCTACTAGTTTTTCATGTGAACTTCCCGTTTAATATTTTTATTGATTTGTTTTGCCAATATAGCGTACTGAATATAGCTCTTCCAGATTATAATACTCCTAATTATATTATAGTAAAATATTTAGTTTCCGAGCTAGACATCGCAACAACCCATAAAAGAAAAAAGCCCTGTGGGGCTAGTATAAAATTTAATTCGATTGATCGTATTCGTATTCGAGAACATTGCATCAAAGTAATATGAACTTTAACTGCATTCATTTAAAGTCACAAATTCAGTACAACCGATTTTAGTTTGGAGTGTATCCGTATACGTAAAAGTATAAGAATGCATGCACGAAATTGAGCTCCAATTCAATGTGGCTATGGTTAATTTTACTTTGATGCTAAGGTCATCAAATACGAATACGATCAATCGAATTAAATCTTATACTAACCCCACTAATAAACTTTCGTTTGTTTTGGAATCGAGGTTTTCACTATTTCTTGGTTAAGTAGATACACTGGTACCTAATAAATACAAATTCCAAATTCCTAATTATTGTATGAGATAGAACCCGCAACAAGTTGCTCTATTCCAATAAATTCAATCAGTTGAATAAATCAGCCAAGAATTTTCCAATCAGTTAAACTTTTTTTAAGTTGAACTTATTGGACGGACTAATCCTATTAGCTCAACTTTCTAAAAACTTAATTTTATTCTTTGCAGTGTTTTATTCATGTATCTAGATTATTTTTTACGTGAAAGTTGAGAAATAAAAATAAATTACTAATATTTAATTAAATATTGGATTTTGGATAATTTTCTTCATCCGATTCGTACAAACCAAGAATAATCTTTATTGTTTGTTCAATGATCTCAGTTTTTCTAATGAACACAAAATTTTACAGTAAGTAGGTGCAAAAACTTTTTGGCGAACTCTAAAAAGTGTAATTGGTAATAGATCAAATTGGAGTGAAATGACCGACCGCCTTGACCCTTAGCGCTAGGCGGAAGGTTGGCGTGCGCCGGAGCGTAGCGCTATCCTGCGTACAATTTGTTCGTCCTTGCCTAAATAGTGCCTATAACCTTTTGCCTTGGGAGAAAATACCATTAACTAGCTTTTGTCCGCGACTTCAACCACCTTGTTTTAAAAAAAACTCGCGGTAACCTTTTGATTTTCCGGAATAACAAGTATCTTTGTTACTTTCTAGGTCTTTAACTATTAAAACTAATTTAATAATAAACGTGCAAAAAATCAAGTCGATATAGAAGGCTATTTTATTCCATGTGCGCCAACTTATGACTCTTATGATAAGTCATGACTTTACCAGCGCACCAATTTCTGCTGAGAAGAGCAGGTAAGAAAGTTTGAACCTGAGCAGTTGTTTATGTTAAACGTTAATACAATACCCCTTTTTTATCTTTTATTTATTAAATATTTAAGCTGGATCCCGCAGGCTTAACGAGCACGACAATTAAGCTATTTAACTTGTTTAATTAGTTCATAAAGCAAACAAGAATATTGCGCGTTATAAGAGCAAGTGTTTCAGAACTCCCAATTTTAAACAATTCACGTCTTCATAAACAATATACCTACGCAACAATCGAACGTAGAGCAAACAATGTTAAACGAAGCCTCCACGCGTGAGTGACTTCAAATCTTCAAGCTCTTTTGATGAAGTCTTTGTCAAGAAAATTGATTTAAACTTTGGGTTTGTGCCTACCACTCACTAACTTTTTGTATTAAGATAGGTATGCTCAGTCATAATAATACGGTTAAGTTGCCGGCATTTATTAAATGGCAGATGTCAAACTTTTTGACTAAAGTAGATTTCCTTGAAATGCGATTAAAATGAATTCTTATCATTCCTATTTAATTAGAAATTACTAATTTAATAATTACCAATTTTACACTAATGACTTTGACAGTCAATGGCGTAGCAAATCGTTTTTATGATATCCTGTCTTTAACTCATAGGAAATATGATCCACTTTTTACTTCCTCCTAAATGTTGACTTGTTCAAATTGTTTCCGTCCTCTTTTCTTTCTGCGAGTGAAATTTGTATATCTATCTGAATATCTTTATGCACATTTAAATAAAGAGAGGAAAACAACCGCTGTCCATTATGTATCTAGATATTATAATTTACTGTTACCTAGTAGGTATTATAGCAATAATTTACATTACATACAACTATTAATTAATCATGACGTGTGGAATGATGCATGTGATGTTTTTCATTGTAATTTGTATTATTAGTTTTACTTTCGCTTTTATAATTTGAATCAGAATCCGTACTTCTGCACTTGACAAAGGCTAGACTGATGTATGTAGTCGGTTTCCTGCTGTCGCTATGCAAGAAATCATGAATGGTTTTTGATTTTTTAAAAATTGCTTTGCAATAAGGACCAAAATAGTTGTCTCTGTCACACTATATTAGCAATGACGCTGGCAATGCCAGATATTTTGGTTACTTGATTAGCCAATATTAAACTCCTCACTATAGACTCACATGATATTTTTAAGTAGGTAAGTACTAAGTTATTTTCATACATTTTATTTTATTTTATTATCGTGTTTTAACATTGAGTTGTTTATTTCGAGCAAACTTGCTAGTTTGCAAATTTCACCAGCTTACGTGAATGTGAATTAATCGCAAATAATTTACCAGATAATAATTAAGATACTAAAGTATGAATAATTAATATATTTAGACTAGAACACAAAACCTCATATTTGTAAAAAATGTGGTTTTGCTCGGAGGCGTGACTAATACTCGCATTAAGCTTTATATGTCGAAATATCTTCAAAGCAACGCGCAGACATTTTTTGGACATGCATACTCACACACATACACCGTCCGGTTGTTTTTGTGGAATATTAGAGGCAAAGAAACCGTCGAATACCGCTAGCACCGCAGTCGGTTATTGCTCTCAGATTCCGCAACAAATTAACATGTATTCGGTACAACTACATTTTATACTTAGTGTCTATAGGATAATTGTTTTTTTACTAGGCACTTGTTTGGAAGCGCTTATGAAACGCTTTCTAACACATGTATTCTATTGCCTTACTGGCATGTCCTATATTATAACTGAAATAACGTCAAACCTACGTTTTTATACGCAATGTTAGTTCTGCGTGGACTTATACTATACTCCATAAAAAAAAAACGCGACAACTTTAGAACTTCGTCCTTTTTTTGGTAGGTTAAAAAGCAGTATTTATTACTTTTGGTATCTTTATGAATCGTACACACTCAACCGAGGCTCAGAAAATGGCGGTCCGTTGCCAGTCTATGCATTATACAAGTATATGCAAAATACGAAAAAAAAACCGCCATCAAAGGATTTGAAACGAAAAAATTTATCGTTATGGTTACTAATTATGCTAAATTAATTAGTAGAAATTTTGTGTTATTTTTACTTAATTACATTATAAGGAATTTACATAAAAGAGTTACGACTTACAAATGAATACTAAATGTCAATGCATTATATATATTTATATAGATATAACGACTTTACTAACTGAGATAAGAAAATGAATAATTTTCTTTACATGAGTTATTTTAATTCAAATTAAACTAACGAAATAAGCTTCGACACTGGATTTCTCTTATTGATATATTGTTTCCTAATCTTTTGTAACCGTTCCGTTTTCCATAAAATACATTATTTATATTCTCCTAATATTTTCGATAGTTGTCTCTGTCGCCTAAGTTACTAAGGCTGGAATTTATAGACCGCACTCTCATTCCGGCGAGACTCAAGACAGCGAACAAAACGAGACACAAATATGCTCTGACATAAATCTGTCTCGTTTTAACACTGTCTTGAGTCTGAGCGGAGTGAGAGTGCGGTCTATATGTAGATTCTAGCCTAGAAGAAATAAAGTTATCATTGATAGGGACGACACACTACGAAGTCGAGGCTAGGCCTATTATCTCTTTCGGTCTTTACATGGTTCGATGCTTAATATTTACTACCGGATACTGTACTGTGGTGGTATATGAAACAGTTAAAAGAATCTTGCTTCGATCCGTAGTGGGCACCCTAACTAGACGAATTAAGAACTGGTTTGTTGAAATATTCGATGATGGAGTGCAAGTGAAAGCTATGATCGACGTACCTACATAATTATAAAAAAAACAGTTCCGTTTTGTGTTTCTATTAATAGTAAAATCTGTAAGACTTCAATTAACAGAAATATTTATTTATGAATTCAGCTTTTTTTTTGAGTCGTGAATATTCATATTTAATTACGTATTACGTACCTACTTAGTTATGTTTGGGATAGATGTTGTCTATGTGTATGTGATGTTGTAATCAACAGCTGTAAAAGTCTTTAGAGGCATATTTCCGAAATACATTATTTGTTCAGCCCCCCGATTCAGAGCCTTCCGATAACTTATTTGTCGATCGATTCGGTTCGTTAACATATATTTCGCTCGCTCTAAATCCACACGACAAAAGGAGATGGACATCTAACCGTATCGACACGGTATGTTATCGAACGGGTCTGAATCGCCCTGCTGATCAAATTCGAATAAATTCAACGCGACACATGTAGTCGCAGCAACCACTTTTAGTAGTCCATACCCGAAGGGTAACCAACGGGACTCTATTGCTAAGCCTCCGCTCCATCTATCCGTCCGTCCGTCCGTCTATCTGTCAGCGGGCTGTATCTCATGATCCATAGGTAGAGAGTTGAAATTTTCAAGGAATGTGTATTTCTGTTGCCGCTCTAACAACTTACTCAAATGCGCACAATTCCGAAACCGATCGAACCTGCGACCTCTCGAATAGGAGATTATAGACCTAACCACTGGGCTATCACTGATTTTTTCCTGAAGTTTATTTGGCGATCAATGGTGAAATAAGCCCATAATGCCAATAATTTCATCATCGCGGAGTACTGACCAATGAATTTTGACGTTTTGGCAAACAATACAAAACTGTCAGAACATCAAAACTTCTCAATTAAACGTTACTCATTAGAGTTATTGAAACAAATAAAGGTAATAACCACACACACAAAAATACGTATTAGGTATACTTTCATCATCGTTGTCGTCAAGTGACAAACGTCTACTAGAGCGAGTCATCCACACGCTGCGGTCTTGTGCCCCCTGTACTCAGAAGCTGTTGTTTTCAGTCCACCTTGTTGGGGGTCAACACTGCGCTTTCGGGTGCGAGGTAGGCGCGAGGTATAAGGTCGTTATAAATTATTTTAATTATTGTATTTATTAAAAACACCTTCAATAAATGAAATCGAATAATAGTTTTCAATGGACGAAATTAGATTCTAACAATTGATCGTCCTTCAATTCTTTGACGCGGAAATTAGTCGACAAAATATTTCTACGTAGGCACAGTGCAAGAAAGAATAGTGTCACATGATTTAAGAAATCATTACGTATTTAAATTAATTGCAATTTTCAGACGTTTACATAATTTTATCAGGTATTTTACATAGAAAAACTATTACTTGAATACAGTTATCTGACCTAACGCGTGGTTTTTATTGGTGTCAATTGGTAGATAGAAATGATAATAAATTATTAATTACTCAAAATTAAGTGTACACTTAAAAGTCTCGGTGGCTAAATATTTGCGCATTACAAGATCTATTATAGGTATTGTATTGTTATTTATTTATTATAGTATGGTTAAGGAAAATCTCTATACTGTGTTTATTGTTTATAGTTTAAGTAGGTGTTAGTCTAAATAATTAGTAGTGAAAGCGCACATAAAACTTGGAATTGGTATTATCTACGAGACACGAGTACCTTGTCTAGTAAATATAGTTTTAGAGCGTTGTATCGAGCCTTTATCGAGCACAATGTTTACTAGACTTTAACAAAAACTCTATTAATTCTCTAATCGGTTTCTCGAGCGTGGGATTAGGATCGCAGATTTAGGTATAAACTTGTTCAATGTGTACTTTTCCAGTCACCTGACTGACCTTCAGCTTTTAGCGTAGAGCCGGAACATTTGTCACGGAGACTTATTCAGATAAATATTTGCTTTGGAAGTACCGATATGGTTATATTTTTATGATAATTTCCTTATCTTTATTAATAAGTAATTTATTGTAATAATATCTAGAGCTCTACTAGCCGCTTTTTGTTAACACTACATACTTTACCTGTTATGGTTATAAAAATATACATATATAATTACATAAATATCGTTTAAGTTTTTGCTGTTAGCTAAGTATTGGAACCCTGGATAAGTATCTGCCTTAATATAATACTATGTATATAATATATTTAATTTGTCACTACTAAGAGCATCACTAGCAAACGGATTGGTTTTAAAAAGATAGATCCAATCGGGACGAACTCCGATGACATAAAAAGATTTTCTCAAAAGGTGTTTGCAACAAACTATGTACTACAAGGAGATAGAATTCCTAATGAAGTGTACATTTTTCTTAGATTGCACATAAGCGTGATCATTTCCTATTTAACTTGTATGGTAATAATTTGATTTTAAAAGATTAATTATATCGCTTAGATGCGGCTGAGTTTCCATATAAAACTTACGTTCTAACTTGATTAAAATCTAAACATATCAAAATCAATTGCCGCATTTACGAAAGACTAGTTGATGCCCGCCACTTCGTTCGCGTGGATTAAGGTTTCTTAATTCCCGGGAACTCTCTTATTTTCCGGGATAAAAAGTAGTCTACGTGTTATTCCAGACTATAATCTCTCTATCCCAAATTTCAGCCAAATCCATTCAGTCGTTGCAGCGTGATTCAGTACCAAAAATTCTTCAATCCATCAATACATCCTAATTTTCACATTTATAAACGGCCAATTTGTGTGATTTTAGAAATATAATTATTATCTACCTAAGTATTAATTAAAGTTGGTACCTATACATTTGGAGGAAATTTCTTCATATTTTTAAAAGTTATCTATAAAATAGCATTAACTTAAGTTAAAAAAGTTAAAATACCATTGCTTATTGAAATTGAAAATTATATTGAACAATTTAATTCTATTAGATATAGGTATGGTCTGAAAATAATTCGTTCAAATATTTTAATAGTCACTCAAGGGCATCAAAAGTTTTGCAATTAGGCAACAAATACATAACAATAATAGATTAAAATTACTAATTCTGATTTGGTGCTAAGGTTTATGTTTGTTAAAATATAATAATTAGGTTCTTATTTTATTTTAATTGCATTTTATATTTGCAGCGCAGATACTATAAGTAGTACCTATATACTTCATTGTAAATGTCCGATATCGATCTCATACAGTAACTAAACTTGGAATTTAGTACTTACACTTAGTACTTGAACACTAATAATAATTTCATACTGAAAAAGAACATTAGTATTTTTATTCATAAGAAACTGAATAATTTCATTAGAAATTGATTGCACAAACGAGATTATAAGATTTTAGATTATAACTAGGAAGTATAAATTAATTATAATAAACACATTATTCGTTTTCAAGTTATTCATAAACTTAATTGCGTGCTTTGTTCTTCATCATGGAGTTGTATTAAATATTAATAAAGATTTTATCTGTCGTAATGCACTACCAAAATATAGCTGAGATGAGTCTGGGGAATGAATAAAACCGCAACAGTGGTATCCAATTAAGTAGATTGCTAATAAAAGTGAAATCGAAGCGAGTGCAGTGGCCGCTCGATGTTCGCGGAGACGTGAACGCGCGACGGCGCGCCGCGTGCCGCGTGACGCGCACGCCGCGGCCCCGTACAGACGCTTCCAGTGTCTTTTTTTTTATAGACAGGAAATGCCTAACGCATACTCCTCCGTCAGGGGAAACGAAGGGGTTATGTGGGGCTTGCACCCACTAAAACCTGTCTTTGTTCTGGCAGTAGCGTGGGTATTCACCATGCCACTGCCAAGGTCTTGATCCGCCACTCTTAGAGGCGGATCCCATCGCCGTCGGCAGCCTGGCCGCTGCCAAATCCACCTCGGAGACACGCCCGGGACAAAGCGTGCCACCTCCTTCCGAGTGTCTGCTTCTCCAACCCGTAGAAGTCTACCGAGTATGCTCAACAGTGAGCTGTTGATGGGTGACTGATGATGATGTTGATTTTTTTAATGCATTGTTACAGCAAAAGTACCATAAATGAAGCCAATTACCACAACTCTGACTGTAACAATGATTGTGCAGCTTTTCCGCGATCGACCAGCCAAAGAGTCACGGCTAAAACATCATTGATATTAATTAGTATCTTCCTATCTGATTTTTTAAAACGGTAAACCGAAAATAGAAATTATTTAAAAGAATGTCTTACTGGCGGATATTGATAATTCAAAGATTATGAATTTATTTGAGTGAATTTTTTATGTATTTATTTATAATGACACATTATTTTAACATTATAATATTAAAAGTCCTGTATAGTTTGAAACCGTAAGTCACCCTCCATATAGTCGTTAGATCTAGCCCCAAAAGGATTTCCTGCAATTTGAAGTACTTAGTACATAGGTACAAATACAAAAGAAGGAATTTAATAGCCTCAATTTCTCAATGGGTAAAAGACCGGAATGAAAGCCAAAAGTTTGACTATTCAAATCCCGCCTAACATAAGCTTTACGCTTAATTTTGGGAAGAAAGAGAAATATTTTATGTTTTCAAAACTTTGTGCCCATCTTCAACGATTACATTATCTCTCCAAGTTTATTTTTATTTAAAATAGTATATGTAAAGAATTTTAATGGCTCTTTGTCAAGATATACCTACTACTATTATTATCACACTAATATTATAAAGGCGAAAGTTTGTGTGGGTGTGTTTGTTACTCCTTCACGCCACAACGAATGAACCGATTTGGCTAAAAGAAATGAAGATAGCTCCCAGGATTAACACATAGGCTACATTTTCTCCCGGAAAATTAAAGAGTTTCCGCGGGAATTTAAAAAACCTCAATCCAAGCGGACGAAGCCACAGGCATCGTCTAGGTAGGAAGTATCTTTTTTAAAAGCTCATGCACACCGTCCGTCGTGCATAGAGTAAGTTAAGACTCCCATGTTACTACTTTACGTTGTCACTGTTTGTGATAGGTATCCTGGCCTGTTGTCCATTTTAAAACTTGCTTTAACTATAGCTCATCAATTGATTCTTGATTTCGTCTTTCTAAACCTTTGATCTAAACTGTTTCAATGTGCTATTAAACTCTTCTTCATTTGTTAATACAGCTTGAAAAATATCAAAAGACTTGATCGAATTGTGAACACTGGGTCCACATTTTTCGTTAACATAACCTGATTGACCGAGCAACAATCATGAATTGAATATTAATACATTGGATTTCACACTACGTATTCAAAATGTGCTATAAACTCGGTATTGATCGAAGGATTAACGAAATTGAATATTAAACGGTTTCTATAATTTATTCATATTTTACACCTACAGCTTTTGTATTAGAAATTGTATAACAAATGAAGCTCGTTACTTCGCTCCGCGTCGGACAACATTGATTACGGCAATTTGTGATATAACTTTGATTAAAACTTTTTTAAAGACTTTATAATGCTCTCTTAATATTTCTTAGAGAAAAAATACATTGAAAGAATCTGGAGATGACTGCTTTTGCTGTTTAATATTTTTATTAAACAGCAAAAGAGTTAAATCTGAATATTAGTTAAGACTTTAAACTACATAAATATATTTCACTTTGTTGAGTTCATAGTGTGTACAGTTTTATATTACTTTGCTACACAGCTATGATGCAGAACAATGACTCTATTCATATTCACTCTGCATCGCATAACTTAGCGAGACGCGAATCACGAAGATAGTAGGTAGGTTGCAACGTGGTCGGTTGTACACGTAATAACGTATAACAAACGATTAAGATATCCAAATATGAGAATTTAGTTCATCCTTTTTAGATGGCGGCGTTTTGTTTGATTGTGAAGGAATGTATTTTGACGACCTCCCCGGTGCAGTGGTGAGCGCTGTGGTCTTAAAACTGGGAGGCCTCGGGTTCGATTCCCGGCGGGGGAAAATTGGGAATTCTAAATTGTCTCTGGTCTGGTCTGGTGGGAGGCTTTGGCCGTGGCTAGTTACCGCCCTACCGCCAAAGACGTACAGCCAAGCGATTCAGCGTTCCACGATGGCGTGTACAAATCGATTAGGGGTACGGATTGAATCTATACTGCCATAACCTTTCCATGTTAGCCCGCTGCCATCTTAGATTGCATCGTCACTTACCATCAGATGAGATCACAGTCAAGGACTATCTTGCCATAGAATAAAAAAAAAGAATTCGTACACAATTTCAATGTAAAACATCATGGAAAGATACCAGGTGAACGAGAAGTGACTTCAATGTAGGTATCTAACTGTAAAGCATTTTCACTTCGTAAATGAGATAAACTATCGCATTACTACAATTTGATTGTATTACCAGCACCGCTATCGCGGCTCGTGTATTGTATGACTCAGCTAGTGCTGGTTGTTAAGGACTTCGACTAGTTTTCTTAAACACGGTATCACGAGGAGTACAGGAAAACGTGTCCGAGGTCCGAGCGGTGAGCTCGTTTCGGTCCGGACATGATTTATCTCCGGCTTAGATCCGGTTCGTTCGGAGGCAGCACCCACGCCTGACTTGCTGCATTATCACGCTGAAACGATCGGCCGATACATAACAATTAAACGCTTGCTTTGTTTTATATTGTACTAGGCGACCCGCCCCGGTTTTATACGGGACTTTTCTATAGACTAAATTAGAATTTCGAATGTGTTCCACTAATCCCTCTCTTTAAACATAAAGCCACCATTAAAACTAAGGATCTTTAATAGAAATTTTCATTCAGTGTATAATTTATTAAGTGCAAATTGGATACCGTACTAGGAAAGCTCTCAAAAACTCATATTACCACCGATTTAATTGACCATTATTATCACAGTTTAGCTTATTTATACTATCTTTTATGTGTACTAGCTTTGGCCACGTTAAGTTCGATTTTTAACCCCCTGTTTTACCCCGTTATTAGTTAAATTTTCAAAACTCCTTTCTTAATGGATGCCTACGTCCTCCATAATAATTAATTATCTGTATGCCTTTCAATTTTTGAGAGATGCATACACAGATAGAAACTCAGTGAAGTTACTTTACTTATTATACTCGTATGTAGTGATTTTTATTATTAATTTTATTGACAAAGTGTCTGAAAACGGATGAAGAAGTTTTATGGCGGAAGAATCAGGAAAAAATTTGCTTAGGTATGAGAAAAACACCGGGCCGGAAGTTTATAAAATATAGATTCGATGTAACCGGCAATAATGATTAGGAATGTGTGTCTAATCCCATTTTGCCGTGCAATGGAACTCTCTATTCGTGATGTTACTTAGCGAGACCCCAGCATCACGTGAAGTATTTTTAAATGTCAATAATTTTACTTCACATTGAGTGTGATGTGCCATTACGAGTTAATGGTTAAAAGTGATTCGTTTTGCCTCGCCATTGAATATATATTTGATTTGATCTTTCGGAGAATGTTGGTCAAGTGGCTATTTCTTGCGATGTTCTCTTCGATCAGACAGTTATAAGCCGTGATTTTATTGGGTCACTTTTAATGTGTATTCCGAAATAATATTACAACTTGGCCAATATTTATTTAACGCGTATGTTTGGAGTGTTTTATTTCCTTTGTGCTTAATCCGTGCAATTTGTTGTTTTTGAAAATGCAATCGTTAGGTAAAAATAGCTTTGCGTGTTATTCTAAAAGTTAAATCGATAAACTTTAAACCTGCTCTTTCGATTTTTAACAAGTAAACACGGATAGTTTGCATAATTCAACAAGTCTTTTGTGTTTCGATCGAATCTATCGGTATTATTTCGACTTTCTGTTTCTTAAATGTGGGCTAAAACGGAGTTCGTGAGGCCTTTTGTTGATTTGTTGATATTCGCGGAATGGTTACCTATTAATGAACCGCGTTTGACCTGTGCGGTATGCGAGAAAACAGTTGACGTCAGTGAAAAGGAAAGTCTGAAAAGGCACATGACAAATCAACATGATTGCTCATAGATCATGCAAATGGAGCAGCGCTTGTGCTATTATCTAGACACATCACGATCGTTTGACGTGACGTGGCTCTCACGTCGACTGCCGAGCGCCTCTCGTGACTGCGAGCGAGGCTGCGGCGTGCCATCAACGCCGCGCCGTATTACGGTTACTGCATCACACGCATCAATTGGATTTTATTAATATAACCAAACAATATTTGTATACATACTAGTTCATGCTCGCGACTTCATTCGCGTGTATTAAGGTTGTTTAATTCCCGCTTTAGGGTTAAAAAGTAACTTATGTGTTATACCAATCCTATAATCCACCTTTTTGCCCACCCAAATCGGTTCACTAGTTGTGGCATGATTGAGTAACAAACATCCAACCACCCATCCATCCATCCATCTATACATTCAAACTTTCGCATTTATAATATTAGTAGGAAGTAGGCGGATTAACTTTCAGTAGAAAACTCTACATTTACCTATTTTTTTATACTTATAAAAAATAGGAAACAGCTGGAACTAATTCCCATAAAGACGGGTCTTCGACTTACGGGGATTTGACAATCGCTGGGTAATGTTGAACCTACGAATAAACTTGAATATCTAATATCTTACATTTTTCTGTGATCGAAGATTAGCAAAGTCATTTTGATATTAAATCCACCCGAAGAGGGTTGGTTATATCCTCCTAGGAAGAGAGTCAACAGACAAAAGTTAAGGAAAAACAAATCCATTAGTACGACTCTCTTTCAAATTCAAGCAACCCTGAAATTACGTAGAATGTTAAGTTCGCAAAATGTTGAATTTCGCAAAAAAGTTCAAAACGCAAAACATTCATTATTACTTAAAACGCTCAATGCGTTATTAAGTTTGTACATTTTATTTTCTGTTTCTGTTCGCTATGTTCTATATCCCTTTCAGATTCATTACGATCTTCTTTCAAATTCAAGCAACGCTGAAATTATACACTTCTATTTTTCAAAGTGTATAATTATGTTTGTGTACGTAGGTACATTTTATTTTGTGTAGACGGTCATGCGCGGGCGGATTTGCGCACACTTTCATCGCTGGCCGTCATCATTACTGATTGACCGTTTGACCTCTTGAAATTTGTTTTCTTCTCGTATTGTAACTTCGATAACGTATAAAATATTACTTACACCTGTTCGCTTACGTTCGATTCAAATAAGTAATAGTTTCTATTATTTGGTATGATTTAAATTCACTACACAGTTTCAATTCTATACGTCAACCTTTATAAATGATAATGCATTCTTGTCTTGTTCTGAGAAAAATATAATTGATTTAATAATAAATATTATTGATGAACTCGCTATAAAGTTTTGACTGCCTTACATAGGTACAACCTAACCTATAGGTATATATCAATAATTATGCGTATATTATAATTCTGCAGCTCTTATAAAGGATATCAATTGCAAATAAATACTTTGACTGTTGCCTAGAGCAAAAGTGGTATCGCGTCGTGGTGGTCATTTACATATTAAATATATTACTAACTTTTGGCCACGACATCAGCCGCATGGAATAATTTTAAATTAATCAAGTGGGAATTATTCACCAGGTCCTCAACTATGCAAAAAGCGTCACTTAGATCCATAGCTCAGTGGCCTGATAGAAGGACAAACCAGAAAAAGTTTTGCATTTATAATATGCGAAAGTTTTTCTTGGTGGACAGTTTAAACTGCGATGGGTATTTACCAAAATGGCGAAACATGAAACGATACTGCCATGCCGAAGAAACATGAGCAAGTAGTGCATAATTAGACGTTCAAAAGAACATGCTACCATTTACCTAATCTCTAACTTTGGAGAGATTTTTCTCCTCAAAGTTTATAGTGTGATTTTTCTATCCTTTAAAACCCGCTTCTTTGCTACAAATATTTTGTGTATTTGTTTATATATACGTAGCTAAATAAAGTACAAGATTATGAATTTAATACCTCGTAATTGCAGATTATTTACTATTTAAACACCAGTAGACATATGTGTACGAACGTTCATATAATTAATATTCGAATAGAAATTTTAAGTGGCCATGCATAGTGATGCGAATTTGTGGAATAGATAAATTACTCCTAAGCTGTAATTAAGGAGACATTATTAAGTATTTATGTGATGTTTGGTAAGTTGTAACTTGAAAACTATAAAGACGATATCTCAAGTAATGAATCTAAATTCGATTCCAAGTAACTATTTCTAGATAAAAAGAATTTCCAAACACTGCTCCGAAATCTTTAATTTTTTCATAGTTCATGATCATTTTTTTTAAATGTATTTGCATACAATTGAAACCTCAACAGCCCAGCGGTTAAAGGTGTGGACTGAAAACTGAAAGGTCACAGGTTTGACCTCACCTGTTGCACTATTGTCGTACCCACTCCTCGCATAAGCTTTCTGCTTATCTGGAGGGGATAGCAGGATATGTATAGTCAGATATGTATATTCGATAGCCCAATTCAATAGTTTAGTGTCCGTTCCTTAAAATAGTCCTACACGCACCGGGGATCATGTTTAATTGCAACTTATTGATGTGTTGCAGGATACAACCCGGTTGGTACAATCATAGGCCAATTGGCATCATATGAGAGAGTTTATCAAAACTCTCTCATATGATGCTTCTACGTGTTGGAATAGAGCTGTGTCGATCGATCGTTTCTTCTAACCTGGGTCGACCGCGACCCTTTGGCAGTTTATGTTCCGGACTTTGTTCCATTATGCTACTGCTCCATCTGCATTAATGTAAAAGTTAACGGCTGTGCACAAATGGTGTTTACACATTTAAACACACATTTAACGCATTAAAATATTGGCCCCATCTGCGTAATGCCTTTATTATCGTGTTAATTCACGCGTCACGCCGCGAGCAGGAGCATCAGAATACCTACATACTTTCTCACAGACATTTCGACTGCAACATGTCTATCGCAGTTGAGGTTATTCAGTGAAATAAATTAGTTTTTTTATGTCGTAAAATCAAATTTCGAGGCGGCCGTGACGCTCTAGGCGTTTTATGAAGCTGTGGGTCAGCGACCATAACGACGCGCAAAACTACTTTCATCCGCACCGCTCACGACTTGTATTATCGGTGCATCATTCCATTAGCCCCTCCCGTAAACATTACCACAATCTGTACTGCCCTAATCGTAGGATTAACGTTAATCCTTTATTAGAAAATTATTAGAAATATATAGGAACATTGCACCTAATAAGCTTTGAACTGAGAAGGCTCTAGGCTCTAGCACTATAATATGATGTATCCCTTTGACACCTTTTGCGTATGCGTCAGAAATTAAAATTATCAAAATAAATAGACAAAAATTAGTTACCCTACCCTATTGCCAACGACCCCCCTGGCGCAGTGGTGAGCGCTGTGGTCTTATAACAGGGAGGTCTCGGGTTCGTTTCTCGGCGGTGGCAATTTAGGAATTTATAATTTCTAAATTGTATCTGGTCTGGTCTGGTGGGAGGGTTTGGCCGTGGCTAGTTACCACGCTACCGTCAAAGACGTGCCGCCAAGCGATTTAGCGTTCCGCCACGATGGCGTGTAGAAACCGATTAGGGGTATGGGTTGAATTTACACTGCTATACCCCTTCCAAGTTAACCCGCTACCATCTTAGACTGCATCGTCACTTACCATCAGTTGAGATCGCAGTCAAGGGCTATCTTGTGATCGAATAAAAAAAAAATGCCCTTTGTATTTGGATTAAGATAAGAACATGTTGTTTAAATTTATCCACTTTTAAATTTTTGCATGAATGAGAGGAGTTAGCACATATTTCATTTATTTATTGCACAAACTGTGTGGGTACATAAGATGTTAATATTTACGAATGGCTCTAACGGTTTGCCAATTTCTGGCGTGCAATCTGAGCATTTGCATGTGCATATTGTTTTTAATTAAGTACTTAATCTAAATATATAAAACGCAAAGGTGACTGACTTACCGTCTGATCTATCAACGCACAGCTCAAACCAATGGATGGATGATGGCTATTAGGACGTAGGCATCCGCTAAGAAATAATTTTTGAAAATTCAACCCCCTAAGGGGGTAAAATAGGGGTTTGAAAAATTTAAATTAACGTGAGCTAGGCCGCGGGCATAAGCTAGTTTATCTATAAATGTCCACCTAAAAAGTTATTTTAAGTGATAAAATATGTAATTTGCAGTCTATTCTAAACGGATGAGTATATAATTTGTATACGTAATATGGATATATATAGCTTACAGTAATAATATGGCCCCCGGAACTATAATTGACATAACCATACTAAACGTTAAAGAAGACCATAAAGCTTATGAGATTAAACTCAATGTAGTAAAATTATTATTGATGTAATAAAATTAATTGTTGCCTAATGAATGACCTCATAAGACCTCAGTGCTATTAATGACAAATGTTTAGATTAGCAATAAAGTTTGTCTATGGTGTCATTTCCCTTAGTATGATTGATAGAAAGCTTGGAGTTATACCAAGCGCGATCATATCATATCTAAATGCGCGCGTACGCGTGTAGTAGTCGTACGAGTACAGCACGTATTTGCGGGAGCACTGCTTCTACGCATGCCTCGCAGTGTAGGTAAAAACGTCATATTACAGTTTTCTCGTGTTTATATTCTGGTAGTTTTTGTACACGTTTTTGACATCTTTGATAGATCTCGTGTAAAGGAACACTATAACTTTAAAGTAAAATCGATCGTAAGCACCTTTTTGAAGGCTTAAGTTCGTCTTATACTCGAATCTATAATACTAGCGGACCCGACAGACGTTGTCCTGTCTTAATTATGAATATTGAAACTCTTTGACGAAATTGGCAGCACGCATTCTGTCAATGTTATGTCAAACGCCATAAGGTTACATCAAAAAAGTTTGAATTGCAAAAGCGGTTACATTAGAAATAATTTAATATGGTGGTTAAGTTTTCTTAAATTTTCTAATTTTTCGCGCAATTTTCTTAATTTTTTCTTTTTTAAGAACCTTCTCCTGACAATAACAAACACAACAAAAAAAGAATTAGCGAAATCGGTCCAGCCGTTCACGCGTGATGCGATGACCAAGGAAATAGGGATTCATTTTTATATATATAGATTAACCCCTTAGGGGGTAGAATTTTTTAAAAGTGTGAAACACTTACTTTTTTGTTTTCAATTTAAAGCCTAAATACCGAATTTTATGGGTATAGCTTGAAAAATGACGGAGTTTCATACAAACTTTAACCCCCCTTTTTACCCCCTTGGGGGGAGAATTTAAAAAAATGTAAAATACGTAATTCTTTATTTTTAATCAAGAGCCAAAATATCAAGTTTCATAAACGTAACTTGAAAAATAACTTGAAGAACGAAGGACTATTATACAAACATTCAACCCCTATTTAACCCCTTAGGGGGTAGAATTTTTAAAAACTGTGAAACACGTACTTTTTTGTTTTCAATTTAAAGCCTAAATACCGAATTTCATGAGTATAACTCGAAAAATGACGGAGTTTCATACAAACTTTAACCCCCCTTTTTACCCCCTTGGGGGGCGAATTTCGAAAAATCCTTTCTTAGTGCTCGCCTACGTCATAAAAGGAACCTACTGTCAAAATTTCAAGTTTCTAACTTCAGTGGTTTAGGCTGTGCGTTGATCGTCAGTCAGTCAGTCAGTCAGTCAGTCAGTCAGGACAAGCCTTTTTATATAATGATAGATTATACAAACGGAAGCTTTGTAAATTACAAATTGGTAGTATGTTCTTGGAATCTTTGCACCTTTGTATGCATAAATTAATTAATAACTTAAAATGTATGTAGTTACATATTTCCTGCAGCTAATATCTTGGGTAATTACATGGGTTGATGTTTGAGATTTAATAGGTATTGGTACATCGTTGTTGTTATGAACAATTTCTATGCGTCGTATGTATAGTCATTAGAAATGAAATCGGCTGTTACATGAAACTCTTGTAAGTATAATGAAAGATATAAATCGTACATGAACTTCTATTATAATAACTAATGTAAACTGCCTGCAATTCTAAATTAAACATAAAATTTGGAGAATATTGCGATTTTAACGACCGCGTGAATTAAATAGGTACAAGAAATATATTTGACGAGATTTCACACAGTGTAAGTTTATAACTAAGCTAAGACATTTATGACTCCAGCAATGTCTACTTGGTATTAATATATTTTGTAATAGACAACAGCTTATGGATGGTACCCAATGCCAATCTTTAAGTCCATCCAAAAAATCTAGTCAAAACTACAAACCAACAAAGAAACGTATTTCGCATTCTAATCTAATCTAATGACTCTAGTTTTCTTAGGCCCGATGCATTCGATGAGCAACTAATGTACAAACGTGAAGACGTTTTGATGTTATAGTAACCCACAAAAATTGGCAAGCCGGCTAACCATTAGACGCACGCGGGGACGTATGGGATCGTCAAATAAAATTTTACCGCTATGCCAATGTGTACAAGCCTCTTAATTTTCCGTATCTTCTGTAACGCCGCATAATGGTAATCACTGATCGTATGACGCCCTGAAGGTACAAAAGGCGTTCGCTACCCAATTTTCAATATTAAAAATAACCGACGGATTGACCAAATCGTCAGCAGAAGTTAGCTCTAAAGTAACCTCTGATGACGTCATAGATTCAAATAAAGTTCTTCGAATATCAATATTCGAAGATCACTTTAGACAAGATTTTTATTGAAATAGCGTAGTCTTTTTCAGTAAACAATAACTTTTATCTGTTAGTGTTGAATATATGTACATAGCACTTCGCAAAAGTCATCAAAAAAGATGAATCAAGCTTAAAGTTTTCCAATATAAACTAAACATTTCATTAGTGCGTTCGTTAATTAAATAACGAGATGGCAGGCAGCGTGTGTCTGTCTATAACTAATTAATAGCTGGCATTTGTAGGCTCAGTAATAAACCGCCGCGTGGAGGTCGACGCGGCCGCGCCGTTGCGTACGGCCACATTACCTTAAATTACCACACTAAAAGAAAAAGTGCACCGATTGAACGTTGCGAGAGATAGACGTAAATCAAATTGAAGATGCCCGATAAAGTGGATAATAATTAGTGGAAGATGTGAAAGCGTTGGGAGAAAAATTCGTGAGAGTTTGGTGCTAGTGTGATTGTGAGTACCTATTACCTACTTGTACATCTGGCGAGGGATATCCGGTTGCACAAATCTCCGCTAGTGAAATGAAAATGTAGGTATATTCTGTTTTTTTGAGAGCCGAGCTCATTGTATACCTATTTGTTAATATCTGCGAGAGATGAACACCATTTTATTTTATTGAATAGGAAGCCCTAGCTGTAAACAAAGTGTTGGGTTATTTTCTAGGACATTACATAACAGTTTTTCCGATGTAGTACTTAAAGCCTAACTCAGCATGCATATTGACAATATTTTAAAATGACAATATCTTTGTTTGTTTTATTGTTACCTGCCTTTATGTAAAGATATGAAACCTGATCATTTACAATTATAATTATTATCTACTGATATTATAAATAAAAATAAAGTTTGAATGTATGGACGGATGGATAAATGGATGGATGTTTGTCACACAATCACGCCGCAACGACTGAACCGATTTGGCTCTTTGGCACAGAGATAGATTATAGTCTGGAATAATACATAGCCTACTTTTTATCCCGGAATATTATCCGGGATAGAAAGTAGTCTATACTCTCCTATTAGAGAGTTCATAGTTTTTATCACATTTTTGTCTTAACTAGTTGTTTTAGTTTTAACCCACACTTAAAAGAAATATCCTAATAGATTTATAAATATATATTCAAAATTCTGAGGCCGGCGGGATTCAAATCCACATCTCTCTGGTAATCGCGCCCGAGTGTTTTAACCATTACACTACGGCCAAATTGAACCACACGTCAGCCACGCTATAAATCTACTAGGTTTTGCACGCAGCTTTGCTCACGTTAAATTAAAATTTTCAACCCCCTATTTTATACCCTTGGGTTGAATTTTCAAAAATCTTTCCTTAGCGGATGCCTGCATCATAATAGCTATCTGTATTTCAGCCCGATCCGTCCAGTGGTTTGAGCTGTGCGTTGATAGATCAGTCAGTCAGTCACCTTTTCTTTTATATATTTAGATTAGGATATTTTATCACATTTACCAAATCATGAGAAAATTATTAATAATTATCACATTTACCCTAACATAGCTACCTACTTCTACCTATTCACTCGTACGTAGCTCGGTTACTACAACGCTTGCATTTGCTCTATGATTACATGTATTAATTGCCGCGTTGGCCATTTAGCTGGAATGTGGTGTTATAAACTGCCTCAAGATATGAGTTATGATGCCAAAGAGCAAACCAGAGTTAATTTTGCTCGCATGTCGCTCGAAATCAGGAAGTATTTCTAGATAAACGTACCTATAATATTATCAAGGTATCTGTTTTGTGCATGCAATTAGCTTTATGGATAATCAATTAATAATACCTCTTTAGCGATGCTATGAAGACGATTATCTAACTTTTCCGAGAAAGTATTAAAAGTATAAAGACTTTTTGCATAAATGATTAATTAGCTCCTTATGTCTTAACATCTGCTATTATTGGATCGCCCACTCAATGACGTAGCCGGGGCATTTTGATGCGCTATAATCTATTTTTCTATAGTAGCTGTCTTAAAAGGTAAACAAGTGGTTTCTTGCATAAGTGACATGCTAAACACACGGCATAGAATATTCTGACCGCACGTGCGCACTGTGAAACCGTGCTAGAAAAAAAAACCAAATTGAAGAACGTCTTAAGCGCCCGATTTGCGGTCGGTGGCGGTACGCACTCCGAAACGTTCTCTGACATAAGTGTTTAATTAGCTCACATTAGCTTAAATTAAAGGGATCTTATTAATATTTAATCTGTAAAATATATGGAATTTACGAGCCGTCATGCTGATATATCTCAATAGGTAGCAAAAAGCTAACTTAAGATTATGCGGATGCAATAACTATACTTAGCGTTAATTCATATGTTATTAGATACTATGTATAATATATAGCCATTTTCACTCTTTCACAAGAAGAATATGTGCCGATTACAAAGGCCGATTAATATGGAATGTAAACATTCAAAAAAAATTATCGATTAAGTAAAGTTTACATAAGGTATAGGTCTACGTACAACGTATATGCCTCTAAAGAGGTATGTAGATATGTATTATTATTATGTGTATTACAAAGTGAATAGATATATTTAAATAAATAGGTTATGTTAATAAATATTTATTTTGTAGATATTTTAACTGAACTGTAAATTCCAAATATAGGCAGATATATTATTTTATTTTAGATTATGTATTAGGATTGTTATCTTGCGTTGCGTGTTGTCTTTTGTCTTGATAAATAACAAACATAGTACATAGTAAAGTGAATAAGTATTAAGTAACTCATTTCCAACTTTGGATAGGCATATTCTTATAAACGATTAGAAATAAATTGGTTAACATGATTCCTACACAGATAGAGACAAGCGAATGTGTGTAGTTATCTCATAAATAAATTTATGAACTTATTTCTCTGCAAAAAGTCGTACCATGTAGCCAAATGCGTCCACTGTTTTCATTATAGAAGCAATTATTGATTTAACTACTTACACTGAAACCTTGCTTGGCAATGTTGATATTTTATATTAAATTCGCGAAAAATTTGTAAGATCGATTCGCTTATATAAAAAGTGAATAACGCGCCACATGCCTGGAATTCTTTGTTGGCGAACTAGGTAAACGAGTTATCTGAAAATCGTTATAAAATGTATATGAAAATAGTTTTTGCTTATAACTAATAAGAATCTAAATGAATAATTCTATATAATTAAAGTCACAGTAGTACCGAGAAATACTATGTAATGGCAGGTACCGGTAGCGATTATGCAACGAGCCGGACCCAGGACAATGTTAATAATATTTGCCGCACGAGCTCCGTGACCAGATCTAGTTCTCATTCCACTTGATGCTAGTCGTGGCGTTGTCGCTATAAATTTTATATCGAAGCAACCTTTGTCATCGTAAAATTTATAGTCTGTTTATATGCTTTAAATAAGTTTTGACGCAATTCTTGAGATTGATCTGCCTCAGATATTCAGGTAAGTTGATACATCGTCTCGAACAATAGACGTTATCTGAAGTCTATTGCAAGGATCGCCACAGAACACAATTTTGTGCCGCTTGTGTGGCACGGCACCCAGACGGTTGAGATCGTCCGTTCGTCAGTGGGGGGTTTTTTGGTTCTCTATTTGAGACCTTGACATTTAAGAACAACCCAAAGACTTGGTACGTGTTTACTGAATATGTATAAGATTACAATCGGCCAACTCTATGTCTAACTAGCACAATAAGCAGATTGAGAAGTCTATCTAATCTCTTTCTTTCCGTATGAAACTACTGGTTAATTTAACCAATATTTTGAAATTTTACATAAAAAAGCATAGCTTTTGTGATATACTTAGATGTACATTCATTAATGTATCCGTTATCCAATACACCTTTCGAGCAAAATGAAAGCATGTACGTGCTAATAAGATCATCATACGACATATTATTGTATTCTTCATCTACAGTATTCACGACAAATGCGATGACGACTACGCCACGCGGCCAAAATCTTAAGTTGCATCCGTGCAGAGTTTCACTTCCATTTAAATAGGTAGCTAGTCTAGACTTACCTATACAAAAGGTCGGTACTTTCAGTTAGGCAAACACTCATATTTCTACTTAAAAAAAATTCAAAGAAGCAACTAAGTTTGCATTGTGTATATATGACGTGATCACTCGAATGTATGAGTATGTACCTAAGTGTGAATGAAATGAAATTTGATTTTGTGAAGAGTGAATCGACTTTTGACTTGGGTCGTTGGAGTGTAGCTTGAGATGCTTCAAACGTTGCGGTGGCCCTTGTAAGCTATGCGATGTCTGATTAAATATTTTGAATATTTATAAAAGTACACTTTAGTTAAAGTGAACTTTAGTAACATACACTAAGCAAATATAATGGATTCAGGATTCCATCTTAATTTTTTTCATTCATTTCGTTTATTTTAATCAAAAAAAGGCCATTTGTGAGCACATGTGTCTTCTCGAATTTAGGTCATAGTTCACATGCACGCCAACTGCGGACTAGCAAACTTTACACACATTTGAGAATATTATGGGGAGCTCTCAGAGCGCTTAAGCAAGTGATATTTACATAGAGGTATAATGCACAAACCTCCGAAAAGTCAAAGTAATATAAACATACCGGATATCGAACTTCGGACTCCCGAAAAGAAAGTCGAAGTTCTAACCAAGTAACCACTAGGCTATCACGGCTTACATGATTTTTTTAAACATTTTAAATTAAATAATAAAACGTAGGTCGCTTAGCTCAAACATATTTGACGCTGACTATGATTTCTATTGCCTACAAACTAATGGCACTCTAATAATGGTTTTCAGATAGAAATCTTTTTTTTTTATTGATTCATAAGGATCTTTTGCATTATGTATGAAGAGTGCAGGCAATTAGCATTAGTTACCTCTGCCTACATGTAACACAAAATGAATCATCCCATAATGATACATCGCATTTTGCGATCATAGCTTAGTCTTCGGCTTCCTTTGCGAGAGGTCCAGGGTTCGATTCCATCACTGACTTTTCCGCGACCCGCGACTTCATCCACGTGGATTAGGTTTTTCAATGCCCGTGGGAACTCTTTAATTTTGCTGGATAAAATGTGTTTATCCTAGGTGAAGCTATCTCCATTCCAAATTTCAACCAAATCGATTCATTCGTTGTAGCGTGAATGAGTAACAAACACACACACACTTTTCAGGAATTTGTTGGTCCGCCCCTTGAACAATCCCATGTTGTAATTTAGTGGGATGACCGTCGCAGAAAGTTGGTTATATGCCTCAGAGGTCTCCAGAATGTTGTTAAAGGTTTGCAATGTCTGTTTTCTAGCGTGGTGAGCTATGGACTCAACGATTTTTATTTGAGAAGAGACCTGTGCTTAACCCAGCAGTGGGCAGGGGATGGGGTGAGAACTTGAATAACGAATGAAATTGAATTGAACGAGTATATGTATACGTAGTATATGTATGTATGTATGTAGTTTCAGCGTCATTAAGCTCAGAAATACACTAGCCTATATAATATCATTGGTATAAAGCTGATTGATTCAGCGTACTCGTATAGATAAAAAAGTTGTGTGCAACAATACTATAAACAAACTTATTGAAGCAATCTTAGAAAAAAAAAACATAAATCACATATTTTATGATAAGAAACCTATGCGATCTGTGTAGCAACTGCCTGGTTTTTATCTGAGTTACAGTTTCTACGTCATTACAGGCTTGAATTTAACAGGACAAAAACGATAAATGTTGCTAATTACAGCTAAAGGAAATTTCTATGCGTGTAAAGCTATGAAGCGAAACTTTATTTATGTATGGGAAAGTGAAATTATTAAATAAAAAGTGAGTTGAATTCATCGTTTCACCACATGATGGACATGATAACTCGATCTAACTGGCCGTAGATACTTGTCGCTTTTGAGCTTTGCCGCAAATAGGTATATAAATCATAAATATGGAAAGTAATATTAGTACCCACTAATGTAACATTATGAAATAAAAAAATTAATATTATTTATTATACACACAAGACAAGATAGTTCTTGACTGCGATCTCACCTGATGGTAAGTGACGATGAAGTCTAAGATGATAGCGGGCTAACTTCGAAGGGACGTGGCAGTGTACATTCAACCTATACACCTATTACGGTTGCTACTCGCCATAGTGTCGGAACGATAAATCGCTTGGTGGCACGTCTTGGACGGTAGGGTAGGTAGCCACGGCCAAAGCCTCCCACCAGATCAGACCAGAGACAATTCAGAAATTATAAATTCCCAAACTGTTCGAATCGAACTCGAGACCTCCCGGTTATAAGACTACAGCGCTCACTACTACGGCCTCGCTGGCGCCGTCAAAAATTCAAAAAGTTGTTAGTTGTTGGTTGTGTGTCAACCACAGAGAGCACGTACAGCTGTCATCCTGCATCTGGATCTCTCTCCGGTCAAATTGGGTTTTCGTCCCATCGGACTACAAGAATGAGCAAATACAGAGTGTGAGTACAGTGCGCCTGTGTTGGTGCACATTTACTTGTGCATAAGTTCTCCTGCGGAGATTGCCGCCGTTGCCGCTTTGGGTCGGGAAAATAAGAATAGCTCACTTCATACGTTTTATTTGCTTTGAATGGCTATTATGTATTGCGCAGTAGCTCATAATTAATTCATTTAAAGCTGCTAGACAAAAATTTACTGCCAATTTATGTGAAAGTAATTATAATCTTCGATGCATCTATGCACTTACGAGTTTTTAATATGCGCGATTATATTCTTGTTATGTATTAACACTAGGCTATAAGGCGAGAGCACTAACGGTCATCAGGGCCATCTCGGCTTGCCTTTATTGCCTTCTCTAATAATATGTTACTCTTGGAAATGCCTAGCGTGGATTTCGCACGTCTCGTAAACATTTGTAACAGAGGAAGCTGCAAGCTTAACACACCTATTTACATCGAAGTTATGGGCTGTGAAAAATGCATCTTCATTTTATTCTATTGAAGAATAAGAAAATGAAAAGCGGTTCACCCGAAAACTCAATTTCATGAGAAATCCCTAAGCATTGGCGACCACGTGAGAGTGTACAATGTAATGCCATAGATAGGATGCATTGCCTGTAACTGCAACCATTTCATTGGTCTAGTCATTTTCGACTGTGGATGACGAGGTCCAGAGTTTGATTCACGAGTCTCGACCCGATGCACTAATGTCGTACCTACTCCTATGACAAGATTAACGCTTAGCTGGAGGGGAAAATTGAATATAAATCAGGTTGCATGTGTTGCTAAAATAATTACTGATATTGATAAGCTCCGTTCCTATATCCAGTCTTCCGCAAACTAAGAAATAAGGCCTTGGTAAAGACGTTAATGTCACAAAAATCTCATTAAATTTTTAAAAAATAACAGCAGCTGAGTAACTTAACAACAGATTACAGATAAAGATGACTATTATAGCAGCCGGGCTTTAGTGTTAGCAGGCAATCACAGATAAATCATTTTTACTATACGACGTAGATGCGATGGTGTAGGGTCATGATTCATTATCACTTTCTAATATTCAATCGCACTTTTTATATCCAAATTAGAACAGCTGTTATCGTTTGAATCGGTGAGAAGTCATTTGTAGTTGCCGATGCTATCTTTATTCGGACCATCGAGAAGATTTGCGTTATTTTCTTTCATTCAATTTGAAATTGTTGTTACGTAAGCCATAGCCGGATTCAGAAAAAGTTTGCTCTTCCCAACCCATTATTATTCTAATTTGTAACATAATTATGAATTGCAAAATAATTGCATGCATGCAAATAAATGGAAGTTCATTATAGAGTAAGAACTTTTCAATAATTTGATAGATTAAACGTTTATAGCTCTTACATAAGCGATAAATTGCAATGTTTATGTACAGATCTGCAGTTGCACGTTATAGTTCAATCTATTGCTTAAAACAATTCGATGGAAAAATGTTTATAAAAAACGCGTGAAACTCAATAGGTGTGATGCATCCCTTAATTTTCCACCCTTAGAGGCGGAATACTTTCTTAAAATTAATATGGGATTCCTCTCGAGATATGCCTATTTCATACAAAAATAATAATCATTTGACGACGTGGTATCTCGTTGGTCTTAAGGGAGGGAGGGGGGGGGGGGGGGGGGGGGGGTCGGTCTCGGATTTGGTCATCATCAAAAGAAGTGTCTGGTCTAGTCTAGTGGCAGAATTCGGTCATGGCAACCACCTTATCCTAGAAAACGGCTGCAAAGCGTTCCGGCACGATGTTGTGTGTAAACCGATTAAGTGATGATCATTTAGCATCAGGTAAGATCGTAGTCAATAGCTATCTTGTAATCGAATAATAAAAGCACAGTCGTGAGATGAGACCCACTTTAAGAAGCTGGTTGAAAATAGGCAATATTTTTATGGCACACTACAAAAGAACAACGACCTATTTCATACTTATACCTGAACAATTGAAACAAATAGTTGATCACCTTAATGTAGGTCACGTGAATGGCAAGTAGGTACCTACCAAAGGAGTATCATTGATTGTTTTAATAATACCAATTTACAGCCACTATAAAATTACAAATAAAAAGTACCTACTCTGATGTATAATTGAGGTGGATACATTTTGCTTGGAAATCATTTTTATGGTCCATTACGCTGTATTGCTCTCGTAAGTCGGTAAATCATAAAATTTATTCAGACATTAAACGCTAGAAAGGACTTACGAGGTGAAAGGCAGCGACGCTTTTTGATTTTGGTTAATTTTGCATGTTAAGTAATTGACGTGTCTGTACCTACTGCTCTGAAAATATCATTTCAGTTGTCACTATCAGGAGAAACGTAGATAAGCACTGTTAGGTATACTTATTTATTATAATGAAGAAAATCTTTTTACTACAAATATAAATCTTTTTTCTAAAAATATAAATAGGCAATGTTCCTAATGCTTTTTAATACTAATCTTTAGAATTTACCATTGATGAAAAGTTGAACGATTTCCATTTGGTCGGCCGCGGCAGCGCAGGAATGTCGTGCATGGTGTTATTTACAAAGCAAATGCGCGTGCGGATCTCGTGACTCGCAACGATGATTATAGAGCTGCTTTTATCGTGCCGATAATGCGATGCCAGAGCTGCGTAATGTTCAGACAATGGCTCATTTTCAGTGAAAACGCAGGTAGACATTAGCGAGGAAAAGAAAGAACCTAACGCTCTAGCATTAGAGGCGTTTGCATTATACGATAGTGCGTCCCGAGAGATTATCGACGTGTGCACCAATGCGCTTGCGCATGAGATCGGTAATTACCTATAGCGGCAAAGCATTATAGTGTAACATGTCCACAATCGAAAGCACGCAGTCGTGAGGCTGCGCATGTAGTGGTCTGAGGCTATTGCGGTCGGTTTCTCTTCGCACTTGTATCTCAACATCGCGTCGCGGAGGCGTTTCGTGCACCTTTTTTGGAATAACTCGAGCAAATTTCGACGGAAACTTTTATTTCGCTCCGCGCGAGTTGCACTCTTAAATCGGATTTTTATTTTAATGAGCCAGTTTCGCGGCTCCCTCTCGCTCGCACCCGCCGCTGCACTGAATAAATAAATGAGTTGCTCTACTTTCTATGAGATCGTTTCTTTGGGCGGCTCGATGAGACTCGCGGCTCGCCTGTGACGCAGGCTTTGTTCGGCTGTCGCTCGCTATCGCTTCCCGACCGCGTGCTCTTTGCCAACATTGTTCTTTTACTCTCTATATAACAATTCGTTTTATGTTTCTATCTAGATATGCTTTAGTCACGATTTTATTCTAAGAAATACCACCTTATAAAGGTTCTTATACACTGCATTCACAGTAAATTGCCATCGGTAGTCGAGGCTGCAAATACAACAATAGAAATGCCAAAATATGTCTGACTATATGCCTGTTACTTTTTCATGAATCAATCCGTGCCTATTAGCATTTGAAGATAATCCTAGAAAAGTAAGCAATACAATAACACCTTAAACCACCTGCATTATGACCATTCACCATCACCACTTTTATTTGGTTCTACATATAGCGGATAATACTCAGTAAAAGAGCTGACCTAGGTTAACGTGACCGAACCAGGTCAATCGACATAAAGCTCTTGATGTCACATTCACTCTTGTTTTCTGTATCTCTTCACTATCTGCATCGCTGAGTAACGTATTAACCGCCAATAAATTTGACGTTTTGACAGATTTACAATACAAAACTGTCAGAACGTCTTTACTCCTCGGTGAAACGTTACTGTGAAATTGGTACTAAACAGAGTACGACAAAGTTGCAATCCGCTTTTGATTATTGATTTATAATTCTTTCACTTGTATAATATGGATTTGAAGGCAATTTTCACCATTATTTAGGTAGATAAGTAGTACATTTCACGAGGAAGATTTATGTGACATCTTTACATTATTTGTAATAAGCTTGGTCAGGATCCGGAGCGAATGAGCTAGTTTAACATAAATAATAATATTTGTTACCGGACATGGAACCGACTTATTAGTGCAATGCACTTGTATGCGTCACGAGAGTGACATGAAGGACACGCTTTGTCTGGATCAGGTGGCCCCGCGGCGGCTGCTAGTAGAGGGGAGAGGGCGGCGCGCGGGGGACACGCGGAGCGACCGGGGGGCAGCGAGGGGCGTGCGGGGGCACGGCGGGCCTCGAGGCCGCTTCCTGCCGCAGGACTGGTTCTGCGGTTTGCACCACTTAGCTTTGCACCAGTTTTCATCAAGTGCGCGAACAGCCTTCTTAACATTTAGATATTTACTCAACACACACATTGAAAACTTTAAACGTGTCCTAGCGTGATTTATATCTTTTGTACCTTACGAAAATCAATGATACAGTTTTTAACAGGCCCTATGTTTTTAACAAATGTATATCGATTCATCCGTTTCCTGAACTATCTACTCATTTGATTTTTATAAGTTAAGTGTCATTAGCTCGCCTGGAAACGAAGACAATATAACACAAAAAAATTACAATAACGTTTTAGAGACAGCTATGAAATAAAAATTTCATTGTGTAGATTCTGAAAATATGTATATTAACATGGTGGTACTGTTTCCGTTTTCATCAACGATCCCTAACAGTTACGGGCTACCTAAGCTAAGTAAGGTACCGCTTTCTGTCAATTTCGTTTTCACGAACCTTTAGGGCACATCTTAAAGTGAAAATGAAATTAGGTAACGTTTCCTGAAATTAATTTATTTAGTGGCTACCTATGTACTGACTCCTACTTTGGGCTTTATTAGGGGGTCATAAGAGATTGTAGTATTGAACTCGTGCTTGTTATGCACTTTTTGAATATTATGTACCAACCAACTTAGTGGATAGTGGATGATTCGAAATTAAAAAAAAGACGTGTGGCACTCGGGGACTGCCGCGGTAAAGCTATTGCATAGCATTTTTTATCAACGCCATCTAGCGGCTCATCGCTAGATGTCGTTGATAAAAAATGCGATATCTAGCGGCTCACCGTAGAGGAGTCCCGTGTCAGGTTATATTTGTTACGGAATTTCTTGATTCGGTCTCCACGCTGGCCCGCGATAGAAGCTATGCAATAGCTTAAAAAGAAATAGCATGTCTTCGTGCTGTTTTTTATTTCCCTATGCTAATTAATTAATGTATGCATCAACAGCAATCCTGCATCTACTTCTATTTGAAGTCATTATCCGTGAACTACCGTTGCGTCGCTCACAGTGACCATTACGTCTATCTATGTACATTGTACATACATATTATAACGAAAGTGATCATTAATAAAATTGCTTCTTGCTTCTTTTCTTCGACATTTCTGAAACGATTATTTATTTTTATGCTACGTCAACTCATAAACATAGTATTCCTTACGAGTCACCAATGTACATTTTTTGATAACCTCATTTAATGTTTGAAAATAAATTTTCTGTTTACAAGATTTATTTTGTGAAAATTAAAAAGTAAACGGTATTAAAATCGTAATCCAAACCGCTGAAAAAATATTTTGGTCTCAAAAAAAAGTGTTTCTTGATGTCAATTTGTAATTTTTATAGCTTCTAATGTGAAAGGTTGGATGTATGGATGGATGTTTGTTATCCACGTGAACGAAGTCGCGGGCATCAACTAGTTAATTTATATATTTACCATCAAAGGCAGTCACTGTCATGCGCTAGTCTGAGTACCAATTTCACTATCGACGAATAACGTTTAACCAACCAATAATTTCGACGTTTTGACAGGTTTTTTAGACAATTACTGCCAGAAAGTCCGATTCTTCGGTTAAGCTTTGAGAAATTGGCACTTAGTACCTGTAGTCCAGATTTAAAGGAAAACGTACACGTTTTCAGGTAGATTCTGTATGGGACTGCATATTTTTTACATTACACATCAAAGTAGTTTATTTAATATTTTCCTCAACTCAAAAGCAAAGCTACGAGATATATACTAACAAATAAGTAGTAACTATATGATAATAATATTTTTATTGGTAAACACAACATCATATCGAAAATTTACCTAGAGAAATCGAGCTAATGTGATTATGTAAAGTGAAACAAAAAGAAAAGTAGCTAGCTAGAGTGGTACGTTACTTGAGTGATTGACACCACCCATGGATGATAGGCCACCCATGCTTTCAGTTAAGGTACATTTTATAGCGGCGCATAAATGCGTCTTGGTCGCAAGAGATACCTGCTTGATTGCTGGTCTTTTGCTTCATTAATAAATGACTAGATTAGTTACTGAATTTTATTCATTTTAATATGCTTCTTTTAAAATATGGACTAAGATAAGTAAGATCAGTGATAATCAGGTGGTTAAGATTTTGGTCTCTTTTCGAGGTATACGAGTTTCATTCTAGGCACGAATCTCACACTTTTCGAAGCTATATGCATAAGAAATTAAATATCACTTGCTTTAAGAAAATATGATTATATAGGAAAATATGATAATAGTGCGAATTAGCTGCGAATTGTTGTGATGAATTGTGATGAATGAAACAATCGTAATAGGTATTCATTCAATGGAGCGAAGAAAAGACAAATTTCGAAATCATAGGAAATTCGTTTTTAATATAGGTATAGATATGACGCACACAAACATAGCGTCAGTAATTTTATGTCGTCGCGTAACTTTTTGAATTTGTGATCGATCGTGTTTTATTAAAACGTACCTTTATTTTTAACCTACCTACAACATAAATTAAATTGTTTTCTTATATGTAAAAAGTGTTTTATTTCAAATGGTAGGTAGGTATGTTTACTTGAGAGGAAATACTTTTTTGTCTTTACCGCTTTCTAAAATACGTTATTGCTTTTTTTATCTTCTAAAATTGAGGTGAATGTTTTTGAATAGCAATCTGAACGAAATCTTTAATCTCTATTTTATTATCATTAATACTTTATCATTGAGTATTTATTGAATTAATATTCAAATCAAGAAGTTTTTAAAATTCTAAACTAATTAAGATTACCTACCTACTTATAACTAGAATAGGCTTAGAAACATAATATTATGACTTTATCATGTAAAGATATCAGTTTACTTTCCTAATTCATACCTACTTAATTTATAAATGAGAAAGTAGTTCTATCTCTATGTCTGTTTTGAATAATTGTGATACGAAGGACATGGGTTACTTTTATTCCGGTAAATCGAATAGATCCCACGATTTTAAAAATCCACGTTGGCGAAGTCGCGTTTATAAGCTGGTAAAGTATTTATAGTTTTAGTAATTAGTATCTTAAGTACTTACTCTGCTAAAAAGGCTTTTAGCAGAAATGTATGGAAAGGGTTAGAGGAGGCCCTCTAACCCTTTTCTTACATTTCTTTCCCTTGCTGTCCTCGTTCAGGTCTTGTATGCTATGTGAATTATAATGCATAGTTTAATATAAATAGCTGATATTATGTTCAAAAAAGAAATGTTAAAATAATATCTAACAAAATATGCAACGTCCTCTTTCGACCTTCTTTTCTCAAGATGTTACGTCTCTGAATATTATAAGCTTGTTTAGTGTCAGCCCAAATAATTAGTTTCATGGTACAGCTTTCACTAACGCATAATCTTTTAAAAGATTGAATGAGGAACACATCATTATCACCTTAACCGCACTGTCTATTACTTTGAAACTTTGTTAAATAAGCATTATTTGCTACATTGACTACCAAAACAACTTTTTGTGTCACCACCTGTTCCTAATACACTCATACTTTCATTTTAAACTTTAAGCTGTTACGAAATAAGTAAAACTTAGAATGGTAAAGTGATGTGCTTTTATTTAGGTACATTAAAGTTATACCTTCATACCCGTACTTACTCGTATTAATTATTTATTGAAAACTAATCAAACAATAATTTGTTTCAGATACATTTGTGTGTTTGGCGATAAAATAAAATAAGGTAATGAAATATTTTATGGAGTAGAACTTTTAATACTTTCACTATTATAAATTTTATCATCGGTTGTTCGATCGTATTGAGCTGCCGTTCCCTTCGTACTATGAGGGAGAGAGAAAAAGAGAGTACATAACATGATGGAAAATGATAATAATAGCCTGTTTGCAAACACACTTGTACACTTTATATATATCTCCTGAATAACAGTCACTTGAATATTAATTATATATATATATATATAGCTATTTTATCTATTTTTATACAAAGAAGTCATTCTTGACATGAAAATCGAAACTAAAGACACACTTACATAATACGTAGCTCATTATTTTTTTATTTTAGAATACTACATATGTTTATGCTCATTATTTACATCCAAATTATGTTTAAAGTTTTAATGTATTCGCTATAAAGTCACCATTTATATTTTGTATATATGTATTTACATACATATTACTCGTAACATAGTATTGAAGTTCTCTTATAAGAGTCCATATAGCTGTTCTTTTTGAGAATAAACTCTTAAAACTTTACACATAAATTGCCTATCAAAACGATACCTTATTCCCGAAATCAAATGAGTAGTTAGAAACACTAGCGTCTTGTACATATAGAATAAAAAAGAAACACGCTAATACAGAGTAATAAAGAAACACGTTAATACATAGTGCAAAAGTTATAACCTTTTCAAAGTCGGCTTAAACTATTCAAGTATGGCTTTAATTCTTATCCCATAATATATAAGTGACTATGTAATTTCGACCGTGATTTGAATCATGAACGTTTGGGAGCCAAGGGCATTTAGCGGTTTCTAGTCATCAACGTTTTCTGAGAGGTGGTAAGGCTAGATCAAGTTTATGCTCGCTATGAGTTCGAGTCGTTGATAATACCTACCTAAGATAGAATAATAAGTAATCATATCAAATTAATATTATCCATTTTCGACGACGAAGGTCGGAATAAGGTAGTGTTTCATTTCCTTAAAGTTTGAGATTATAAATTTTATTATTTTATGAATTTGGCTAATGACAAGTTGTGTTAAATTTTTTTAATTGTAAACAATATGAACCTAATATTGACATGTTGTAATATTTAAAACCGAAAAGGTACTTCACTATATTTTACTATTATTTATTACTAACCACTACTGGGTCCAGTAGAGCTAGTATAAGATTTGATTCGATTGATCGTATTCGTATTCGATGACATTAACGTCAAAGTAAAATGAACCATAATCGTATTGAATTAGAGCTCAATTTTGTGCATGCATTCTAATACATTACGTATACGAATACGCTCAAAATTAAAATCTGTTGTACTGAATTTGTAACTTCAAATCAATATGATAATTAAGGTTCATTTAACTTTGACGCTAAAACCACCTACTCGTCTCCTCTCCAATTAGAAGCGGTTTGGTCATAGTTTATGCTGACCAAATGCGAATTTCGCAGGCTTATCTATATATATAAAATTCAAAGTCCTGACTGACTGACTGACTGACTGACTGAGATATCAACGCACAGCCTAAACTACTTAAGTTAGAAAATTGAAATTTTTACAGTTGGTTCCTTTTATGACATAGGCGCACACTAAGGAAGGATTTTTGAAAAATCAACCCCTAAGGGGGTAAAATAGGGGTTTGAAAAATCGAACTTAACGTGAACAAAGCCGCAAGAAAAAGCTAGTACGATATAAAAATCTTGACAATGCATATGGGTTCGTATCAATTTGATATGAACCCTTATGCATGTACGTAATTAATGGGAAAATTTAATGTAATTATTGATAAACAAGTTGAATTCAGCAAAGAAACTGGTTCACAACACTTCCGTGTCACCCTGCAGAACATAACTACACCCACAATAAAGGTCCGTACACACACTAGAATCTTAGTCAAATTAATCTGCAAATCTTGATCTCGGTTTTAATGATATCCTATTTTATCAAAAATATGATAGGATATCTTAATAATTCTTTTCCTGTTGTTTTATTTTGCTAATTTTTATTTACATCTACAAAAAAGTTAGTTAACATATAAGCTGCTTTTGAATATTGAAAAAAAGAATATTAGAATTTTCTTTATTATACGTATAGACGATTAAAGATGGCATACAGGATGCAATTATAATTTTGAATTTTACAAAAGCTACGTACCTATTTTGGATAAATAAAATTAGACCGTCCAAATGGACATTTTTATTTCCAGTATGCCAATTTTGTTGCCGCTCAATAACAATAAAGCACTTTTATTTCCAAACCATGTACATAATATACCTAACACATTTCTAAATTTTGTACTTAGCTCACTAGCATACTTAATTTAAACATAAAATATTAAGTAGACAAATACTGTTAGATCTTTGTTTATAAGTTTAATTAATTACTACATAGATAGTACGGTAAACTCATATATAAATAATTCATTATTTATTTTCTATAATATGCACCAGGCTTAAAATAATACCGAACGCACTATTATGCTTTATGCTTGTTTTATCGTCCTTTGCCTCACAACTCTTGGAATATATCTTATGTTATCTTTTAAGCGAGACACCCACGGTATAGCGAATAAATTGCTTTTTTTAATGTACATTTATGGCGCGGACATTCCGTATCTCTACCAAGGAAATGCCACACTAAAATGACCTTATGTATTTGATTCGTATCGATTTATCCCCTTGTCGATTTTAGCGGACAAAATAAAAATACATTTTTGAAACATAATATGTAAGAAAAAAAGTAAAAAATCATGTGTACCTATCAACACCAAATAACTCCGCGTTTAGGGGAATTTAAGGTGTGAACGAAC